>BTHU01000004.1:90557229-91157229 GCA_036184795.1 Tokudaia tokunoshimensis | reverse complement strand
CAAAGAAAGAATATTGAAAGCAGTCCTTAAGTCCTTATGGTCAAGTAACATATAAATGTAGACCTACCAGAATTAGACCAGACTTCTCACCAGAAACTATGAAACCAGAAGATCCTGGGAAGATGTCATACAAATCCTAAGAGAACACAATGACAGTCCAGGCTATTATACCCAGCAAAACTCTCAAGTACCATAGATGGAGAAAATAAGATGTTACATGACAAAAACATATTTACACAATATCTTTCCACAAATCCAGCCTTACAAAGGATAATAAATGGAAAATGCCAACACAAAGAGTGAAACTACACCCTAGAAAAAGCAAGAAATTAAACTTCTTTCAACAAATTCAAAAGAAGATAGAAACACAAAAATAAAAATAACATAAAAAACAACAGGAAGCAATAATCACTATTCCTTAATATCTCTTAACATCAATGGTCTCAATTCCTCAATAAAAAGACATAGAATAACAGACTGGATACATAAACAGGACCCAGAATTTTTCTGCATACAGGAACCACACCTCAGTGTCAACAACTGACACTACCTCAGAGTAAAGGGCTGGAAAACAATTTTCCAAGCAAATGGTCCCAAGAAACAAGCTGGAGTAGGCATTCTAATATTGAAATAAATCGACTTTCAACCAAAAGTTATCAAAAAGGATAAGGAAGGACACATTATACTCATCAAAGGAAAAATCTATCAAGAAGAACTCTTGATTCTGAATATCTATGCCCCAAATGCATGGGCACCCACATTCATGAAAGAAACTTTACTAAAGCTCAAAGCACACATTGCACCTCACACAATAACAGTGGGAGACTTCAACACCCCACTCTCACCAATGGAGAGATTATAGAAACACAAACTAAACAGAAACACATTGAAACTAACAGAAGATATGAACCAAATGGATTTCACAGATATCTATAGACCATTTCATCCTAAAACAAAAGAATATATCTCCTTCTCAGCACCTTATGATATCTTCTCAAAAATTGATCATATAAATGGTAAAAAAAAAAAACAGGCCTCAACAGATACAAGAAGATTGAAATAATCCCATGCATCCTATAAGAGCACCATGGACTAAGGCTGGTCTTCAATAGGAACAAAAACAATAGAAAGCATACATACACATGGAAGCTGAACAATGCCCCACTCAATGATAACTTGATAAGGGAAGAAATAAGAAAGAAATTAAAGACTTTAGAAATTAATGAAAATGAAGGCACAACATACCCAGACTTACAGGGTACAATGAAAGCACTGCTATGAGGAAAAAAATGTGACGATCATAAGAAGAATGTTCCAACATTGACAAAAAAAACCATGTTTTTGTAATCACATCATATTTTTAAATAAAGTTTATTGTGGTAAAAAAGAAAGAAATATTTCAATGCCCATTGTAATCCAATATGTAAATAATTCAATGTTCCAATATGTTTGATGCCACCTCCAGTCTTCCATGTTTAATAGCATCATCTACTAAATGGACTCCCCTACTTACTCTAGGTGATAAGAGTTTGATTTGGAAGAGAGTAGTGGGTACCTTGAATGGTTGTTTTCCATAAGTGAAGACTTGGAGTGTCTATGAAAAGGAAATGAACTCTAGTGACCACTCCTTGTTCAGTCATTTGTACAATAAGAAACTGCTTCAAATGGAAAGTACACCCTGGGCAGTCGGGTGAGATTCACCATTTATCGCACCAAAGATATGGTCAATGGTTTGTTGGTTCATTTATTAATTGGGAGTGAGCCATTTTGTGGCTTTTACTGCCCATTTTACATAGGTGCCTCACACTGGTTCATCAACTACATTGTCTAATCATCCACAGGAGGCTAATTTAAATGTCTATTCTATTTGTGACTGAGCCATCAGCTGAGGGAACCAGTGACTGTTAGTTTAAATTTCCCTTCCATAAGTATTTGCATAAAAAGAGATCCTCAAGATAATGATGAACACATTGTATAACACGGGATAAAGAGTGATATTCTTCAACTGAATACAATTAGGGAGAATGACCAGCCTGTGTTAGTTCAACTGCACATTTTGTCACAATGCAATGTAGAGAACTGAATGAATGCTTGGGATATGATAGAAAAACAGACTCTTTTGTGGCTTTTGATTATGTTCTGTATATTTGCAAAAATGGAATTAATTCATCAATAATTTCACATGCAGTCACCTTTAGAGCATCAATCCATGAATCAAAGCTGCCTCATCATTTAAAGCTAATTGGTTTCTGATCAAGGCTGTCTAATATAGATATTAATTAGCAAAACAGAGTTACAGATAATGCTTTAGCTTTGAACTTGGTACATTAATTTCATATTATAAGTAAAATTGATCATGGAAATTCATCAAATATCAGTCACCTGTGAGAATGTGGAGGTCATTAGGATGTCTCAAAGTGAAGTGAAGATTAGGGTCTGGGGACTCCCCTCTGGACTATTTTCTAATGTATTTGTCACATTTCCTGCAACAGTCATATCCATTTTGAACAACCAGCTAATAAGTAGTTATTTCATCCTGTGTAAGATTTGATCAATGACTCTCCCAGGATATTTTTTATTCACCACTACATTACATAAAATATCTGTGCTCACTGATCATGGAACCAGTCTTAATGTGTGTTCATGAGAATGTGGATCGATTCAAAAGGAAAATGGTCATTAACCTCCCCAATACCCCCATGCTGTATGAGCTGTCTCTAATTTTACCATCACCCTCATCTGCTACCTGGCACATTATGGTCCAGCAATATGATCCTGGACTGAAAGGATCAGGTTAATGACTGCTGGTCTCTCCTCTGTCTGCATCTTCTAAAAATGCACCATTCAGTGTTAGACCCATTTGTTCATTCCATGTACTCTCAGCAAGGAGGGATGAGAAAGCAAAGAGATCTACGCAAGTAAAGGATGGAAATAGATGATATCTACTTGGATTTTATTGACAGAATCTCAGTTGTAACTTGAGTCTTACATGATTCTACCTCACCATGACTTCAGACACAAGTGGTCCAAGACAGTCAAATTCACATCTCCTTTCAAATGTGGAACCAAGTGTGTTGTCATCAGAGGAAACAAGCAAGCAAATAAAGAAACAACAACAACAACAACAAAAAATGTGTCTTCGGCAGGTTGGGATAGGATCAGCATGTGTACATAGAGAAGAGGAAACACATTTGAATTAACACAAGCTCTTCCACAGAGCACAGCTCCATGGTTCTGACATTTTGGGCCTCTGCCCAGTTTCACAGTTGTGTCTGAGGTCACAGTTATGGAGAGTACAGACAGTACCTGGCACTGTAGAAACAGACCCTGCCCTTCTTATCATGTGCACTGAGCTTCACTCTACACCTCTGACCTCCTGGGAACGATGCAGGGATGAGCTTGATTCTTGTTACAGATGCCACCTCTCTCCTTTAGAGGAGAAAAGGAAGATAAAACCATTGGAGCTAGTGCTTGGGGGGACATGGAGTCACCCAAGAGATTATTTTTAAGAATTCTTTTTATATACTTTCTCCACCCTGGTTCTCCAGGACAAGATTATCCTAAATTGATAATTTACTGTATTTGAACTTTCGTGTCCATCTTTCCCTTCTCTCACTGATGCTATTAGTTCTCTGCTCTGCAGTGATCATTGCTATCTAGATCAGAGGGATACCACAGGAAACCAGCATTCTCAAAGCTAGCACAAGCCAGTGCATGCCAGCTACTCAGTGAACGCAAGTCACTGTCCTAGAGCCTAAAAGGATTGCCTAAATATATGCATACTCTATTGGAGCAGAAAGACATGGATACAAATTATTCTAGTGTGAGTCAAATTTATGCCTTGATAAAGGTAATAGCAGAGGTTTCTTCTTACTAGGAGATTATCAATGCCTCATCAAACAGGAAATAGTTGGAAGACAAAGACTATTTCAGAAGTCAGAGAAAAGCCTTGATGGTAAGGAGGAGAAACAGAAAAGGAACATTACAGGTGTGGGAGACTGCACAAAGAAAGGAATTATATTAGTGAGGAATTAAATTGCTCAGATAAAACACCATGACCAAAAGTAAATTGGGGAAGAAATGATATGTTTTATCTAACACTTCCAAGTACATACTACTGACATGAACCTGGAAGCCTCCAAAGCAAAAGTCACAGAGAAATGCCATTTACCAGATTTATCCCCATGGTTTGCTCAGATTGCTTTCTTACACAATGCCTACGGTTGGCAAAACCTACGAAGTGCTGTATCCTCCCCTCACACGTCCATCATCAATCAGGAAAACACACCACAGGCTTGCTTACAGTCCAATCAGTTGGTGTTCCTCACTTCCCTCTTCCAAAATGACTCTAGATTGGGTCTATAAAGGTAGAACTATATCAACAGATGAATGGAAAGGTGATTGAGGCAGTAGACAAATAGAACTTGGAAATTTTGTGAAGTAAGACTGCTGAGGAAGGTTAACCAGTTTTTGTTTCATTTTTGTAGGAAACAGAAACCCTATATAAGTTGGTAAGTAGGCAAAGAAAGCTTGTTTACAGAACATACTAGTCTTAAAGTGATAGGTGTCCAAGATGTGTTATAGAATGGAAAAGGAATCTATATACTTTAATACTGAAGTGTTCAAACAAGTTGCACCCAGATTCCTACAGCAGCAAACATTTGCAACTCAGACATTACTATTTCAACTAACTCCTTAAAACACACCCCAAAGTTGTTTGAATCATAGACTCCAATGGTAGAAAATTCATGAGAATGCGCTGAAATACTTGTTGGAGAGAATGCTAGCATGAAGGCACATTTTCCTTTGTATGTATAGGATGGCTGAATAAGCAATTTCAGCCATACTGTTTTGAAATCATGATTTCTTAGCTTGATTCTGAGGACCCTACCTGTGAAGCATAACTCTAGAAACAGTACTGAGTATTGAGTTATTGTTATGGTACCCGATGGTCTCCTGTGCTTCACTCCCCTTATTGTAAAAATGCTTATTCTAAGCATGTGGCCTTTCAAAAGAAGAGAACATGGACAGGAAAAGTATGGCAGGGATGGGGGAGTGATGTCATCCACATCATTTCTATTACTTTGAGAGGCAAACAAGTTGAACAAGTGGGTTCCTTTATCCCAATATTGCTATTCTATGAATGCACCACACTTTCTATTTCTATATTGCTTTGTACAATAATATGGAAGTATGTCCATTTACATTGTCACGGGACACATTTTCAATCATTGTCTTTTTTATTTGTGGCTTAATATCTTAAACATTTGTTAGTGCCTTAAATGTGAATAATACCAGTCAGAGTAATTGTTCCATTTGAAGGAATGGAAATGTGTAACTCATCACTACCAAGTTGTTCTTAGCCTGCCAGCTTGAGAGCAGCTAGATTATGTTGGTCTAGATGCTGTAAAGAATTCGCTAATTCTCCTCTCAGTTCAGCTTCAAGATGGCAGTAATTGGCAGGACAGAGAAGTTTAATGAAAATCCAGATTGTTTATTTTTAGGGACATTGTTCACAGAGAACTATGAGAAATTTCTCAGTTGCTGATTCCTCATTCAAGAATTTGTGCATGATAATTGAGGGTTCTCTTATCTGTGATCAGTCACCTCAGTGTAATAATAAATAAAACTTCCTACCACATTTCTTCCATTTGTTTATGTGTACCAATATTTGGATTTTCTTTACATGACAATTTTATCTCTGTCATCATTCTGGGGGCTCTTCAGTGATATTCCCTAGGACACACATTTTAAATAGTCCACAGTACTGATTTATCTGCAGTTTTATATTTCCTTTATAGTAGACATAACTACCAGATGTTTTCCTCGGTTTCATACAGTCACTTGCTGTCTCTCTATACTCTAGAATTAAAGCTTCATGAAGCCATGGTTTGTTCTGTGCCTATCACACATTTTCCAGTACCCACCCGTCTATATAGAAAGAGGTGTAAACTTAGTTATCCCAAGGCACAAATTCCACGAAGTTGAGAGTTACTGCTCCTAGAATTACAAAAAGAGAATTTTATTCTTAGAAAATGAATTTTAAAGCCTCTAGGCCTAAAAATATCCATGTCAAAACATTAAGAGCAAGAAAATATTGCTGTGTGCAAATTGCACACAGCAAATTTATTTATTATAGTCTAGGTTTCCTGTTTTCTATCTGTACTCCCATGACATAATTGTATCACTTCTGATCCTCAAAATCATGGGTTAAAATTCTGACTCTCAAAATGAATGTATTTGGGGATGGACCCTTTGGAAAGTAATTAAGCTATAATGATGACATATAGACAAACCCCCAATTCAGTTGGAATAGAGTGCTTTCTTATACAAAAAGAAACAACTACACCATGTAAAAAGACCCCAAGAAGGGAGCTGTCCCCAAATAGGAAGCTCTCACTAGATGCTGAATCTGTCTATGCCTTGATCAGGGATGTCTCTATCTCCAGAACCATGAGAAAATTCCTTTCTGTTTTTTCACTAGCCAATGGGATTTATTTTGGCAGCCTGAAATTATATGCATGCAAGTTAATTAATACAAAATTATTAAATGACATTTTCTCCTTTCCATGTTCTTTCTTCAGGGCTCGATACATTTATATCATTGATATCAGTATTTGAAAGCCTATGGTGGTAAAATTAATGGGAAATTGAGGAAATAGTTCTCTCAGATCAAAGCTAAAATTCCCACAATATGAAGATTTTCTTGCTATAAATTTTATTTATTATGTGCTAGGTTTCCAGAACAGATGGCATTGAATAAACCAGAGACATGAATTTGGTTATCATATTATCTGTCTCAATTTTAAGTTGATCAGGAGATTGAAATGGAGATTTCTGGTTTAACAACTCAGTTGTGTCGTGTGATTTTTTTTCTGGAAGCTGTATTGTGAGAGGGCATGTGATGTTTTGCTGAAAACAGACACTTGAGAGGGTGTATGTTGTTTAGAAAAAATATAAATGGAACCCCACACATAGTCAGAGGAGGTGCTTAAATTGCTACATCATGAAAAGTTGGCTGGTCTTCACTGCTCTTCACTTTGCAGAGAGAAAATGGCCAAAGAACTTCAAGTGGGATTCCAGCTGACCCTGGCCACTTCCACTGACACATGCCAATTTGGTGGAGCCTTGCTCTATCTGCTGGATCATGCCACTGCTACGGATTCATGTTTAGTGTTTGCTGTTGACCTAGACTGCTGGTATCCTGCCAATTAAGAGTGAAACCGCCTCAAGGAACTACTTCTAAACAGGTTCACAACACCCTTTTCCTATTAACCTTTTTCCCCCTTACCTCTGGTCAGTGGGTTAGAAGAAAGGTTGAAGCATTTAAGGATCCTAAATAAAGTAGGTTTTGAAAAAAATTTAAGCCTACAGGAAATATTCTAGAAGATTTTATGTCTTCAATTGACATAAAATATGAGAACATAAAATGTGGAGTGGTGTACATTTGAGGCATTCTTTGAACCTTATGAAAACCATGTAAGATCAAAGTCAGGATATTTAAATAATACCCACAATATTCCAAATACTGTGTTTTGTAGGTGTCTATATTTCTCCTTAACCAAAAGTCAATGGAAGTGCTTAATTGATTAACTTAGCAATGCCCCAAATATCTGGTGATCAAAGTTTTCTCTTATTCTGTTTTCAGGGAGTAAAAGCCACAGGTTTCAATGACAGTCAAGAAACTGTAGCCAAAGGTTCATCCAAAAAATGAGTTTAAAAATAATATGGGTTCCACTCTGGAAATCAGTCTGGCGGTTCCTCAGAACTGGGCATGACACTCCTGCAGGACCCTGTTATACCACTCCTGGGCATATACCCAGAGGACTCCCTGGCATATAATAAGGACGCATGTTCCACTATGTTCATAGCAGCCTTATTTATAATAGCCAGAAGCTGGAAAGAACCCAGATGTCCCTCAACAGAGGAATGGATACAGAAAATGTGGTATATTTACACAATGGAATATTACTCAGCAATTAAAAACAATGAATTCATGAAATTCTCAGGCAAATGGTGAGATCTAGAAAATAACATCCTAAGTGAGGTAACCCAATCACAAAAGAACGCACATGGTATGCAGTCACTGATAAGTTGATATTAACCCAGAAGCTTAGAATACCCAAGACACAATTCACATATCAATTGATTCCCAAGAAGAAGTAAGGAGAGGCCCCTGGTCCTGGAAAGACTGTATGTAGCAGTGTAGGGGAATACCAGAACAGAGAAGCGGGAGGGGGTTGACTGGGGAACAGGAGGAGGGAAGAAGGCTTATGGGACTTTCGGAGAGAGGGGAACCGGGAAAGGGGAAATCATTTGCAATGTAAATAAAGAATATAGAAAATAAAAAAATCAAATTAAAAAAAATAAAATAATATGGGTTACTTTGACTTGTTTGATATAAATTAATAGATCAAGAAGGTGTGCATGTTGTTTTAATTATGACAGCTGTGTTACAGCAGCATCTATGAATAAACTTATTATGGCACCATGTATTGAAAATGTGTTGCCAATGGATTTTATAATCACACTGTAAAAAATTATTAGAGAATACAACTACACCTCTGAATCATTCAATAAATATTAATAAAGCATTTGTGATTTGGCTGTAATTTAAAACCTTATTATCTCCAATGCAGGTGTCAGGCATCAGGTACCCATGAACCACAGTAGCGCAGCAGCTACACTGCTGTTAAGTACTTAGACAAATGGGACCTCATTAAATTACAAAGTTTTTGCAAGGCAAAAGACACTGTCAAAAAGACAAAGCGGCAACCAACTAACTGGGAAATGATCTTTACCAACCTTACATCTGACAGAGGGCTAATATCCAATATATACAAAGAACTCAAGAAGTTAAACTCCAGAGAGGCAAGCAACCCTATTAAAAAATGGGGTACAGAGCTACACAAAGAGTTCTCACCTGAAGAATATCTAATGGCTGAGAAGCACCTAAAGAGATGTTCATCATCCTTAGTCATTAGGGAAATGCAAATCAAAACAACCCTGAGATTCCATCTCACACCAGTCAGAATGGCTAAGATCAAAAACACAGGAGACAGCAGTTGTTGGCGAGGATGTGGAGAAAGAGGAACACTCCTCCACTGCTGGTGGAATTGCAAGCTGGTACAACCACTCTGGAAAGCAGTCTGGCAGTTCCTCAGAAAACTGGGCATGACACTCCTGGAGGATCCGGCTATACCACTCCTGGGCATATACCCAGAGGCTTTACCTTCATGCAATAAGGACACATGCTCCACTATGTTCATAGCAGCCTTATTTATAATAGCCAGAAGCTGGAAAGAACCCAGATGTCCCTCAACGGAGGAATGGATTCAGAAGATGTGGTATATCTACACAATGGAATACTACTCTGCAATTAAAAACAATGAATTCACGAAATTCCTAGGCAAATGGTCAGAACTTGAAAATATCATTCTTAGTGAGGTAACCCAATCACAAAAGAACACACATGGTATGCAGTCACTGATAAGGGGATATTGACCCAGAATCTCGGAATACCCTAGACACAATTCGCATATCAATAGATTTCTAAGAAGATGGAAGGAGAGACCCCTGGTCCTGGAAAGACTGGATGTAGGGGAACGCCAGGACAGAGAAACGAGAGGGGGTTGAATGGAGAAAAGAGGGAGGGAAGGGGGCTTATGGGACTTTCGGGGAGGGAGGAAACGGGAAAGGGGAAATGATTTGGAATGTAAATAAAAAAAAACTTAGAAAAGAGAAAAAAAAAAAGAAAGGGATGGTCTGGGAATTTGACCATTCTCCCAATAGAAAACATACATGCTAGAGAATCTTGAAAGCAATTCCTGGTTACTGAGATCTCCAGGACCTTCAGGGAAATGTACTGTTTCAATAAATATATTTGGTAATATGAAAAACAGAATTAAAAGAAAGTTGGCTAAACTTTCCTTGCACATGGTCTGGAAAATAAAAACCACAATCAGTAGCTAATAAATACATTGCATGTGGCTATAGTTTAAAGCACAGATAGAGGATTTGGGTAAAGTATTCCCTTTCTCTTTCTCATCTGTCATATGTAGGGTTGGTGAGGATCCTTTACTAATCTGCAGGTTGCCATTTTGTTCTATTGACAGTGTCCTTTGCCTTACAGAAGCTTTTCAGTTTCATGAGGCCCCATTTATCAATTGTTGATCTTAGAGCCTGAGACTCTGACATTCTGTTCAGAAAATTGTCTCCTTACCAGTGGGTTCAAGGCTACTTCCCACATTGTCTTCTATGAGATTTAGTATATTTGGTTTTATGTTGAGGTCCTTGAGCCACTTGGACTTGAGTTTTCATGCAGGGTGATAAATACAGACCAGTTTACATCTTTCTACATGTAGACATCCTATTAAATTAGTACCATTTGTTGAAGATGCTTTCATTTTTCCATTGTATGGTTTTGGATTCTTTATCAATAATCAAGTGTCCATAGGTGTGTGAATTTATTTCTGGGTCTTAGATTAAATTCCATTGATAAACCTATCAACCTTTCTTTTTCTGTACCAATACCATGCAGTTTTTATCAGTATTGCTCTGTAGTACAGCTTGAGGTCAGGGATGGTGATTCCTACCAAAGTTCTTTTATTGTTCAGGATTGTTTTGGATATCCTGGTTTTTTTTTCCATATAAAGTTGAAAATTGCTCTTGCAACACAACCCAATTTTAAAAGGGGAGGGGGCACAGAGCTAAACAGAGAATTCTCAACAGAGGAATCTCAAATGACTGAGAAGCACTTAAAGGAATATTTAAAGTCCTTAGTTATCAGTGAAATGCATATCAAAATAACTCTGAGATTCAACCTTACACTTCTAAGAATGGCTAAGATCAAAAAATTCAAGTGACCCCACATACTGGCAAGGTTGTAGAGCAAAGGAAACACTTCTTCATTGTTGGTGGGAGTGCAAACTTGTACAACTATTCTGGGAATGCAGGCACAGGATGGAGCAGAGACTGAGGGAATGACCAACCAATAACTGACCCAACTTGAGACCCATCCCCTGGACAAATACCAATTCCTGACACTATTAATGATATTTTATTATACTTACAGACAGGAGTCTAGCATGGCTACCCTCTTCGTGGCTCCACACAGCAGCTGTCTCAGACAGATACAGATACCGACAGTCAAAAAGTAGATGGACCTTGGGGACTCTATGGAACAATAGGAGGAAGGATTGTGGCCCTTAAGGGATAGGGATAGGAACTCCACAGGAAGATCAACAGAATCAACTAACATGGACCCTTGTAGCTCTCAGAGACTGAGCCACCAACCAAAGAACATACACTAGCTTGGCCTATGCCTCCCTGCTCATATGTAGCAAATACAGCATGGTCTTTATGTGGGTCACAAACAACTGGAGTGGGGGCTATCCCAAAAATCTGTTGCCTGTCCATGGAATATGTTCTCCTAGGTGGGCTGCCTTGTCTGGCCTCAGAGGGAGAGGAAGCTCCTGGCCTTATAGAGACTTTAAGTGCCAGGGTATGGGATATGCAGGGATTCTCAGAGAAGAAGGGGAGGGAGTATGGGGGAAGGATTGTGGGAGGGGTGACTGGAAGGGGGGACAATGAGAGGAATGTAAAGTGAATAAGTTAAAAAAAAAGAGCTATGTTTAGAAAATGGCCACTCTCAAAGTAATCTGGGGGACAGTACTTTTTTTTTCTAAGTTTTTTTTTTTATTTACATTCCAAATCATTTCCCCTTTCCCGTTTCCTCCCTCCCCGAAAGTCCCATAAGCCCCTTTCCCTCCCTCTTTTCTCCATTCAACCCCCTCTCGTTTCTCTGTCCTGGCGTTCCCCTACATCCAGTCTTTCCAGGACCAGGGGTCTCTCCTTCCATCTTCTTAGAAATCTATTGATATGTGAATTGTGTCTAGGGTATTCCGAGATTCTGGGTCAATATCCCCTTATCAGTGACTGCATACCATGTGTGTTCTTTTGTGATTGGGTTACCTCACTAAGGATGATATTTTCAAGTTCTGACCATTTGCCTAGGAATTTCCTGAATTCATTGTTTTTAATTGCAGAGTAGTATTCCATTGTGTAGATATACCACATCTTCTGAATCCATTCCTCCGTTGAGGGACATCTGGGTTCTTTCCAGCTTCTGGCTATTATAAATAAGGCTGCTATGAACATAGTGGAGCATGTGTCCTTATTGCATGAAGGTAAAGCCTCTGGGTATATGCCCAGGAGTGGTATAACCGGATCCTCCAGGAGTGTCATGCCCAGTTTTCGGAGGAACTGCCAGACTGCTTTCCAGAGTGGTTGTACCAGCTTGCAATTCCACCAGCAGTGGAGGAGTGTTCCTCTTTCTCCACATCCTCGCCAACAACTGCTGTCTCCTGTGTTTTTGATCTTAGCCATTCTGACTGGTGTGAGATGGAATCTCAGGGTTGTTTTGATTTGCATTTCCCTAATGACTAAGGATGATGAACATCTCTTTAGGTGCTTCTCAGCCATTAGATATTCTTCAGGTGAGAACTCTTTGTGTAGCTCTGTACCCCATTTTTAATAGATTTCTAAAAAGATGGAAGGAGAGACCCCTGGTCCTGGAAAGACTGGATGTAGGGGAACGCCAGGACAGAGTAATGAGAGGGGGTTGAACGGAGAAAAGAGGGAGGGAAGGGGGCTTATGGGACTTTCGGGGAGGGAGGAAACGGGAAAGGGGAAGTGATTTGGAATGTAAATTAAAAAAATAAAATAAAATTAAATTAAAAAAAAAAAGGATGATGAACATCTCTTTAGGTGCTTCTCAGCCATTAGATATTCTTCAGGTGAGAACTCTTTGTTTAGCTCTGTACCCCATTTTTTAATAGGGTTGCTTGCCTCTCTGGAGTTTAACGTCTTGAGTTCTTTGTATATATTGGATATTAGCCCTCTGTCGGATGTAAGGTTGGTAAAGATCATTTCCCAGTTAGTTGGTTGCCGCTTTGTCTTTTTGACAGTGTCTTTTGCCTTGCAAAAACTTTGTAATTTAATGAGGTCCCATTTGTCTATTCTTGATCTTAGAGCATAAGCTATTGGAGTTCTGTTCAGGAAATTCTCCCCTGTGCCCATATGTTCAAGGTTCTTCCCCAGCTTCCTTTCTATTAGTTTCAGTGTGTCTGGTTTTATGTGGAGATCCTTGATCCACTTGGAATTGAGCTTAGTGTAAGGAGATAAAAATGGGTCAATTTGCATTCTTCTGCATGTTGACCTCCAGTTGAGCCAGCACCATTTGTTGAAAAGGCTATCTTTTTTCCACTGGATGGTTTTAGCTCCTTTGTCAAAGATCAAGTGACCATAGGAGTGTGGATTCATTTCTGGGTCTTCAATTCTGTTCCATTGATCTACATGCCTGTCACTGTACCAATACCATGCGGTTTTTAACACTATTGCTCTGTAGTACAGCTTAAGGTCTGGGATACTGATTCCCCCAGAGGTTCTTTTACTCTTGAGAATAGTTTTAGCTATTCTGGGTTTTCTGTTATTCCAGATGAATTTTTGAATTGCTCTTTCTAACTCTATGAAGAATTGAGTTGGGATTTTGATGGGGATTGCATTGAATCTGTATATTACTTTTGGTAAGATGGTCATTTTTACTATATTAATCCTGCCAATCCATGAGCTTGGCAGATTTTTCCATCTTCTGAGGTCTTCTTCAATTTCTTTCTTCAGAGACTTGAAGTTCTTGTCATACAGATCTTTCACTTGTTTGGTTAGAGTCACGCCAAGATACTTTATATGGTTCGTGGCTATCGTGAAGGGTATCATTTCTCTTACTTCTTTCTCAGCCTGCTTATCCTTTGAGTATAGGAAGGCTATTGACTTGCTTGAGTTGATTTTATATCCGGCCACTTTGCTGAAGTCGTTTATCAGCTGTAGGAGTTCTCTGGTGGAGTACTTTGGGTCGCTTAAGTATACTATCATATCGTCTGCAAATAGTGATAGTTTGACTTCTTCCTTTCCAATTTGTATCCCTTTGACCTCTTTTTGTTGTCTAATTGCTCTAGCTAGAACTTCAAGTACTATATTGAAAAGATATGGAGAGAGAGGGCAGCCTTGTCTAGTCCCTGATTTTAGTGGGATTGCTTCAAGTTTCTCTCCATTTAGATTGATGCTGGCTACTGGTTTGCTGTAAATTGCTTTTACTATGTTTAGATATGGGCCTTGAATTCCTGATCTTTCCAAGACCTTTAGCATGAAAGGATGCTGAATTTTGTCAAATGCTTTCTCAGCATCTAATGAGATGACCATGTGGTTTTTTTCTTTGAGATTGTTTATGTAGTGGATTACATTGATGGATTTCCTTATATTGAACCATCCCTGCATCCCTGGGATGAAGCCTACTTGATCGTGGTGAATGATCGTTTTGATGTGTTCTTGGATTCGGTAGGCAAGAATTTTATTGAGTATTTTTGCATCGATATTCATAAGAGAGATTGGCCTGAGATTCTCTTTCTTTGTCGGATCTTTGTGTGCTTTTGGTATTAGTGTAATTGTGGCTTCATAGAACGAGTTGGGTAGTGTTCCTTCTGTTTCTATTTTGTGGAACAGTTTGAAGAGTATTGGTGTTAGGTCTTCTTTGAAGGTCTGATAGAATTCTGCACTAAAACCATCTGGACCTGTGCTTTTTTTGGTTGGAAGACTTTCAATGACAACTTCTATTTCTTCAGGGCTTATAGGACGGTTTAGATGGTCTATTTGATCCTGATTTAATTTTGGTACTTGGTATCTGTCAAGGAAATTGTCCATTTCCTCAAGATTTTCTAGTTGTGTTGAATTCAGGTTTTTGTAGTAGGATCTGATGATTTTTTGAATTTCCTCAGTTTCTGTTTGACCAACTGTAAATTAACAAAATGACAATAAGGAATCCTTCTTAAGGTGTGTGTTCTGGGATATATGCAAAGTGTTTACAATTACAGACTTTTGGACAAATCATTGAAAAGTCATGTGTAGGTTGATATTTTTCAGAACCTACTTTAATTAAGTGTACTTAAATGCTTTAACCTCCCTTCCAGTCCACCAGTCATCAGAGGTAGTGGAAAGGCAAGTTTAATAGGGCAAAGGATGATGTGGACCTGTTTAGAAATAGTTCTTTGGAGCAAACACAATCTGCCTTGTAAGGATATCAGCAGTTCAGTTCACATGAATTGGCAGCTTTAGGATCTAACACCATTCACTAATCAGCAAATGCAGTTTGATCTAGAAGAAACCACTAGGCTCTGCCAATCTGCACGAGTCCAAGAAGAAGCTGCTAGAACACCACCAGAAGTTCTTCTGTGTGTTTCTCTCTATAAAGTCATGACAAACAATGACCAGCAAAGAGTGACATGGAAAACCAATATCATACAGCAATGCCCACTGTCTGTTGGGTTATATTTATACCCTTTCCAAACTCTATGTGTTCTTTCAAGTGTCTGCTCTAGGAAAACATCACATGCCTTTTTTTCAGGCTGCTTCTAGAAGAACATCATGTATCTGTTCTCAGCAAAACACCCTCTCATGTATCTGCTTCAGCAAAAAGATCCTCTCAGAAGACAGTTTCCAGAAAAACATAACATGACACAACTGAATCTCCAAAGAAAGCAGAAATTTCCACTTTGGTCATGAAAGGGATTCTTATTAATACACAGAAAAATCTGAAATTCATTTACAAACTACAGTCATGAGAGTAAACTGCAATAACAAACTAACATTATAGTTATGTCTTTCCTTCTAATGTGTTATAAATTAGAAATAATGAAGAACTTGTAATTTTGCAATTTTCTTTAATTCTTTTACTTTTCTGAAAATAATTTCCTTTTCTTCCATTTGAAACAAACCCATCCATCATCATGTTGGTATTGTTGAGTCAAAAAAAAATACAAACTATTAATATCTCCCTCCTTATCCATAAATAAATCAGTTAAAATATCTAATGTTCTCAGTTTAGCTAATATATTAGTTTACTGTTTCTATTGTTATGACAAAAGCAGCTTAAGTCAAGAGGGTTTATTTTGGCTCTCAGTTCCAGGTATAATCCATCATGGTGGCAAAGTCAAGGCAGCAGGGGCTTAAGGTGAGGTGGGAGAGAGAGGGAGAGAGAGGGAGGGAGGGAGGGAGGGAGAGAGAGAGAGAGAGAGAGAGAGAGAGAGAGAGAGAGAGAGAGAGACTGTTGCTCTGCTTGCTTGCTTTTTTATATTCCATCCAAGAACTATTGCTCTGACTTTCTTTTCCTTTAAAGTCCTTTAGTATTCTGTCATTCTGTCCAGGACCCCAGACAATAGACAGGCGCTCCAAATATGCAGGGTCAGGTTTTTCCATTTCAGGTACCTCACAAAGGTAGGCAGAGGATTTCCTGACTCAAGAATCTGTCAAGTGGACAGCTAACTCTCATAGCCAAATGATAATTTCTAGCTTAAATGCTTTTGTTTTAAGCTAAATCAGAGATTTGTTGCAGTTGTTTTTTTTTTTTCTTGTTCAGTATTCATACATTTCCTTGTCTCATCATGGTCAAACAAGCACAAAGGGCAGAGATATTTTCTAGCATGGATTCTTTTCTCAAAGCTTTCTAAAGCTGTAAAGACATTGATCTTGGAATGTGTTTAGTGTATAGTTTTTCAGGTAATGTGGCAGAGAAAATTACTCTTTAAAAGAGGATGAAAGAGTCAGGGAAAGTAAACAATACAAACTTTCCTAGTGCAAAGGTAGCCATCATTATATATATATATATATATATATATATATATATATATATATATATATGACAATTTCATGTGGCTTCTACATGCCTTTGGTCTCTTGATGTCACTTAAGATTAATATTTACAATCTTCAATTCTTCTATATATGTTGAATATACTTAGACTTGAATGGACAACTTTTAGGGTTCCCAAGGAGAAAGTTATTTTGTACTGGTAATGGTGTTAAGGTCAAGGACAGTATGAGAGCCACAATTCTTTGGGGTTTGTTTGTTTGTTTGATGTTTTTTAGTTTTATTTTCCCCTCATTGCTCAGGTTTCATGCTATTCTAGGAGCAAATGGAATGATTTGATTGTGATGAGTCGAGAGACATGATCTCTTCCACAAACTATGTTCATTTTTCCCTCATTTAGCTGATTGAGATAAATTTTACAGATAAAAAGCCCTATATATGTAGGTGCTGAGAGATGTCTCAGTTAATAACATACTTGTCTTGCAAGCATGTGAGTCTGATTTTGTTTTCCACAATCCAGTAGGAATCCCAGCACTGAGGAGTCATAGACAGACAGATCCCTGGAGCTCAGTGTCTAGACACCTAGCCCACATGGAAAACTACAGGCTGGTGAGAAAATCTGTCTGAAAAACAGGTGTACAGAACCTCATGAGTAACCTCTGAGGTCTTCCTCTGGTCCCCTCATATGGGTATATGCACATACAAATAAAAAACAAAATCATGGGATGTTGACATGGCTCAGCAGGTAAAAACACTTGCTACATAATCCTAGAGACCTAAGTTCAATCCCCAAGACCCACATGATAGTTAATAGAAAGAGCTGACTCTACAAAATTAATTACTGACTTTGACACAAATGCCTTGGCATCCACATATCCACATTCACAGACATTCTTATTGAATTTTTATTAAACACACTTATATACATATTAAGAAGAAATAATCTTAAATAAATTACATATACTTATACCCTTCAATGTGATGGTTTTGTCTATGTATATATTATGAAATCTTTAACAAGTTAATTATAATACCCATGAACTCACACAGTATTTTGTGTTTACAAGGGGGTGAAGATATTTAAGATTGGCACATAGGAAATGTCAAGTGGGTAATCTGGTGTTATTAGTCACAGTCATTATTATTACCTGCTATACCTTATCTCTAGAACTTAATGTCCAACAGATCTGATTCTGTATTCTTTGACCAACATGTCCCCTCTAAAGGTAAAACTGTATGTTTTCTCAAAACCTTTGTCTCCATTTTTGTAATGAAGTTTATGTTTATGAAGTTATGTTTATGAAGTGAATAAGGCATATTTTTCTTCTATTTCAGAGATACATTGAGGATCAAATATAAAATCCACAAACAACTGCAAATCTGCCTTTCCTTTCTGAGATGACATTGGGTACTTTTCCTGGGATTATCACAATGAAGACAGCAGATATTTATGTGTCAAGTTGAAACTATCATGGAAGACTTTTGAAGAGTTACACAAATAATCAGTAATATCACTTGATTGTTTTATCTAGGTGTGATTTCAAAGCATTACACACTTAGGTGATATTACTAGTCCAAGGTTGTTCTTTGTGGAAAATACAAATGAATGGAATTATGAAGAGGAAATCTTCTACTCTCTAAAATTTGAAGGAAACTTCATAAACGAGTTCTTGTTTCAAGACTGAATTTATTACTTAACTGACATTTGTGCAAATCATAATTCATCTTAGGATAATTTGGGCAATAGTGAGTTTTCAGAAGCTAGAGAATTTTATAACACTGGATAGTTTTCTTAAGATGAATTCTTTTAAGAGCAAGTTTTTTTTAAATCCAAGAAAATTATTATGTATGATTCTTTTATAATTTTCCAACTTCCTCTTTTGGTTTTCATGGGTAGAAAACATACAACTTTTAAAGTTATGAGGTTCTGAAGATATACATGTATATGTCTTTTCTCAAAGAAATTATGAGTGCCATTACTTACAGGAACAGATATACTCTAGCTGGACTTTTGGCTACTTTGTGGGTTCTTTTCAATTCCACCCTTCTCTACTCCTCTTCTTCCACCCTTTCAACCTCCCAAGACTAGGTAGGAAGGAAAAAAGGATTGAGGAGAAAGGAGGGAAAGACATTGTTAGATTATTTCCTGCTGATTAGGGCTGTTGAGTACCTTGAGGCAAGTTTGATCTTCACAACTAGAATATCTAATTTCTTCTTTTTGGCTCTTCACACACAACAACTTGACAAACTGCAACAAACTGAAAACAACACTAACAACTGTACAACCAGCTTCTCACTATCAGGGCTCTAACATTTATATAACCTATGAAAAAAAAATCTCCAAAATTCCAAACATCACACACTTGCAGAAACTATCTGCAGCTGGCAAAATCATGCCCCTGATAGAGCATGAGGCAAATCATAGTCACCTGCAGTGAAGCAATCCCATATCCCTACACCTGGGATGTTAAAATGAAAACATATTTCCGTAATATTTCTGTGTTTTTTAAGGAGATCAAAAATCTTACCACAAAATACTGTTGTGTGTGCCTTATACCTGTGAATAATTTGACTGCTCCACCAACCTTACAAACTCTGATTTGTCTCCAGTTTCCATATAAGGAAGCAGGCACTGACAGTTAAGTGCTAGGAGCTTATACGTGGGAGTGCAAGAATCAGAATCTGGATCCAAGCTAGAGGCATAGCCAAAGATTGAGATTTGTGCCAGAATGCTCAAGACCTTGAGTAAGGACCAATCCCATTGTAGCAGAGGACACTCAAGGGTAATGGAGTACAGTTGAATGGGTGGCTTCACATTTATCCTCCTGAAGCTCACATGGGTTCACAGTTCCCTTATTGCAAACTCTACCCTCTAATTTCAGGGTGATTTCCCAGCTCTTCCCCTTTCCTTCTGTGCTCAGTGTCAGTTGTTTCCTTCCAAACACCTCTAGTATTGCCCTAAACAAATCAAGGCCTCTGGGGTCACACTTGCTCATCTCATCACCATATGCAAGCATTACAATTCCCTTCATCCTCATAAGCTTGAGCAAGGGTTTATTTTCCAGAAAAATTCATATAGGAAGGCATCATTTTCAGTGCCCAGCATCAGCTCTGCCTGACTCATCTGATATGTCTTCTTCCTCAATGGCTCCCACCTAGAGGCTTCCATTTCTGCAGCCTCAACAAAACACTGGCATGCCCCCAAAGGTACTGTTCAGAATCTTTACTCTTATTTTTCTCTCTTCTTCTTAGGACTCCCAACATTAGAAATACTCTCTACCTGCCTGTGCCCCGCCTGAGAATCCTAGACCTTGTGCATATTGTCTTATTTGAAAAAAAAAATGCTGTAGGTTTGATTTAGTTAAGACTCTTAGTGAGATATCTAATTCATCCCAATCAATCCTAAATGCCACAGCATGTACCCTTAAAGGACAGCAAGAAAGAGTTAGGACATGCCTAAGGGGAAGGGGAAAGGGAAAGGAAGAGATTCTTTGATCACAGAAGAACAGGTTGGAGTAAACAAGCCACAAGCCAAAGAATATCATGGCCACCAGAAGCTAGAACAGAAAAGCATAAACTTAAATTGAACCTCCACAGGGAACCAGGGCCTGTGTCCCTGCTAATATTTTGATTCCAGCTAAGAAATCTGCTCTTCAGGACAGTGAAACAAAGGTTTTTCTTGTTATTCAAAATTACCTCGTGTGTTGCAATTTCTTTCTTTGGCTGATAGCTGCCAGAGAAAACTACTCGAAAGTCTTCAGTGTTGGTCAGATTTTATCAACTTGAAACTAGAATCACCTGGGAAGAGGGGCTCCTCAACTGTGGAACTGCCTCCGTTTGATTGGCCTGTGGGCATGTCTGTTGGCATTCTCTTGATTAAAGATTGATGATGACGAGTCCAGCCCATGGAGGTCAGTGTACCTATGGGCAGGTAGACCTAGGATGTGTAAGAAAAAAATCCTCCCTTAATCTGTGTATATCCAAAGATGGTGTCATTTTCAAAGTGCCTGGTTGGAAGCTACAAACATCATGGGATTCATGGCTCCTTTTTGTTCTGAGTGTGGGAAAGAGGAATCCGGCATCTAAGCCATTAGTACATTTTGTCAGGTTTGGGAGGATTTGGCACACAGGATTAGACTGACTCTGTTTGACATTCTCTCAACGTCTGTCCTGTGCATGCTTTTGAGTTTATAATTGTGTCAGTTTTTGAGTTTATAATTATATAATAACATCCATGAACAACATAAAAACTAGGATGATATTGGTAATCTATACCTAGTCCTTTCCTTCTTTATTACATTTGACAGGAAGCCCTACTAACCCTCAGCTGAGGATCATAGTTATATCATTTACCTGTTTTCCTTTTTAAAAAACTATTAATTTGCATGTGCTTGCATTCCTAGAAGTATATCACTTTGATCTTAATTTTTTTAATTGGTATCATGTTGTCAAGCCGTGGACTAACTTCAAATTTATATCTCTAAGTCTTAAGCAAATGTTACTATGGGTGGTGGTTTTTGCCTGCTGTATAATTTGCAAGAGTGGCTGTGCTATAGTAACTCATCTGCATCTGTGTTGCTTCTATATTTTTCTTTTGTGACTAATGCTGCTGTACTCACTCTTGGGCATAGCTACTGTTACATGACTTTGGGGAAGAATATACTTAGCACTAAAATTGCTGAGTCACTTTCTAGTCATTTGTATTTTCTAAGTGGACCTCTTTTCTTCATGTGCACCTCTATCATAGTCATCTAAGACACCAGCCTTGGTGCTCAAATCCCCATAGAGCATATTTTATGATCGATTCCCTTCTAACATCAATTCCTCCCTTCTCTCATTATATTCCAACCATACTGACATTCTCTCTGTTCACACAAGTCCTGTGCTCTGCTCTATTTCAGTGCTATTGGGTATGGACAATTTTTTATGCCTGGACCATCCCTCCTATGTCTCCATTGTTCAACCTTCTATTTCATTCCAATCTTATCATAAACCTCATTTTCTTCAAAGTAAATAAAAGGGGCTGACCTCACTTTGCATTGTTGAATCACCATTTATTCTCTCTTGCAAAATTCTTCCTCTACTTTATAATAAGTGTCATATGTTGTGTTATTTATTTCTTTCTCTTCTCTAGACAACAAAGACTCAAAGTTCAAGGATTGCTCTTATCTTGGTCTAACAGCTTGGCAAACTGCCTGCACTGCACAGACTAAACCACAAGGAGCTGCCAGGAAGCTTTTTCTAAAAAAGAAATTATAAAAAAGTTGTATTATAGAACGATCTGTTTTAATCCAAGAATACTTGTCATTTAATGAATATTTCTTAAACCTCTCCCTTAATAAATGAATGGATAGATATATGTACTATGGAGAAAGGTCTTAGCTACAGTGTTCTATAACAATGTGGGAAGAAATTGCCTTATACATTCAAGAACGCTATTACACCTGCTCTCAACACTCCACACAAGAATAATCAAGTTTGAGACAACTTGGTAAAGTATCAGCTTTCTCTCTTATTACCTGCTCTGACACCTTAGCTCCTGTGGACACTTATCCCAATTAACAACTCTAACCAATCTGCCTGGCACAATGGAATCCAGATCTCTAATTCCTCCATCTCATCCATTATAACTTCATCCCGTACTTTGTGCCTACATTTATTATAACTACATTCTTGTGTCTTTGTCCACTGCAAACAGGCTGGAGAGGCTACCCAATTCCTTAAGTTGTGGCTGTTATTCACCATAAGTCCTCCCCTATATTTTTATCAATCCCAATGTTTTCCTTAGGGTTCCTGTCTATATTTAACCACTGGTTTTATTATGGTTTGGTTTGAGCAATGCTTTCATTATGAGAACTCTGTGCTCAGAGGGGTCCACAGTGCGTATTCACTTATCCACTGTTGTCTACCATTTTGTTATCCAGTTGAATTCACTTTACACCTGAGTTCTGGGTCAGATCTATCTTGAAAACATCACTTCTGACCTCTGTGAACTTAAAATTAGCACTTGGATAGCAGTTACACCCTTTCTCTTCTCAGAATGTTCCTTTTGCTGGGGCAGAGGGATACACATTTTCTGATTCTTACACCTATTCAAAAATCAGATGTTTGCTGCAGTACACAGGGCAATACAATTTCCATACAGAAGGCAGTCTACAGGATGATTTTTTTCTTTCTTTTTCCCCATAAAACGTGTGTTCAGGAAAGCAGCCCATCATTGCCCTTGTCCCATTTGAAAGCTTGTCCATAATTTACAAGTAACACAATCACAGCATTATGTGTAGTTTGTGAATCGTGAGTCATCAGGGCTTATACCAGACTATTGAAATCACTAAAATTATGACTAGAACTTGAAAACTAAATATGAATGTGAATTTCAGTATCACTAAATTGCAGAATCCCCTAAAAGCTTGCATTTTCAATGTCTCCTTGGGGAATCTTCTTATCATCTCTTTATGCTTAAGTATGAAGAAAGAAGCATCTTGGAGAAGCATCTGTCATGAACCACAAGAGAAGTTCACTGGGTCATATGCTTGTACTCACCCCCAGCCCCCATCATTTACTCATGGCCAGATTCCTCTTGAGCATAAAACTAATTCCATTCATGCTCTGGGCCAAGAGCTAATTTGCATAATATATCTTGCCTTGCCAAGATGCCAAGAATAGATTAATAATTTGATGTGAAGAATGGCGAACAATTCTTTGCGAAAGTTTCAACTGTTACTGCTTTGGAGGTGCTTCAGTTACAGATTTAATAACAACTAGCATGTTGGTCCAAACATGTTTGGTCCACAGGAATACATATCATATAAATACAAAATTTTATATTTAAAATATGGTAATAGTGTCAAATATTTACTGCATCTTGACAGGTGGTACAAGGGATCTTCGGATTTATTCATGATCACATAAAACCTCTTAACTGCCATTGTTAGCACCAACCCCATAACCCCATAGGAGATCTTCTGGAAATACCTTTGAGTTTTTCTGAGTGGAGCACGTGCTTCGATGTTCAGAGTGGAATCAAAACTGGGCTAGAATTATTTTTGGTTCTCTGTCTATTAGCTTCATGTCTCACATGTGTTCCCAAAGCACATTCTTATAAAATGCATAACTATTTGAGTTAGGTGTTATCTGAAGGCCTGTGCCATCAAAACAAGAGTTAGAATGTCAATTATTTTTCTGTTCTGAGAAGCTATGTTAATCCCAACAGCATCTATCACTAATATTGAGCAAGTATATGGATCTCAATAAGGTTTTCACTCAGAAACTGTCTTTTGGCAAGGGCTAGAAGACCACAACAAAGTGGCTGGAAATCCCTTAGGAAGAAAACATTTGAGTGTAGATGGTTTATGAAAAATGACACTCTGTTACAGTTTTTCCAAGCAAATTTAACTGCCTGTCATGCAAACAAGGGTTGCCATGGTAAGCAGTTTTTGGAATAGGTAAACCAAATAACAGCAAGATGGAGTACGTGTGAAGCTCCTGGGAAAGGGACATTCAGGTTGCCTGGAGCAAGAATAACTTCAGTATTTAAAATCAGGAAAAGTGCAACACCCTCCTCCCTAATGTGATGTGGGCAAGTGTCTATTTTTCTCTGTCAGGCGATTTCCTTCCAAAATGATTAGCATAGGAATCACTAAGGTTTAGTTGAAGAAGAGACTGAATTAAAGTACTATTGTTAGTCACTGGTTAGGAGACCGCTTTGTGTCTAGGGTGGGAATGAATGCATATTTGCAGGTTTCTGTGCAGGTACATCCACGTGTGCATGCATGGAAGCTGACAATTGGCATTTGTTGTTTTCTCTCACTATCCACCTTATGTGTTAAGACAAGATCTCTCTTTATTTATCCTGGATCTTGCAAATTTCGTTGCACTGACTGGCCAGTGAGCCTCCAGTGTCAGCCTGGCTCTGCCTCTCAGTGCTGGGTTTGTAGACCTATACCACTTTCAGCAATTTTTTTTTTGGATCTGGAGAATCTGTACTCTGTGTGTTATGCTTATGCTGAAAGAACAGAGCCCATGAACCATCTCTTTCCAGGTCCCAAGTTGTTTTTTCTAAATAGCAACAACAGTAATAAATAGTAAACAATTCTAACATGCATTATTTTAATGCCAGGTTGGAACACAATTTCAAGTCAGATCTATCCAAGCATATCAAAAAGATAAGGTATATAAACCCCAAAATTCTGATAATGCTAGGATAATTACTTAGTCCATCCCCTAATTATCTCTAACTCAAATAGCATCATTCCACTTGACTTGATTTAGCAAACTGGCTTCCTTAGGCAACATGGGCAAACATGTGCCTAGTAATATCTCTCATTCCATATCTGAAACCCTCCCCCTCAATATTGTGAACTCAGCATGAGCTAAATTGGCCCTTTGTACATAAAATCTTTTGAATGACAGGAATTGGTTGGAGACAAATGAATTTATGTTCAGAAATTAAAAATAAGAAAAGAGAATACAGAAATAGAAAACACTACAGGATCCCCAGGAATACAAAGCAGATAAGATTTGGGGCTGTGAAGTTCTAGAAGCACAATGTGGTAGTTTAGAAGAAATAATAAGAAGGTGGATTAGGCTATCTGAGTTAGAGCAGTCAAGTGAATCAACAGTTGTTAAGTGGAACCATGCAGTTGAAACAGGATTTCTGTCTCCTGTATCCTTACAGGGAGAAACCCGAGTGCATGTGTCTTGTATTGGAGAACCACAGTCATATTCCTAATGAGGGGAGAAATGGGCAGCATCAACAACCAGAAAACTTGTTACTCAGGTTGAGAATTAAAAGCCCTTTCATTCTCTTACAGCTGGCAGAGATTAGTCAGAAAACCATCTGAGCAGGCACCATCATCCTCCCTTTCAGACCTTGGTTTCCTAAAGATGCTGCTCCATAGAGAGTCCTAATTTCAAGGAAGGAGACACCACACTCCATGTAGGTGGCTCTCTTTTTTCCATCTTTAAAGTCTTTTCCCAAATGCTGCATTATCCACCTTTGTCTGACATGACACCCAGTTTATTTGCTGCATATGAGCTATCACATTTGTAATTTATTTTATTTGTACTACATTGTTTATTATCTCTTCTGCTAGATTGTAAACTAAGGACAAGGATCTAATTGCATAGTTTATCATGTTCCTTTCACCTTAGATGGGCCACTCTGCTCTTGTCAGGTAAAATGCTTATTAATATAGACCATTTGGAAAATAGCTGCAGACCCTTAGTGAAAGGACCCTACCTTTCTCAAGATCTCAAATTGTGCTATGAACTTAAGTAATTCCTTTGTAGATGTTTATACATGATCATTTGTTAGAGCAGAGACAAGTGGGTGTGCAGGTGGAAATGATGAACAAGATCACCGTGGGGATTGTAGGGCCCTTGAAATAAATGTTCCAGGGATGAGATGTCCGTAAGGCCCCCCAGGCTAATTCTGAGGATACAGTTGCATATATAATTTGAAATGAAAATATATATCATGACCAAACTATTTTTTCTCTACATTTCTCTGGGAAGAGCCACATTCACTAGAAAAGTTTCCTTTACATTCAGAAAGAAAGTGGTGAGTAGTGAAGGCCTGTTGGGCAGGGTGGCCCAGTGTAGCTGGCTCAAGGAGTCAGCAGCAAAAGTGGTAGCCAGAGGGGAACACTGTCACTGAGGATGTGTCAGAGACACAGGTTTTCCGAAATTATACTAAATTAGAGCTGAAAAATCTGCTTCCTCTCTACACAGACCCACAAAACCACTCTGTACCTAAGTCTCTTAGAGCATAGTGAAATTTATTAGAAGCTACACGTCTATGGCAATAATCGCCTATTGGATTTTCAAAATGTCCAAAGCAAAATAATTTCAGGGACATCAAGATACCATATAGATTAGGCTGTTGATTCTCAGAGTACTTAGAATGGAATTGCCCAGAACAGAGCCCTGCTTCCATGATCCAGAGGTACAAACTTCACTGATCATGGGCACCTGAGAAAATTAGAATAAAATGATAGCAATGAGAAAAATAATTTATTAATTCTGCTGTGTCAGGTCACACACTCAAGGTTCTATACACTTGATCCACTCTAACCTTTCACAATCATATGCAATAAGCATAATCATTACCAATCTTCAGATGGGATAACTGAAGCTTGTAATGATAATAGGACATATCTAAATTCATAAAGAGCAAGCAGTTGAATTTGGATGACCCATAGGTCACCTGTTCAACCACAGTACTCACTGACTTCCTAATAGTTTTGTGTGGAGCAAGTTTATTCAATGAGCAGTTATAAGGCAGCCCATAGATATCCTTGAACCTATTCCTGTTGAGCTCTGTGAGTAAGTCTATGACTGTAGCACATAAGGAAGTCATAGTTGTACTATAAGAGCAGAAGCGAAGCAGCCTTCATAGGGCTGCAGGTGCACTGAGGAAGAAAGAGACATTTGGAATAGACTGCACTATGAATATAACCTAAGCAAGCCACTGTCACATGACTTCAGTTATGTACCAGAACTCTAGAACATGGGAAAAATAGATCAGGTCCCCTGTTCTGCACAACGCAGCCCCAGAACTGACTATGTTAGGACAGACAATCAGTGTAGTTTTTGTTTGTTTGTTTGTTTTCAATTTGACACAAGCTTGAATCATATGGGAAGAGGGAATCTCAATTGAGGAATCGTCCCATAGGTTGGTCTACAGACAATCTGTTGGGGATTGATGTGGGAAGGCCCAGCCCACTGTAGGTGGTACCATCCCTTAGCAGGTAGTCTTGAGAGGAATAAGGAAAGTGACTGAGCAAACAATGGAAGCAAGACAGTAAGCACACTTCCTCATGGTCTCTGCTTCTGTCCCTGCCATGAGTTACTGTCGTAACTTCCCTTCATGATGGACTGTGATCAGGATGTGTAAGTCAAATGAACCCTTTTCCTCCCTAAGTAGTTTGTGACATATTAACACAACAATAGAAACCTAACTAGGACAGTCTGATAAGGTAGGACTGATATGGTTGTCAAAGGTAGAGATCCAAACGAGGAAAAAAAAAACTGAGATAAGGTCAGAGCCATATCAACTGGTAAGCTGGCTTGAAACTTTTTTGGTTTGTTTTTTTTTAACTTGACCTGAGCTCTGTGCCTTCTGAAACCAGAATCGATGGTAACAAAGGAAGGCAGTGTCATCTGTTAATCTCTAGAATTCCCAGTCAGAGGGAAGAGGGTATGAAGCCATTCTTATTATTCAGTAATTAGATATTTTCCGGTCTCATCTAAACTTTGTCTCTCTTAGGTTCCAGAAACAGTCACACCCTCAAATTGCTTGGTAGGTACACGCTATTTGTTGTTTTAAGTGAGGCACCAGACTTACCGCATACTGAAGCAATGGATATCACTCACCTTTATCTGTAGGTTGCAGGAAACATTTAGCTTGCTTCAGTCTGAATAGTCCTATCTAATTGGGCATTTTTGTCAATGGGCCATTAGAATGATAAGATGTCAGTCATACCATCAATATAATGAGGATTATAATACATTATTGGGGAACTATACCTCCAATACTTAATTGTTTCTTAGTATATTCATTTTAAATTTATCTTGCTTTACAAATACATTTTAAAATATCCTTGACTTTTAAAATAAATAGAATCCTAACTCCTATTGTTTAAAGATCATGTCCTTTAAAGAAAGGCCAATTTCTTTCTTATTCCCCAGTGTAGCTCTAAAAATAGTCTGAACTCCAGACACTGTAGAATTTCCATTAATAATTGTTGGTCCTCAGCATAAATTAGGGGCTCAAAAGATATGGCTGCCTCTTACAGGTATTATAGTTAAGTTCAGTAATATTTTCCTAGCAGAAATAATCCAAAATAAATTAACCCATTCATCTAATAAAATTGATGAGATAACAAATGTGTAGGACTTAGTGTCCAGCACTTCATAATGAAGGTTATTTTTCTAGACAAACTGAATATTAAGGAAATGCTAAGACATTAACCATATGTACATTTAACTGACTTGCCATTGAAAATAATATAACATGAAGGCTATATGTCTACCTCCCACACCTGGTTTTGCTTTCAATATCTCTTTTAGAAATGTGGCTTTTATCTGCTTTTAATTTGGTAATACATTTTTCTAGTTTTTGGCATTTTTAATCCAAGAAATTATTAGAGCCAGGGGAATGCTCTCTAATGGGGCATGTTTTGCCCAAAGCTGGTCTTGAACTGCAAAGCCCCCTAAGTGTGTAAACACAGTTAGCTTCAGAGAATATTGTCCTGCCAGGACACCTATGTCTCCAAATGACAGCTTCTTTTTCAGGTTTGTCTTCTTAAGAGGACCCCATTTCTTCCATTTGCAGGAAATCCAGGGCCTTCTCCACAGAGAGCTGAAGCTTGGTGTTCACATCATCGAGACCCCTGTAATAATGCACAGAAAGCAAGGAGGGGAATTCGCAGGCTAGGTCTATAGCTGTGATCTGTTTGTGAATTGATTGCTGAAGTGCGAAGTACAATGGCAGAGTCCGTCTGTTTTTCTATTGTATGTGTTAATGTGCCCAACGGCTAGTAAGCATTGAGTGCGTTTAATATGCGAGAGAAATAAAAGCATGGAGCCATCTTTTGGGGGACATTCATTTTTTTTTAAGTATGAATGTTTCTTGGTAAATCGAAAAGGAAGGAGCATATTCTGAAATGCATTGAATGACAGACTGGTTTAAACTGTAGATGAGACCTACAAATGGTCCATTGAACTGTTTTGTGTCACTCCTTACATGCCATAGGCCCTCTTGATGTTCAAAGTCTTAGGAAACTGAGTGGAAAAGAGAAGAATCCCGGGCACCAAAAGCAGTTCAAAGCTCCTGTAGCTATTAAGCTAAAACCCATATGTAAATTAAATAAAAAGTAATGATGACATTTGACCTATGGAATGCTGTGCCCATCTCAAAACTCTGTTTTGGTTGTTTGTTTTTGCAATTTTTTTTCATATAGACAGCAAAAATTAGTTAGATGTTTACTCAGAAATGGCCCATCCATTCTTTCATTCCACCTCAACCTCAAAGCCCTGTACCTCATCACTCTGAAGAGGAAGAACATTTTTACATTCTTCCTCTGTCTTCATTTAGTCTATCCAGGTGTGAATTTAAATTTTAAGTATATTTTGTAAGTATTCTTTTGCATTCCCTAGGTCGAGCCATCGTACAAGGCACTTGCTTAAGGCCACTGTCTCACAATATTATATCGGAGAAACTCAAAAGAAGGCATAAGTGAAAGGCAGATAAAGATAGGACTTAGGAAACAATGGGACATCAAGGATTCTACCAAGAGACACAGTACTTTCCTTTGGGGGATTTAAGGGTCCATTTCCTTGCTACATTGATGGTTCTGCTCTAGGAGATGGTCTTACCTTTGGGTTAGATTTTAGATTCTGATGAAGCTTTAACTGTGAGGTTAATCTTTGCAATGACAAATCATGTTGGCACAGAGGAAAACCAGGTGTTGAGCCTGCACAACTCCCTGGACGCCTCCAGTTTATGGTAAATCAGACTTGGTAGAAACCCTGTGGGTAGAGTCCTCACTCATCAGTGCAGTCAGGAAAAGCAAATCCTCATATGTGGTACATGTGTGGACATGACACACTGAAAGAGTTCTCAACCCCTTACTCAATTCAGCTATTCCTTCATGCAGCAACCCTCAAACAAACATCCATGGCATACGTAATACATTTGCACTTTGGTCAACCAAGACAAAGACATCTTGTTAGATAAATCAAGTATGTTAAAGACCATTACCTACCTGGAGTTTGTAACCTTACCTGAATTGCTTACAGCTTAGCTTTAATTGTTGTTTAGTTGGTTGTAAAATTAAAGAAGCGCTACCTACTTTGATTATTTTAAAGTTATGCTAGAAATAGATTCACAGGGAAACGTCAGTTAAATATGATGCCAAACTTACAGCAACATTCACTTTTACAAATTTCTTTTTCCTTGCCACAGCTTTTTGCTATCATCTTTGTGAAATTCAATATGATCTTGAGAAGCCAAAGGTTTGCACAAGCAAACTCTGTCATCAATTACTGCTTTAGCTTTTGAAACCGCTCTTCCTTCAGCATTATTGAGATCTCCAAAATTGCATTGCCTGGTGTATTTTGTGGAAGGACTTTTAACATATACTTGAGAAAATACCTACTTGGGAGTTCTTGCTGCCCTATGTTCCTTACTCAGGGCAAACATTTGAGTTTAACCAATTCAATATGACATAGCTCCCTTTATGAAATAGTAAGATGCTTGTGTTATAGTGTGTAATATAGTTTATGCATGATACATGAACAAAAATGAAGACCCTTGATAGTCTGCAACTTCAAACATCAAGAGCCATCATCAGAGTCCATCTTCTTCCATAGCAGACGTTTTCTTCCCTGTGTAACATGCACTTTCTCCAGACTTTGCTAAAAGTCCAGGTTTCATTGTTGGAGTGACACTAAGCATATCTGCAAATATCAAATATCATTATTTTTGATGACTATATGATTTTAGTGGATGGAAAATGATGTATATCTACACAAGGCATACAGATATAAATTCTTATAAGTGACCCCATAGAGGTGAGAACTTCTTTAAATTCCTTGTAACTTTCTAATGCATTGAGAGTAGAAATCTCACTATTCAGTCACAAGCATGTTTGGCCGCATTGTTGTGATCTTTATGCTTCATTTCCATAGGTGACCTTTTGATTAAATCTACAGATTTTATTTTTACTTATAACCTCTATGTGTCTGATAACAAGGTTCTTCTTGTCATCTTTCAGAGAATGTTGTGTGTGCCGGGGGTAGAGTGCAGTACTTAAGCATCCTTTAAACGGTTTTTGTTATTGTTGTTGTTGTTTTTTTATTGTGTACTGAGTCCTAATGAAAAGAGAAAAATGGTAAGGACCTCCAAGTAGATTCTAGGAAATAATCAGATAGGCCAGGTTCATTCTAGTTTCACAATTTGGAGCTTGCAATCACCATCTAAAGGGCACTAACAGATTCTTACAAATTACTGAGTTCTCCAATTAATGTGCCCAACATGACAATGTGACTGATTTCAGCTTGGCTTAGCAGGCCAGTCGACCAGGAATGTGTGACGGGAGACTTAGAGAGCTTACAGGAACCCTCTTTTCCTTCCCCCATCCACTCCTCAGGGCCCTGGTGACAGCTTAGGTCTAATTAGAACAGCTCAGTGAATAAAATTCCTATCAGAATCCTTTCACAACTTGTAACAATCGAAAATTCTTCTATGTTCCCAAAGGTAACTGCTACCTAGAACAGAGACATTTTTTAAAATCTACATCAGCACTTTCCAATATAAATATAAATATAAAGCCAGACATGTGCTGCTTTAAGTATGCTGAAAGTCACAGCTTTAAAATGTGAAGAGGTAAAATCAGTAAGAAATCAAGTGAAATCACCTTTAATGACATATGTCTTCAAATCATTACCGTTTCATCCTACATTTGATACAAATCATTACTTATTTTGTGGGTGTCTTCAAAATTGGTATCTATTTTGTATCCACAGCAATTGCAACCAGAAAGTTTCCCAGGCTTAGCAGCCATATGTTTAGTAGCTACCAGATCCCAAGATTTTGTCCTTGATAAGCCCATTTCATGGCATCTCCTAATAAGATACAGGGGTCCTTCCTTTTGCTTTTATTTTCAGATCATGCACTTTGACATGCATTTAATTTTATAAAATGGACTTTAAATGATATTGATGAGGGATACTAAGTTTTATTATATGGAAATGTTCATAAATAGAAAGGGCTTATGGGCTTCTATCAAAAAAAAATTCTGCTGAAAATGTAGGTCCTAGATTTTCCAAAGAAAGATTGAAGGGCACGTGACAGAAGAAATGACATATGTGTTTCATGGTTGTAGAGATGTGCTTTTTCACGTTTACATGAAAAATAGGGATTTTGGGGGTGGGCTATAAGAAATGTTACCACAGAATAAAGCAGTCCTTAGCTGTATTGTCTAAAAGATAACTATTAAGTGCTTCCCTTCAGGCAGTCAGGACTGAACAACTTACCAGCAAGGGTTGGGCCAGGGTAAGAGTCAAGAAGCAATGAGAATAAAAGCCATAGAGATTTGGGGGTTTCTAAAATGCCTTCCTTCTAACCTGGCAGCCTCCTTCTGTGGTCTAGCTTTCATATTAGCAGAAAGTACTATATAAGCTGCAGGGAGGGAAGCAATCAATAGCCCTTTCCAGCTGTGATGCCAATGACCTATTACAATGATTAGCATGGCAAGATTTCCCTAAAGATGCAATAGTGGCACTCATATATTAGCAGGCACCAACAGATGTCTAATTGGACTTAAGGCCCACACAACAGGAAGAAAATCATCTCTGGTGCTGGAAACCCAGCATACTACACAGGGCTAGTGAGCTTATGGATCTACCTTCATCACTTTACAGGATAATTTTTAACTGTGTTCTAAACACTTCACCTTGTACCCTCATCAAAGAAGCTTCTGTTTGTGGCAGAGACTATTACAGAAAGCAGAAACTGGTAATAATACAGAAATAAACAGGTCACATGGAGCCCAGGTCCAGTGCATACTTGAACGGCATGATTCCTGCAGCCAACACTCAGGAAGCATCCCAGAAGAGGGAGCAGAAGATTGTAGGAATCAGAAGATCAGGAAGTCTGGGTGAGACTGTGATTCCTGAAAATGGCAGGGGAGCCTCATACATGAAACCACAACAATATGGCTGCCTAAGCAAGACCACTAACTGTAATATCAATGGACATGCTGACTAGTAAGGCAAAAAGCTCATGAGAAAACTACAGGCAGAGGGAGCATTATCCTCTCACAGAGATGAGCCTCCTAATTGGTTATCCAATACCAAGTGCTCAGCCTGAAAATCATCTACATACATACAAGTGACACCAAACTAAATGGACTCAGTGCATTGTATTTAAATATTTATATATTTAGATATGTGAAACAAGAACAGAAAAAGCTGCTAATCAGTTTGAAAAAGAGTGATGGGACATGGGAGGGATTAGAAGGAGAGGACATAGAATAAGGGGGACATAGAAAGAGGGAAGTAGAATAATTATAATTTGATTTTAAAATATTTTGATAACAACAATCTTTAAAAATACCAAATAAAATACCTTCCTTTATTAAGAACTTCAAAATATTTTTCTTTCTAAGTTTTATATTCTATTGTCTTCCCTTTTGCTTTTGCTGAGCCAACTTGTCACAATCTTGAAGTAACAGGAAAATAAGAAGATAACCAAGATGCCCAGAAATCTTCCCAGCAACTTAAAAGAAATGTATCTTTAATATTTTCTATATCTCCATTGTTCATACATCTAATGCCATACAGCCTCAGTGAGCACGGGACATGGGGGCAAATGCCATAAAGCAGTGCTCTTGGTACTGACGACAAGCCTGGGACCATAACAAAATTGGGTCCTAGACATTCTTTTGCTGGTGTGTCACAAATATAAAAGCATCTTGTTTGTCTTCAGCTTGGAATTCATGAGGCTGTCTGCCTATGGAATGGAGTGGGTTGTGCTTTGTCTTGTATTTTAATGTCCCATTTACTTAAATACTTTAATTAGTTATCAGTATCAAAATTGTTAGCACACTTATCCCAAACTCACTTTATTCATATATTTTACCAATAGTCAAAGTAAATGAGAATTCATAAATAACATTTAAAACCGTTATTCCAGGAAATGTTCGTGAAGCCCAAAATGACCACCAAGGAGCCAATTCAAATGCAATCGCATTAAGGTCCCTTAATTCAAGCTTGAGCTTAAACCACACCACCATCTTTGATGCAGAAGAATGGGAGGGGGCCTCGAACCCAGTTTCAGGCAAGCATTTATAGAGACAAGAAGGGAGTATCTAGCCTGGTACACTTTTGATTGGGGGTTGGGCATTATGGCCTTTAACGTAAGTGGCTATTACTGGGAACCAAACCATAAATTTAACTTCTGTTTTCCTCATGATTGGTGATTGTTAGAAAGTGAAGTGTCAGAGGTGGGCTTGTAACCTGGAGGTGTAGGTTTGTTGGGGAGTAACCTTAAAAGTGATGTTAGACGCAGGTTTTGTTGGGAATAACCTGAAAACTGGTGCTAGGTACCAGCCTATTAGTTAACTTGAGTTCAACCTGAGGTCAGGTTGTCTACGATGGAGACTGAACCAAAAGATTTGGTCTCTCAAAACCTGCATGTGAGTTCTAATTACAGCTTTACTCATAATTGCCAAAACTTGAAAGTAGCAAAGATACCCCTCACTAAGTATGTAGATAAACTGTGGTATTGTTTAAACAATGCAATATTATTCAACACAATAAAGAAAAGAGCTACCAAACTTTGAGAAGATGTAGAAAGACCTTAAATAAATTTGGAAGGTCTACTCATTGTGATTCTAAATGTGGGTCAGTCTGGAAATGGCAAAAGTGTGGAGATAGTTATATAGTTCTGTAATTGCCAGGGGTCAAAGGGCAGGGACGAATTAATAAAGCACAGAGGATCTGGAGTGAAATGAATCTACTCTGGTACAAAAATAATATAAAATTATCCAAGCCTATAGAATATACACCAAAGGTAACCTAATGTAAAATATGAATTATATGGAACTAGAGAGATGGCTTGGCAGTTAAGTGTGCTGATTCCTCTTCCAGAGAACCCAGGTTCAATTCTCAGCTCACAAATACCTGTAACTCTAAGATCTCACATCTCACTCAGACATGCATGCAAGCAAAGTACCAATATACATAAGATAAAAAAATATGGATTATATGATGGTGGCTGTGATGTGCTAGTGTGGGCTCCTCAAATATAGTCAACTTATCACCATTCCAGTTTGTGCCTCTGTCTATGACAGGGCACAAGTAGGAACTCTCTGTAGGTGCCACATTTTCCTATGCATATCACTATTGATCTAAAACTGATCCCAAATAACAACTGTCTTTTATGAAGAGATGCTAGAGTAACACAATTCACCCTTAGTTGAAGATGGTAGTTCACTCACTCATTACAAACTATATCCAAGCATTGATCCACTGTTATTTGTTTAGTTTCATATGTAAAGCTGTGATGCAAGCTATGAAATGGGGAATCATGTATAAAGCTTCATTATCAAAGACTCTAACTCTGAGAATGTGAAGTGAAAGCCAGAAGTCTGAAACTCTTCAACGATCTTAGATGAAACTGAGAACCACAGGTAAAGAGATGCAACTCCATCTGGGCCAGTGTCGGTCAGTCCTACACACTGACGGGACTGTGTAGTTTGCTGCTTTTGCAAATGGATTAATTATTACCAGCAATGCAGATGAGCTTAAGGTCATATTGGTTAATAAGCGTTAGTTCCTTATGTGGGTGGGTTTTGATTAAATGGTGCTTTTAGTATTTTAACATACTGCATCCAGCACCTTAAGAATCAATGAATAATTTGCTTTTTAGAAAGAGCAATGAAAATGTTTAATAGAAGGAAGTTATGGTCATTCTTCATCAACCATTTGGTTTTTTAAAGATGATAGCTGTGGAGAGTGAAAATAAATACAAATAATTTTCATCAATCTGCTCCATCCATGGAGCCTATTTAATATTAGCTGAAATATTCCACGATTTCTGTTACTAAGGAAACATTCCTATTGTTTGAAATGAAAACTTTGCATTTAAAAATAGCAACATCTTTTCCCTCAGAATCCTTATGTGGTAATATCCACACAGTGGTTTATCAGCTCAACTCCATCAACATGGTGTTTTAAGCATGCACGTACTTCACAGGAGAACTGACAGCAGGCTCTGACAGTTTACCTTTATTCTAGTGACTAGAAAGACTATGGCAAAAATCAGGAAATGGAAGACTGAGTCAGAACCTCATGGTCAACAATGGCTACTCCTTCTGTTGTTTCAGAATTCAAGTTATCAGGTTGCTGAAGAACAACTATCATACGTTCATAATAAAAAGCAAGAAGTACAGTGACAGTGACCTGACCCAGACCAGAAATCCTCTCATGATGTATACTGGAAATTATAATCCTACTGTTATGACAAAGGAGAAAAAAATAAACCAGATTTATGTTTCAGATATAATTTATGACAACTCAAAGCTATCATACAGAAAATACAATATTTATTTTAACTTGCATAGGTAATAATATTTATGTTAATACTATCAAAAAGTGACAACAGACAGACCTGTCATTTCTTAAAGAATTTAGAGTAAACATCCATTATCTTCAGTATCTGAACTTGTCTCTGAGAATGGATCATTAGCTCCAGCACAGCCTTGATCTACAGTTACTATCAACTATTCTCAGAAGATCACAGTGTATATTTCTTTATGAGTACAAGGCTAATGAGAAAACAGGAATTATGAGCAACTTTAAAATTTCATAGTAACTGGAAGTTGAAAATATAGGAAAACCTATGCTGAAAAATTACAGAATTATATCCTAAATAATAAGTTGAATTATATTTCTGTTTACAAAAATTATATGTAATTACTTTAAGAAAACCAAAGGAAGAGAAAGACAACAACCAGATCCTCTAGCATATAGCACAGAAATAATTTCTACTAACACAATTCATTTTTTATTTTCAAAGTACTTTTGAATGATTCTGATGTAGATTTCACATACTACTTTAGCAAACCTCAACACAAATCATATTTTTATGCCATTCATTTGATGCACCTTCTTTTTCTTTTTTGGTGTTATGTAGTATGCCAGAGAAATACTGTTATTTATTTTAACATTTCTTTAATATGGGCACTTAGGCTTCTTAGCTTCACAGTTGAAAATAACACTACAAAAAATACCTTCATATATTGATTAGCATCTACAATATTATTGCAAACCTCACATAGTAAAAGTATCATTTCTAGGATGCTGCATGTATCACTGCAGATGTATTTTATACAATAAAACACATTCCCATAATGTACATAGTTTCCATGGCTCTCCACGATGGATGTGCCAATTTACACTTCCATGCCACTTTTAAAGATCTGCTTTCCTCACGCCTTGAGAGAATGGCTGAATTTCAATGCCTTTCCATGAGAGTGCCCTATACCAGTGGTTTTTAAAAGCAGCAATTAAATGAGGTCAAAAGGAAGAGCCTGACTTAATCTGTGAAAAATATGACTTTACTGTTAATTAACTGACCCTAAAGCTTAGTGGTATTTTTCCTGATTAGCTCTTAGAGCCTAAACCTTTCCTGGTGCTTACTCAAGTCGCTCTAATAAGGGACATGTGCAGCCATCATTAATTGCATCGGAGATTCCAAATCAGACACAGAGTCGTTGACCGTGTCCTTTCTTTGGAGTTTAAAACTTGCAGTTTCCTGGGGACTGACTCTTTGCCCCTGTCATATTTCACAAGAGACATTTGTCCAAGATAAACTGGGTCAAGGAACATCTTTCTTTGGAGGGCTAAGGTCTAGCCAATGGTTCATAACAAATAACTCTTAACTAATTGTTGATAGCATTTTGGTGTAACAGCGTGCTGTGTTACTGTTGATTGCCTGGAATGGACTTAACAACTCTCTTCTTGCTGGTATCTTTCTTCGCATATAAAACCAGGTGATGAATCTATATAGGAGAAGATGCTGAGTGTGAGCCTGACTTATAGCTCTCAAGTAAAGAACAAAAGGTTCTGAATGAGCCAGCTTAGTTATACTTTGCACACTCCAGGCAGTACTCATATCCCTTGGGCTGTGGTCTTGATCTCAACAGATTTGTGGTTGTTTACAAGACACATGCTTGATCTTCCAATCTCAGGCAGTATGCCATCCAACCTCCTTTTCTTGCTTCTTATCCCCAGAAAACTCCTCATCTGAATCCTCCCAATTTTTAGTAGAGCATCCTCAGTTATTCTTTACCCCTCTCTGTCTCTAATACTCAACACTAGATAGTTTTCGGTCTACTTGACACAAGTTAGAGTTATCTGAAAAGAAGGAGTATCAATAGAAAAAAAAATGCCTTTATAAGATTCAGCTGTAGGGCATTTTCTTAATTAGTGATTAATGGGGGACAGCCTAGCTCATTATGGGTGGTTCTATCCTTGGGCTGGTGGTCTTGGGTTCTATAAGACAGCAGAATGAGCAGACAATGAGAAGCAGACCAGTAAGCAGGTTCCTGCCCTGCTTGAGTTCCTGCCCTTACTGCTTTTGATGAGACATTGATATGGGACTGTGAATGAAATAAACCCTTTCCTTCCCAAGTTGCTTTTGGTCATAGTGATTCATCCCAGCAAATAGTAACCCTAACTAAGACATATCCAAAAGTTACTGTAAACAAATCCTGTCAGTCCCATTTGAATCCAGTAAATCAACTAAGCGGGGCTCACATGGGTTCATAGATTCTGAAATGGCAAGCACTGGTCCTCACAGGTCTGCACCAGTCCTCTGCCTGTAACTGCTGTTAGCTTGGCATTTTGTGAGACTCCTAATAGTGGAGATGGTTGTATTTTTGACTCTTTTGCCTGCTCCTGAGACTTTTTTTTCCTCCAGTTGGGTTATTTTGTCCAGCCTTGATTTGAGGGCCTTTGCCTTGTCTTGGTATATATTGTTTTATTCTGTTTGGCATTCTCTTGGAGGCCTTCTCTTTTCTGAAGAGAAAACTGAGGGGGGTAGCTCTTGAGGGGAGGGGAGGGGAGACTAGGAGGAGTGGAGAGAAGAGAATGTGTGGTTTGGATGTATTGTTTGAGAGAAGAATCTATTTTCACTTTTTAAAAAGGGAAAAAAGTAAAAGAAAGAGAAAGGAAGGAAGGAAGGGAGAGAGAGAGAGAGAGAGAGAGAGAGAGAGAGAGAGAGAGAGAAATAAGAGGAAGAAAGGAAGACAAAGCCATCATTACTCACAGCCTCCCACTCCTACTCATACCTGGACATCATCATCTTGGTTACATTATCCAAATCCCAATCTCAGAGCTCAAATTTACCAAACAAGGCAATTTCATACATGTACCTTTCTTGTGCACATGTGTAAGACCTGAGACCTTGGCCAAATTGTGTATTCCTATGGAAACTGGATATGACCAGATTTTGTTTTCACAGATGTAGAAACTGAGGTACAGAATAATTGTCCCATGCTTTTAGCAATCTCCATCCTGGACCATTACATCTCCAATTGAAACTGCTGATTAAACCTCTGGCCCACCTCCAAACCTTTGGCCACACTTCCTCAACACAATCAATTTGCTGCTGAAGAAAACAAAGAAAAGAGCTCTGGACACCATTTATTCCCTATTTTCTTTGTTCCTCATCCTACCTGGGTTTTTGTTGACTTGCTATGATTGAAATTTTATGCTAATGTTCATTAGACCTTTTGGGGAACCACACTATGAAAAAATTTAAGGGTTGTTGTTTGTTTAGAATTTTAATATTCTGTTTTTGAACATAGACCTGGACAGACTGATGTCACTCATCATGATAAAACACTTTTGCTTCCAATCATGCCACTAGTGTTGAAATAAAACACTTTCTTTAATGAGACCCTCACAAGACTGTGTTTTCTATCTATCAGTGATGATTCCTCCCCAGGAGAGTGAACCACATAAGAGGTATAAGGGTATCTTACCCTTGACTCTTCTTAACTATTTATAAATGGGAGGAACAATTAAAATAATCAAAGACAAACTTGCCGGAACCCTTCCAGTGTGATCAGAGAGCCTTTCTGTATCAGATGAAACAATGTGGCTACCCAGACATTACTGTTACCAGGAGCTGAGATGAAAGGAAACATTGGTGAGACAGAAAATTTGACACCTAAATGATTGAATAGAAACATGAAAGAAAAGACGCTGGGCATCCCAGTCTAGTTCTAATTGCAAAGAGGATCTTTTCCATGAAATGCAATTAGATTTACAGAGAGATCAAAGCTTGCCTCTATCGGGGAGGTGTGAGGGCAAGGAAATATTCTCCCTGAAAGTAAGAAACATTACCAAGATTTATGGGGAGAATCCAGAATATCTCCCAGGACTTTGGGGGGCAAAATGAAATTCATGGGATAGGTTGTTAGTTCTGATGGTGCACGCACACACACTCACACACACGACATAAATAAATGCAATTAGCCCAAGATACTCTCGATAGTAAAATAAATTACCCTGTGCTGTAATTAAATGTCATTGGAAAGCATCTTTATTATAATAGTTACTTCATTATATAATATTTTTAAATTAATTTATAGTATTCAGTAGAAACTATTCATAATTCTCTATTGTGCCAAAACAGAAACAGCATACTCCCAGAAGTCTCTGTGTGTATGATGTTGTGTTTTCCTTAGAATTTCCAGAAAATTCTATGGATATATGAAAATCCATATATTGTACTTCACCATGTTAAGCCAAGTAAATGGAGGATGATGTGAACATTATGTGTATATTATTTCTCTCACTGAGAGTTTTCCTTCTCCCAAATTCTAGCTAAGCTAGAGTTAATTTTTGATTTTAGCTTTTTTTTTTCTAGTAGGAAAGAAAATACCTGAAATTTAAGTTTCATTATTGCTGAATGATACCTACTAAATTGTGTCATGTTTTCTAAAGTAAGAGCTTTTGAAAGATTCTAGAAATTACAGAATTTATGTTGGCTCAAGCGGGCCCTTGAGCCAGGGAATATAGATTTTGTAATCAAAAAATTGTGGGAGTTCAAGAATATCAGAAAAACTTGGGAGAATTTGTGGATGCAGATTCCCTTATATTTCCAGCGATCGTAAGGCTTCTGAGGAGAGGAGCTCTTTTTCAGGAAGAGGGGCTGTGATAATGTTTAAAGAAAAAACTAGAAGAAGTAGTAAAAGACTAAAGTTACAAATCTAACAAATCTATGTTTCCAAGATCCATTTCTTTTTTCTTGCAAAAATTTTCAGTTGGCAAATTTAGATTTTTGTTCTTGCGAGATTATTATTTCTGAGAAGAAAAAAAAACGGGCTATTAAAAGTAGAGTTTGAATTTCAGACTTTATCCCCAGCAGCAGCAGGAGAAAAGGGTTTTGTTGGAGGCTTCTATAGCCTTTTCCCACTCTAAGAACACCAGTGTTGATTTTGATGTTCTAGTCTTTTTCTAAACTTAGCTACATTGGATTGAAATCATTTAGAAGTTTTTCACATTGGTGGCTCTTGCTAACCTGTTTTGGAGGCCCATGGAGAGTGACTTCACAGCACAGAACAACATTGAATAGTGCCCATGGAGGCCCAAGGGCACACAGGAGCAGACGTTTGCCTCAGTTCACAGTCCAAGTAGAAAATAGCACCTTCTGCTCTAAGATGTAGTATTAAATATAAAAAGGCTAAGTGAGGAGCTTGTGATATCTTTTCTCTTAAAGGGCAAGGATTAAGCTCTTACTGTTTATATGCATAGAAGCCTAGCAATATTCTAATAGTGAGCAGTACGGAGCCATGGGAAGATCATGGACAGGAAAACTGTGACTCTGAGGAGCTTTTCTGAGATTCTCAGCCAATCATCACAGCTTGGTGTCAGGAGGCAGACTGGTGCAGCCCAAAGAGAAGTCTCAACAGTTCTGGAAGGATACTCAAACTGAGCATCACTTGGCAAGGAAGAATTCGGCCGTGTGGGGAGTTACTGAATACAAATGTGCTTGGTTGAGTCCGTGAAGAAGAAAGTGGGCACTGTTCTCTGTTTAGACTTTAGGTGGATTGCTTTAAAAATAACAATAACTCTGAGTTGTTTAAATGTAATATAATTAGCTATGTAAGGCAGCGGGGAAGGAATTGTCATAGAAAACTTTACAGGAATAATTGACAACCATAGCTTCCTACTCCCATGAGGGGGTGGGAAAGAAAGCAGAGAGGAAAGCTTTAATAAGGTTTGCCCACATTCCTGGGACATCAGTGAATGCAGTCCTGATAAGCTGGAAGAATTTTAGGCTTTTATGATGGAAACTTCCTGGTGACTCAGAGAGGGTACCGAATGTTCTTATAGGCTCACTATGACTCATCTGCACTCTGATCTGACGTAAGACTCTGTTTCATAAAGTACTTTCTAATATTGAGAAATAACAGTTCAGTATTGAAAAAAAAAAAAGATCACCAGGAATGCAATGCATCCCACAAAGAAAGAGAAGACCTAAAACACAATGATTTCCTGCCATAAGATTGTCCAAAGATAACGCAATTGCCATCAACATTCAAGTTAAAAGGCTCGAAGAAGGGCGTGTCCACTGACTACAGAATGGAAGAGAGAGGAGCTAGATTTATTGGGGGGTGGGGAGGTGGGGGTGGGGACACACCCCAGTGGTTGTTTTGTAAAGGAGTATTTCCAGGCTGCTTCCACTGTCTCCAAGAGAGCTGAATCCAGGTCTTAGTTATGAAATTTATGTAGGTAGCTCCAGCCTGGCTCTCTGTTACCTTAATGTCTGGGAGGATGGAAGGATCACATTAGTCCCTGGGAATTCTCCTGGGGTGACAAATGCACGCTATCAATTCAGCTTTTAAAAGGGGTCCGAGGAACCCCAACTCTGGAATGGCAAGCATTTTACAGATTGAGCTGTCTCCTCAATCCCCACTTTCAAGATTTTTTTTTTTTTTTTTTTTGGAAAGTCAGCATGCAGCAGGACTGAGAACCTCAGTGGGGTTTCTCAGAGCTGTGGTTTTTGTCCAGTTCTTCTTGATACTCCACACTATTCACTGTTATGACCATTCCTTCCCTCCTCCTAGTTAGAGCAGAAGGCACTCACTGTAGAGTGACATAGGACTTGAGTGCTAGGGGATGGTTGAGAGAGACGAGGTCAGGCTTGGTACTGGAAAACGCTCATCTATAAAGTCCCAGTTCAGGAGAGTACTTGGGTTAAAAAAAAATGATAATAGCAACATTGATTTTTAAATCTGTGACCTTGCAATTTTTATTAAGGTTGGGAAGCTTTCAACCATCTTTTCAACTGCTCTTGGTGTTTTTTCTTTGTGAGTTGAAGTTACACATACATGAAGGTGCTTTAAGTTGCCTTACATTACATACAATATATTATAATGTATGCTATATTGCAAATACCTCATTTTCACTGTGATTTATTGTAAACCATGTCTATCGTTATGTCTTCCACCCTACCAGCTTTGTTTATCTGTGAGATCTAATCTGTCCAAATTAACTCCAGTGTTTTCTGATCATTTCTATGTCTTTCATGCATCTCCTTTGTATTTTTTTAAACAGAAAGCTTTAGCAAAGTATAGATGACAATGGTAAGATTTACCTATTTAAATGTACAAGGTGGTACTTTTCTGTAGGTCTCTGTGCAATTGTGTTCCCATCAGTCATATACCTAGCCGTGGGTCTGCTTACTTGTCTATCTGTGATCAACGTTTTGAAATTATTTTTCAAAGTCACTATACCATTCTACAGTTCTAGAAACAACACTTGAAGTTTTCATTGCTCTATGGACTTACAAACCACTATGATTGGCTATCCTTTCCTTTCCATTATAGCTGTTGTTGTGGGTGTGAGGTCATAGCGTATGGCTTAAATTTACCTTTCTCTAAAGACTTTGAACACTGTATGTCAGTTTATTGCCCTTTTGTTAATGTTTTTGCTGAAGTAGCCATTGCTATCATCTGTGCATTTTAAATTGGGTTGAAACCTTATGTAGTTTCTATTGTCAGAGCTCTTTGCACACACTGCGTATGAACCTTTTACTCCCCACTTGGCGTGTTTTCTTTATGAGTTCTGTTCATCTTTTCATATTTATCTGTTTTTTTGAAGGGTGGAGGTTTCGAATTTTAATTCAGTTTAAGTTGTCACATGTTTTCATTATTGTTTCGATTTTTCAGTGTAGTATATTAAAATATTGCCTGTTAATGTCCATGAAGACTATTTCTTGTCTCTTAATAGTTCCAAGAGCTACCCTGTTACATTTATAGATATGTTCATTTTGAATCTTTGGAATATCTTCCTGCTTAGTATTTGGAATACCGGACTGCAGTTGGAACTGTTTAAGTATCTTTATTTGAAAATCTCCTCTCTGTGTAGGTTCCAGGAGCTTCAGTTAGCTGCCTTTCCTCATGCTCACTTTCTTACCTCTTTGCATGTGTGGCAGCCTCTGATTGGGTGCTGGGTCTGAGGAATTTTGCTATGCTGCATGGTAGACATTTGCATTCTATTCATATTTATGATCTTTGTCCTAATACATAGTTAAATTACTTGGAAACAGCCTGATCCTTTTAAGCCTTGCTTTTAAGATTTGTTAGGTAGTCCCAGAATAACATTTAGTCCAGGGCTAATTATCCCCCATACTGAGTCAAGACTTTCCTGTGTATTCTATCTAATGTGGTGAGAATTACAAGGTTTTTCCACATGGATGGGAACAACAGGCACTATTTCTGGCCAGTATAAGTGCCAGCTACTGTTCATGCCTGTTCAATTTGAATGTGAAATGTTCCCCACAGGCTCCTGTATTTGAATATTTGATTCCCAGCTGATGGTGCTCTTCTGAGAGGCTGTAGAACCTTTGGGGTGTAGGGCATGGGTGGTAGAAGAGCTTCCACATCTTTGCGGATTAGAACTCAGCCCTATTATTCATCCAGGTAGTGGGACCTGGCTGTGTGCTCCTCCCAGGAACTCTGGCAGGCCTTCCATCATAATGGATTCTGATGCCTTGAAGCAAATATATAGTTGTTGCCATTAGGATTTGTCACTGTGATGAGAAAGGTTCATAGTACACTGCTGGTTCTCTCACTGGGTCTTTGCCCATACTGACTATTTTCCTCACACACATGTGATGGCATTTAGATGCTTAAGAGGGGGCTTCCTCATATCTCCAGAACTTTCTATGAAGCCTTGTGTCCTCTGAGGGGCTCAGTGCTGAGAACTCTAGCTGACTTTGTCTCCCAGAACTCTTAAAATTCTGTTTCCTCTTACAGATGTTGCTGGGGTTTGCCTGGATTACTTTTGCTTCCTGAAGGTCTTAGCAGCACTTCACAGGCCACTTCCTGCCCATCTTTCCTTAGTGTTTTAATATTGGTCCCAGTTAGCTCATGTTAGGTCAGATGGGAAGTTTGTAAAATGAAGTGCTAAAAGCAAATAAGGTCCTATATAAAACTTTACTTAGCCCACTCCCTCAAAAAGTCCAAACAATGAATGAAATAAAAGCATCCCCAGACAAAAGCATTGGAAGAATTTGTCAAAAGCAATCATAAGCAGATGGAAAATGACTCAGGAAGGCCTCACATTTCTGAAAGGAAACATGAACAATCGAAGGCTCAATCATTGGGAAAACGCAAATTAAAATTTGTACAAAGCAGCACTGCATGCAAAATATACATCTGAATATGTAATTCACTAACTTTGGGCATAGTATAATGAAGAAACCAAGATTTTTCTAAGATCTTTGCTCTCTTCATGACCTCGTACTTCTTTCCTAAATCTGAGAAGTGAAAGGTCTGAGGAGATGGTGTGGGTGCTAAAGTGCTTGCCATCCAAGCAGTGGAACCAGGCTGTTGCTTGTGCCTATGCTCCTAGTCCTGGGAGATCGTACAGAGACAGGGAATCACTAATCAGCTGGTCTAACAGAATTGGTATGGACCAGATTCAGTGAGAGAATGGTCTCAAAAAATTAAGTCCAGAAGTGGTTGAGGAAGACATTCAGTGTAACCCTCTAGCCTCCACATGTACCTGCACACACACACACACACACACACACACACACACACACACACACACATGCACACACACACACAGAGACACACACACAGAGGCATGCACATATGCATACACAGACACATACACAGGTACACATGCATACACTCACACATACATATCACAAAAAATGATCAAAACTGTACATAATTCAAAGCTTCACTATTGAAAGGGTTTAAAATATATAAAAAAAAGCAGCAGATAATTGGAAAATTAAATTATTTTCTTGTTTCATAATCAACATGAAATATATTTTTAAGTCTTTATATCCCTAGCATCTTAACACAAGAAAATTGATAGGGGCAAAGTTAAAGAATATAATTTTGAGATCTATTTTCTCTTGATGTAAAAGAAAAAGCAAGGACCAAAATAATCTGCATGCCGTCTCCCCCTGGCTCTGGCTGTCATAAATCCTTACATTGTAATTTCTCTGAAGTTGGGAAATGTAAAGTAATCAATAAGTTATCATAGCTTTGGAGATAGCATTTTCTGTCTCTCTCTGGATGGCCCATGAGTGTGTCTGAAAATGGTATAACTTATAATTGGCTGAATGTGACTATAATAACTTACCATGGTCACCTGCTTTACATATTAATGGATAATCTTTCTTCCTTTCTTCTTTGACAGGTTCTTATGTGTATATAATGATTTTAGTAGTCTCACCCTCACTTCCTTCTCTCATTCCTCTCCCTCTACTGACACCCTTCTTCTTATTGAATCCCCTTCCTTGATGCTTTTTCCATGGCCCCCTGAATTTAAGTAAAGTTGCTTGCATGAGAATGGCTTGGAGCTTATTTACTGGAGTATGGGCTACACTACTGGGAAAAATGGTAACCTTCCCCCAGCAAACATAGGGAGGCACAGAGCTTCATGAGTTCCATTCCCAATAATGATGAAATGCAGATGGGTCCAGTCTTGTGTAGGTGACAACAGCTGCAGTGAAGTTATAAGTGCAAAAAGACTTTGTCATGTTCAGAAGACTCTTTAGCTCTGACATTGTCCCTTCCCCTTCTTCCATTAGCTTCTCTGAGGCATCGAGGAAGAGAAATAGATAGACACCATTTAGATATAAAACTAAGTCCTAGGCAGTTTCTGAATAGCGAGACATGGGAATTGGGGAATGAACAAAATCTTTAAGGACATCTGTTTCTCTTGTGACACAAGATGTTGGAGTGGCTGCAGAGGTGCTGTGCCTTGCCTCTGCAGGAACCTCCCCCATTCAATGCCAAACTGTTAATCAGACACAAGATCACCAAGTCTGCTGAAAGCTTCATCAAAAACATGGATGCCTGTGGGATAGAAGGAAGTGACTTTTGACATGTGGGTGGACATGAAATGAGATAAATACAATGAACACACTGGAGTACAGAATTCAAGGATTCAGCACAGACAGCAGCATGCAGACTGAAATGGTCACAGTGACTTGGATTCTTGAAAATTTCTGAAATCTGGAAAAGAATCATTAGTTATACTTAACCACTTTCATTTTGACTTCAAGGAACAGAGTAACACCACCAGATACCTGATTAGAACATTTTTTTTTATTTTATTTTTTTAATTTACATTCCAAATCACTTCCCCTTTCCCGTTTCCTCCCTCCCCGAAAGTCCCATAAGCCCCCTTCCCTCCCTCTTTTCTCCATTCAACACCCTCTCGTTACTTTGTCCTGGCGTTCCCCTACATCCAGTCTTTCCAGGACCAGGGGTCTCTCCTTCCATCTTTTTAGAAATCTATTGATATGCGGATTGTGTCTAGGGTATTCCGAGATTCTGGGTCAATATCCCCTTATCAGTGACTGCATACCATGTGTGTTCTTTTGTGATTGGGTTACCTCACTAAGGATGATATTTTCAAGATCTGACCATTTGCCTAGGAATTTCGTGAATTCATTGTTTTTAATTGCAGAGTAGTATTCCATTGTGTAGATATACCACATCTTCTGAATCCATTCCTCCGTTGAGGGACATCTGGGTTCTTTCCAGCTTCTGGCTATTATAAATAAGGCTGCTATGAATATAGTGGAGCATGTGTCCTTATTGCATGCAGGTAAAGTCTCTGGGTATATGCCCAGGAGTGGTATAGCCGGATCCTCCGGGAGTGTCATGCCCAATTTTCTGAGGAACCTGCCAGACTGCTTTCCAGAGTGGTTGTACCAGCCTGCAATTCCACCAGCAGTGGAGGAGTGTTCCTCTTTCTCCACATCCTCGCCAACAACTGCTGTCTCCTGTGTTTTTGATCTTAGCCATTCTGACTGGTGTGAGATGGAATCTCAGGGTTGTTTTGATTTGCATTTCCCTAATGACTAAGGATGATGAACATCTCCTTAGGTGCTTCTCAGCCATTAGATATTCTTCAGGTGAGAACTCTTTGTTTAGCTCTGTACCCCATTTTTTAATAGGGTTACTTGCCTCTCTGGAGTTTAACTTCTTGAGTTCTTTGTATATCTTGGATATTAGCCCTCTGTCGGATGTAAGGTTGGTAAAGATCATTTCCCAGTTAGTTGGTTGCCGCTTTGTCTTTTTGACAGTGTCTTTTGCCTTGCAAAAACTTTGTAATTTAATGAGGTCCCATTTGTCTATTCTTGATCTTAGAGCATAAGCTATTGGAGTTCTGTTCAGGAAATTCTCCCCTGTGCCCATATGTTCAAGGTTCTTCCCTAGTTTCCCTTCTATTAGTTTCAGTGTGTCTGGTTTTATGTGGAGATCTTTGATCCACTTAGAATTGAGCTTAGTGCAAGGAGATAAGGATGGGTCAATTTGCATTCTTCTGCATGTTGACCTCCAGCTGAGCCAGCACCATTTGTTGAAAAGGCTATCTTTTTTCCACTGGATGGTTTTAGCTCCTTTGTCAAAGATCAAGTGACCATAGGAGTGTGGATTCATTTCTGGCTCTTCAATTCTGTTCCATTGATCTACATGTCTGTTACTGTACCAATACTATGCAGTTTTTAACACTATTGCTCTGTAGTACAGCTTGAGGTCCAGGATACTCAGGTTGCTGTGAAACTATTTTAGAACATGAATAAAAAACAATTATCATGGAACAGTATCCTGTGAGCCCATTTGTATACACTGGGTATTGACACAAATAGTTACATTAAAACCTGGGTGTGTGGAGGATTATCACAGAACCCTCCTGCAATGCAGTTGTAAAGCTGGAGGTCACGGGCATGCCCGTGTTCCAGAAGTTAGGTTGGCACATGCTTGTGGTCCCGAGGTTAGGGAGGACAAGACATTTAAGATCTGTGGTCTACACAGACCCTGACTCAATCAGTCAGACCACAGAGAAAGAAGTTGTACACATTTTGTAATATTAAAAATTTGATTGCAAACTTACTTAAAAAAATGAAAACTCAAAAGGAAAAATAGCAATATAGAGGAGTACAGTCTCATTGAGACACTATTATTCTGTCTTTATCTCATTTTAATAACTAAATAGGACAAGATTGTGAAACACCAGTATTCTTAAAGACAGCTAGAGTCATTTTATGCTAATTTTTAGATATTTCATTTCTCTTTTTATTTTGAGTCTTTAAAGAAATTCATACATGAGTACTTTTCATATATGTCATTTTCCCCTCTCCTCCATGCCAACTCCTCCCATGCCCTAGCAACTCTTATTGAGCTAATGTCTGCTTCTAATTATTGTTAGATGTATATACATTCACACATATACATATATATGATCAACAGTTCAAAGAAAAGTTTATCTTACTTGAGAGTTTTATTGGGTAGTATATGGTTCCTGAGGGATGGTATATTTATCCCATTATCAGTAAGTCCATTTAATCTATCTATCTATCCATCTATCTGTCTGTCTATCTATCTATCTATCTATCTATCTATCTATCTATCTATCTATCTATCTATCTATCTATCTACATATATGCAACACACACATACATATATATATATAATATGAAAACATAATGCAATATGTGTTTTAAGTAAGCTTATAAAATAATTAGGTTCTATATAGATTTCCTAGTATTGCTGTAGTTATTTATTCCACCTATTCTTCTGTATTATCTTCTGAACGCCTTCACCAGTTATCTCTCCTTCCCATTCCTCTACTCTATAACTTCTCCTCCTCCTCCTCTTCCATGTAATGGTCCCATTCTATTTTTTCAGTTTCTAACTTCCCATTTTAAACACTCAAATGGAAAGAATCAAAGCTAGAATCCAAAACTAAGAGAGTACATGCAATATAGTATAAGTCTTTCAGGTCTGGGTTAACTAACAGTGTAATATTTCCCAATTCTGTAGATCTCATTTCCATTTACATCTAAGTAAAATGCCATTGTGTGTGTGTGTGTGTGTGTGTGTGTGTGTGTGTAAGAACGAGAGAAAGAGACAGACAGACACACAGAGACCGAGAACTACATTTTCACTATTCACTCATGAATTGATAGGTATCTAGGCTCCTTCCATTTCCTGACTATTATGAACAGAGCAGCAATGAACATGACAAAGCAAGTAACTATGGACTGTGTTTCAAAGCTCATTTGGGCTAATTTTTGGGGGAGACTAAGTTCATTTGTTTCTTAATCGACATTTAAAGTTAACATACAAAGCAATAGAATTCATTGTGGTATTTTCATACACAATTTGTCCTTTCCTGCACCCCTGTTTCTTCTCTCATCTATCTCCCATCCCCCTCCTTCCATTTCCCTTCTTCTCATCCATTTCACTATCCTCTTTTTTCTCCTCTCCTCCATGTGATCTCTTCTTCCCTTCCAATGACACTTCTTGTTTATACCAAGTTTTTATTAGATATTTGCTTTATTTACATTTTAAATGGTATCCCCTTTCCTCGTTACCCCTCCAAAAACCCCTTATCCCATCCCCCTTCCCTCTGCTTACCAGCCCCACTTTCCTGACCTGTTATGCCAAGTTTTAACACGTTATTTCCAACCCTTATGAAACACTGTGTAGAGGGTGGTAGTATCTGATTTTACAATCAGTGAGTGAATCTACCTTTTGTTCTTTAGAGTATATCTATGTTCAAATACATTGGTTATGAAGTTAAAATTGAATTCTTTCAAGTGTACTACTAAGGTTTAGTTTTCGAGCCAGTAATTTTCCTTCTGAAAATTGGCTTTAAAATAATGTAAAATTTTCAAAAGCTATAATCATATAAGCATAGCAACAGGATTTAGTAATAATATTCTAAATAATTAACTGTGGTTTTAATAATGTTGTTATTTAGTAAATCTTGATCTGTGCCCTTAGTGGGGGAGGAGCTATATGTCTGAACCTAACAGTGTGATGTGCAGGGTTTTGGGATTAGTATGCACAAGAGCTCAGTATATAGAATCACAGGGAGGGAGTTTTAAAAGTAGCATGTGCTTATAAAAGTTCATGAGATAGTATTTTAAGGATCATAATTTTCACCTTAGACACTGAAACATTTAAATACACCTTCTATTTTCCACACTGATATTATTTTATTACTTTTAAGATAAAACAATAACATCTATGTCCAGCAGTTGACAAACCAACCAAGGAGAACCATAAAAAGGAGTCAGAGGCTTCAGGTGATATGACGACTAATTACTGAGATCTGAGTTACTAGGACCGAGTCATGGGGTGACTTCAGTGTGACTACAGAAAGTGAATGTTGTTTAGGTAGACAGAATGTTATTTATTCTGAATTCAGTCTGTGGAGTAGTTTCTAATATCATACATCACTGAAAACAAAAACAAAAACAAGAAAAGGAGAAGCAGGTGTTCAAGGACCATATCATCTACGTGGGCCCTTTATTCTCTTGCTATACTATAAGCAGAATTGACCTAAGGGTTTTAGATAAGGCAGTGGAGAAGAGGGGATGTCTCATGTTTTTCTGAAAGATCTAAATTTCACAATATGTCTCTTTTACATTCCCCCTAGCATTTCCTTCTTTTCTTCTCTCCTTAGAGAGGGGATGGCATATGGTAGTAAATGGTCACAAGAGGCCCAGAGCAAAAGACTTGTAAAACATGCACAACTTCAAGCAGTTTTTTGGTTCCATTTATCTCTACCATCAGTCTCAAAGACAACAGATATTCTAAGTCAGCTTGATAGTTCTAATCTTAGCACAATTGGAATTGAATTTATTGGGATGCTACATCTCTAACTACTGTCCTGTTCCAGAGGTGACTTGGTCTGTCAGCATTGCATGCTTAAGTCAATGCCAAGAGTTAGAACATGAATAAGCACGTGGAAGTGGAAGTGTCCTTTTCTGAATCTATGGATTTGATCAGAATAAACAATTTACTTGTGTGAAACTTTTCCAAGGCATTAAAACATTGCATGTCTTATATTTGTAAATAGAATAAAAAGAAATTACACATTTGAGATCAGGGATCATGGTGGGATCTCCATGATTGGCTCAGTTCCTGTGATGATGGCACCTGTAAGTCACATTATAATTACTTTTACTAAATCCCGACATTAACCAAATGGTGATACAATAGCAATGCAGGGAGCAATGTTTGTTTGTGGAGAAATAACCTGAAATCATCTCTGCTCAACTCATCGATAAGGTAAGAAGTGTAAACACATTAGGGACATTCCAACCGTAAGCTGTACTTTCTCTGTCCACACAACCTCCCGACTCACTGAATAAAATAACCATCACATAATGACACTTTCCACTTGCTGAAATTTGGTCTTAAAGCGAAGCGTAACTTTCTGAATAATTATTTTCGGCTTGTAAATGGTGTCTCTCTACCCAACCAAGCATATAACAAGAAGATGGAGATGAGACCGCTTTCACTTCATTTCCCTTCTTTGTAATTGACAAGCTCTCGCTGGGTGTCAACTTTAAAAGATGACAAATCCTAAATCTTAGAGGACCCAATTCAATAGTTCAGCTCTCTAAATTGTTTGCAAATTAATCTACATTTTCAAATGAGTCAGGCATGAAATATAAGATGACATCTATATTACAAAAATATTAATTTCCTTGTCTTTTTTTGCCAAAGACAAAAGATACATTTAAAATATCCATTCTGTTAAGATTTTACAAATGAACATGCAGTATGCATTTAGTGGCTTAGAATTTTCTAATTTATTTTATACTAATTCATTTCCATCTACTTACTGCAGGTTATTCAGTTTGTAAATGTTCTGTGCATTGATGAGGGGAAATTAAATTCGTGAAGTATTTTCACTACATCACATTTTTAATGAAGGCTTATTTGTGTTCAACATATGAAGGAGCTTGAATCCTGCTGGTTTGTGGTCTAGTGTAAGCCCTCTCTTCAAGTAGCTATGGCCTCAGTTTACCCATGTGTAAGTAAATACTGCTGTGCTGTTTTTATGCAAGTTAATTGGTAGTTGGTAAGAGCTCTGCACATTTCTAATTTCTGACTGAGCACGCCATCATACTGATACTGATGATTTACTGAGGATATGGAATGTAAGATAGATGTTGTATGGTTTGCCATTCCTCTAACATGAATCTTCAAATTTTAAACTCCATTGATTCACCATATATTCTGTGCTTAACAGTTAACTCTAATACTAATATCAAAAGAAATTGATTTAAATTAATAAATGGTCATTGGAGGACAGTCAAGCATAGCTCCTTAAAGGTACCACATTGCAGACTAGACTATTTCCTGGATCCTTTAGTAAAAAGATAGGAAAATATCTTCATTGCAGGCAATGCAAGTGAGAGAATTTCTGAGTTGTAATAGACACTAGATTATGCTTAACCCACTGTCATAGCTATTATTATTAACTTCTACTTTACATACAATCCCAATATGGTAAATTCATTTCTAAAAGCAAAGTAGTCATATACATGAACAGGGTTCCTACCCTAGAGAAGGAAAAAAAAAATAAAAAGACCAGTGTAGCACTCAATTACAGCATAGGTAAAGTCGACAGAGATGTGTTTGGGTATATAAACTATGTGTTTGAAAAGCCAAGAGGGTCTTTTTAGGCAACCTAATTCAATGTAATTATTTTACAGACAAACAGAGTCTGATAAATGAAACGAATCCAGAAGGATGGGTGTATGAATGAAATAGAAAAATAACCTTTTGTTTGTGAACAGATCCATGACTAAGCCACTATATATTGTTCTAACAACTGTGATCTCACAGTAAGCCTGACTGAGAGATAGTACAAAAGCTCAGCTCCACGAATTTCTGATTCAGTTACTGCCATCAAGGAGGGTACAGAATTTTTATCTGATGTAGGTCAATGAAAGGAATATAATTGAATGCAAAACTCAGATTGAAGAACAGAGGAAGAAACCAGAGAGTCTAATTTAGGGTTCTGAAACAATTATGCATGAGCCCTTCTTCAATTTCAATGGTTCTAATATTACCGTTTCACTAATTAAAATTGAATCTCTTGACTGAATGTTCTTCATTGAACTATGCTGAATGTATTTCTAAAATGTTCCATCCTTCACTGGCTACACTGTACCAATAATTCCTATATCCTGCCCTTTGGACATGGTGTCTTGTATCCAGACAGCATTAGTTACATGTATGGGTGACCATGATTTGTTTCTTCTGCCTTCATGCTTGTTGCCTTCAGAATTTCCAGTGTGAGTCAGATGATTTTTATTCTAAAATAGTCACTTGCATAGATGTTTGTCTTCCTTCTTATACAGTGAAGTCCTGGGAATCTGGAGGTCTGTTTTCTCTATAATGCAAACTAAATGTCACAATCCAAGTTGTAAAAAAAATGCTTTGTCAAACAAGGAGTTCATGTGAACGCATTTCTGCAATTGTTGAGTATTGCTCCACTGGCCCATTGTTGATCTTTCTCTCCGTTTGGTGTTGAAAGTTTTGGTTGTGTATTTGTGGAATTCCTGTGTGTGCGAATGTGTGTTGTGTCTGCATCTCTATGTGTTTCTCATGCTTTTCCTTTGGCTCTTTTCCTTATGTTTTGTTTTTGTTTTGTCCTATTCTGTTTTCCTTTTTGTTCGGTTTTGTCTTATTTTAGTTTACTGCTAATCTTTAGAAGGGGAGGTATGGGGAACCTGAGAGAAGATGGGGGAGGAGAGCCATAACCAGAAAATATTGTATGAAGAAATCTATATTCAATAAACAAATATTAGGAAAAAAGAAGGGTAAAAAGGGAAAAAAGTAGAAATATATTATATGTATTTAGACACTTTTTCTCTTGTTCATTGAAACTCTCCATGGTGGGACATAGTCCCACTGCTGAAATGCTGGTAAAGAGACTCATTAGCCTTTTCATAGTATCTGATCCTTCTCTTTCCAAGGAAGAATTTCTATCCTGACAAGGGTGGGCACTGGTAAGACAGAAGGATGCAAAGGCAAAGCCACTAATGTCAGCTAATTACAGATTTTGTGGTTCTATACAACAAATTTCAGCTATTACTCTGATAAGCAATTGGCTGCTTATATTGTAATTACCTTCATTCGTGATCTTTTGAAGATCATTAAAGTGCTTATCCAGAAGGCCACTCATAGATTAATGTCACATAGAATGTGTTACATTTATGAAAAAATAATCATTTAATATATAAGAGATAATTTGATTATATGTTTGTTTGATATTTCCTTTCCTAGTTCTATATTTTTTAATTGTTCATTTACCCAAAGAAAGTATTCCTTAGCCCATATATTCATGGATCATTTGGAGTACAGATTACTGACAAGCTTTTAGGAGCTCAATGAAAAGCAAACTTTTTTATTTCAATTTAATTTGATTTTTTTTTTTTACTGATTCACTTTACATCCTGCTCACTGCCCCCTCCCAGTCACCCCTTCCCACAATCCTTCCCTCATCTCCCCTTCCCTTCTCTTCTGATCCCACGGGCCCCCCCCCCCCAATTTTCCCCCTACCTTGGCACTTCAAGTCTCTGCAAGGCTAGGTGCTTCCTCTCTCACTTAGGCTAGACAGGACAGCCCAGCTAGTAGAACATATCCCACTTACAGGCAACAGCTTTGGGATAGCACCTGATCCAATTGTTCAGGACCCTCATGAAGGCCAAGCTGCACATCTGCTACATTTGTGTGAGAAAGTCTAGTTCTTTGGTTAGTGGTTCAGATTCTGAGATTCCTAAGGGTCCAGGATAGTTGACTCAGTTGGTCTTCCTATGGAGTTCCTATCCCCTTCAGTTGGCAATTCTTCCTCTTATAAGAGTCCCCAAGCTCCATCTACTGTTTGGCTGTGAATGTCTACTTCTGTTTGAATCAGCTTCTGGGAGGAGTCTCTCAGAGAACAACATGATCCTGTCTGCAAGCATAACAAGAGTATCATTAATAGTGTTAGGGATTGGTGCTTGTCTTTGAGATGGATCTCAATTTAGGCTGGGTTTTGGTTGGCCATTCCCTCAATCTCTGTTACATCCCCCATGCCTGCATTTCCTGTACACAGAATACATTTTGGCTTGAAAGTTTTATGGGTGGGTTGCAAACCTTATTTTTAAAAGATTTATTTTCAATTATTTTAAACCATGTGGTGTGTGTGTGTGTGTGTGTGTGTGTGTGTGTGTGTGTGTGTGTGTGTGTAAGAGAGAAGGGGGGAGAGAGAGGGAAAGGGAGGGAGAGAGAGTATACCTGTGAATTCAGGTGCCTCCAAGGGACAGGAACTTTGATACCCCACCCCCAGGATGTGCAGTTATAGACTGATTTCAGTAACCCCATGGAAGTGTTAGGGACAGATCCACTTTAAAAGTAGTGAGCTCTTAATCACTAACCCATCTCTCCAGTTCCCAGAGAAATTCTTTTTATTACCAAACCACATTGCTCTCTGAAAGACATTAGCCTTCTTCATCCTTAAAATCTTCCATGGAAATATCATTTCTGTTGAAATACACATAGTTCAGCCACAGCACACTTAGGGAAAGTAACTTTTAGACAGATAATTAATACTTCTACAATATGAATCCATAGACACATTGCCACAAGACCCATATATGAGGGTTTGTCCAAGCACTTAAAGCCGTAGTAGTAATAGGCCTCAATATCCATATCCATCTGATGGATAAAGAAGAATTACTTTAAAAGGATGGGTAAATAGATGGAAGAATGGATGGATGGATGGATGGACAGACTGACTGAGTGACAGACAGACAGACAGACAGACAGACAGACAGACAGGTAGTGTCTCTATGTAGCCTTGAACTCGCCCCGTAGCTCAGGTTAGACTGGATTTCCCAATTCTCCTGACTCAACCCACTGAATATTAGAATTGCAGACATGAGGCACCATACCAGAATGAAATATTCTAATTTTTGCTTTGACTCTAATTCTGTCAAATGATCATTTAGTGAGAGATGTGAACAATCACAAGACCACTTCATCACGGGCTTATATTTATTTTCAGAGATTCTACATGGATTTGAGATCCTCCCCAGGCTGTTGTATAGATGATCAGTCTCTTTGATTTAGGAATCATTGTGAGAGTCTTCCTGTAGAGTGACAGATGTCAGCATGTTCAGTATTGAAGGACATGTTGTGTCCTTTGCAGCCATCCGAGTTCTGCTACTGTAGTGAGGAAGCAACAGAAGATATGACATAAAGAAGTGGACACAGCTTCATAACAATAAAACTTTATTTATACAACAGATGGGAGGCTGAGTCTTAGGTTATAGATTCTCAACCCTAGGGATTCTTTCCCTATTTTTGATTCCAAGTGTACTGCACTAGTTTTTCAAGTCTGGGACAAATATCTGGCTTTGATGGTAATTTGAAGCATTTAAAGTAACTTAATCTTTTTAGTCACATGAATGTAAAGTATTAATTTTCTCATGAAGCAACATGAATGTACCTTTCTACTTCTTTTGTGATGATAAAATTACTGTACGTGAAACTTTTCTTTAATCAATTGTGTGTAAAGCTAGTATAGAACTGTTTTGATGATTTCCAAATCGGTGAAATTATTCAGATCAAAAATTCTTGCACTCTTAGTCTTAGAAATGAGAAGTTTGAACATAATAAACATGGTTCTTATGGAAAGTTTTTTTTCAAACCATCTCAAGGTAAACATGGCATATGATTAATTTATAATTAATGGCATCTCTAACTTCTTGGTATCAGTATTTCACCTATCTACCCATAGTCACTGCAGAAATCTTTACAGTGAGCCCAATGGAAAACAATGCACTCTACTCCACATGCTATTTCTAACTGAGAAATAATTAAATCATTCAACAATGTCAAGGATTTTGGCCAAATGACTGTTAGCATCAATAGTTACAGGATTCTAATTGTGACTTTCCCGCCTGCTCTGATCATGTGTCAAGTAGATTTTGCCAGTTTCTTAGTGGTTTATCTTCAATATATGAAACTGTTCTCTTTTTAAAAAGTGCAGCAGCGCAGCCAGAAAGAAAATGGAGTACACACTCACCGAGCTGTGAAATTCAAAGATCTATTCGAGTCCATTAGCTACAAAACATACATCATCCACTAGCATACTGGAGAGTGATTAGAAGCCTCAGTGGGACACAGCATATCTAGATTAGGGAGCAATGAGCACTCCAGAGAAGGTTGGATGCTGTAGATAGCAGTTTAGGTGTTTCCCAGGAAGGTAGGCAGTAGTGGTGGACTGCCAGTCCTTTCCAAAGCTGTCTCTCCACCTCTAGTGACCACTGGAGGGATTTTACAAGATTCCCTTGAGAAGTTTCTCTGTGGTCTTTATTCTTAAACAGTAAATATTTGACAAATGTTTCATTTTAGAGGGTTTTAACCCATGTGGCTTTTGAATATTTAGAATATATTAACCATCTTGTAGATTGTAACTGAATAATGGTCATAAATATGAAAAGAAATAAGTAAGCATACATATTTAGCAAGAAACTTAAAGTTGTATTTATACAGCATGAATTTCAGTAGTTTTGAAGGGAAATCACTCATACCTGTCTTCATTTTTTAAACACCTCCCCAATTATGGTCATGCAGTAGAAATACTTAAGAGATGATTGCCAAGATTAAAAATAACTCAATTAATAATTTCTTCTGGATTCACACTCATATAGTTTTAAACTGTGACATGTGTAGACTTTAAGCTGTCATAAGAGGAAAGCACCAGTAATGTACAGCAAAATGTCTGATCCACATAACAAAAGACAATCAAGGGATGAGAAGGTGACTGTCAGAATTCCAGGTAGGTCTTCCTCTACATGCTCATGCCTTTGCATCCTAAAGGAAGGGTGTATCTGAACTGAGATATTTATAGGGAAAACAATAAATAATTTAAAGACTCCTAAGATGATATGTAATATGTAAAATAAGTTAGGAATTCAGGTTGACCAGATGCCTTCATCATTTACAACAACAGTGGTTACAGCTATAATAACCCAGTACTACTTAAGTGCTTGCTCCATGAACCATCTGCATAATAATTAATCTCACTATTCTAAGTTCAAAACCTCTTACTCTCTCTTTTAGACCTGTGCATTGTCTAGGGGTGGGAAATGTTTCTATGATGTAATGTGTGACTATCTAGTCATTTTCAGTTTATTTGTAAAGTTATTACCAGCTTTAAGTTTGGGGAGAAATGAAGACTAATTAAACTATAAACACTCGAAATATACAGCATTTAATTTCTGATTCTACAATTATGATCTAACCTGCTAATAATAGGAACTTGACAGTGTTTTGTATGAGAAATACAAAATACACATAAAATGTTTTAGTCAAAGCATAATAAAAGTATATCTTAGGAATGGTGGAGATGGCTCAGTTGGTAAGGTACTTATTGTGCAAACTTGAGGATCCAAGACTGGATCTCCAGCTTCTGCCTACACAGCTTCATGGAGCATCATTCAGCTCTCATCCCAGTGCTGGGAAAGTAGAGACAGGAGGATCCTGAAGCTTGCTGGCCAGCCTGTCTAGCTCAATCAGTGAGTTCAAGGTTCAGCGATATCCTATCTCTAAAAGCAAGGTGGGAGATGGTAGACAAAGACACTTGAGGGTAACCATGACCACATAACCACAGAGAGACAGACAAGGAGACAGACAGACGGACAGACAGACAGACAGACAGACAGACACACACACAGACATACACACATGCACACAAGCATACAAACATGAACCCACATGCAGGCACTGTTTCAGAGACCAACAAAATAAGCATCACTTTATAGAATATTACAAGAAGCAAGTTGAAAGTGTAAACAGTCGATATTAGTTGTGGAAGTTTTCTTCTTCATCATTTTTTCCTATTTAGAATTTTCCCTATAATAACTTGAGAACAATTATTGTCCAAATTAATCTAGGTATTTTAAGGAAATAATTAGGACCTATCCTTTTATGCTTGGACTATAAACAGATCATTGTCTTAGGAATCTGTTCTGAACTAGAAATGACTTGCTGAATATAATTATTTTGAGTTGATATAACTAAACGGACATGAAAAGTGCAGAATTACTCTATGCCCATTTGAGCAACACTTCCTGTGGTACAGTGCAGCTTTGAGACATGTGTGTATGGGATCTTCGCTCTGCATCAGAGTGGAAAAGTCATGCAGTTTGAATTCTTTGGCTCTATTCTTACCAATTCATTGAATTATGACTCCCATGCATTTCAATCAATCTTTTTAATGGCACCAATCATTTCAGATGGGGTCAGAGTTTTGCCATAACATAGATCAGTGTGGTGTCATAACTTTTCTTTGTTAGTACAGCATAGCTAATCAACTACTTCCTTTTAATATGTGACTGGATTTAGTAAAACCATAGTTCAAACAAATGAAGGTCTATTGCTGACCTTAAAATGGGACCTGACTCTAAGGAGACTCTTTAACACAGCAGCTGAATGAATTCTTTTCTTCCCTCTGCTTTTATTAAGAAATGGAATCTCTCATGCAGCAAGCTTAAGCGTAAAATCATGAGAGTGTGTTTTTAGGATGGTGACTGAGTGCTGTGTCTCCCAGCTCTGATCTCAATGTTACAGGAAAACCACAGTGTTCTTTGTGCCACCTTTACATACATGTAGGGTCTACATAGAACTTTCCACATTTTCTTTTTAAATGTTTTTAAATCAGGACAACTTCTTGCTACATTTCCATTTATAATAGTGTCACAGTCTTTCAGTGTTGTCATGTGAATAATAGGCAATCAAGAGAGAAAGTTTTTCAAAATTGCAGTCCTCTAGATGTTACAATTAAATTAATTACAAATCCAGAATAAACAGTTCTTACTCATATAAAACATTTCTGCCACATCATACACACTTTTGTTAGGATGTAAATTGAAAGCCAATGGAATGTGTTGTAAAGTAAATACGGTCACACTCTCCCAAAGTTCTTGCTTACTTCTCATTAATAAACAGATGCGTTGCAAAGTTGTGCCCCAAACATCTGCTCTTGCTAAGAGTGCCATCTTATCTTTCAATCTTAATAGTAGCAGTTTGACAACCTAAATAATGCTTACTTCCAATCTTTATATGAACAGTCTACAGCTACCCAATTCTTATGCACTTTGTTAATGAGCAAACCAGCTTGACAAAATGAGCTGCCTCATTAGAGAGTCAAGGAAAGGTAGTCAGTGAACAAAGAATGTTACAACTAGCCAAGGAGAATTATCCAAAGACCCTGAAGCACTGGACTTGGGCATAGAATTAAACAAAGCTGATCTCAGGTACTATGGAAAGTAGGGTAGGGAGATGGTGGTGAGCGAGATAGGAAAAAGATATTGATTCTAACAGTAACTTCTAGGAAAAAAATATAGTGAGGGAAACAGAGAGAAAGAGAGAAAAATTCTTAGGAATGGTAAACTGATAAATGGCCTCATTATTGCCATTTATGCAAAAGAAATGGAGTAGCTCTTTAGTTTGTCTATGATGTTACAAAAAAAGAGGCAAGCTTGAAGTGGTGTCTAACTTTTCTTTTTTCTTTTTCTTTTCTAAGTTTTTTTATTTACATTCCAAATCATTTCCCCTTTCCCGTTTCCTCCCTCCCTGAAAGTCCCATAAGCCCCCTTCCCTCCCTCTTTTCCCCATTCAACCCCCTCTCGCTTCTCTGTCCTGGCATTCCCCTACATTCTAAAGCTAGGATTTAGACTTGTGCTCACTGTGACTATCTGCAGGCAAAGAGTTGATAGAGCTGTGAATGCACATAATTTTGGTGCCACATGATATTCTCTAGTCACAGAAAGTTTGCTGCAAATAAAGGAAGGCTTTGCAGCTGATTCATGAGACAATGCACACTGTTCAAAGCACACTATTCCAATTCACACCCACTTTAGTGACCCCAATGTGAGAGGCCCAGGTAGCAGTTCTGATACAAAACTTTAAGAGAAAGGACACCTCCAAGTGGTGCTGCCTCTGTGAGTTTGAATCCCGTGGCTTCAGAAATCTCAGCTGGGACAATCAGATGCTGGGGATTATGGAGAGACCATGCTCTAAACTCATATTTCTAGAAAAAGTACTTAGAAGGTGCTTCTAAACAACACAGGCTTTTGTTTCTTTGTGTGTGTGCATGCGTATCTGTGTATCTGTGTATTTGTTTTTGTAGGGGAGGCCATGGATAAAAGTGTAGCTGCCAAAAATAAATATTTGGGGTGGGGTGAGAGACATTCTCCGACCCACATAAAATATTGTCTTCAATGTTCATATATATATATATATATATACATATACATATATAAACTTAGAGATTGTAATCAATCCTGAATACATACTTTAAATGTACTTCACTACTGGACTGAATGAGTGATCAGCTTTGTGGCTGTGTGGTCCAAATTCTACTCTTCATAGTCATGTCTACTCATCTAAACATATTCAGCAAACAACCAGGCATTGTCCTAGGCTCCAAGCTGTGAGACCCCATCCCTCCCACTCTGTATCCAGTTCCTTAGCTGTCCCAACTCCTTAAGCACTCAGGCAAATCCAGGGTTATCACAGAAACTCGTATGAGCTCAAGTGAACATTCAAGAGGAACCTGAGCTTCTGCTTGCAGAGATGGTAGATTTATCAGCATGAACCTTAGCTAGGGCAAGAGCTGATGTTGAATCATTCCTGGGAGAGAAAACAGGTCTTACATTATCATTTTCTTTAGGCCACTTTTTGGAATGGATATCAAATGCAAGATCTAGATTTTTATCTTTTAATTTCTTCACTGCCATCTACAAGGAAGGTAAGCTGTACTATGTAATTACATGTCTTTTACCTTTTCCCATGAATGACAAACACCAGAGCCACATTTCCTTTTTGGGTCTGAGTTGTTGTATCTGCCTGTGTGCTTTGTGTCCTCTGATCGGCTTTCTATGATTTCATGAACACTGAACAACAACCTGATCTTCCTCTGAACCTTAAGATGGGTACTGGTTTGGAAAAAGATGTATTTTGATGTCTGTGTGTTGTTCTCAATGAAAGTTTTGGGTGGATACAATGACACACATCTGTAATCCCAGCTCCAACCAAGCAGAGGCAGGGGAATGACTCAATGCTAGCCTGGGCAACACAATAAGCAGGAAACAAATTGTTGCTTCTTGGACTCATTCTATATCAAAACAAAGCAAAATAAACATATACAAATTAAAAACAAGCAACTTAAGAGTAGAAATAGGAATGGAACTGATATGAGCAGGTTAAATGCTTTTGGCTAAAGAATTTGTGAACCATTCCTTATTTTCCACAGTAACTATTTAATAATCCAATAAGCTTCCAAACACATTTTTGTTACTATTCAGAAAGAATATTCAACAGCTGTTACCTTTAATTTTAGGATCTCAAAATTATTTGTTATTTTTAATTAATTATTATTTAATTAATTCTTATTAAATATTGGCACTGGAAACAGAACTGATAAGCTATGAGATCTCAAAGATCCATCTACACTGTGTAAAACAATAGCCACTCTTCATTTCCTTCCCCAAATTGACTTTACATTAAAAGCCAAGTAGGTTTACTCTACATTTTTGTTTATAAGCACCTCAAATACATTTTTTATCGATTATTTTATTTATTTAAATTTCAAATGTTGTTCCCCTTCTCAGTGTCCTATCTGCAAAGGCCCCCTCAAATACCCTCAAATATGTATGTGCTGGGAGAGTTGGCAAATGACTTCCCCTCAAATCTTATATTATTAGAATGAGTTTTACACTTTGACTTTTGTGAACTGTAGCTTCTTACCTATTAAATGTTGTACATTAAAACAACCTATTCACAGTTCTAGGTTACAGTCTGTCATTGCAGAGAGGTCAACATGGAAGGAACAGGAAGCAGCTGGTTATAGTGCATCCACAGTCAAGAGCAAGTAGTCCCAAGAAGAATCCGAAGCACATGTAGGGAGCTCGCTACATAATGGGAGAGAACCCTGCTCCAGAATGGAATGGTGAACCTGTGTAGCCTTGACTTCAGGGCTGCCAAACGGTCCAAGCTCTCTCTAAATCAAATTAAATTGCCCAATACCTGGAAGAAAAAAAATCAAATGTAGAAACAATAATTGATGAGGGAATTTGTGAATAGTAAGAAGGTATTCCCTAATGAAGCAGAGAATGCACAGGGGCTTCCAAGGGAATATCTAAGGCTGTAGACGGTGTCCATTCCCTGTAAATTTTGTTCAAAGTGCTTCTGCCCTGAGCTACTTACTGCCCCCTCCCCCGCCTTCCTTATCTCTCTGTACACTCAACCCAGTTGTCCCAGTGATTTCTAACAAATACTAGGGATTTTGCCACAAAATGCATCAATGTTTTCTGATGCTGGAAACCTTGGTCATCTTTCCAAAGAAATCATGATGAAGAGGAAAATAGTTGAGATGAACTAAGAGAAAACAAATGAAGTCTCTGAGCGATCAGATATTCTTTCTTCTACTGACATTGCTATTGACCAGTTGAGAGTCTGTTTTTAAGAGAGTATATTTGATTAAAAACTAAGGTTCATTCTGTGATCTTCTAACAGTTTTTAAAGTTTGACTATTGGATTGACAAGGAAAATAGCAACCTCTAAGAGAAAAGAATTTCCTTTGTGAACCCTTTGAGAAAAACAAAATGTAAATAGCAGAAGGTTCTTGCCCAAAATATTTGTGTGATGATGTGTTTCAATAGTTAGATTAACAGAAAAAATGTGAATACATCTTTATTTAAAACATATAGAGTCCTCTGTTTTTCTGGAGTCAAATGTTTAAGGTAAACTTCTCAAAGCTAATGTTTATTTGTCTAGTCCATGGACAGTGGGAAAAAGAAAAACTATCAGCTAGAAATTTCTCTCTTTAAAATAAGAGGGGCTGGAGAGGTGGCTTAGCAGTTAAGAGCACTAACTGTTCTTCCAGAGGATCCTGGCTCAATTTTCAGCACCTACATGGCAGCTCACAACTATAACTCCAGGGTCCAGCACCCTCACACAGACACACACAGACACACACACACACACACACACACACACACACATATGGACAAAACATCAATGCACATAAAAAAATTTAAAAGTCATGAACTTTACAAAGTAAATAAACAAAAGTAAAAACATAAAATAAGTGTAAGGATTGCTATCTAAAGTTCAGATCCAAGCAGACATTGAAATGACAGTAAGAAGTCTAAAGAAAAGGCGAGGAAAGGTCATTGGTCCTGCGAAGGATCAATGCCCCAATGTAGGGGAATGCCAGGTCAGGAAAGTGGGAGGGGGGGATTGGTACGCAGAGGGAGGGGGTATGAGATGGGGGTTTTCAGAGGGGTAACAAGGAAAAGGTATAACATTTGAAATGTAAATAAAGCAAATATCTAATAATAAAAAAAAGAACACTAAAGAAATGGGTATGGGAGTCTCTGTACTCTGAAACTCTCTACAGTGATTCACAGGAACAGGCACAACGTACTAGAGTTCAAATATAACTCTCAAGCTGAAGTCCCATCATGTGACATCCATCATTTCTTCCCAATCCATTCCAAGATTATTAAGCAAACTGTGTAAGGTAGTTCACCCCTCAAAAACTTAAATTTATAGATTTTTTTTTTTTGCCCTTCTGATAGGTGATTTCTCAATAAATAGCTCTGGTCTAAAATGCTAATGAGAGGATGTGAATTTAACTATCATATACATGTGAAGGAAACTACAGCTCCCAGTAGCTCTAGTAAATTCTACTTTATAGCTCCCATGGTTTTCTGAACATGACAACTGACTTTCTCATGATTTTCATTGGTAAGGAAGACCTAGAAACTCAAACTCTCACGGTAAGCTTGAGAATGAGATGTCAATATTGTTGCAGGTGACAGGCTGCCTCTGAAGATACTGATGCTGGCTCCTGTGATGTAAGGAATTCAGAGTCAAAAGGATCCATCCATATAGACACAAGGAAAACTTGAACAAAAGAAGCATGGGAAGAATTGCTTGATCTCTCCCAAACCGGAAGGTATTTCCTATCTCTTGAGCCTCTGCTCTTCTGTCCCCCTCACGTTAAGCCTGGGTGACCCCAGACTCCAAGGTATTGACAATTTTCTTCTGCTACTAGGAGCCTCACTGTGCATCAGAGATCGTCTGGGAGACATTATTTTCTGATTCTTATGCTGTTTTTCGCCTAGGACTCGAAACATCTTCTAAATTCCAGGACTTGACTCAGTTCTTAGCACTGAACTTTTCAGAGTAATACAATTTTTTATTAATATAATATATATTTATTAAATATATCCCCAAAAGTATAAATGCTAAATAAAAGTAGTTTTTATTGTGAAAGATAAAAATTTAACATGTTAAGCGCTATATAACATTTAAAAATCATACTATTTCAGAACATAAATAATCAGATGCTGTTCTGAGATATAATGCACAAAGGTTCATTGTTCTCAGCTTTTATATGCAAAAAATAGTCTCTCTCTCTTTCTCTCTCTCTCTCTTTCTCTCTCTCTCTCTCACACACACACACACACACACACACATGCACACACACAAATTAGTTAAATAGCATTTACCAAAACCCAAGATAAATAAAGAAAATAATTACACACATGTACATGTGCATGCACATGTATACATACACATGCATGTGTATGTAAGAACACAAAACATTTATTAGAAAACCTGAACTCATAAGCTTTGTGATATTCACTGTAAATATTCACACATTTTTCTGCTGAGACATTAATGTAATTGCAGTGTTCTGCAGGATACAGCATCTAAAAGCAACATGTTTAAATTAAGAACTCCCAACCCAAACCCAGGAATATGATTTAAGTGATCATTTCTACTAATTAGATTTAGTCTAGGAATGTCAGAATGGTTTAATAATAGAACATCAATAAACATAAGTCATGTGAAAAGAAAAAAGTATTTGAATAGATGCTGTCAAGATGTTTGATATAATTCCATTTTCTGCAAATGACTTAAAGCACTGCAGTTAAACAAGAATTTACCAAAACATTGTAAGTTAAATGGTATTTACCAAACTGCAAGATAAAGCATTGTCAAAAGAAGAAGAGTTGAAAGCATTTTAGTAACTGAGTATCTCACAGGACATGTTTGTCCTACCAGCATTACTTTTGAGTTCTATCAAGGCAGTATGTGACACATCACAAGCAAACACCGCAAAAGCAGATACGTTACCACCCTGTAATCCCATTTGAGAAAGTCTTGGACACCAACTAAAATAGTTTGATATAATAAAATCTAGCCCTGTACACATCATGTAACGGCATTTTTATAAACTTCACTTTTATTTTCCTTACATACACATGCATGTATGTAAGGTTCTTTCAGCCAAAACAGTGAAGAAATGATGCGTGTCTCCACCATTGTGTTATTATAGCAAAGAAATAATTTAACAAATTCACAATGTCTATAATGCCCAGATAAATATTGTCTTTTGCTATTTTTAATAATAATTACCATGATTAACATGCTATCTATCTATCTATCTATCTATCTATCTATCTATCTATCTATCTATCTATCTGCATATATGTGTGGAATTTAAATCAGGATTCCCTTTCCTGTAGAGCCCTGAAAGTGTTTATATCAATGCACCAGCAATTTTCTCTATATATTTGACATAAAATTTTATGTTCTCATTTGATTTGACTTTGCAAAAGTGCAAAACACAGTAAACCTTTGTTTGTAAAACAGTCTTAACTTGACTGTAATGACATTAGACATGAAAACTTCCCTCTTCCATCACTGGACACTGGTTAGCCACTCAAAAAACCTACCTCCTTTTGCTCAGCTCCCAGTGCTGAAATGTTCAAGACTCAGAAAATAGATTCACTTACAGAGTTATTTATTTTTCCCTAGGTTATCTTATAAAATAAATCATATTAAATGACATGCATTATACTTATGTCTACCTGATACACCGACCAATGTACTTATTTTCTGTTTACTATTTGCAAAAGACTTGCATATGTGCCAGGAATCTTTCTTATTCACTGTTTGTCACTAATTTAAGTGGAAAAAATATTAGAGGATGGGTAAAACTCCTATATTCATGGATTGGCAGAATTAATATTATGAAAATGACTATGTTACCAAAAGTAAGCTATAGTTTCAATACAATCCTTATCAAAGTCCCAATGACAAATTTTTACAGAAATGGAAAAAATCTCAAGTTTCACATGGAAATGCAAAAGACACTGAATAGCCAAAACAATTATGAGCAGAATGATACTAGATGTATTGTAATATCCAATTTCCAATAATATTACAGAGCCAGAAAAAGAAAATAGCACAGTACTTCCACAAAAGCAGATGTATAGAGCAGAGGAATAGAACAGAGGCCTCAGAGATAAAGCATAGCCACCTAATTTTTAAAAGGTGCCCAAAATAGACACTGGAGAAAAGGCAGCCTCCTTAGGATATGGTGCTGGGGAGACTGTTTTCTCATGTAGAAGGATGAAAATATGCCCATGTTGCTCACTTTTTACAAAAACACTTTAAAAATATGCCAAGTATTTTACCTTAATGTAAAACTTGAAACTCTGAAAATTCTAGAGAGAAACAAAGGTAAAAATATTGAAGATATAAGCACAGATGTGGGCAGATATTCTACAAAGCACTCAAACAGCATTGGAACAGTCCAAAGTACTGACGAATGGAATTTCATGTGATTATACAGCTTCATTTTGACAAAGGAACCCATGATCAGAGTGATGATGCAAACTATAGAAGGGAAAAGATGTTTTCCAACAACATAACAGACAGTAAATTAGTGTCTTTATATAAAGAACTGCAAAGCTTAAACACTTGCAGAATCATCTATTCATAAATGAACTAATAAACTGAATAGGAAGTTCTCGTAAGAAAAAATACAAACGTCCAGTAAATATTTGAAAAAGTTTTCAATGTCCTTAGCCAGAAAGAAAATAAAAAATTAAAATTGCTTTGAGATTCATCTCACTCCAATCAGAAAAGCTAATGTATATACACACACAAGCAAAACAAACAACAACAAAATCTATAACACTTGCTAGAGACGCTGTGGAGAAAAGGAAACTCTTAGATATTGCTGCTGTGAATGTAAATTTGTACGACCACAGTGGAAAACAGTATGGCATTTCAAACAACAAAAACAAAACCTAATCATATAACCCATCCCTTCGCTTATACCAAAGGACTTGGTATATATCAGTCCTCACTTAGTCAGAAAGATACTTACACATTCAACTATTTATTGCAGCACTGTTCACAGTAACTAAGGAAGGAAACCAGCCTGGATGTTTATTAATAGATGAATATAGAAAATGTGATTCACATACACAACAAAATTGTGTTTAACAATAAAGAAAAATGAAATTGCAGCATTTGCAAGAAACTGGATGTTCCTGTCCAAAGGAAAGACAGGGACGAAAAATAGAACAGAGACTGAAGAAAAGGCCATCCAGGCAAGACTGATGGACCTAGGAATCCATCCCATCTACTGACACCAAACCCCAGCACTATTGCTGATGCCAAGAAGCTCTTACTGACAAGAGCCTGGCATGGCTGTTCCCTGAGAGGTTCTACCAGCACCTGATCAATACAGATGCATATACTCACAGCCAACCATCAGATTGAGCCCTGGGACCCCAATGGTAAAGCTAGGGGAAGGACTAAAGGAGCTGAAGGGGATTGCAACCCCATAGGAAGAACAATATCAATGAACTGGACCACCCAGAGCTCTCAGAGATTAAACCACCAACCAAAGCATATACATGGAGGGATCCATGGCTTCAGATACATATGTAGCAGAGGATGGCCTTATCTGACATCAGTGGAGGCCCTTGGTCCTGTGGAAGCTTGATGCTGTGGGAGTGGGTGAGTGGGTGGAGGAGTACCCTCATAGAGGCAAAGGGGAGGGAGAGAGGAGGAATGGGATGGGGGGTTTTGTGGTTTTGTGGAGGAGTAACCAGGAAGGGGGATACCATTTGAAATGTAAATGAATAAAATGGTTTAAAAAAGAAGAGGAACACTATTGAATCCTTACTTTCCTAATGAAACACAAGGTTATTTCCTTGTAAAGTCACAAAGAAAGTATTTTCTTGCTGGTAGGAATGTAACATTCCTTCCTATCTTTCTGATACTTTCAGCTTTACAAAAGAAACTGGTTTAAAGTTGCTTTTAAAGTCCTCTATAAAGTAAGTCACTGGGTTCTCCAAAATGGGCATATTCTACACGTTTCATTTTTATTTTAAGCTGGCATAAGGAATGTGATTGACGAATTATTATTGTTTGTTCTTTCTAACATATTTTGACTCCTAAGGTTATCAGAATCCTCCCTCCCCCACATTATTTGACAGCTGAAATTACATAAATCCTATTCCACTAGAGAGCTAATAGCTTTACCTTGTGTGTCGTTAGCACCATCCATATAAGGAAATAGAAAATATGAGGTGTGGATTTCAAAATATGATAAACCAAGAATACTGTTAGATGTACCACAAGGTGTGACTTCAGGCCATGCATATTCTTATTAGAATAAATGTGCTTCTCCTTTATTTCTCTAAAATAGTCAGCATTCTATGCTTTGAGTTGACATCTTCCAAATTACTTTATCAAGATAGAAAATATAAGCTGAAATATGTTTTAACTATCATGCCATTTTAATGAAATATATGGCACAGAAGACCTCAATAGGCAGATAAATATTTATGTTCAAGAATATTGTAGTTGGGGTGGAAAAACTATTTGTTTATATATTTTGTGTCAGAATACTTGTACAACATGATTATTGATGTTTACCCAGTTGTATGTCAAGGAAGTAGACATGCACATAATATCACTCCTTGAATATTTAAAGTAAAATATATTAATCTATTCACTTAAATATAAATTTTAATAGTCATGTTATTCATAATTGAAATACTTAGATTACAATGTATAGCTTTGATCTCAGTATTGTTGAGTTTTCTTCATACTCTGCTTTTGAACAACTATTTTCATTTAAGTATGTTCTAAAAGCATCTTTCTTTTGTTTTATAAAAGGACACAGTGAAACATTTTGTGTTTGTTTAAAAATATGTGCAGATGGTGCTAAGCCCTTATTTTAATTTATTCAATTATTCATTCATTCATAAATTTTTACCTTACAGGTCTGGCTCATTTATTATGGCTTCCAGTTTTGTATTTTTTATTTTTTCTCTTTTTCTTTTATTGAAAATAGATTTCTTTTCTCATACAACATACTCTGATTGCAGTTTTCTCTTCCGCTACTCCTCCCAGTTTTTCCTCACCTCCCCTTCCATCTGGAAAATAAAATAGTAAGTGACTCTGTGTTTATAGTGTTAAATCAAGAGATAAATGTGTGGGTCCCGGGAACCTTCTGAGTGAGAGACTTTCCATGTAACTGGTGAATTCTTGGCTCCAAATGGCCTTCTTTCTTTTCTTTGTTTTGTTCTTCAGCTTTTTCTTTATTCTGTTTTCATAGAATACATCCCTAGTACAGCCTCTCCTCTTTCCTCTCTTCCCACCTCCCCTCTCTTCCAGATTCACTGCTCTTCCATTTCTCTTCAGAAAAGAGCAGGTATCCCAGTGATATGATCTGATGCAATAAGGCTAGGCATAAACCCTCATATCTAGGCTGGACAAGACAACCCACTAGGAGGAAAAGGGTCCCAAAGCTGGCAAAAGAGTCAGAGACAGCCCCTGCTCTCACTGTTAAAAATGTCCAACAAAATCCCAAGCTAAACAACCACAGCATGTATGCAAAGGGTCTTATGCAGACCCAGGCAGGCTCTGTGATAGCCACTTCAGTCTCTGTGAGCCCTGAGAAGTCCAGGTTAGTTGACTCTGTGGATTTTCTTGACCCCTCTGGCTCCTATAGTCATTCCTCCCTCTCTTCCACAGGATTCCATGAGCTCCACCTGTGGGTCTCTGAATCTGTTTACATAGGTTGCTGGATGAAGCTTCTCTGGTGACAACTGGGCTAAGCACTGATCTAGAATACAGCAGAATATCATTAAGGAGTCATTTTATAGCTGAATAACATTCTATTATGTAGATGTACCATATTTTCTTTTTCCAAACTTCAGTTGAGAGCAGTCTATATTGTTTCTAATTTCTGAGTATTATGAATAAAGGTACTGTGACAATAGTTGAGCAAGTATGTTTGTGGGATGGTGGAGCATCTTTGGATATTCACAAGAGTGGTATAGCTGGGTCTTGGCATAGAACTATTCCCAGTTTTCTGAGAAACCACGAAATTGGTTTCTAAAGTGGTTGTACAGGTTTGCAATTCCACCAGCCATGGAACAGTGTAGCATGAAATATTTAAAAAAACAACCCCATGCTACTGGCAGCAGACAGGCCCATCTGGCCTATTCTCATCTAATGGAGACTCTCTGACCCAGAGCTCTGAAATCTCTCCACTCAGCTTCCTAAGTTCCCACACTAAGTTCTCATGGCCTTTTGGGGTGCACTTCTTGCAAACTCATGCTTTGTCTCCACACTTTTCTCTCTGAAACCCAGTTAAGTCACTGTCTGAAGGAAAACAACATACAAACTTAGCTCAGAATCAACAGGTAACTCAATTGCTTGGCGCAGCAACTAGCATCTTAATTTGTAAGCCAAAAAACGCCTTTTCCTGCCTCCCCTCTTCCTCTCTCTGACCCAGAAGTCCCGCCTACTTCTTGCCCAGTGATTGGTTCCTAGAAATCTTTATTCATTAGGGGAAGGTTCATAGGAAGTCACCTGAGTACAAGATTCACAGCTCATCCCAAGCTGCCCCTCTTGGGGAAGCAGAACTAGCATCAAAATACAAACAGCACTGGGGCTATTCACAACAGAGGAGGGTTCCCCTTGCTCTACATCCTCACCAGCATATGATATGACTTGACTTTTTAATCTTGGCCATTCTGACTGGTGTAAGATGGAATCTCAGGGTCGTTTTGGTTTTTATTTTTCTGATGAATAAGGATATTGAACACTTCTTTAAGTGTGTCTCAGCTGTTTGAGATTCCTCTATTGAGCATTCTCTGTTTAGCTCTGTACCCCATTTTTAATTGGATTATTTGGATGGTTGATAATTTTTTGAGTTCCATATAAAGTTTTGATATTAGCCCTTTGCTGGAAGGGTTGAAGACAATCCTTTCTTAATCTGTAGGCTGCTATTTTGCCTTATTGACAGTGTCCTTTGCCTTACAGAAACTTTTCAGTTTCATGAGGTCCTATTTATCAATTCTTGATTTTATAACCTAAGCCATTGGTTTTCTATTCAAGAAGTAGTCTCCTGTACCAACAAGTTCAAGGTTATTTCCCACATTGTGCTCTATTAGATTTAGTGTATCCAGTTTTACATTGAAGTCTTTGATCCACTTGGACTTGAGTTTTGTGCAGGGTGATAAATATGTATCTATCTGCATTCTTTTACATGCAGACATCCATTTCAGCTATTTAAGAAAAAAGACGTCATGAATTTTGCATGCAAATGGATAAAACTTGAGAATATCATCTTGAGTGAAGAAACCCAGAGCCAGAAATACAGGTGACAGAAACCTTGCATAACTGTATCCCGATCAGCTTCTTCCAGCAGTTGATGGAGGCAGATGCAGAAACCCACAGCCAAATATCAGTTGGAGCCTGGGGAATCTTGTAGAAGAGTGGGACTAGATGCCTCAGGGTAAGGTGGTACCCAAGGGGGGCTCCCCTTCTTTGAGGATAAAGGAAGGGAAAATTATGAGGGATTTGTAAGGGTAAGACTGGAAAAAAGAGGAGGGAGGGGGCTGTGATCAGGATGTAAAGTGAATTTTAAAAATTAAAATAAAAAAATCATTTCATTAACTTTTGTTTTGGTTTTGTGTGTGTGTGTGTGTGTGTGTGTGTGTGTGTGTGTGTGTTTACCCTATGTCTCTGAGCCATCCATCTTCTGGGCTGCCCCCTCTCCTGGCTTGGGTAAGTTAGACTAGATATTGATTGGCCATTCCTATAAGCTCCTATCATCATTGCCCTACACATCTGACAGTCAGGACAGGAGTGGGTAGGTTTTGTGGTTGGGTTGGTGTCCCTGTCCCACCATTGGCAGCCTTGCCTGGTTACAGAAGATGGCCGGTTCACATATCCTATCCTTCAGTACTAGGTGTCCTCTCTATGGTCACCTTCACAGATTCCAGGAACTTTCGAGTGCACTGGGTTTCTACATGGCCCCCTAAATGCCCACCTAGTCCAGTCATCTCTCCTAATCTTTCCTTAGGCTTCTACCTCCCCTACCTGATTCCTTCTGTAGATATCCTTGTAGGCTTATATTTTTTAAAAGCTTATTTTAATAAGTGTATTTAAATGTTTTAACATCCCTTAGCTCACCACCCATCAGAAGTAATAGAAAGGAAAGGTTAATAAGGCAAAGAAGAATGTGGACCTGTTCAGAAATAGTTCTTTGGAGCAAATCCAATCTGTATTATCCAGATATCAGCAATATCAGCAGTTTAGTTCATATGAATCAGCAGTGGCAGTTTGATCCAGAAGAAACCAGGAGACTCTGCCAATCAGTCGAGGCTGAGGAAGCAGTAAGAAGCCCCTGGAACATCATTAGAAGTTCTTTGGGTTGCATTTCTTCTTTTTTCTATGAATTCACAACAAACAATAACCAGTAAAAAGTGGTAAGGTAAACTAATACCACAGAATATTGTCCACCAAGACCAGCATCAGCAAAACCCAATGATGACCAGCAAAGAGTGGCAAGGCTGAACCAATACCACATAGTGTCATCCACTATTGGGTTATATTTATACCCTTTCCAAACATCAGGTGTTCTCTCAAGCATCTGCTATAGCAAAACACCACATGCTCTTTTTCAAGCTGCTTCCGGAAACAAACAAACAAACAAACAAGCACCCACCATGTGTCTGTTCTCCCACGCGACTGCTTTGTAGAGAGCCTTATTGGGGTGCCATGCCACCTGGCAGGAACTTGACATCAACCAAGGTGAAGTTCCTCTCCCAGCCTTTGAGCGGGAACTCCTGTGTTATCCATAATCCCCTCCACCTAAAGTGGAGCGCTCAGACCAAGGCGAAGCCCATTGTTCTTCAAGGACCTGCAGTTTCCTGAGAGATACTAGCCACCTGCAGAGCAACCGAACCAGTTCTGCAGAGAGTTTCCAGCCTTTGGGGGAAGGGTTTTCTCCTGCCTATATATTTGGAGTCCTCCATTAAACCTTGAGACCTTGAGCAGCAGGTGTTGTCTTGGTCTCGATTTCTTTTTGCTACCTTCCCATACATCCCCAGCTTCCCTTCCAGGTAACCTGTTCGGTATAACTGTGGGCAGTTACACTGCTTCAGCAAAAACATTCTCTCATAAGACAGTTTTCAGAAAAACATTTCCTCAAAAAACTGGGCATGACACTCCTGGAGGATCCGGCTATACCACTCCTGGGCATATACCCAGAGGCTTTACCTGCATGCAATAAGGACACATGCTCCACTATGTTCATAGCAGCCTTATTTATAATAGCCAGAAGCTGGAAAGAACCCAGATGTCCCTCAACGGAGGAATGGATTCAGAAGATGTGGTATATCTACACAATGGAATACTACTCTGCAATTAAAAACAATGAATTCACGAAATTCCTAGGCAAATGGTCAGAACTTGAAAATATCATCCTTAGTGAGGTAACCCAATCACAAAAGAACACACATGGTATGCAGTCACTGATAAGGGGATATTAACCCAGAATCTAGGAATACCCTAGACACAATTCGCATATCAATAGATTTCTAAGAAGATGGAAGGAGAGACCCCTGGTCCTGGAAAGACTGGATGTAGGGGAACGCCAGGACAGAGAAGCGAGAGGGGTTTGAATGGAGAAAAGAGGGAGGGAAGGGGGCTTATGGGACTTTCGGGGAGGGAGTTAACGGGAAAGGGGAAGTGATTTGGAATGTAAATTAAAAAAAAACTTAGAAAAGAAAAAAAAAAAGAAAAACATTACATGACACAACTGAGTTTCTAAAGAAACCAGAAATTTCCACTTCATATCGGCACCTCTTTACCCACTCCCCTACCCTACCCTCTTGTCTTTTCGGCTCACAGCTTAAATCCCAGCACTCAGGAGACAAAGGCAGGTGTATCTCTGTGAGTTCATGGTCAGTCTGGTCTATAAAACCAAATGGTTTTTTAAAGAAGGCTCCACTGTAGTCAAATGGTTCAGCAGTATAATCAGGCATCCTGGGTCTGAATGCAAGCACCACCACTCAATACATACGGAACTTTAGGGAATTATTTATCACTTATGAACCTTGGATCCTTTACATATTAAAGGAGAATAAAGAGTCAAATCAGCCTCAGGGTACTGAGCATCAACTAAATCATGTGCCAGGCTGAGAAATACTAAACAAATGTGATCCATAGAGAGTTGGATGTAGAGAAGACAAATTTCTGTACACATTGTTAAGTTTGCATTTCTCCTTCCAACTTACTGTTATTTAGTAAGAAGTAAGTAATAAACAAACGAATGACTAAATAAAGGAGTGTATATAAGAAGCAACTACATTTAGCTTTATTGGTATTAGTATTGAGACCACGCAGTACTGACCCTTCATGCTTTCTAAATTAGCCACCAGAAAGTGGCTATAATGGCAGACATCTGAATTCCAGCTGTCTAGAAGTAGAGCTAGAGGGCAAGGAGTTCAAGGCCATCTGGGGCCCCAAACCAAATGAAATAGATTAAGAACATAAAATAACACAGATAAAACATTTTTTAAAGATTAATTTAATTATTATATGTATGAGTACACTGTCACTGTCTTCAGACATACCAGAAAAGGGCATCAGATCCCATTACATATGGTTGTGAACCACAATGTGGTTGCTGGGAATTGAACTCAGGACCTCTGGAAGAGCAGTCAGAGCCCTTAACCACTCTCCAACCCCAAAACTTTTAAAGTATTATTATATGTTAAAATTCTTAACTTGCTTAAGATTTCTAAGATCAATGCATTGATTTTTGTACATCAGGTTATGCATATCTGTATAAATATCATATCTATAAAACACTATTTTATTAGAATTTTTGTTTAAATAAAAAATTTAAAGTTATTTAAGTGACAAAATTATATCCTAAATCATCATTTTGGCTTAAAACCAACCTTTGCACATGGTTTGTTCTCTTTTTTAAGCACTACAAAATAGTAGGCTCTAATATTACCTATTAATGAATGACTTGTCTTTGAGCTCAAGCTTCAGAAAAACAGTGCCCCACCTTAGGCACTCAGTTCTAATTACCAAAGGATACCTGGTTGTAAAATGTATGGTACATTCTAGCCACACTGTCTTGCAGCCTGTGAGATTCCAATGTAGTTTCAACAGTAAGGGAAGTGCTCCCTCTCTCAAGATTGAACAGGGGACAACTGTAAGTACTTCTAACCTTATACATGACTGAGAAGAGTTTTTATAGAAATGTGACACAAGAAAAATATGGGTTCCATGTTCATTTCTTGTCACTTTTATCATAAATTAATGTAAATAGATTGACACTCTTGTAATTCCAAAACTGTTATTGAATCTGTGCATTTTGGCAATGAGAAAATGAATGTCTTGTGTTTGGTAATGTAATTTCTTCTTCATAGTCTTTACTCAGTATATGCCAAGGTAATTATTCTCGTTGACACCCCTCAGATGCATATGACAGGAAAGAGATAGATCCTTATGTAGAACCACAGAATCCTAAGTTTAGTTCACCTAACAGTCTTAGAAATAGAGGATCTATGACCAACTAGCCAATTATTATATGTTTTATTGACATCATTAATTCTAACTAGTTTATTGTTAAAATATTACAAGTGGCTCTATTTATATATTTGCATATATGTGTCTGTAAATGTGTGTATAACAATAATAGAATAAAAGGTATTAATTTGAGAGTGAGGAGAAAGAGTAGGAGTTGGAAAGGGGAGCCCGGGGTGGAGGGGGCGGTGGAAGGAGTAAAGGGAAGGCAGAAGTGCTGTAGCTGAATTTTAATTGAAATATATTTAAAGAGGGAAAATTAAAAATAAAAAGCCAGGTTTAAAAATAAAAAGCAGGTTTTGCAATTTGAGGAATGAGACTACAAATATCATATTAAATTATTGAGAAGAATTTTTAGTATTTTCACCATAAATAGAAATAAGAATTTATATCCATCCCTTATAAAACTGTAAGTCAGCCATATAAAATATTTAAATTTATGGAAATTCAAAAACAATAACCAAACAAAATATTTTATAATATAGTTTCTTATTACCTAGAGTATTTTACATAGGTGCTAGGAGTAAACTTCAAAGCTGAAAATAAATACACTTTAATATTTGTTTAAAGTGATATTTTCTCTACTATCTTTAAACTGGAAGTTGTTAAAATACAGTTAAGACTAAAAATAATTTTTCACAATAATTTTATTAGAGGAGAAACAAATTTTATCATAACTGGTCCAAATATTTTTCAGATTGCACAATGTCAAGTGAAACATAGAAATTCCAGCAGCACATGCTCCTTTTCTCTGAGTCTACACCAAACATTTCGAAAATATGATATTTTTATCAATCTTATTTTCTCTACTTTAGGCAAGATAAGGAGACTGGAGATATGTGGTAACAAAACATGACTCTTTCTAAGTAAACATTGACAATATTCAACTCAAGAGACAGATTTTCCTGTCCAAAATTAATAATGATGACTGCAATAATGATCTTGAAAAATAGGCTACAACCTTTCTTCTCTGCAAGCTCTATTAAGCTGGGAAAATAAAAACGTATCCTCATCCATCATTTCTATTACATTATTTAAGTGTATTTTAAAAAAATATGTAGAAAAGAAATCCTTATTATTATATTAGGAACACTACAGATTAATCTACAAAGCTATGCTATAAAGCTTTGAGACAAAATATTTCATATTTTACAATTTTTGCTATAATTTAAAACTTCCTCGCTGTTGTCGTGGTTTGAATGAGAATGGCCCAGTCTCATGTATTTAAATGCTTATTCCACAGCTGGTGCAACTGTTTGGGAAGGATTAGGTTTGGCATTATTGGAGGAAGTATGACACTAGCAGTGACTTTGGGGTTTCAAAAGGGCACACCATTACCACTGTCTGTCTATCTATCTATCTATCTATCTATCTATCTATCTATCTATCTATCTATCTATCTATCTATCTATCTATCTATCTATCTATCATCTGTCTATCATCTCTCTCTGCCTGCCTGCCTGCCTGCCTGCCTTCCTCCTTCCTTCCGTCCTTCTTTCCATCTCTACCTCTACCTCTCTGCCTCCTACCTGTGGATGAAGTAAAAGCTTTTGACTACTGATCCAGCATCATTCCTGTCTGCTGGCATGCTGCCAAGCTCTTTTCTGTAATAGGCATAGACTTAACTTATAAAACTGTAAGCAAGCCCCCTTATACTCTTCCTGTATGTTACCTTGGTCATGATATCTCTTCACAACAATAGAAAAGTAACAAGGATATAAATGGGTATTTATATATCCATTTTATGTTAATATCATTCTGTTTCATAAACTATACTCAGCAATATTGTATATAAGTCATCAGCAAAACAAAGATACTAAAAAGAGGTGGGTTGTTTTACCTTTTTCAGCTGTCCATCTAGGGCACTGAGAGCATATCTTGGGGATATTTCCTTTCTGAAGTGAAAATATTTGACATCCAAAAGAGGGTTGTCATGAAGTAGGGAGGAGATCCCAGGACAGAGAAGAGTAATAAAAATATCTCGTCAGAGTCATATCTACATGTGATGATGTAACCAGGGATGTTTTATCCACAGTTCATTGCAGGGAGAAATTATATAACATTGCTGGATTATGTAGTTCCTGCTTTAAAATTATGTTGTCATTGCCCTAAGTACTAACAGCTAAGTACCTGGTTGTACTGACTGTAGACTGGCCATGATGTTTTACACATGTCTGTTATGGCTTTGGAAGTAAGGCCAAATATGTTCACCTCAGTCACATCTTAATATTCAACAGTGTTTGCTAGGTCTGGCTGTGATGTCTAGAGTAATTCTGCATCCCTGCCTATCCAGTGTAGTTCTAATTTTTGGCAATACACCAATATGATTAACAATTCCCCTAGGTGTAGATGATAAAATGATATTGTCAATCTAATTGGAACACACCTTTACTCATTTGATCAGTCTGTAAACTCCGGAATCAGACATAAAAATGATCAAGGTATTTATTTTACAACTGAAAGAACTAAGGTCTTGACTACTCCAGTATCCAAGTGGGTGTGGATTCTGCACTCCAGCCACTGGCTTCACCCCTCCTCTTTTTTCTTTTATTTAAGATGGATTTTTTCACATAGTATATCCTGATTTTTTCTCCCTTCTCACTAGTCCTCCCAGTTGCTAACCCCCTCTCCTCTTATCCAGATCCACCCCCTTTCTGTCTCTTGTTTAAAAACAAATGTTTGTAAGGGAATATAATAATATAATATAATATAATGCTAAAACAAAAACTAACACATTGGAATTAGACAAAATCAAGAGAAGGAAGCAAGCCCAAGAGAAAGCACAGAAACTGAAATCCACTCATTTACACAGCTCATGAATCCTACAAAAACACTGAACGGAAAGTTATACATTCAAAGGACCTGTAAGGTAAAAAGAGAAAATTAAACAATGTATAAATAAAATAAAGTAATGCTTTAAGAAGGAAAAGTCTTGACATGACATTATGAGACAGGGAACCTTTAAAGATGCCAGAGTTCATTTTCTGGTGACTATAAACTGTTGGGCATTCAGTCTACTGTTAAGTGTAGTTTGTTTTTCCAATGAGACGCCCTTAGAGGAAACTAAATTTTCATTTACAAGTGGTTATCAGTTGTAGATGGATTCTGCACTGGGGATGGAGGCATGAATCTACTTCTTTCAACTCTAGAATCCCATCTAGGGCAGACCTGTGCAGGGCCTGTCCATGCTGCCTCTGTCTCTTCAAGTTGATATGTAAGTCAATATTGTTGATTTAAAGGGCCTGGCTTCTTGGTGTCCTCCATCCCTTCTGACTCATATAGTCTTTCTGCCTCCTCCTCTGTGGGATTCCTGAGCCCTGAGGGAAGAAATCTGATGGAGGTGTTCCAAGGTATATCATTCTCTGTATAATATCTGGATGTTCTCTATTTGTTCTCTATCAGCTGCAAAAAGCTTCTCGAATAATGGCTGGATAAAACACTGATCTATGAGTCTAGCAGAATGACATTTGGAGGCATTTTATTGCTATTTTTTTAAAAGAACAGTAGTATTTGGCTTCACCCTAGGTCCCTGGGCTATCTATTCTCCGGTTATTGGTCACCCTAACAGTGTCAGGTATGGGTTCCATCTCATGCAGTGGGCCTTAAGTCAAATAGGAAGTTGACTGGTTTCTCCCTTTGAACTACAATTGTACTAGCATATCTTGTAGACAGGACACCATTTTAGATTAGATGGTTTGTGACTGGATTAGCATTGACACTTCTTTGATACCATGTAGAGTATCTACCTGTACAGAAGATGCTAGAACACAATTGTAAAGCCTCTATGTAGGCACCAACTAGACTTCTCTATGTTCAATGAGTTGTATAGGTGTTGTCTTTTGCAATTAATCTTTAGCATCAGTTTTCATAGTTTTGGCAACAGTCTGATTGTTTGGAGGTTCCCATGGGATCCATTTGGCCAACAACTCAATTAGATGTAATCCAATTCCAATACTGGAAGTTTCATTTGGTTACAAGAGATGGTCCGCTGGGGCTCTCTCTCTCATTATTTGGTGATTTCATTTAGATCACCTTTAATATATGTGTATATTTTAGGAAGCTTCTACTGTATTAGGTTTCCATACTATCCCTTAAATGGCCTTTAATTTTAGCAGTCTTTCTCATTATTCTTATTCTTATTCACCCCTCTCCCCTCCACATGTCCACCCCTCCCATTCCAGACCCTCATTCATAACTATCTACTTTATTTCTCTTTCCTTGGAATATCTATCTTCTCCCTCTACCCCTCTCTCTTTCTCAGTCTATACCTAACCCTACCCTCTGGGATTATGCAGAATGTAACTTGTTTATCATTTACTTAATAGCTAATATCCATATATAAGTAAATATATTCCATATTTGTCTTTCTGCATCTGGGTTATTTCACTCAGGATGAGTTTTTTAGTTTCATCCACTTACCTGCAAAATTATTGTCTTTTTTTTTTTTTTTGGCTAAGAAATACTCCATTGTGTAAATATACCACATTTTCATTATCCATTTTTTTGTATAGGGATATCTAGGTTGCTTAATTCTGACTATTATAAACAGAGCAGTAATTAACATGACTGAACATGTGTCCCTGTGGTAGAGTAAAGCATCCTTGTGTATATACCAAAGACTGGTATATCTGGAACTTGAGGTAGATCAATTCCCATCTTCCTGAGGAACTGCATACTGACTCGTTTTTTAAAGACTCTTTCCTCACGTTACACTAACTTCACAGAATAGGTCATAGAGTGTTTCAGTTACTCCCATAGTTAAAAGCTCTTCTTTTCTTTTATCCCCTGGTATATTCATTGTATATTATATTGTTGCATGTAAATTATATTGTCCAGGGTTCTTATTGGCTCATTGCCAGGGGAAAAAGGAGAGATGGTTGTACTTGTTGTATCACATTTCTTATTGATCATGTTTGTTAAGGACCAGCAAAATTTCTAAAATAGTTTCCCACTTTCCTCAGTCTTGGATGGGATCACCCATCAAGAGATTGTACTTGAACTCAGAATTTCATGATGCTGTATACTAGGCACAAGGACTCACAGATCTCCTTGAAGTTACCTTGGACATGAGTCCCCAGGGGCCCAGTTTTTAGATATAGCTGATAGAAAATGTACTAATTCTGCCATCCTGTCATCCCCACTCCATACCAGTTCTGACACAGATAGTAACCCTGGACATTTTAAGTGCAGAATTAGCTCCCAAGTAGTTTCTCTATGGTCTTAAAAGGAATGAGGGTTGATATTTTCCAGTTGATTAAATCTTGGGAAGACTAGAAAATTAGTGAACTGCTCTGTTGGGCATCTTGGATAACAGAAGAGTAGGCCTTCTAACCAGAGTAGTTACTGGAAGACTCTTTGACCTCTTCTGTGAATAGGTTTCCAGAAACAAATTCAGTCATTAAACTCTGACATAATGAAAGGTTGAGTCCTCTGACAGGCTTAAAATGTCAATAGTACTGGGAGGTAACAGGATTTTCTTGAGGGTTAGAGGAAGTAGGGCACTGGGGCACTGTTCTTGGGGGTTATAGCTGGACCTAGTTTGTTCCTGATACTTCTCCAGTCTCCCCTGTACTTGTCTTAGCTAAATAAGCTCCTCTATCACCCCCACAACCACCGCCACGACCATCTCTAGCACCCCATTGATTTCTCACCAAGCACATGAGGCCAAGCAATGAAAGACTGAACTCACTGAAACTGTGAACCAATATAAATCAGTCCTCTCTTCAGTTACTTTGAGTGTGTGTGTGTGTGTGGTGTGTGTGTGTGTGTATTCATTTGGTCATGAATACAATAAAGCTAATACTTGTGGTGAGAATTGTCATAGGATCCTTATTTTTGTTTTAAAACAGAGTCTTACTATGTAGCCTTGTCTAGCCTGGAGTTAAATGGGTAGACTAGGCTAGACCAACCTACAGCTATTAACCAGGCTCTTCCTCCCAAGTGCTGGGTTTAAAGGTATGTGCCACCATGCATAGCTTGGTCATAGAATCTTGTCCCTTTCCTTTATTTTGCCTTTTCTCTTTTAGTATTAAAATTTGGAGTTCTTACTATTATGGTTTAAAACAATTTGCAATATAAAAGCAAATGTTAAACAATAATACAATTACCATGAATTTGCCTAGGAGGAGTTATTTTTTAATTTTACTGGTATTTTACTTTTGATATTATTTCACAATTTACAATAATTTCCAAAATAATAGCATAGCTTAAAAGAAGAAAGAGTATAAAAATAATTTATTATGAAACAAGTAGATGCATTTGAAAAGGAAAATGCATTTAATTACATCTTAGTATATTTGCCATGATTCATGATGGCTATTTACACCAAATGATTTTTTAAATATTAAATATTAAATCCATTTAAATGCAATAAGTTGTATGGAGAATTTTCATCTTTATTTCAGAGTCACGATACTTTAAAATTCATCATTAGAGCTAATAAGAAATTATATTGAAACCACTCTGTATATTTAAATGAAGCATAAATCAATTATTGAAGCAAGGAATTTTTTCATCATTATAATGATTATCAGAATAAATTTCGTTCTTCAATGCTGCCTAATGGTGTCTTCAATAACAAATAATTTGCATAAACTTAATTTTTACTAAGAACTCTTGAAATGTGCTTATAATGTCTTTTTTTTCCCCAAGTATACCCTTTTAAAGAATTCTCCTGCAGAATCAGGATACTCTGATATGCCAGATCCTATTACCCTTTACATACTAGAAATGAAAATTAGTTTCATAATCAATATACTGAACTATCCATTTAATATCTAGTACAGCAAACACTAACAACTTTTATCTAAGAGTAACAGACTCAAAAAGGTCACACGATAAAAAAACAAACAACAACAAAACAAAAAAACCCTACAATCAATATAGCAGCAGTGTCACAGGATGTGGGATTTTGTATGTTAGTTACTCTGTGTGACCTACAAGAGTTAGTCTACTTCTGGAAGAATAGCCTTTGGAGTTCTTTCAGAATTTGCATGAAACCTCCTTGAGTCAGACATGAAGCACAGACTGGCTAGCAATAAGACACACTTTGAGCTCCTTGGCTCCTATTATAAACAAGGGCACTAGGACAATGCAGAAATCGCTGAAGGTTTTGCTGATTGCTTCCTCCTGTAAGTTGGTAGAACTATGTAATCAGCACCAGTTTATTATCAGCATGGTTACGTACACATTTCACACCAAAATGTTGTTAAGGAGTTTTCATATGCCACCGTCTCACTCAATCTTCTCCACAAGCTCCCTTGTTTTTCTACTAATATTATATGATTGTGTCATAGTTTCATCTGAAGTCGCCTCTGGCTCCCTGAATCAACACAGATATAAAATGAAATGATGCTGGATTGTCATTACCCACCTCCATGAGGATTATTTAATGAAGAGGGGTATAACCCTGAAATGTTCTGAATTTTGTTGTACATGTAAAAATTTTGAGAACATGATGATTTAGGTGTATGCATACAGGGTTTTGTAGTTCGGTCTTTATAAGGTAACACAGGATTTCTTATAGAGCTATAAGAAAGTGATGTAGTTGGCTTAGTAGCTAAATTACTGCTGCCTACATAGGTCTGCAGTGATCTCATAGAATCTTGTTGCCTAGAAAAAGATAACCAGTTAAGCAATGGACCATTTATATTAGCTAGAACACTAACATCCAAGGATGGGTAGACAGAAAGGTACATGAGTAGACTTTAATTTATATTTTTCTTCTTTCATGTAGATATGTTTCCCAGAATATGAGAAGTGACAGGGTAGAATCATCAAAACCTTGGTGAATTTTCTCACTCAGAGCTCTCCAATGGCATCAAATGGCATACTATGTATGTTTTCTGCCTCAAGGAAAAGTTATATGACATCTGTTCAGGGTACATGAAACTTGCATTTTTTTCTGTTGGACTTTAAAAACTATACAACACATCCAAGAGTCAAACTCAAGAACAAGCCAGTTAAATTGAAGGATAGTTGTGGAACATATATACATGCTTATAATACATGCATATATATATTGTATATATCATGCTTTGGAATCCTTTTTTTTTTCTTTTAATTTCATCTGAAAATACAAAGACTCATTTTGTACATAAAAAGATCACACAAATTCACATGCTCCCCTCCCCAGAATTCAATCTATTTGTAAACAGTTGGGAATAGAGACTACTTATATTGTTGGAGAAAAACTCATTTTATCACCAAAGAAAATAGTACATATAAAATAGAATTCTATTAACCTGGTTTTTTCCTACTTTTGCTAACTACTAGAAGGTGCATGGTTATACTTTCACAAAAATTCTAGCAATTTGCCTAAATGCATTTAGTTAATGTATTTTAGATGCAGTATACTTCACTCGGCTGACATGTTACAAAGATAAAAGATAAATTTCATAATGAAGATAAATAAACAGAAGACTCCCATCAATTGATATTTGTTGCCAGGTTATTCTTTCTTTGCCATAGAGCTGACAAAGTTAACCCAGTCCCACACTTTGAGATATAAAGGTAGCCATGGAAGCAACCAAGAAGATATCACGAAAGTAGAAACACAAGGCTTGTTCTCACAGAGCTATTGGTAAATTTTTTGTCTTCTGTTTAGTTTTATCTTGTTTTAGTGTGTCAATTATTATCACCAGTGCAAAGATGGGTGTTAGTCTATATACTTATAACATGAATTCTTCACAAGGACTTTACATTTTAAATTAAATAATAAAAAATTGTTCTGAAAGCATTTGAATGATGAGTTATAAGACTGTGTCTGTTTTTTTTCTCTTCTATTTTCATCTAAGAACAAACTATTTCCTTTTGATAAAGACAACAAATCATTACATAGAATTGACTACATTCACAGTTTTGTGTATGTGTGTTTGTGTGTGTGATGTAGGTGTGTGTATGATATGTGTGGTGTATGTTTGAGATGTGTGTATGATGTGTTGTGTGTGAGATATGTGTATGATGTGTGTGTGTGTGAGTGTGTGTGTGTGTGTGTGTGTGTGTGATGAGTGTGTGTTTGTGAATGCACTTGTGCTTCAGAACATGTATAGAGGTGACAGGACACATTTTGGGAATAGATTTTCTCCTTCTACCGCCCAGGTCTCCTGGCTAACTCAGCAAGTGCTTTTACTCTCTGAGCCATCTCCACAGACCTAGAATTAGGTACATTTACAGGACAGGAAATTTCTGCAATTGAAGCTATCTTCACCATGCCCTTCATAAGGAGAAAAATCCTGAAGCTTAAAGCTGCTAGCACTCTCAGAGTTTAATGGTTTTACAGGAGCAGTGATGGAATTCTTATTTCTGTGCTTCCCAATTTTAAGACCTTTCAAAGCTCACAATCTTTCCCTTTATTATCCATGTCTGCCTCCCTTTCAAGTTGCCCCCACTGGGAATTCTATCTTTTATGTCGACCAACATTTGTCTAAGTTCCATGGTCATCATACTTACTATGATAAACATTTACTGTCTTCATGAAGTATTAGAATACCAAAATGGGAATATCTTCTATTGGTTTCCTGGAGGGTATATTCTTGGTTTCTTTTTCTATGGGCATAGTGTGTTATTTCCCACAAGACTCTTGTTGTTTTTAAAGTGCCCTCCTTAAAGTGGGCAAAATGTCCCACCCCTAGATGAGAAGCTATTTGCAAGTGATAGCTGCCAGGAGAGGGAAAATCAGTTTTCTTCAATGGAGTGACACTGAAAATAGGAACTAAGCTCTAGTATAGGTCCATACTTAAGAATAGTAAGCTACCGTAAATTGGGGTTCATGGTGTGTGTGTGTGTGTGTGTGTGTGTGTGTGTGTGTGTGTGTGTGTGTTTAAAAGAGAGAAAGAACATGAAGTTGGATGGGTATGGAGATAGAGATGAGGCAGGAGGCATTTGGAGAGGGTACTGAATATGATCAAAATATATTGTATGCAATTCTCAAGGAATAAATAAACACATTAAGAAGTGCTCGCCTTACTTGGAGCTCGCTTACTGTCTTACTTATTTATGCTTTCTATTCTCTGCTTTGGCTCCATGTCATTGTCCCTCAGGAAGAGTATGTTAGGAATTTATAAACTTACATATTCCCAACATTAAAGATATATATATATAACAAAAGTTCATCCTAATGTAATGAAATCACTGTGGAAAATGGTTCCGCAAAAGCCCTCAAGAGTTAATTCAGATTCCCTCCTGAATTCGAGGAATGCCAATTTGTCCTGACTTCAGAATGATGACCCCATCGCTCGCTGACAAGCTATCAGTTTGGCAACTTACTCCAGTTCTAAGAGCTTAATGAGCTAATGTACCTGAAAGCTTGTACATTAGTGTCTGACACATCTCTGCTTCTCTTCTTTCTCAGCTGTAGCAACGCCACCTTTACCGGCATCTCAGAAACCTGTCAACATTTATAATATCAGCTGGTAGTTAAATATCAGAAAACTCACACCAAATAAAGTTATGTGAAGAAAAGCTCTGAAACTTTCATGCAGAGTTTCTAGTATCTTAGCTGTTTCTAAGAACAGGTAAGAAAGAATGCATTGTTGCTGACTACTGATTATGTCATCACCTGAAGGCAATGTGTGGCTCAGGCCTTGTGCTGGCCATACAGCACTGGCTTCTGTGAAAGGGAGGGGATTCAACAGATGTGGGTCTTCAAGACTGAGATTTCATGCTGTTCTGTGATGATTATCACTGTCTAGACAAGCATTTTAAAAATGCTTTTATTTTCCAAGATGTTGATAACTGCTAGGGACTACATTGATAGTGTTTTCTATTTATCAAGAATCATATATGTTTATCTGTTCTAAATTTCATCTTTTAATTTAATCCTTATCTCATCAAATTTGTTCTTATAGTTGTATTATATCAGGATTGCTGGCATTTCACAAATGAATCATACTTTATTCATTGACTCTGCTGCCAACAGTAAATAGAACATTTGGAGTTCTATCTCCATCAGGACACACATAAGAACAACAGCCATATAGCCAGTGAGTTCTGGCCTCTCCTACTCACAACTCTTCGAAGTTTAAAGAAAGATGTGGAGTTCTGGGCAAGACTTGACTGTTCAGGGAGATTTGGTCTGAAAAAAAAATAAGCAGTGAGATGACTAAGTTGAAAAAGCACTGTCACATTAACATGAGGATCTGAGTTCCAATCTCTAGAACCATGATAAACAGCAGGGGAGGCTAAAACATGAGGATTTCTGGCCCTGATTATCTATGAACATTCAGTTCAGTGAATGACCATATCTCAAAAAATAAGATGGGAAGCAACAGAGGAAGGCATTACACATCGGCCTCTGGCCTCCACCATGTACACACATTACATACACACCTGTATACATGCAAACAAACACATACACACATATGTGCATGTGTATGCACACATGAACACACACACACACAATATACTTTGAAGAAGTTCACAATATGTCAGACAAAATAGACAACAAAGTCTTCATTCTTCCAACCCCACTAGTGTTATGTAAAGTTTGACATATCACTTATCTGAAGATCAGGTAACGGATGCTCATCAATCATACAAGAAATGGGCTAGTAGTAAGAATGTTATTTTGGCTCCTGGTTAATTTCACTGTAAACCTGAGGATGATTGTGACTTGTTGCTTATAATTATATAGAAAACACAGTAATATTTTGCTAGTCATAGTACTAAAATTTGATCATCTTTGCATGTATGGGAAGTCTCCTAGGCACACATTGAACAGAGATCTAGACATACTATACACACAACAAATATGCATCTTGACTTTCTCCTCATCCCCACACTTGTTACAATGAATGCAAATTTTTTACCTCATCGTTCAATCTCTATTTTACCTCTATACACTCTGGGCTCAAGATGTCCTCTGTTAGCTAGCTTGCCCACACCTGGTAACAGATGTGTTCAATTAATAACACTTCATATCATTTGATCCCAATGGCTTACAAACAAAAGGAACTTCAGCAACCAAGTTACCAAGTTATCATCATGGTATATACTATAAATCAAATAATATGAACTTCCCTTTCTTATATACAAGGGCAGAAGAAGGAAGAGAATAAGATCATGTGTGAAAGAAATACACTTTAATTATCATTTCATGTCTTTAAATAGAGATGGTGTTTTATCAAAAGCAGTTTTGGAGCTATCCTGACAAGAAATGCTTTCAGTTTCCATTTTCTGTGATCTCTGTTTTCCACAAAAAAACAATCATTCATTATCCTTGCAATAATCAGATATCCTAATTTCTTTGGGACCACTGCCTATAAAGAAAAGGTAAAATGTTCAAAACCACTAGTTTAGGCTCAGGTCCATCGCTACTTAGCAAAATTCACTATCTCAGTTCTCCGCCTTATAAAATAAATGCTCAGGACAAGACTTCTTCAGTGTAGCATACATCATATCACACTGTTTTGACAGAGGAGGAAACATATCTAAATTAAATCATTGCCACAGTCAAACCTAGCACAAATGCTTTGTCAGCAATGACAAAGTTTCTGTGTTTTAGTTATAAACTCAGAATTTTGAGCCGAGAAGAAGCATGGAGACAATGAAGCCTGCATCTTCCTTTCTGGCTGTTGGAAACCAATTGTAAGCACCGATATGAACTCGACTGGTGACCTCTGACATATGGAGTCCAGCCAGGCCTCCCAACATCAAGTCATTGCTGATCTCTATCCTGCTCATCTCATATTCCTAAAAAGTACTCACAACTAAAAATAATTCGATCCCAAAATGCCAAACATTACTTTTCCAACCACATGCAGTCTCTTTGATGGAATGTTCTCTTTCATTTTTCGTTTTTGTACTTGAATGAGTCTATTCCTAAAGATGGCCATTTTGTCTCCCTCTCTCATCTGCCCTTCTCACGTTAAACTTTGGGACCACAGTTAGTTGTTTGTTCTCCTTCCTTTGGTCTTTAACAGCAGCTTACAGTGTGGACAATCGCTGCACAGCTGTTTTCCCTACCACAGAGATGGTAAGTTTAAGGAAAAAGCCAAAATTAGTTAAGTCTCCATAAATTGCAAATAATTGAAGAATTTTTTAACTATGCTAAGCAAAAAAAAAAGGTTTTGATTTGTCCTATGTAAACTATAAGGATGGGGTCCACAATGCGGCCTGGAATATGGCCCATTCTCAAGAAGGACTGGGTGCAAGACTTGAGTTGACAAGAAGCTTTGTAGGTCTGCTTTTGTCTCTCCTCTCCACTGCATCTTCTGCACCTGCTTCACTCTTTGCTGTCACCATAGAGCAGCTGTCTCTATTCTCAGTCCACAGGGTTGAAAATAAACACCACTGGTAGCTCTCAGTAGATGTCATGCCTACTCAAGAACACAAAGGATAAAATTGAAATCTCTTGATCTCAAGTTTAGTTCCCAAGAGAGCTTGGCCTAGCCTGGGAAGATCTTCACTCCTCTGACAGTCAACTGTGATCAGGGGACGAAACAGTGTTTAGCAGGGCTGTTGTCCATGTAACTCTGAAGAGCAGAAGTCATGTCTCCAGAAAGAGAAGCTGAAGAGACTAGGCAGAACAATACTGGGTTTTCACCGGGGTTAGATCATGGTTGAATTTTGGGGTTCTCCCGGATAAGACACATATCACCAATACTTCTTTGATAACTTGATATTTGAGGCCTTGTCAAACTAAAGGTTTTTCTTATTTAAAAATTTTCATGAAGTATATTCTGATGATGTTATTCTCTGCCCAAACTCCTCCCAAATCCTCCCCTCTTACCTGTCCATTCATCTTCATGCCTCACCCCTAAAAACCAAAAGTGCAAGCAAAGAAATTACAATAAAACACAGACAGACAAACAGACCGACCCACGCGCGCGCACACACACACACACACACACACACACACACACACACACACACACACAAATTAAACAAAAAATCACTCACAAAAAACATCAAGTTCATTTTGTATTCTTTAACTACTATTAGGCATGCAGCCTGTCCTGGACCATGATTGATATACCTAGTGACCCTCCATTAGTGGAAATTAATTTTCCATTTGCCAACAGGTATCAATTGCAAATAATTTCCTGGCTAGGGCTAAGAACCTGTGTCAACTTCCTCCTCTCAGTGCTGGGATCCTGTCTGCCTTGTACCTGTCCAGGTTGAGACACTTGCTTATCCATATTTATTACTGCCTTAGTCATAATTTTCAAACATTGAAAACAGCCTAGATGTCCACCCACTGATGAATGGATAATAAAAATGTGGCATATTTGCCCAATGGAATATTACTCAGCTATTAAGAAAAATAAGTTATGAAATTTACACCATCAGTGTCTTGCTCAATCTTTATCAGAGAAGCTGTTTCTTGGAATAGATGGGAACTCACACAGAGACACACAACTGGGCAATGTGGACAAACTGGACTTTGAAGCACTCAGTTCTAGACTAGGTGTTTTAAATGAATTACTTTAAAATACTTTCTACAAAGCCATGGTTTCATACAAAAATAAACTGAGAATCAAAGAGAGTAAATGACTCTTTAAACACATATGAACAGGAAGGACACAAGAAGAATACAGACCTCCAGAATATTATTCCTGGGCTTTTACTCATCTTTTTTTTTTATTTTATTTTATTTTTTTAATTTACATTCCAATTCACTTCCCCTTTCCCTACCTCTTAAAAAGTAACAACCTAGACAGAAAGCCATCAAAGAGAACTCATTAAAATTTTAATATGGATACTAAAGTGTAGCTCTCCAGAATAGAAGGCTACTGGTGATAGTGGGGCAGGGAAGGATTTATTTTTCTTCAAGGCTTGGCCATTGGGAATTTGGCCATGCTCCAGTACTATATGAAAAATTGAAGTTGTTTTTTTGTTTTGTTTTTGTTTTTATCTTTTTGGGGGGCCTAGAAGGGTTGGGAAACAAACTTGGGAGTACTCAGAAGAGTGATCAGGGTGTATTGTGTGAAAGTCCCAAATAATCAATAAAAAATATTCTGCTAAAATTTGAAAGATCTATTTATGTATGTGGGTATTTTGCCTGTGTTTATCTACTAGATGAGTACAATGCCCATAGAAGTTAGTAGAGAGTGTCAGATCCCCTGGGACTAGAGTGACAGATGGTTGTAAACCCACCATATGGGTGCCAGGATTCAAACCTGGGACCTCTAAAACAGACAGTATTTTTATCCACTGAGCCATCTCTCCACCCCACGAGGTGTTTATTTAAATGTTTATTGAGTGCTTATTTTTCTCCAAGTTATGTGGCAAGTGCTTCAGTGACATTCTCTCATACAAACACTATGGCTGTCACTAGTCATATGCACAGAAGCTGAGACCTATTGATCATAGTGACCACTCAAGGCCAGATCAGCTTTATGAGAAATTTCTAAGCTAATGCTATTCAATAAAATAAATTTGAGTGACATATAAAATTTTTTAATTTTATTTTATCAGTACTCTATAAAATGAAAAGAGCCAACTTTTTTCATGTTAATGATACATTTTATTTAGCTAAATATATTCAAAATATTGCCATTTCAATATGTATGCAACATTAAAATGATCACATTCTTTTCTTTGAAGTAACTTTTTGCTTGTAACTCATCAAAAATTAAGCAACCTGGGTTTCAAATATCACATAGCAACCATATCAGAGAGTGTAGCTCTAAACGATTATAAACTTAATCATTTTTCTTCAAAACTAGTTATAAAGAAAAATTCTCAATGAGATTTCACTATATCTATCTTTCTCTTGCTTCCAATCCCGCATGGGCAGTTTCAATGCCAGGCACACTAATGTGAGATCTCTTGCCTTCAGGCTCAGTGAGAGACTTTCTATCCTACTCCTAGATCAATGGGAGTATACCTGAAAGAAGCCACAACCTGTGGGTCAGCCTGTTCACCCTCAAAGCAGAGGGACCCATCTCCAGAGAAGCTGACAAAACATTGCCCTGATTTGCTTTCTGTGGCTGTTGATACAATACTCCATCCAAAAGTAATGTGGGGAGAAAAAGACTTCTTAGCTTACAATTCAAATTTACACAGTCAATTGTGTAGGGAACTTGGGACAGTAATTCATCAAAAACTCGAAGCAGAAATGTTAGACTACTGTTGCTTACTGGCTCATTTTCAACTACCTTTTTTAAAATTTTTAAATAGGGCCTCTAGGCTCTACCTGGCTAGGAACAGTTACCCATAGTGAGCTGGGCCCTTCTACATAGAAAATCAATCAAGACAATCTCTTAGACTTGCTATAGCAAAACCGATGTAGGCAATTCTTCAACTGAAGTTCCCTCTTCTCAAATGATTATAGGTTTTGACAAATTGACAATAAAACCTAACCAGCACAAATATAGACTGAAGCTTTGTACCATATCAAAGGACTAAGGTTCAATACTAGTGACTCAAGAAATTAAAAAGGTAGTTCTACGTACCTTATTTCCAGTTCTGCCTTCAAAGTGCCCTCTTTACCAGATAGCAAGTAGTAGATGTGTTTTGATTCAGATGGCTTTCCAAGCTTGGTGTTAAACCATTAGCAAGAGTGTCGTAACCCATTTAGGTGGAGAGGGAGGGCCGGGCACTCAGCATATGCTAAGCACCCATCTCTGCCTCCTTTCTCAGGCTGTGGGCAGCAATTAACATCAGCAGCTGACAATGCTTGTCCTCTTTTCAACACTATTTTCAGCACTGAGAAACAAGTCTAGATAATGAGAAGAAACAGGGAGACTGTTGAGAAGTCAACTAATATACAAAGATATGTAAGGTGAAAAGTGGGAAAGGCGATGATGTGATTCATGTCTGTAAGTAGTGAAAAGCAGTTCATAAACTGCAACAGCCCATGGTCTATCTTATCTGATTACTATTCATTTCTAAGACACAGAATGTATTTATGCACATTTGGATGCTTTGCTTTAGTGATGAGAAAATTCACACAGATTCAAAACTACTTTAAAACATAAATATTTGAGAATTGAGTGTCCATATATGTTATTGATCTACCTTTCTGAAATATTGTTTTACAAGCTCCCTTTTATATATGCATAGAGTAATAGCTCAGAGCACCCTGCACTTAAATATGTTAATCAGATGTGTTAAAATGAATACATTTACATCACACTCATTTCTAATATCCATAATTTATTTTCTTCTATGCTGAATATCACACATTTGCAAATTCAATATATTAATCAAAAAGACATTTGTTTTTCCAATTTATTAAGTTTTTGTCACAGGCTTTTGTCACTGATCACAGTACAGAACAAGTGAGAGAAATTCAGAACAATAGGTATAGTACCTGCCTTAAAGAAATATATAATTCCAATTCTTTATTGTGTGCCAGTACAAACAAGAGAATACAGCTACAGGGCTTCTGTAAGAACCAGTAGAATGGTAAAGAAACAAATGGAAAGAACTGTGCTTGACAAAAGCATGACTGAAAAGGTGAACTAGCTACATGAGGTGGGGGGGTAGAATAACAAAAGGCTTATTTATGTAAGCTTGGAAGTTAAAGAAAAAAAAAAGCTATTAGAGGTCACTATGAGAAGGTCCTGTGTCAGAAGCTCTGCAACCCTGAGCTTGTTGTCACACTACTACAGAAGTCCAAAGGCAGAATCAGCCTGTGTGTTCATTTGGGAAATGAATGCATAAAGAAAAGATTGCACATATCCACAATGGAATGCTAATGTATCACTTTTAAAAGACTTGGTGATTGACTTATAAAATTAAGCCATGTATATAAAGGTAAGCACTGAACCATTTCATTCACATGTGAATGTAAAACAGCTAAATTTGAAGTAGATACTAGCATACTGGTTAGCAGAGATGGTATTTTGGAGGTATGTGTAAGGAGAGATGGGCTAGTGGGTCTAAAATCATAGCCAGATAGGATGAGAAAATTCTGATATTCTGTTGCATGAAAAGGTGGCTGTAGTCTGCAGTATTGTATCTTAAGAGTCAGAATAGCTAGAAAAGAGGATTGTGAATCTTGTCATTATGTTTGAAATGACGGATAAGCAAGATATACTTCACGGATCAATTCAAAGTGTATAAATGCCTGGATATATCACTCCATATAACATAGAGATGCACAATGAGAGTTAGTTGAATGAATCTAGAAAGGAACTTAAATTAGAAAACAAAGGCTAAATTTCAGGTGCTGTAGATAAGAAAGGGAGAGACCTGAAGTTAGATTTCATAGAAAGGTCAAAATTGCCATAGAATCAGGGAGTTTGCTGTGAGACTGTGTCTCACAGTGACAGCAAAAGTTATACCCATAAAGTCTCAACAACATGACTGCTGAAATGTGAGCTGAACAGATATGACATCAATAAGCATGCCAAAGTAGACGGAGGAAAGGGCACTGAGCCTCAACCCTACATAAACAACTACAGGTATATATTGGATATTAGCCCTCTGTCGGATGTAAGGTTGGTAAAGATCATTTCCCAGTTAGTTGGTTGCCGCTTTGTCTTTTTGACAGTGTCTTTTGCCTTGCAAAAACTTTGTAATTTAATGAGGTCCCATTTGTCTATTCTTGATCTTAGAGCATAAGCTATTGGAGTTCTGTTCAGGAAATTCTCCCCTGTGCCCATATATTCAAGGTTCTTCCCTAGTTTCCCTTCTATTAGTTTCAGTGTGTCTGGTTTTATGTGGAGATCTTTGATCCACTTAGAATTGAGCTTAGTGCAAGGAGATAAGGATGGGTCAATTTGCATTCTTCTGCATGTTGACCTCCAGCTGAGCCAGCACCATTTGTTGAAAAGGCTATCTTTTTTCCACTGGATGGTTTTAGCTCCTTTGTCAAAGATCAAGTGACCATAGGAGTGTGGATTCATTTCTGGCTCTTCAATTCTGTTCCATTGATCTACATGTCTGTTACTGTACCAATACCATGCGGTTTTTAACACTATTGCTCTGTAGTACAGCTTGAGGTCCGGGATACTGATTCCCCCAGAGGTTCCTTTACTCTTGAGAATAGTTTTAGTTATTCTGGGTTTTCTGTTATTCCAGATGAATTTTTGAATTGCTCTTTCTAACTCTATGAAGAATTGAGTTGGGATTTTGATGGGGATTGCATTGAATCTGTGTATTACTTTTGGTAAGATGCTCATTTTTACTATATTAATCCTGCCAATCCATGAGCATGGCAGATTTTTCCATCTTCTGAGGTCTTCTTCAATTTCTTTCTTCAGACACTTGATGTTCTTGTCATACAGATCTTTCACTTGTTTGGTTAGAGTCCCGCCAAGATACTTAATATGGTTTGTGGCTATTGTGAAGGGTATTATTTCTCTTACTTCTTTCTCAGCCTGCTTATCCTTTGAGTATAGGAAGGCTTCTGACTTGCTTGAGTTGATTTTATATCCGGCCACTTTGCTGAAGTCGTTTATCAGCTGTAGGAGTTCTCTGGTGGAGTTCATAGCTTATGCTCTAAGATCAAGAATAGACAAATGGGACCTCATTAAATTACAAAGTTTTTGCAAGGCAAAAGACACTGTCAAAAAGACAAAGCGGCAACCAACTAACTGGGAAATGATCTTTACCAACCTTACATCCGACAGGGGGCTAATATCCAATATATACAAAGAACTCAAGAAGTTAAACTCCAGAGAGGCAAGTAACCCTATTAAAAATGGGGTACAGAGCTAAACAAAGAGTTCTCACCTGAAGAATATCTAATGGCTGAGAAGCACCTAAAGAGATGTTCATCATCCTTAGTCATTAGGGAAATGCAAATCAAAACAACCCTGAGATTCCATCTCACACCAGTCAGGATGGCTAAGATCAAAAACACAGGAGACAGCAGTTGTTGGCGAGGATGTGGAGAAAGAGGAGCACTCCTCCACTGCTGGTGGAATTGCAGGCTGGTACAACCACTCTGGAAAGCAGTCTGGCGGTTCCTCAGAAAACTGGGCATGACACTCCCGGAGGATCCGGCTATACCACTCCTGGGCATATACCCAGAGGCTTTACCTGCATGCAATAAGGACACATGCTCCACTATGTTCCTAGCAGCCTTATTTATAGTAGCCAGAAGCTGGAAAGAACCCAGATGTCCCTCAACGGAGGAATGGATTCAGAAGATGTGGTATATCTACACAATGGAATACTACTCTGCAATTAAAAACAATGAATTCACGAAATTCCTAGGCAAATGAAAATATCATCCTTAGTGAGGTAACCCAATCACAAAAGAACACACATGGTATGCAGTCACTGATAAGGGGATATTGACCCAGAATCTCAGAATACCCTAGGCACAATCCGCATATCAATAGATTTCTAAGAAGATGGAAGGAGAGACCCCTGGTCCTGGAAAGACTGGATGTAGGGGAATGCCAGGACAGAGAAGCGAGAGGGGGTTGAATGGAGAAAAGAGGGAGGGAAGGGGGCTTATGGGACTTTCGGGGAGGGAGGAAACGGGAAAGGGGAAGTGATTTGGAATGTAAATTAGAAAAATAAAATAAAATAAATAATAATAAAAAAAAACCAAAAAACAACTACAGGTAACTGAGGAAAGCTGTAAGTGGGAGAAGTGGCCTCCCCGGGAACAGCACACCAACTGATTGTCCGGTGGCAACCGCCTTGAAAACATATATAAAGGTAGCATTATACAGACCAAATAGGTTATATTGAAGAATATATGTATGTGTATATATGTGCATATAATAATAGTGAAAAAAAGAGACTATGAATATGAAAAGGTTTGGGAGGCAGTATACAAGAGGGTTTAAGGGAGGACAGAGAAGGGAGATATCTTATAATTAGAACCTTGTCTTAATTTGGGTTTCCATTGCTGTGAGAAAACACCATGACCAAGGCAATGCTTATAAGGACATTTAATTGGGGCTGGTTCAGAGGTTCAGTCTATTATCATCGAGGCAGGAGGCATAGCAGCATCCAGGAAGGCATAGTGCTGGTGTTGCTGAGAGTTCTACATCTTGATTCGACTGCATCTAGGAAAAGACTGACTCCCACATAGCTAGGAGAAGGTTTCAAAGACCATTCCCACAGTGGCACATTTCCTCCAAAAAGGCCATACCTCCTCCAGGAAGGCCAAACCTCCTAATAGTGCCATTCCTTGGCCAAGCATATTCAAACCACCACAAATCTCAAAATTTAAATTAAAAAAGAAAACAGTCTACAGAGGGAGGCCTGGCACATGGTGAGCCTTCAGAAAATCCATTGATAGCTTCAAGAGATGTGATAAGTGGTGAGTTTGCTTGCCTAGAAGGCCATAGATAACAGCAACACAATGATATAGTACCAGGAGGACTTGGAGATTATTTTGGCTGTCAGATTTTTGGACGAAAATTGACTGAAAGTGGGGAACAAAAAAGAATGGAGATATAAGAGGGTGAAAATCAGCCCAAACAAGGCAAAAGAAATGTTCAAGAATGGGACAACACTGGAGAAATTGATGGTTAAAGCTATTTGGGGCACGGTAGGTTATAAGAGCAAAGCCAGGATGTCACGTGTCAGCCTTCCTCAGGGACTCAATGCAGGCAGACACAGGACTGGTCTGTCTGTCGCATGTGAAGAAAAAGTGCTAAGGAAAGGTAGGAGGGAGAGAAAGAGAGAGACAGAGAGAAGGAAGAAGAAAGGAAGAGAGAGATACTGTGACCAAATCTATAACGTTATGCTAAAAATCCTTGCTTTCTGCTCTTATGACCTGTCAATTGTAAAGAACTACATGAACCTTAGCTGACATAACCATTTCTATTGTGTTTGACGTAGGTCTCACACTGTGTTCTCAGTTCCTTCCCTTTTCTTCTGTCTTCACAGGGCTCTCTGGAATTCAGGGTCTAGTTCAGCATGTATTGCATTTTTTAAAAACAAGGAATGAACAAGTATGGAAGCTCCGAGCATGCTTACTTGGCATTTTGGGCCAAATGTACATATAATTTTTATATTTAGAGGCAAGGAACGAGTTTAAAATTGCTTCTTGCTTAATTACAAGGATTTATAATCCCTAGAAACTGCTTCAACTGTATGCCATTTGTACACGCAACTGTTTAAGATTTTTCCACTATTTTTGTGTCTGCAGCATGGTTTCTGTTCCAGTTGTAAACAACTCTAAAAATCTAGCGACTTAGATCATAACGGCTACTTATTCGGCTCACAAGTCTGCAAAGTGGGCGTGACACTCGGGGGGACTGACGTTTACTGCATACAGATTGACTGAGAAGCTTACCCACCTGACTGGCAAGCTAATGTCAGCTCTGCTAGAATCCCAAGACTAGGGAGTCTTGGGTGTTTTTATGGTTTTCTTTGTTTGTTTGTTGTTTTTTCCAACATGGACCACCCCATAAATTGACTGAACTTGTTCCCCATGTAGTGTGTGGTTCCATTCAATCAGCATCCTGAGAGAACCAGACATAAAGTTAATTACTGCTGTAGACTAAACTTGGAAATCAGAACATCCTTTCCTGGAATCAGTCTGTAATTAAGGCAGAAATCACTGACTACACTTCTCATGATGATAAAAGAGTGGTAGCATGGGAGATACTGTTTTTAAAAGTTGGGAAGATAAGACTGTTGCAAGTCCAAAGTATATCCATTTTTAAGTGAAGATGGACCTCTGCTTCACTACTTTCTTTTGTGTTTCAAGTCTAACTAACATTGCTTGAGAACCCAGAATTCCTAGGTGAGACTATTGGCTTTCCAGTGACCACCATCAGGGCAGAGCTAGGGAGAAAAGTCATTGCCTTTGAGATCTACTAGAGTCATGTGTTTGACTTGGAGTCTACTGCTGTGAATTGTCAGCACAATGCTTGGATAGCTGTTACCAACTAAACAAAATGCCCAATGATTTGATGTTAGTTCCAGATCACATTCCAGAGAGCCTGCCTGCCATGTGCAGCTTAGGGGCTAGATTTTGAGAAAAACAAAAAGCAAGACACTAGAAGACCTCATTTAAAGCCAGGCAATACAAAATATCAAGGAACAGACTTCATGCCTTTTACTGAACACCACTGTGAGAGTTGCACTAAAACTGTGTGTATTCTGATGAGGAGAGTACATAAACCTCTTCATCTTGGTAGAGTTCTGTTTAGTTCAAAGGAGCCATGTGCATAGGAGACCAAATGTGGATTATCAAATAGACTCTCACAAATCCTTTTGCAACCATGTGACCTTAGAGAAGCAAATTAACCCCTTGAGCCTCAGTTCTCTTATCAGTTACATAGGGGCAAAACCACGTATTTAATCAGGTTATGTAAAGATCAAAGAAGATAATGTGAAAGAAAAGTCTGTCTGTCTGGTTCATGCAAGTCCAAAGTGAAGGTTTCTCTTCTTCTTTTCTCTGCCCTGGATCCTCATGCTACAGAGCAGTTGACATTCTTGAATCTCGTTTATCCTCTCAGATGAACTCACCTTCACATCTCAGAATAGTGAGCCGATGACAGCAGTGATGCTGCAATTACATCACAGTTTGAATGCAGCAAGGACCGTGCAGATGCAGAGGAAGAGGATGCAGACTGGGATGCAGCAAGGACTGTGCAGATGCAGAGGAAGAGGATGCAGACTGGGATGCAGCAAGGACCGTGCAGATGCAGAGGAAGAGGATGCAGACTGGGATGCAGCAAGGACTGTGCAGATGCAGAGGATGCACAGATATGATGGTGAGGCTCTGTCATGTTTTCTAAAAGGAAAAAATCAACCGAGAAAAAATAGCTAACCTGACAATTATAGGCAAATATTAGTAAGAAATAATTACATATATACACATAAGTGTCAATGACTGGCTTTGGTACCCATGCAGTGGCTAAACTGAGGCAGACAGCCATTTGGGGTCACTGCTTAGAGCTGCTGATGGAGTTAGATCCAGATACCTACTGAGGCTGTTGCCAAAGGCAGCCAGGAATTAGAGAAGTTACTCAGCAGACTCTTTTTCAGAGGGAACAAAGCTTAAATTACTGGGGCTGGCACTCCCTGTGGCCAGTAGAAAAACTATAAAATCTTTTAATTCCTTGGGCCCAGCAAGAAAGAGAAGGAAAGAGAGAAAATTCACACATGCATTCACACACACACACACACACACACACACACACACACACACACATAAAAATTACACATATACATACTCATAGCTGATGGATGGAGGAACAATGTTCCAACCCTCCACTCACACAAGCCTACACATATACACACAGGTGATAAAAAGAACGAATGTTCTGATCCCCATAATTTATTCTTTCTTCTGTAGCTTGTATATGCCAGCAAAATCTTTCCAGCAGTATAAAATTACAATGTGATTATATTCTAGTTTTCTTCTAATAAATGATTATAAAAGAGTACGTTCCCTCAATACCTTTATAAGACATAACATTACATAATACAGGTAAAGAAAACAAATTATTCCCAAAAACTCACCTACATTTGTAACTAAGAAACTTGCTATAAATTAAAAAAACTGTGAGAAAAGTAGTTTTCTCACCCAGTTCTCTTATTTTGTGGTTACAAAGAATGAAGAAATTATTTTATTATTTACCTTTAAAAGTAATTTTGTGGGACTGGAGAGATATCTCAGTGGTTAAGAGCACTGACTGCTCTTCCAGAGGTCCTGAGTTCAATTCCCAGCAACCACATGTGGCTCACAACCATCTGTAATGGGATCTGATGGCCTCTGCTGGGTGTTTGAAGACAGCTACAGGGGAAATCTTAAAACCAAAAACCAGTTCTTAAAAAAAATAATCTTGTAAGAAACTAAAAAGAATCACAATTTTAAACTTTTATATAAAAATCAGTCATATCTATTTTAAACCCTCAGAATGAATATCTACTTATCAGCAATTCTTAATAAATCACATCAGGAAACTGAGGGCAAAAATGGGTACAAAAAAATCAATCATCACCAGTGCAGCCTCACTGAGACACGTGAGCCAGGGCTGCCATTGTTCTTGTTCCCTGACCATGAAAGGTCCCTAGCTTAACTAATAAGAGTGTGCCTTCTGAACTTCAAGTTATTCTATAAGATTTTTTTTACATTGCAGTAGTAAAAACATCTCAACCTAGCTTCACTAACAATTTTATTTTTCCAAATGTTTTCTAAGTGTGGTGGTCATTGTTGACAATCTATGTCTCTACGTTCTTTCCTAGGGTGGTGATCAAATCATAATCTACTCTAGCAGCAATGCCTAAAATACATCAAGCATTAGTACTGTGAATGCCAGAGATACTGCCCAGTGTGGGAACTGGAAGCCTCGTTAAAGTTTTCATACAATTCTTAGATTAAGAGGGATGTGAAGGCAGTAAGCAGAACAGAACTCCATAACAGCATAAAGTCCTCAGGTCATGTAGTCCTCGGGGCCTTGCCATACCAAGGCTCACCCATGTGGCTGTGCTAACCCATGGACCACATTCCATGTGATCTAAAGCTATTTGTTGATCCACCTGCATGGACCTCTGCAAATAACAAATCTCAAAAGAAGACCATGGATAATCTGGAGAACATTTGTGGATTTTCCTATATACAATAATTGTGTATATGTGCATGTTCATATATATATATACATACATACATATATATACATACATATGATATACATATATATATTTAGTTTGAGAATAATCTTGGAATAAGGCACTATGGGGCAGGGGAAATATTTTCAATGTTCCATTTGCCTAATAGCTTATAGAAAACCTAATTAGACTCAACAATGCAAACACCAAGAAATGACACAAAGCTTTTCAAATGCATCATTATTTTCCCTAGACTTATCTAACCATTCATTTCCTATGTCACTGCACCAGTACCCTTCATGATAGCACCAGCAAACAGGACTGTTGGAAGCTTTCACACATGCTTCATGCCTAAGTCCAGTGCAGGGAGAGTGGTAAGATGCTAAGGTTTGCCAAAACATCCTGGATACAATTGCTGGGCTGAGTTTCAAACCTTGGCACATAACAGAACCTAATACCAGCTTTGGATGACAGCCCACTGCATCCAGTTTCTGACTCAATCCCAGTTTGAGCCATGTCTAGTGTCTTTAGTTGCCTAAAGAAGAATTTCTTGATATCACTCAAGTATCTGCCATTTTCTATCATTTATTCTATGAGCATGATAATATTTTAAATCAATGTCAATATAGATTAGCTTTCCGAGGCTTAGCGAACTAAGCAGGTCTTCTAGAACATTCTATTATTATTTTAGTTATTTTTTAGCTTAGTCATTTTAAATTGGCAGCTAGCCCAAAAAGCCATTACCAGCCTTATTAGAATCAATTAGTATTCTATTAACAAAAATTAAGTCCAGGCAAACAGAATGGGGAGAGTCAATCTAATATGAAGAGATTCCGCTTCCTATCTGTGAGATGCATTTCTATTACACAAGATTGATACAATGATCAGTGTGAAAATATTTCTGAAAGCATGTCATAAGCTATCAAAGCAAACAGAAGAGAAGCTGGTCAAATTCATTATACAAGAAGCTCTGGGAAGTCTGTGTGGAGCCTAAGGACAGGAGCAGAAAGAAAAGCCCTTGGTCGTGTATCCCATCAGGAGAAAATGGTCCAAGCAAGATGCCTGCCTGAGACTCCAGAGCTGCTATACCCCACCTACAGAAACACCTACAGTGTTTCTCTACAGTGTAGAGAAAACACTACAATCATTTTATTGGAATGATTGTGGCAGTGGATTGTAACAAAGACACTTTGGAGAACAAAAAATAGATATGATATGGAAAGAAAGTGACATTTGCTGTGACATCTTCTGAGAAAAACTTTGAGCTGATAGGACCTTCATGTAGTCAGGAAAGAGTATTCCAGGGGATCTCAGCAATCCCCTCTCAAAGCATATTTGCTGCTGAGAAATTCTGCAGTCTTCCCAGGCTAGAAGCCCAAGCTGAGAGTACTGAACAATACACTGTTGCATTGTCCAAACCAAGCAATATTTCACCAAATATTCACAGGAGCAAATATGGAGACAAAGTGTAGAGTAGAGACTGAAGGAAAGGCCATCCAAAGACTGCCCCACCTGGGAATCCATCCCATATACAGTCACCAAACCCAGACACTAGTGTGACTGCCAAGAAGTGCATAGTGACAGGAGCCTGAGATAGCTGTCTCCTGAGAGGCTCTGCCAAAACCTGACAAATATAGAGGCAGATGCTCACAGCTAACCATTGGACTGAGCACTGGGTCCCCAATGGGGTCCCCAATGGAGGAGTTAGAGAAAGGGATGAAGGAGCTGAAGGGGTTTGCAACCCCATAGGAAGAACAATAATATCAACCAACTAGACACCCCTAGAACTCCCAGGGACTAAACCACCATTCAACCAAGGAGTACCTATGGGGGACCCATGGCTCCAGTTGCATATGTAGCAGAGAATGGCCTTGTCGGGCATCAGTGGGAGGAGAGGCCCTTGGTCCTGTGAATGCTGGATGCCTCAGTGTAGGAGTATTTGAGGGTGGGGAGGCAGGAATGGGTGGATGACTGGAGGAACACCCTCATAGAAGCAGGGGAGGAGAGTGGGATAGGAGGTTTCAGTGGGGGAAACAGGAAAAGGGATGACATTTAAAATGTAAACAAAGAAAACATCCAATTGAAAAAAAAAGCTCGTATTCGTTTTCACAGTGCCTCCTTGAGACCACACATGAAAGCCCTAAAATGCAACTGGACTCTTTAGCAGCTTAGCAATTATTCCCCAAACTCTTCTATAGCTACAGGAAGCAGCTGGATAAGTTAGTCTCAACAGAATTCAAATAAATGCCAGGGAGCACTTCTCACCAATTCATGACCCCAGGAAGCAGCCAGACTTCCTATTCTGAGTGACCCAGCCCACCAAAGCCTTCAAGAAGCAACCAAATGTCCTTGCCCACATCCCAACAAACATGGTATTGGGAATTGTTGTGAACCTAGACACAGTCCAGGGATGCACTGAACCCCATATGTTTAAAGCCAGTTGATTTTGTGTGTATTATGTCTGGGGTATATTTACTCCTGTGTGCATATCATGTAGATCAGAGGTTGCCAACACAGACCTGTTTTTCTGCTTTGAGCATCCTCTAGAATTTCCAGTTTCCTAATAGGCGTCAAACAACATATCAAGCACATGAAGCTTTGCTGCTCAAGGTTCTCAGGATGCCTCAGGGGAGTTCCTTAATGATTCTTGACATCCATAGTGCTCTTATCAAGCAGTTAAAATGGACCTATATAGTGTCCTTCCTTTAGACAACTAGTCTCTGAGTAGCTGACCATTGTCCCCTAGAACATACCAAGAATGACCAATAGTGGCTGGCGTGCCATTTCTCTAAAATAGTGAATCCACTGTCCAAGATTTTAAAAAGCCATCAGTCAAAAACAGTAAGTACCTCATGACATAGGAAGTGGAAATGAAACTGCTCATGTTTCTGAGCATCCTTCAAGTCACACCAACCAATGTAGGTACCACCTGTGGTTACTCACAAGGAAGAACTAAGTAGATGGGTCTGTTCTAGCTTTGGTGCTGATGGTTTCTGAAAATGCTAACAGCAGCCATTCATTTGAAAACCAAGATGTGTGCAAAAGAATTGTGTGGGGGAGGGGATAATATATATCTTCTGTTTTTATGATTTTCCTAAACAATGCAGCTAATAGCCTGAAATGGTGCATACAATTACCATAATATTAATTTTCTTGACAAATATTTATTGAGCATTTACCATGTGCTGGGCATAGTGCCAAGTCTGGAATATACAGTGCATAAGAAGGCACTAAGTATCTAACTAAGTAATTTGAAAAATTAATGGTTATTTTGAAGAAGGTTACAGGATAGTAGTAGAGATTAGGACAGAGGCATGCAGTTTGAATCCTCTAAGGTAATGCCCTAAAAGTTCAACAGGAAATAGGTGAAAAGAAAAGAACAAGAACATTCTAACACTAAGAGAAGGCTATGTCCATCCATGACCTAAAGATTGTCTTATTTTATATGTCTATGTGTCCCTCATACAATTGCCACAGTGGTTGTATTCCAGTGAGCCAAGGAAAAAAGAAAACCTGACAGAAAAAAGAGTCATCTGAATGTGAGGCTTCTAGTGAGCTTGCAAAACATGCTTGATAACTCAATAAATGCAGCAGAAAGCCAGAGATGGTGGAGGGTGCACATTAATGAGGAGTATCAAAATTGTGTGCTAATTTAATTTTGATTGTATTTAAACACCTTGTAGGGATGAAATCAGCAGTGGCAGGAAGGTTAGGTGGGTAGGCAAGGAAGGTACCTGGGACAAAAATGATAATAAAAAGAACAAATTTAAGACATATCTTTTGTTGTGATGTACATGTCTGAATGTATGTTCACATGTTTAGGAACACACATGTGTATGTGTGCACATATACATGTATGTGACTACATATATGTAGAAGTCATCCTCAGATTGATATTGAGGATCTTCCTCATTTGCTCTCTACTATATATATGGAGGCAGCATCTCTCACTTGAATCCAGAGACCATTTGGCTAATGTGGCTAGCCAGGTTGCTCTAGGGATTCCCCAGTCTCTGCCTTCTTTGTGATGGGATTATAGGTAGGCCATCAGGCCTACCCAACCTTTATGTCTTTATCTTGATTCTGGACATTCAAACCATAGTCCTCACATTCATGTTGAAGCTTTTTACCCGTTTATCCATCTCTCCAATTTTAAAGATACATTTTTAAAGCAGATGCAAAACAAACGAACAACAAAAAATCAAAACAAAACAAAACAAAAAAAAAATCAAAAACCAAACAATGACAAGTTGATGGGAGCGAGAGTTCTATGAAGCAGAAGATGTGTCGTCAGTCATGATTACATTTCTTGTGTGAGCTTAAGGAAAATGAAGGCAGCAGAACTGTGAATGAATAGGTCTCCTAAAGTTCATGTGCTAGAAATGCTAAAACCAATGCAACAGCATTGAGAGGTGATCAGAGCACAAAGGATCTGCCCCCATGAAGGGACTAAGGCTATCACCACAGGAGTAGGTTGGTTATCACAAGAGCAGGTTGCTCTAGAAATAACTTCTCTCCCCTTGTGTCATTCTTGTGCTTTATAGCCCCCATCATCTGCCATGAGATGGTGCTGCATCAAGGCCCTCACCTGATGCAGGTGCATGCTCTTGGATTCCAAAAAACTGATTCCCAACAACTGAGCACATAGATTTGTGCAAATTGACTTTCCCACTCACACTGCTCTTCATGGCAGTAGGAGGCAGACTCACAAGGCAGCTTTGCAACAAAAATAATACAAGTTATGGGCTCACCTTTATTTTCTGAAATTCAAAGAATCTTGCACTGCCAAAAATCTCCATTATCATTATCACCTCTCTCTCTCTGTGTGTGTGTGTGTGTGTGTGTGTGTGTGTGTGAGAGAGAGAGAGAGAGAGAGAGAGAGTGTGTGTGTGTGTGTGTGTGTGTTTTCCTGTGGCCGTGGCTGTGCTTTGCTTTGTAGAGAGGAGGGCAAGAGCTGGGGAAACAGAATTAGAAACAAGTATGTACCTAAATAGTGAAAAATGATCATGTACTCCTATAGATGCTGCTTGGAGGTTTTCTGATGCAAATATATATCTAAGTTAGCTCTGCTTTCAACCTCAAGAACAAAAAAAAATCAAAGTTAAAAAAAAAGCAAGGTTTAGAAAGAAACACTGCCACCACAAGCTACAGATTCCATTGTTTCTAGAGAAAAATTCATTTACATCAAATATCTGAAGCTGTCAGTGCACACAAAGACTTTGAAAGCATTTGTTTGGAGCTAATACCGTTCTTTCTATTTATATTCTAATAACTCGTCCACCCCCTTATGATTCTTTGTGAACTCGCTCAAGTTTTGGCTCTACTATACTTTTCTTTTTCTCTCCCTGAAACACACTTGTGATCTTTACAGACTTGTTCCAAGAGCAAAGAAGGAATCATTAAAGAAAAAATGAAGTGTCATGTGATGATATGCCTGCTGCTGAGAGGAAATCTGTTCCCACAGTTGTGTAAAACTGGGAAAGTCCAATGCCATGAAGGTATGAATCAGATTAGACCAGTCAGAAAACACACATCATAGCCACAACCCTCAGAGAAGATAAAATTCCAAAGCTGGATGAGGCCTAATGTTCCTGGCTTACTAATTACCTTTTGCAAGAACAGTCTTTTTGTGACCTATTTATGGAATCATAAACAATCTTTGAGAATAAAGTCAGATGCAGATGGCTGACACAGAATCAACCTAATATAAAAACATGACTTTAGGAGCTAGTAAGGTTATGCAGAACCCAATCTGAAATTAGGATTCAGATGGTCAAGGTCATAGTCCTGCTGAAGTTCTCATGATAAAAATCTGGAATGAAAGAATGGGGAATAGAGAGATGGCTCAGTGGTTAAGAGCACTGGCTGCTTTTTTTTTTTAGGGAATCCAGGTTCCATTACTGCACCCACACATACATACATACATCCACCCATACATCAGAACCATCTATGACTCCAGACCCAGCGAATCCAATGCCGTCTTCTGGTCTCTGCAGGTACGGCATGCACATGGTGCACAGACATACATAGAGACAAAATACCCATACACATTAGATTTATTGAAAGATAGATAGATAGATAGATAGTGAATGAATTAATGAATGAATGACCTGAATGACCTTTAAAATTATTCTGGGCCCACACAGTACAGTGAAATAAAACTGAAGTCCCATGGAAGGGTACTCTAGACAGGGATACCTAGGCTAGGAGAAAAAACTTAAGCCAATGGAGGAAAATTAAGTTACTACTGATTTTTAGTCTTCTCTCTAGTCACAAAATAGTAGCCTTCTGAAAGATAACCCTTAGAGATAACCCCAGTTGGGTTTGGAATTTTTGTAATAGTTTTAGTGTTTTGTTTATTTGTTTTTATTTGGGGTTATTTAATTTTAGCTCTTTGAGCTACCTAAAAAATTCTGCCATCATCCCATGGACTTTTTCTTTTTTACATGCACAACCCACCAACCCACTCTCCTTCCAACATTCCCTACAAGGGCAACACACTGGCTAAGAATGATGTACCCACACTAATGCACTGTGTCACCAGGCCAGAGTTTCCATTAGAGATGCAATGGTAAAGTCAATGATCACAGTCTCATACTGCAGAGATTCATGCCCTAGAAAGCTGTTCTCACATATTCCCTCTCTCTCACTCCTCCTCAGCCCTTCAGTATCACCGAACCACTCCACAGTTTACATTTTCCAGGATGTCATGTAGTTGAGTTCATGCAACACATAGTCAGTTTGCAAGTGTGGATTTAAGTGTATTTGGCACACTGTTACTTTGAGTGGTAAACCCTCCCCCACTCTCTGGCTGGAGTAGAATTTGTCTGTTCACCTGCTATTGATGAGCAAGAACATTTTAGTTGATTCCAAGTTTTGTCAACTCTGAATAGAGCTGTGATAAATAGGCCTACATGCTTTTGTGTGAAGTTATGTGAGTTTTGAGTTTGAACTAAAATGTGTCTCTGATCCAAAACCTACAAAAGTTGGACATTGACATAAACCATGAAATCAGTAACATTTTCTCAAAGCACAAAATTACTCATGGAGAATATTTCCTTAGTCTCAGAAGCAAAGGGAAACCACAGAGCTCCGCTGAAGATGAACTTGGATTTACAATCCATACTGTGTGTGTGTGCGCACACACACACACACACACACACACACACACACACACACACGAGAGGGAGAGAGACAGAGAGAGAGAGAGAGAGAGAGAGAGAGAGAGAGAGAGAGAGAGAGAGAGAGAGAGAGAGACAGAGAGAGAGACAGAGAGACAGAGAGGGAGGGAGAGAGGGAGAGAGAGAGAGAGAGAGAGACACAGAGAGAGAGAGAGAGAGACAGAGAGAGAGACAGAGAGACAGAGACAAAGGCAGACAGAGACAGAGACAGAGTCCAAAGAAAAGTCAGAGGTAACTGATCTGCCACAAAGATAGTGATTGCTTGAATATAGAATCATATAATTAACATTTATTTCTTCAAGCAGTGAAAAATAGTAAGAACACGCAAAAGTAGAACATAAGCGAAATCCCTATCATTAGCAGAAAGTTTGGAAAAATACTGTCTCCAAGACAAAAATCAAGTACAGTCATTGAAACTAAAACCATTTAAACAGGAACAAGACAAAACAATAGAATCTTTAAACATGGAAAGGAATAGGACACTGGAAGAAAGCTGTACTGAAGTTATTACTGCCACAGTGAGGAATAACCCGATGGAAACTATGAAGAGGTATGCAGAGCACAGCAGCCATGGCACTCAGATGCCCAAAGAAAAAGTAGAATGTGAGAAAGGCAATATCTGACACAATGATGATGTCACTGCTTTTGAATGGGTGAGGCTGGGGATAATGATGATGCCTTCGAAAGGTAAATTGCTCCTGCATAGCGTAAACATTTTGGTTTATTCTGAAACCTATTTTGAGGACTAGAGAAGAGCCATGATACCACAATCATCCATCATCATTTTTCTTAGGAGTGATTAAACCCGGAGACACTCAGGCATATGTTCCAAACAAGCAGCTTTGGATTCTGGTCCAGGTTTCAAGTACACAGGTGATAGCAACCATATCAATGTCTTCATAGTTATTATATACAGAGAATCCTAAAGATGGCTTGACAGGCATTGTGTTCAAAGTCAGAGAAAGAGTGCAGCAGACCTAGGATGAGAAGGTCCATGTCCCTACCTCGTTTATTAAAAACATTTCTTTATCAATTTTTCCCTTACTTCTTCCAGTTTGACAGGAAAAGCCCATTTGCCCGCAGTGACACTAGGGCCCATGGCACAGTGATTGACACTTAGTAATGACTGTGAACTGAATCTAAGTTTAAGTGGCAAGTGATGGATGCTACATCATAAATGAAGGTCACAGACAAAGCCAAAATCAAACCCCACAGATTAGTGAGCTTAGTACCATAAGGATGATTCACCTGAATAGTTCAAACAATAAAGTCAATTATTGCAGAAAAAAGAATGAGATTTCATTCTGTATAAATTAGGTGCACCTGTGGCCCTGCTTCCTCCTGGTCTCATTCAACCGTGATTATTTTTCCACTAGCTTTGGCTCAACCTGCTTTCTAATCTTAATCACTACCTGGGAGCCTGTATTCTCTTCAAAGCAAGAATTAAGTCAAATGCTAACTGGATGCACTGAACCCTTTTCTTGCTTGTCATCCTCTATTTCTTCAGCAACCTTTTGGCTTGCCTTTCCATTTTCACCATCCTGTCTTGATAGGAATGGGACAAAACAGAATATTCCTTTGTTCCATTGTTTGCTATTTCAAATTCCATTGTTTTGCTACTATCTTAAAAGAGGTACAGGATCTTTAAAAGAGTTACAATGATAATGTTTTGACATTGTAATTTAGCAAGGCAATATGGTCGCAATAATCACTCAGCAACATTGTTTCACCACCGTCTTGATGTTGTGAAATGGTCTCTCTAGACTTACATTTTGCCATTGCCTTGACATTGTAATATGGTCTCTACAGATTTGCATTGAAATTTGTTTTGTCATTGTCTTGATATCATAATGTCCTCTCCATGGACTTCTCTTCACATACATCATCCTCTCTGATGACTTGCATATCAGCCCCATTACAAGAGCAATGTGCACTGTTAACGTTCCATCCCGGGCAACTGGGAATGATCTTTCATGGTTCTTACTTAACAGTAAGTGTCGCATCTCATCAATAACTATTTTCAAACTCTTTTACCTCAACTCTTCCCAAATCTCATTCTTGATGCAGATTTTTTTTTCTTTTACTAAGAAGCAAAGTGGACAAATTCCCATTAGGTAAAATCTGCCTGCACATTTTTCATTTTTAATATTAAACTCACTCACTTTAAAAGCATTAAAGTGGAGTCGATCATGAGGGAGTTTGCTTCTCCAGCCCATAATAGGAAACTATTGCATAGAGTTGTTCCAGCCTGGTATGAGAACACAGCAGAGTACATTAGAAGGGAAAACCTGCCACCTCCTCTATTCACAAAATACCTTTGTAAATCCGTTTCCCCTGTTGAATTGCATCACTTCTAATGCATACTGCCTTCCACAATGCCTCTGCTTATATCACCTTTCCATAGTCTCACATGCTCTGAAAGCACTAAGTGGATGTAATATCCATTTTTCTCCTTTCCTCTCCTTACATGCATCAACTATATTCTTTTTCTTAGTCATAAAATACATGCATAAACAAAAGTAAAACCTCTAGCGGGACCGTGATGATTTTTTGCAGAAAATGGAATCCTCTCATTTAAAGCCTGTAGGAAGAAAGCACAGGGATAAAGAGTTTTATGACATCCTAAAACAGCAGTAATTCTGCTGGCCAGGTGTTAGTTCACCCCCATCACTAGATCTCAGGGAACACTTTCATAAGATCTAGTAGATTCCAGCATGGCACCTAGCACTCGCCTGATGCCTTGCATGTATTATCTTAGCAATGTACACTCAGAATTCTGTAAATTTCTAAGCCATCCTTCTTTAGGTTGTACAGAGCCAGAGTCACTGTGCCAGGTCACAGTCAGTTAAAGATATTCTACTCTCATTTTTCCAGCTCAGTGAGATTTGAACTCTACTACAAGGAAACTTTACTGAATGGCCATCGTCCAAAGAGCACTCAAAATACATGATTTCACCAACTTCTAACTCTGAGGTATTCTCCTTTAGGCGTGAACACAGACAATAAAGCTTAGAGATGCTAGCTGCAGCTGAGATTTTGGGACCAAGAAAACCCACAAATATTCTTGTACCGTTTGTCAGTTGCTACAGATATGTGAAATAATACCAATAGTTATTGCTGTTTTAATATCATGTTGTCAATGGATCTACTTGAAATAGATAATTGGCGCCATATAGAAGTGTGTGTAATTTTATCATGATGTAGTTTATTTAATGTTTTAATTACTGTAACTGTCCATCAATATAGCTGACTTTCCTTCAGTGATTCAGGTATATCCACACACTATCTGCAATCTATTTGCATAACCATTTAAAAGCAGTGTATGTTTCATTAGTCAACATTTTACAGAGGAAAAATATCTGTCTTCTGCTACTACAAATAGTCCCTAAAAATAATAATAATAAAAAATTCCCCAGCTGCATATGTAGCAGAGGATGGCCTTGTCTGGTATCAAAGGGAGGGGAGGAGGCCCTTGGTCCTGTGATGCCCCAGCATCCAGGAATGCTAGGGAGGTGTGGTGGGAGTAGGTAGGTGGGGGAGCACCCTTGTGGAGGCAGGGGGAGGGGTGTGGGATGGAGGATTCTCAGAGAGTAAACCTGGAAGGGGGATAACATTTGAAATGTAAATAAATAAAATGACCAATAGAAAATTTAAAAAATGGTATTTGCAATTTTATGAGAAATTTGTAGCTCATATTTTACATTTTAAGAAAAGATTACCTGAGATGACAAGACCTGATACAACATTCATAAGGCTTTGTTTCTTTGCCCAAAGATGCTTCCCTGCTGAGTAATCTCTAAGCTTCTCTGACTCTTTCATCCTTACTAGGTCTGGAGGCCCTCTTGCACTGAGCTACAAAGTCCTGGCTTAGTCTCAATCCTGGGTGACCATAAGAACCTAGGCCAACCATTGTCTTCTAATATGCTTGGTCCTTCCCATTTCCTCTATCTAGTAAGGCAGAAACAGACTTTCATCAACACAGAAAAATAGATATGATCAGGAATGTGTTACCCCAATGTTACATCTAACAAACAGACTTTCGGGATGGTAAAAAAATGAACCTGACTCAGAAAACTAGATCCAATCACTTGGTCCTCAGTCCTATAAACCCTGTGAGAAATAAGCTGCTCTCTCCCTATATTCAAATCATGTCCATCAGTTCCATTGAAAGGAGCAGCCAGGATACTTGCAAGAAGATTCCAGACATCCAAGCTCCTCACAACTTCTGAAGTTAGCCTGACATTTTCTCAATGAATGACTCTGGGGTCAATAAGAATGCCAGTTATCTCACTAGATTATATGCCAAATTGTCTCAACAATTTCCCCTTCATATAATTTTAGACTATCAACCACCCTACTTATTTTATGTAGATTATTTTCTTTATAAGTTTGACATAATATATTGATCACCTACTATGTAGTCCATAGTGGTGTTGATGATACTGTGGAGAAAAAGCTGACAAATAGCATTGTTTGTCAGAGACTATCCAAAATATTTTATGTGCATAGCACATTAAATACTCACGGCAATTCCATGATCTTCAATTTACAGAAAAGGAAAGTAAAAGAGAATTTGAATAACTTACCCAATGCCACGTGGAATGGTAAGTGTTGGCAGATCAAGGAATCAAACCCATTCACTCTAACCCCAGAGCATCTGTTTGAGTCACTATGAGCTCTTTTACTAAGACAGATAAGATGCACATCTGATCTTCCTCCCTGAGCTCATGTGATATTAGTGCATCCCAACTAGAGGAGAGCTACAAAGACCTGAAACTCCTTGCATATTCTTCCAATAATGTTTCATCTGATTCCTTAGGTGGCTCTGAAGACAGACAGAAAAGGTATTAGCATCTCTATCACATCCATAATAAATGGCAACTTTGTTTTAAAGTGCAGAAAAGACATTTAAACTTGAAAAGAAAATAATTCAGTAGTACTAAAATATAATTTCTTGAGATTTCCCTTCTTTGATTCTATACCAGGCTATTATCAAGAGTCAGTGGTGGGGAACTGCTTTTACAGTATAAAACAAAATAAAACAACACACACACACACACACACACACACACACACCCTCTATCATCTGTAACAAACACCAGTACAGGACAGCAACACCTTTCTCAGTGCCTCAGGGATCTGACTTCCACACAAGACTAGTTTTACTTAATCTAATAACAGAAACTTCAAACTCTGAAGATTCTATCAAGATTTGAACCCACAGACAACAACCATTTGACTGGAGCTGTTTGCCAAAATAACACTGTTGAACATAAAAAACTGTAACTGCTTCTTCTTTAAGGATGGGAATGAGAGCTATAAATGTAATCCTGCAGAACCTAGTGATGGTCAGAATTAATGCAGCTGCAAACATCTGGACTTAGTCTTCATATGTAAAGATATGCTGACAGTAAAAATATAGAAACACCTTTGGTTTGTTTATCTGTTTGAAACAGGGTCTCCCTATGTAGCTGCCTTCAAATCCCTGATCCTTCCATACATGTCTCCAAGTGTTAAGTTCAAAGATGTGGACTACCATAGCTATTCTTCTTAAACTTTCCATGTGTATTTGGTTTGTCCTTTCATGCTCTAATTTTACTCCTGTGTCCATCTCTTATCTATAATACCGTGTTCTCTGCACTCTTTTTAACACAGCATCCAGTAAATATTCATTTGATGACTATCATTTGTGACAAAGGGAATCCCATCATTTGTCAACTTGATTTTTAAAGACCAGAGAAGCAAGATCATAGTTTCACTTAGCATACTACAACTGGATATTGCAATATTGGCTGGAGATTTTTTAGTTGTAAAGTTTAAAGGGGTATGAACATGCTTGATAAGCACTGGAAATATTGTGGGGACTGCACAGAATATTATGAGAGTCTTCTTAACCTTGGGTCAGGAAGACCTTACATGTCTTTTCTGGCTCGTGAAGTGGAAGCTCAGGTTTTGGAGCATAGTAAGTTCCAGCACATATTCACATTTGGAAGTGATACCATTGACCTCATAGAGCTCAGTAAATAAATAAAGGAATGAAACCCCTTGATGCTTGCCTAGAATGTTATAGATACTCAACCCATGTTCATTTCTCCCTCTATACTTACTGCCCTGATTTTGCCACATTAGAAATGAACACTCAGAGACATGGCATTTATCTTTCTACTCGTGGATAGAGTCAGTGGGAGCCTTTGCTTAGTATTTTGCAGATAACCATGTTAAACAGGGTCAAGTTGAAAACTCATTGATTTTTCCTGGTTAAAAGTATCATTAAACATATGGAAGTTGATTCCCAGGTACCTCAACTTGCTGGGACATCAGAAGGAAAATGACTATGCTCTAATGTTTGTCAGAACTTTAATAGCCAGAAGCTGGAAAGAACCCAGATGTCCCTCAACGGAGGAATGGATTCAGAAGAAGTGGTATATTTACACAATGGAATACTACTCTGCAATTAAAAACAATGAATTCACGAAATTCCTAGGCAAATGGTCAGAACTGAAAAATATCATCCTTAGTGAGGTAACCCAATCACAAAAGAACACACATGGTATGCAGTCACTGATAAGGGGATATTAACCCAGAATTTCGGAATACCCAAGACACAATTTGCATATCAATAGATTTCCAAGAAGATGGAAGGAGAGACCCCTGGTCCTGGAAAGACTGGATGTAGGGGAATGCCAGGACAGAGAAGCGAGAGGGGGTTGAATGGAGAACAGAGGGAGGGAAGGGGGCTTATGGGACTTTCGGGGAGGGAGGAAACGGGAAAGGGGAAATGATTTGGAATGTAAATAAAAAAACTTAGAAAATTTAAAAAAAAGATTTATTTTATTCTTAAAAAAAAAGAACTTTAACAACAAAAATCACCAATAGATATCCTAAAATTCCTAGACATAAATATATTGGTTTTGCACAAAGATTCTATATCCCTTATTGTTGGGACTGGTATATATTTCTGATCTTTCCTTTTTAAAAAGGGTGTTAAAATTAGGAGCCAGTGACAGAACTGTCATTTAACTTGTAGGTTTAGGACCCAAAGAAAGTCAATATTTAATGAGAGAAAAATAAAAGCAATTCTCCAATATCTATAATTAATCAATCAAGAAGTCCAGACATTTAAATAATAGTTACTCAAAATGTGTGTGCAAAAGTAAAGGGAAAAGTGTTGAATTATAAGAATAAGTTCTAAAATATTAATGTAATAGAAAAGAGTACCCTGTGTTTGGGCTAAACTATAACATTTGGTTTTCATTCTGTACTATTCAATTTTACATGCATGGAATTCCCAGTAATATCTACATAGCAAGAGCAAAGTATCAGTCAAAATCCACCAGACAGATGTGAAAATTGAATTTTCCAGTAAGTTATAATGTAAAAGTGAATGCTGGTGCATTGCAGGGTTGGATGGCAGAGGGGAACATTATCTGAAGATGTGGGTTACAACTACAGCAATGTGGCAAATTGTGATTACAAAAATCTGAGACAGTACTTCACTAATAAGGACGAGCGAAGGTAAAGGAAACTTCCCTTAGTGACTAAGATGTTTAATATCAAAGTAAACATAGCAGACAGACTTGTCTTCTGCTTACCACACCCAGCACCTGGCAATGCTCAGGCACAGAAGGTCTGTAGTAACTGAGGAACACAACCTTGCTGGTGTAGATCTCTCACCACAGAACTGTTCTGAAAAGAGACACTTGGATTTTATGGACTTTGCTTCTTTATTCCTCCATAGAATCAATATAATCAAAAATCAATATAAAATCAATATAATTTAAAAAAGCTGAGTATGATCATGAAATGTCTTACATTTTCATATGTGTTACAAGCATTGTACACAAATGATCCTAACAGGTTGGGGACTGTCCATTGTGATAATGGACAAGCAAGGATGCTCATATGTGCATGGCTATAGAGTAGTATGATTTTCTTGTCATTTTTGCATGTACCCTCTCATTATTTCACATTGCAATAACGCAGTGGGCAGATTACTAATAAAACCCCTAGTGCCAAAATACGCACACAAAAATTTTGGGAATTGTGTATACATTGGGTATATGGTTTTATATGAGAACTTAGATTTTGCAGTTTTTTTAAAACTTCCCATTCTGCATTTGTTTGTTCTGTGTTTTCTGAGATGAAGACTTACTACGAAGCTGAACCTGACCTTGAGTTCTCAGCCCTCCCACTTGGGACACAGTCATGTGCCACCGTACTCAGCTCATTCTGCTTCTGAAAGCTCTGCATGAAAGCTCACACTCATGTGCAAGTGCAGGTTTTATAAAAGGCTTTTCCCATTTAAATTATGCAAACACCCCACAAAGTGTTTTACCTGTTTTTTTATGGATGAAAGACTGTGGCATAGAGAAGTTTGCTTTTTTAAAAAAAGAAAAAAATTCTTTTTTTCTAAAGTCTTATGTCTGCCAACAGGAGGATATGGGTTTCTTACAAGTCTTTTGTTCACACACTTCAGGGTAGGCCCTATACCCAGCATACAAAACAAGCTCTGTGGTACTTTTGTAACCTTTTTATCTCATGGTGTTTTGTTTAGATGTTGTTGTTGCTATTGCTGTTGTTTTTGTGTTTGCCTTATTGGTCTTTTGAATATGACTGTATATTTTGGTTTCCACTTGGGGTTTTTGTGAGGGCTGTGTGTGTGTGTGTGTGTGTGTGTGTGTGTGTGTGTGTGTGTGTGTGTGTATTCTGGGCTTTTGGTTTTGTTTATGTTTAGAAAGAGCATGAGTAGGGTGGCTGAGGAAAGGAAGATCTGGAAGAAGTTTGGGGTTAGGGAAGGGGATAATGTCATCAGAATACATTGTATGAAAAAGTATTTTTCAATTAAAAATGAACTTTTGTGTATGTCTTGGTCAAGAAGACTCCAGACACTGGCCCTCTAGAGAAGCAGTTCAATGGCGAATCATTAGCCTAGTATGCACAAGCCCATAGATTCCAACCCTAGCACAAAAGAAAAAAAACAAAAAAACCCAGTGTTTCAAATAATTCACACTCTGGAGGTGTTTGTTATTTCTCCTACTCAGAAATATAGCATTGTCTGGGACCTTGCAAGCTACTTGTGGAGACATATATTAGTAGAGGTAAAGATGGCTTTGGTGATGGAACATATCCCTGACCCTGCTCGGGTAGCCAAGAACCAGAAATAGAGACTAGATAGCCCAGGGACCTAGGGTAAACTAAATACCAGTATTCTAAAGAAACTAATTAATTAATATATAAATTAAAAGTAGTAATAAAATTACTCCTAATGAGGCGGGCTGGAGGAGCTGAAGGGGTTTACAGCCCCATGGGAAGAAAAACGGTGTCGGTCACCCAGATTACCCAGGACTCCCAGGGTCGAAACAATCAACCAAGAGGTACACAGGGTTCCAGCCAAAAATGTGGCAGAGGAATGCCTTGTAAGGCATCAGTGGGAAGAGTGATCCTTGGTCCAGTGAAGGCTCAAAAGAGGCCCCAGTAAACGGAAATCGAGGGGTGGGGAAGTGGGAGTGGGTGAGGTGGAGGGGGCAGGGGGTGGGAGGAGGGGTTGGGGGGTGTCAGGGAGGGGGGAAACCGGGAAAGGTTTTAGCATTTGAAGTGTAAATGAAGATTATATTCAATAAAAAAGTAAAACTCTTACTCCTAATGACATTCTGCTACACTCATAAATCAGTGCCTTGTTCAGTCCTCATGAGAGAAAGTATTGTTCTACATCAGATGGAGACAAATACAGAGACCCATAGCCAGATGTTATATAGAATGAACGACCTTGGACCACTCAGTCCTAAATATCTCCATCAAATCTCTCTCCTCAGTGCTCAGAGGATCCTGTGGAAGGAGAGGTGGAGGAGAGAGTGTAAGAGTCAGAGAGGAGGGAGGACACCAAGGAAACAAGGTCCTTTAACTCAACATAATCAAAGTACACATGAGCTCACAGAGACTAAGGAAGCCTGCACAGGCTTTTTGTTTTATCTCATTGTATTTTATTTTACTATTATCCCTTAGAAGAGTGTTCTCCTTTTTTATTATTATTTTCTATATTTTTTTATTTACATTCCAAATGATTTCCCTTTTCCTGTTTCTTCCCTCCCCAAAAGTCTCATAAGCCCCTTTCCCTCCCTCTGTTTCCCATTCAACCCCCTCTCGCTTCTCTGTCCTGGTATTCCCCTACATCCAGTCTTTCCAGGACCGGGGGTCTCTCCTTCCATCTAAAGAGAGACAAAAGGGGAGTGGCTCTGGAAGGGAAGAGAGGTGAGGAGGAACTGGGAGGAATAGAGGGAGTAGAAACCTAATCAGGATATATTATGTGAGAAAAAATAGTTTCAATAAAAGGCAGGGGAAGAATAGATTAGAGGGAGAAACACTATCAGACAAAGAACATGATAGATAGACAGCCCAGAAAGGCAAAAGCATGGTCTACATAGGGACATGAAATACAATTAGATTGGAACCACTAGGTGAGAAATATTAAGTTTTATTTTTTCTAAGTTTCTGCTTTATCTTTAGAAGTAAGAAGCTATTGGAGATTGGTGGTAGTGTATCCGTATTTTTCTTTTCTCTGTTTTGTTTTGAGCCCTTTCACTTCTATCATGTGTCTTTGAAAGAGGAAGATTGAAGTGAGAACAGAAATATATGAAAATTATTGAAATGGTACAGAGAAGGAAAAATGCATTAGGAACTGGCAATAGGAGTGAAATCATAAATAATGACTATAGGAATGAAATCCTAAATAACAACTACCATCTTTTTTGAATGAGAAGAGTGAAAAGATGCATTTTGGATTTATGCTGTGTTTCTAATGAGCTATTATGGCCATCAGAAGCTATCACATAGATGAATATTGCTTGATGCCTAATATTGGAGGATCGTCTCAACTCAGACAGAGCTCTTCCCCCATGCCCCACATCTGAAGTTCCAGGATCTCCAAATGCCCCTGCATATCAATGAGAATTATGTATGCAGGCCTTTCCACGTATCATTTCCCCTAGATCAGGGAATCTTCCTCTAGAATACACATGCCATCCTATGAACTTCAGTTCATCTTTGATGACCTTCTCCAGTTGCCCCATTGTGCAGCTAGCATGGCCTTTACTAAGTGTGTTAGCTACCACATCGATAACTGATTGCTCTGACTCCCAAGAAGCCTGCATCTTGGTTGTCATCATCTTCCCATCACAGAAGCTCACACATTTTTAAGTACCCTGTTGAGTTTACCGAAGGAACACACTATTCACCATCATTACTGATTCTGTAATTACAATACAGGGAGAAACTGGAATTAAGGAATCTGTAGCTCAATCATTTCCTGATTTCTAGAAAGTCCATAATAAATCACAACTTTGAGACTTCAAAGGCCCGTATATAGAGAAGATGGGTCTTCTTATGTGTTAGGTTATGCAAATAGTTTTAATGTCTAAAACTCAGCCTCCTTCGTGCCTTGTTGCCTGATGCTTCATCTGTCGGCTATCTTGCCTCGATCCTTGCACATACTGATTACATGATGGCCACATCACCTAACACCCTTATTTGTCCATTCCCTAGGCTGTCCTGTGACCTAATTGGGCAGCTGAGCAGAGAGCTATGGCTGTCTCTGCCTCACAGTGGGAGTTTTTGGAACCACCCTGTTCTCTCCCTAGGACAGAGAAGCTGCTGGCTGGAGATGCATATTTTTGTCAACCTGATTAATATACTGAGGGGGTGGGAGTGAGAAGAAAATCATTTCCTGGAAAGCTTTTCCCTCCTCCATGCCTACATCACTTCTACTTTCATCAAACCAAATACAGATATGTGAAAATGAGACAGGGAATGACTGAACCATATTTACAAAAGATAGTCAACAAAATAGACAAAAGAATAGATTTAAGGAAGAATCCATTCACTTCAAACCAAGTTTTACTTAGTTTTCTTATACATTTCCTGTGTCCCCACAGAACACTAAGTATTCATACACAAAATGTAAATAATGCACACTGGACATGGGAACTATGGCATTGCCACACACTTGTGTTGTTTTGTACGATATGCAGCAAAGCACTTTGCAGTTTTCACTATGACAAGACATGGAACCATTACCATTTCTGGACCATTTACAGAGATCTCTGGTGATATATTAATACGTTTAAAGGTGAAAAGCCAGAGACAAGTATAAACTCCCCATGGTTGAGTTAATGCTGAGATCCTAAACTTGCAACTAGTATTAGTTCACACTCTGAAGATACACAATTTTTAACAGATTGCTTTGCATTTCTTTTATGTCTGTGGTTGTTTTGCCTGTATGCCAGTGTACCATGTATATGCAGTTCCTTCAGAGACGAGAAGAGGGTGTCAGGTTTCCTGTAACTGGAGTTACAGATGCCTTTAAGCCACCATGCAGGTGCTGAGAACTGAACATAGATTCTCTGCAAGTGCCCTTAACCACTGAGCAATCTCTAAAGGCCCCAAATATTAACAAAATTTGAGAAAGGAAAAACTGGAAATCCCTCGGGTTGTCTCATCAGAATGCAGACCCTTAGGAAGGGGGGGATTACATAATGTGTACAAGTTCACCATCTAGTCTGTCTTAGCAACTACAATCATGCAAGATAGTTACCAGTGCTATCAAGAACTTGGTCTCTAAAGTGAAAATCAGTTAGTGAAAAAAGTTCTGATCTTAGGGAAATTTCTTTGCTTTCATATCCCCTATGCTGTGTTGCAGTTTCTTTCTAGGTTAAAACCTTCCAGAAGGGAAACTCTTTAAGACATAGGATATAAGAAGGGAGGTGAAACAGCAGAATATTTTAAGATGGAATGTTTACAAGGAGATGAAAGGAAAGAGAAGGATGTTCTGAGAAGGGGTGAAATACTCCATTCTGCAGGGAAGCTCACTAAGGCAGGAAGTAAACAACATAAGATAGCTTCAGGAAGTCCCTGAATCTGACTAAATTCATTAGGTCCCTCCCTCCCTGTGGATATGTGTATATATATATATGTATATATATGCAATAAAGACTGATACATGTCACTTTCAAACAAACTCACATCCTAGAAAAGGCTCAAACCAAACAGTCTGGAAGAAACACAGATCAGCTAAGCAGCTTAAAAGAAGCAGAGACTGACTGAGCTGTCTGGAAAGGACAATCTGCAACCTGTTGAGCCTTCTGCCAGTTGTACATGAGCTTCAAGTTTCCAGCTTTTGTAATCTGTCACATACACTGGCCTAGGTTTTGATGTAACTGTCTTTGAGTCATTTCTGCTTCTCTAAGTAATCTTGCACCACCCATATTCCCATAAACAATACCAATAACACTGATTGGTTCACCAAGTTGTTTTTTAGTGCTATCTGAACTTCGGTCTTCAGTCAGTTTCCTATCTGGGGTGAATAGTCATTTGTTCATGTCTCCCAGAAATAATGTATATTATGCAAGTACCTTCCTTAGAAATATGTTAAGAGAATTGGATGACATAATGTATATGGGATATGTGAGTGAATGTCTGATAAGTAATTTATATATACTGTCTATAAACGTTGTTATTATTCATCAGAAGCTTTTAACTTTTCTAGGAATAACCTTGAAAATGTAATAGGTGTTTCTTTTTCTTAGGCCTTAACATTAAATATTTGCTACCTTCTATGTCTATTATAAATGTTTTTTCACATATAATTAATAGGTTAATAGAAGGTTTATGTTCAAACAGTGTGTTACAGTGTAGAAAGTTCTGCTTTCTACTTACCATTGTGATTCCAAATATTTTGAATCTTCACATAGCAAAATAGATTCTAATCCTGTTTTTCAGAATGAGCTCTTGCCTTAGTTATCCCCTATTAACAATGGACCTCCAGATACAGTTAAGAAAAGATGATATGTCAACAGCTGGCTCTCAGTACATGCAACTCTCTTCATCTCTGGGTCTTCGTACAGAAGACCATGTATAGTGGACATAAAGAAGGTAAAGAATGCCCAAAAGAGTCTAGAAATTTTTAGCCTCACAAATATTTGAGCTCTGAGTCATCATATAAATGGCATAAAATGGGCCCTAGGTGATCTCAACAACCAGTTATTTATGTGTAGACCAGAGACAGCTGTTGCAACCTTCCAACTCAAATTGAAGGTTTCTGGGTAGAATAACTGTTGCTTGAAATCATTACTTCCTAGGATGCTTTGTGGTGATTTAATAGTTGATGCCCATGTGTAAGAAATGTTATGTTTATCAGCAAGGTTTGTTAATTATATAGGTATCCAATTACACCTGAGTTGGAGATACATAACTGTATTGAATAATCTTTGGAAGAGGATTGCTAAACCTTTAGCACACTGGGGCATTTTCCTGAAAGTAGGATCTTTCTGTATTTTGTGATGTTTAAATATAAGGTAACCTGACATTGTTTTTAAGAAGTGAAAACCAAAGTCATAGAGAATTTGTTGTCCTTCCTATAAGTTGAAGCAAGATACCATGAGTTCTACTAGGTGCTTGATGACTACCTTGCTGCCAAGTTCTCCCCTCATTGCCTCCTCCCCCTTAGAGTACTTTCTGAACATGTAGTTCCCTGGACTATTTCTTCTAGTACACTGGAGGTTTGATGAGCATTCTATCCCTTAAAGACCACTTTTTTCTTGACAGCAGGCACTTTCTGTTGTTGTTGTTATTATTATTATTATTATTATTATTATTATTATTATTATTTGATTCATAGAATCTGCCATGCCTCCACTTCTTTAAATGTCCTTCAATTTTTTATTTATTTATTTATTTATTTGCAGAGTTTGTTGTCTGAGTCTTTTACTGCCAGATAGACAGTTCTCTGGATAGAGAATCAGGTGAGTGGTTCTATATCCAGAGATATTGGTGTTGACGCCACATTCCCAGAGACTGACTGAATTGCTCATAGTGGAGGCTGCATCTCCGTTAGCTTGAAAATATCCCAAACTAACTCTGGCATACTGCTCTGTTTTTTTATATGGAAGTATGAAATGTCTTTTAATGGTTAAGTGTGAACTGTCCTTTCTGTGGTCAATCTTCCTGTGGTCAATCTTCCTTTATGGTTAAGTCCTGCCACTATATCACACCCTTAAATCACACCTACAAGAGGCCTGCTTGTGGCAAGGGGAAGTTTGGTTTTCTATCTCCATTTATAACTAGTATCTGATCTATATTGTCATTAGGTATTAGGGGATGGAGGTGAGCAGGGGATAAAAGTGGTAAACAACATGAAGCATAAAGTTGATCTGAATTAACTTTCCAGGAGTTTTTCATTTGAGCAACAACTTGAATGACTAAGGAGAAGCCTAGCTTCTGCAACAGCAGATTAAAGATTTCCCTCAGACTTTGCCTACCCTGAAATCTCTGACAAAAGAGGGAGAACTGTTTAGTTTTCCCATTTTTAACCTGACTATGAGATAAATGTTGCAGAGTCTCAGGAAGGACGCTCCCCATCTTGGCATCCCGAGAGCCCACAAGTTTGACTGCTTTTCTTTATGTAGACCTCCCAACTGATTTTTTTTAAAATCTTGTCCAATTTTATGTTTGTTTATTTTTCCCCCTTTGGTAAAATAGGTAATTAGACCACATTCATGTGGAAAAATGAATTAAGCCTTGTAAAAATAAATAACCTGACACAGGGCCTTCTTCAAACACAGCTGTGCAATGGCTTCCAAGCATCACAGAATGGCTGAGCCTGGACTCACAGTAGCATCTCAGAGGTAGCATCTCAGAGGCCTTCCCAACTGGGTAGCTTTAGTAAACCAATTCTTTTCAATGCTGCTTCTATGTCTGGAAAAATATCCGCCTAAAAGGATTGTGATTAAAATCAAGTGAGGTGTCCAAGTCTAATGAGAAAAACATCAGGAAAAAATTCCAGTGAAGGGACAAGATACAAAATACCTGACCAATGTGTTCCTCAAAACTGTCAAAACCATCAGTGACAAGGAGAGACCGAGAAACTGTCACAGCCAAGAGAAGCCTACCGAAAAATGACAACTAAATGTAATGTGGTATCAGGAATGTGATTCTCGAACAGACAGCAGACCTTGGGTTTAAAAAGAAAGAAAAAGAATAAAATAGAAATTTTAGTCAACTGTACCATATTGGTTTAATAATTTTAGCAAAAGTTATTCTAATGCATGACATTAATTAATGCAGAGAGAAATTGGGTTCAGGTTATATGGACCACTCCGTGATGCTTTCTCAGTTTTTTTCTGTGGATATGAATCTTCAACACGTGTTAGAGTAATGGAGAAGCACATCGTTTGTGCTCCATCCATTCAACAGTGAAGGAAAGTAAGCTGTTGCCATGGTTTCTCTGTCACCTCTCTGCTCACCGTCTCCAGGAGAAATGAAGAATCATCTAGAATCATCTATGACCTTATCTAGCAGTCCCCATGGGTGGGAAGAGTTAGGGCATTTTGGTTTTGTTGCTGCTGTTGTTTGGTTTTGTTGTTTGTTTGTTTGTTTGTTTTTAGTCTAATTTTCTTGGAATTTGAAGACTAACACTTGAGGTTTCTGTTTTATGTAAATGTTTTCAGTCATACCTCGTACGAGTCATTCTGCCCTAGACGCCTGGAAAATATTAGCAATCCTTAGATCAGCTGCCCACATCAGCAGTGATTAGCTATCTAGACGAATTCACTTCCATTCCCTACAAAATAAAAATTGGGGTTCATTAAAAATATTTTTAAAATAAAAATTCAGAACATGAAACATCAAAAACTGCTTTTTAAGAACTTTTTCACAAATGAAATGGGACCCTAGTCATGTGCATAGAAGAAGCTTCTGACCCTAGCTCATTTGAAAGTGGTTTCTTAGTTTCCCCTTTTTTCAAAATTTTGATTTTTAAAGCACAAACTAAAATCTGAAATTTTTAAATGCAGATTGTTTTTAAAATACATGAAAAATATTAGTTTATGAATTATATAGGCTTTCAAGTAAAATTTTCCATTGCACGTTAATGACTGTAGACAAAACTGAAAGCATTGCCCGTTATGCATGTTCAAAGTGCTCTTTTTACCTGCCTGCTATATTTAAATTGATACAACATGAAGGAGTAAGATATCTTTCCTAAGCCAGAAAAGGCATCCCTGGTTTCCTGCATGCTGTCCTCCATCAGAAAATCACACCTATATCATAAAGCATTTCATTTTGATTGGGATGTGCTGAAATGCAGGCAAAATGTTGCTCAATGACTGGTCTGCATTCCCACACTGTAGGAATCTGGGGTTCAGCGTCTCCCCGCTGAGGTCTTTGTCAGGCAGTGTGCCCGGTGAGTCTCAGCCCAGGGTTTAAGATTGCTTAGCTGCATTAACACATTTGAAAACATTAGTCTGATCGCTCGTCTCTGAGTGCTTTCATTCTCTCCAGTACAAAACAGACATAATTGAATATTTACTACATCTTAGAGAAGCGTGCAGCTTTCAGAAGCCTGGAACATTTAAGAGGCTCAGGTGAAAGATTAAAGAATTAAGTGTACAAACAGTTTTTCTTGATTTTGATCCAGATGCATAATAGTAACTGTAATGTAATACCCAGGTTATATTGTGTGATTTGGCGAATTGCACAGATATCTCCAAGTGCACCAGAGATCTAATGGAAAGCAGTTCACCTCCTCCCTCAATATACAGGAGCATTGGGGAAACAGTAGAGATGACATGTTACAATTCTGCTTTTTTCCTTTAGAGCAAGCCTCTTTTTTGTTGATTCCACTGTTCTTAACCATCACTGGAGTGGATAATTCACTTAACCCTTGTTTTAAAGGACTAGCCAGAAGCGAACATAATAAATGAAAAACAGAATTCTAATTCTTAAGAATGTATCCTCTGTGCCTAAATAATTTCCTCTACTGTCATCAAGATAAAACATTTCATATAAATAAATGCATGGCATGCATATGTGTATCTCAGGACATAGATATTCCTGTTCCAGAAAAGTCTTATGTATGTTGACTATACTACAGTATTCAGAGTCATTTTCATAGAAACCTTTTTCTTTAGTGGGGCTTAGCAATCCTTTCAGTCTGATTTTTAGTGACTATTGAGCAGAAATATTTTTTTCTTATTCAGAATTGCCTAGCACTGCTGAGGAAAAAAATGTTGAATGAAAAATGAAGTTGTTATTTTGAAATGCTCAATAAGTTAGATCAATGGTGAAATTCTCAAAGAGGAAAACAGATAATCTGCTCTCTGATATTTTGTAGCCTTTGTTACTTCAACCATTAACATCTGTGAGCCGCTGTCAGTAATTTCTTTAATGAGATTATTGTGTTTTTCTTTTAGAAATGTAACTGTCAAATGCCTTACGTTTGTTCTTGCTAATAATTCCCCAGGCTTTTATTAAAGCGATTTATAGATTTCTTAAATCCACAGTCCTGCATCACTCTGATACCAACTTATAATAAAAGAAATTGAATTTTATTCTTTGCTTTATGCTAAAGATGAGTAAATACAAAGACGAAATGTTTACTAAATAACCTCTCCAAGACCAGAGTACATCTTAGGAGTCTCCATTTCCTAGCATTCAGGGACCACCTTCTTGACACCAAGTAAGGTGACCAGGAGAAAAGTATAATGTTTTGTAATAAATGAGAATTTCATAATTAGGAAAGAAGTATAATGATTCTGAAGCTCCTCAAAGAAAAGATTCAAATGACATTCAATTAATTAAATATGTCATCAACCACGGCTTTCTTGCTTTCGGTGGGCTTGCCTAAGAAAGCACGCTAAATTGCAAAAATGCTTTTTGCCAATTCTCTCTCACTTATCCTCTCGGCTAAGTAGCTGAAGACATTTGATTCAGAGGTATTTTTCAAAACGTCTTCCCCATAAATACAAAATAATAAGATGTTCATCATTTAAAATGAAATGCTAAACTGTTTGAAAATATTCTCTAAAACCAGCAAAACTCACAAGGCAGATAGATGCCTTGGCTCTCAGTGTCTTCCCCTCTACCTGAGTTCTTCCCTTTTTCTCTCCATAATGCCATGTTGTAGTACATCCTTCTTAGCCTCCAATCAACATTTCAAGCATTGGGATCATGTTTGATATTGTCAGATGGCCTGGAAAATTAAAAACCCAATTAAAGGCTCAGCACGCGGGTCAGCTCTTCTGCATATCAAAAGGCCTCCTCTGGCTACTCTGCTCAAATTGTATCTGTTAACAGCTCACTTTGCACAAAGTGAAATAGCAGAGCGTTTATGAGTAATAAGTACTTTCCAGCTGATACATTTCAAACATAAACCACTTTCATGGCCCCGGCAAAAAGTACAAGTCATAATCAAATTGTCAATTTTTTTCCTGTGAGATGCATGGATCTATTGTAACTGCGATTGTTAAAGAAGGAAATGCATTTTATTCACATGTTGGGGGAAAAAAGATGCACATTTTCCCTACAATTAAAGATTTTTTTGTCACTTTTTTTACTGCCTTTCCTTTACATTTCTAAATAGTTACTATAATTGATTTTCGGGTTGCATTCTTTTTTTTTTTGTGGTAGGAGAATCGTTTATAGTTTTTATGTAGTGGAAGAAATGGTTGGAGTGAATAGCATTTTTGTTTAGCTGGGGTATTAATGTTCACCCAAATGTTTATAATGTGAATGTGCAAAGCACTAAAAGCTTTTGAGCTAAATGCAAATTAGTCGAGCACTCAAATGACATTTTTAGAAGGGGTTTTCATCTGTCAATGTGGCATAATATTAAGTCAAACTAAAGTCACTACTTTAGCTACTGGCCATTTGAAAAAAAATTTCATAAGATACTGGGGTTGACAGAAAAGAAAACAAGCTACATAAATATTTTTCAACATATTATATTAACCAAACAGCTGCTACAAGATTTCACAAGAAGTTAGCATATAATGTCTCCCCTTAGAATATACTGTGAGTGTATGCAATGTCAAAAATCAAAATCCCTGGGTTTTGCATAATGCATTAAGGTCCATATCTAGACAAGAAAGATTTTTCAAAGAAATGTCATACAATGAAAAACACAAACTTCCCTTGGTTTAAAAAAAAATAAAAATAATAGATGTAATAATCCAAAAATGTGGTGAGTTAGGAAAATGAGCAAAGTGTATTTATGGACCTCAGATTGAGTCTCTTGAAATAAACACCAGGGTTTTTGAGTATTTCCTGTGTCTGTTGGTTAATTATTTATAGGGAGTATGTAATCTCCATATTATTCTCCAAACAAGAGCCTACGAGGACCTAAAGTAATTGTCCAAAATTATTGAGAGTGTACGGCTCATCAAAGGAAAAGGATTGACAGCCACAAGGATGCTCTGCTGAAGGCCACTTCCCCTGCACCTAGGTGGAGTCAGTTGACTCTGGAAATTTGAGGTACTGATGGTACAGGTGGCTTGGAGAGACATTGCCATTAGCGGGGCAGGAGGCTGCACACGGACACCCCTTAAGTCTGTGTTTAGTGGACTCTGTGGATGTGTATGCCTCTTTGATGCTTTAATTTTCTCCCTCAGTATAAGTGATATTTTCGTATGGTCCTCATAGATTAAGATAAATTCTTCTTTTTTTCCAGGAGGAAAAAATGGGGGTGGGGGGGGATGACTGTCTTAACTTATTACTTCCAGTCTTATTTCCTGACTTGGTTTATTAGCAGTTGGGTGGTTCTCCACCTAGTCTCCAACAAATTTTTAAATATTTTTTTTCCAAGCTTGGGGCAGTCTTCTCAAAACACTGCAGCTGATCCTACCATGGTGCTTTTTAGCCCATAATAAAAGAAGCGACAGATCCTTAGCTGCAAAGGCGCGAGTGGGCACACTGTTAATGACTCAAGCGCCTCACTACACCTTATTCATATTAAAGGGCAACATATTGCATATTAATAGACAATTTAAAATAATTACAGGCTTTAATCTTTTCTAAAGAACAGTTTCTTGTCTCTTGAAAGTTTTGTACTTCTCATATAGAAAAGAAAGCGAGTGCTTTTCCGGAGAAACAATGTATAATAATATGTCAGTAAAGATTGAGCAATTTTGCGTAGTGATGGGTGAAAAGGACATTATGTTCTTTTTTCTTGTCATGGTCGGTATTTTTCTGTCAGTCGGCAAAGGCTGCACTCAGCAAGAAGAAGCTAAAGACGGGCGTTGAGAGACGTGAGGGTGACAGCCACCCTGACAGGTCAGAAGATGACTGCAGAATTAGCCTTACTTTAATTCGCACTAAAATTCACAGCTCCTGACGAGGAAATGGGAAAAAGAAATTTCCTTACACATTTTCTTTTCATTTCATGTGCAGATTATACATATTCTGCTTCCATTAACAAGGAGGAGATTGTACTTTATGCGGCTCTATATTTAAGGGCAGAAGACCAAGAAGATGACAAGAGTGACCTCTCTCTTGTCTTATGATCACTGCCAGTTTGACATGACACTAATTAGACCGCCTTAATCTAAACCCAGTTAGTTCTGCATGCTTGCCGCAGAACCATTGTAAGCCCTAATGTAAATTGCCTTAGGCCTTTGTCTTCCTAAACCCTGCCTCTCTCCTCCACCCTCAGCCCCCATTTTTGCACACTCACATGTATACATGCGAAAAGCCAGATCTTTAATAATCCTGCCCCGTTAATCTTAACAAATAAGCCCATGAATGTCCTCTTAATATCCCTTCTCTGTAAATGTCACCAATTTCCAGTAGGTAATGCTGTCTGGTGTGGCTTGCTGGACATGGTTGGATGTTTCCTTTCATTTCAAAAGCCCTGAAGAGAAATAAAGATGGAAAAGGTCAAAGGGGACTTTTTTTTAAAGTACATTGTGATGTTAGAACTGTGAAATATATTTAAGTGTGAATTGAATGTGTTTCTCCTCTTAAAAAACAGAATAAAAAAGACACCTTTCTGGCTAGCTGATTAAAAAGAGAGTCAATTAATTCTGAAAGAGGTAATATAGAATCAGGAGGGACATGGAAGAGCCATCCGACATTCTCTTAAGAGACCCCAGAGAAGTCAGCCCATCTAGTGTACGCAGGGAGACAACACACTAAGATTTCCTTGAGAAACTTGTCTACATAATCTCCCATGAACGATTGCAGTGAATTCAGCCAAATTATTATTTATCATCTGATGTGCTATCTGTAAGTACGTTCAGCAGGAGTTGGGGGATACCAGGTGTCTCCCCTGGACAGGAAGCTAGAAATAACATTTCTATACTCAAGAATGCTTTCTGGTTCTAGCCAGTTCAGGTTTACAAATGTCAGCAAATCTAAATGTGTACATCAACTGTATCATCTGACATGCTTACTCCCCAAAAGGAATCTGTGTTTGGAGTCATGGCTGTTGGAGTAGTACTTCCAATCCTCTTTCCACCGTGTAAAATGTAAGTGATTATTGAAGAGAGGGGAAATGGGCATCTTCCTTTTGACTCCTGGGATATTTTACATCGGTGACATTGTCCTGACTGTAGGGTCTCTCCTGTGGCAGAAGGGTAAAAAATGCCACCCATGGTGTTGACAACCTCTGACCTGCACGTGCTTCTAAACCTTCTTTGTAACAATCTCACAGGAACTTGAAAATGTCTACTGAGGACAGAGCAAACCCTGGAGGCTGAGCTTGGGCTGTGCAGTCATCTCCTTTTAGCCTAGACACAATACTACAGCAAATATGCATGCTGCTCCCCCACTTTACAGAGAATGAAATTGAGAGCTAGAGAGGTTAAGTAGCTTGCCTAAGGCCAGATGTCTCAGCACAGGAAGTGTGAGAAGCAGATCCCATGGTCAGGTTGCAAAGTTACTTTCTGTGTTAGCAAGGGGATATGGAAAAAGAGGACCAGTGTCATGAAATTGGGAGTGAGAGGACATGTGAATAGCTGGCAGAGTGCAGGCCTGATTGGAGTCTAAATAAAGAGCATCTGCTAGTAAGTTATGTCTGCAGCCTGCAATTGTAGACATGTTTGGCCTGTCTCTGCCTAAGGCATTTCATCAACAACTACCCCCCCCCCAAGTTCAGCTTCTAATGTCCAAGGGGGAACAGTGATCTCCCTACCCTGCATCTCTATGGGACGCCATGATGAAGGAGGTGCGATCGTGCAGCTTTCATTCCACGTGGTCATCTTAGGTCAGAACCCAAGCTTAGCTTTTTTGGTTGTACTTGTGTGGCTATGAACCAACAAGTCACAGCTTCACGTGAATGTCAAGCAGTGATACTTCCCTTTCTCCTGGTTTAACCACAGATTTTCTCTGCTGACTGATGGCAAAGTCACTGCTAATGAATATTAAAAGCCTGTAATTTAGTAAAAAAAACAATGTTGTCTACACCTTTCCCCTACATCATTTCAGTTGTGTGTGTGTGTGTGTGTGTGTGTGTGTGTGTGTGTGTGTACGCATTCATTTTTTTTAAATCAAGCATAAATGGTAGATCATCTTCCCCTGAATGAGGCCCTTAGGCCTGGTCCACTGAGGCTTGTTTAGCTTGCCAAGTTTAAATATTTTCTGAACTGATCCCAGAACTGAGAAGCCTTCATCACAGCACAGCATTAAACGTGATGGATGTGATACATATTTAATACAATAAAATGGCCATTTATATGCCCATACTAGACACAAGGGAAATCCTCACAGGAAAGATTTCTAAAATCAAAAGGGGCCTATTCTCTAATCGATGTAAGGGGATTTAAGCGGATAACTCCCATTAATGCTAATGGGAGTTATGAGCTTATATCCTCCGTGCACCATTGGCAAGATACACTCAGTGCCACTCGGAAGGAGGCTGTCACACTGATGAGATTCCATGTGAGACTTCCAGGGAAGGAAGACTGGGGGAAGAGCCGAAAGGACAGGAACGTTGTAACCAAGGTTTGCTTCTAGAAAAGCACCTTTCCCTTCTCTACAAGGACATGCTCACCAGGACTGGCTCAGAGAAAACTTGAAGGGCCAGGAGCACAGTAGAGTTTGTTTGCAATATTAACCATCTTAAACTCTTACCTCACAGATACATTTGGGCAAGATGGTGATACTGGAAACAATGACATCAAGAAACAGTTCGTATTACATCAGCAAGAGAAGATGCTACTGAGTCTGTCTGTTTTTGTTTTGTTTTGTTTGACTCTTGAGACAAAATGTCCCCTGCCTCCAATTGTAAGGAAAAGAAAGATAGTGCCTCTGATATAAATGAATTAAGAGGCCCTGTCTCTTAAGCTACTGTTAGTCATTTTTAGTCGGTGTGGTATAACCAGTTTGGACAATGGCATTCTCTTGTCTAGATTTGCATACCCTAAGTAAACAGATGAGAGTGGTTCCCAGCAGTTAGAGCTATTCCCCTTGGATGGGCATATTTTGCAGCCACTGACATGTCTGTTTGCTAGAAATACAATACCATAAATTAACACTTCCAGTTAGAGAAAGTCAGTTATTCACACATGATAACTCCTGGTTAAAGCAGCTATCTCCCTAACATTGGCAGTGGAGTAACATGGAGTACCAAGAAACTGCATCAAAGCTCTGCCTAGAGTAAAGGGAACTGCTAGTTACCTGACTCTCAGTCTTTATATTTTCCTTCTCTTCTGAGCATTCCTGCCCAGCCATGGTTCCCCTGGGACTGCTTGGGGTGCTCTACCTACATTATAAGTTCCTATAATAATCTATGTGCTCATCTCCAGTTCCCTAACCAATATACTCTTGAGAACAGAGCTATTTCTGTTGTATGCCCACACTCAGAGTAGGTGCTCAGATAATATTTGCCAGACTAACAAAGGCATGTCTAACCACCATGTGAGACCCATCATTTCTCCATTACTCAGTGTTTTATCTCTGTGGCATCCTTTACAGAATACCTGTAAAGTCACATATGGGACAAAAGCAGAAGTTGTTTGGGAGATTAGGGAACCTTGTATTTCAGAAAGGAAGAAATGTCAGTGTCTGGGTTGGACTCAAACTATTTTGATGGTACACTGGTGTCTTTCTCTCCTCTTGCCCACATAGGCTTCGTGCTTCTGCACTGCACAGCAAATAACAGTCTCTTCCACTGGACTTGTTATTTTTACATTTTGGTTAAGTTCTGACATTATAATTACACTTTTACCTTCTCTTTCCTCCTCTTAAACCCACTTGTACGCCTTACCTTGCTCCATTTCAAATTAATGAACTCTTTACATTGTTCCTGTGTGCTCCTGTGTGTGTGTGTGTGTGTATATATATATATATATTCCTAAATATAACCTGATCAATCTATATAGTTTTACTTCTATGTATGCTTCAGACTTGACCATTTGATATTGGATAACCAGCTATTCCCTCACTCCTAGAACTTCTCAGATTCAGGCGTAGTCCTTTGTGTAAGGCCAAAGTGTTTGGTGGGATTTCTCCATCCATTGTTTTAAAATACTTTAGAAATTTTTTTTTATTTTTTAATTTATGTTTTAATTTTTTTTACAGTCCAGACTTTATAGCACTCCTAGTCTACCCACCAACTGCTACATATCCCACACCTCCTACCCCAACCCCTGTCTCCAAGTGGATGTCCCCACCCCACCCCACCCCACCAGACCTCCCCACTCCCTGAGGCCCAAAGTCTCTTGATAGTTAGGTGCATCTTCTCTGACTGAGTCCAGACCAGGCAATATATTGCTGTATATGTGTTGGGGGCCTCATATCAGCTGGTGTATGCTACCTGATTGGTGGCTCAGTTTCTGAGAGATCCTAGGGGTCCAGATTAGTTGAGACTGTTGGTCTTCTTAGCTCCTCTTCAGCTTCTTCCAGCTTTTCCCTAATTCAGCCACAGGGGTCACCGACTTCTGTCCATTGGTTGGGTGTAAATATCTGCATCTGACTCTTTCAGTAGAAAACTTTTTAATTAAAAAATTAAAAATTCTATTTTTTTCTGTTTTTATGGGTTTTGCTTTTTCTTTGAGAGAGGGTCTCATTTCTTGGCCTTTTGCAGGCTATGAGTACAGAACTGCCCCACCATACTTGGCTGAGAGTCATCCTGGATCACCCTGGACTCTTAATGTTTGGGGGTGGAGTCATGTCTTCCTCTGTGTCTTTCTCTATAAAAATACCAGATGCCTGTGAGGAGAAGATAGCACTTCAGCTATATTGTCCAAAACAGTGCAACTGGCTGTGTAATATCTGAAATCATGATATTGAAGGATAATATGGACATCCAAATGCTATAAATGGACCCAAGTCCACTGCATTTGGTAAGCTGCTTTCAGGCAGAGGGCAGCCTGTCCACTGTGGGCTTAGGGAATTCAGCATGAGTGCTGCTGGGACACAAGAGCAGCTGGGAACAGTGTGTTCAGAAAAGAGAACAAGTCCTACCTCTCTGGGCCAGTAGGAGAATGGCTGACTAGATCTACTTGTCCCTTCAATCTCATCCATCTAGAATCACACAGTCACAATCAGCTTTGTTCCATAGCTCTCTTTGAGCTTATTTACATTGCTTTTACTTCAGCAATTGGATTATTTTACAGACTATCCAATAATTGCACAACTATCCTGAATGCAGAAGAAAATGACAGCTGTATTTTCATTTCTAAACACGTTTTTTTCCTACAGGAACCCTGGCCCAATCTCCTCCAACCCCAGCAATAGTTGTAAGTTTGGCCTGATGTGCGATCGATGGCATTCAGGAGAGACATAAAGCTAAAATGGAAATTAAGAATTTTATTGACAAGGAGAATTAATATCTCAACAAAAAATAAAATCCATATGTACTTTCTTGCTGAGGAAAAAAATACTGTGCAGACAACATCGACTATCAATTTGAACCAATGGAAGTTAAAACAGAATATTTATTGGGCCTTAGGAGTATTTAAATGCCCTAAATTCCAGTTAGTACCACTAGCTGCTAGCTCTGCAGAATTCTGGAATTGCACCCTGCAGTTTGTACTAATTGGTGGGAAATGTAGGCCTGATGTCAAAGACAACTATAATTGTCTGATGAAAATAACTTGCTTTTGACACCAGTATATGTTGCACCCCGTATATCACACCCTCTATGAATAAGGAGGTGTTGTTTTACGTAGTCAAGGTAATTATAATTGGCTTTAATGTATCTGAAATAACTATATATAAAAGTGTTGTAAGAAAGAGGAGGCTCACAATGACCTAGTAGCATTTATGATAAAAATGGTTGCTCTAGGATTAAAAAAAAATAAAAGCCAGGGAAAGGCAAAGGTTTAGATTATGCATGGTTTAGAGCATTAGAATGCTGCGATTTAGAGCAGATCCAATTTTGACCATAATGCATTTTGTCATGTGAAGATAAAATGTAGAGGATGTTTACATTTCTCCAACCCACCGAGTTTCCACCTCGGGAGCTGCCTTTTTTTTCCCCCTTTCACATCAATAGACAATTTTTAAAAACATTATACTCGTGTCTGTCTCTCTTGACAGAAAATAAAATTTAATAAATAAAATTTTGTATGATAAATATGTTAGATTTAAGGAGCAGCTCTGATAAAGTGTGGACATTTTCAAGGATGATTTGTGAAAAACAAATAAATTTAACAAGGCTAATGTGTTACCAGCTCCAAATACATTATCGATGATGTGCAGAAGGATAATGACCCAAAAGAGCATTTGCACAGGTTTCACACTGTGTAAATTACTGCCAGAGAGAGACGTATCCTCCAGAAGTTGAACCCATTGCCTCTCTAGATCAACATCTGACTGTAGCAAGATCTTGGCTTGTCACTAAATTTCAAATCAACAGCAGCCACAGATAACTTACAACAAGGAAGTCTTTTCATTTCACAAGCATCAGATCCCGTGGCAGATTTTTATAAGATGACATCTTTCCTCCAATTCCCCACTCTGAAATTTCTGGCAGGTTTCGAGCCTCATGGCCTTCTGTCTTTCTGATTGGCCTGACTCTCCCCACGACCTCAGCCTTAATTCTTCAATACACTGCAGAGGACACTAGGAACGCAGAAGGCTCTTCCCCATTTCTCTACTTTTGCAAAGTCTTTTTCTCATTCTCTCTTCACCCATGGAGAGCTGTGAAGCTAGCACTCACTAAGTCTGGGGATAAGCCAAGCAATATTTTAAATGGCCTCCAAGTTCATGACCGAGGCTTCTCATGTGGATGCTATCAGTGACTGCTGTCACCATTTGGCTGATGAGGAAACTGAGTTTTGATGAGGATGCCTCTGCTCTTCACTGTTTAACAAGATGACCTATCATTATGAAATTTACAGGTTAGTTATGTTCAGTCAGGCTCATCATATTTATCTCACAAGAAGGAACATATTTGAGCCTTTGCCACATGGAGTTCAATTGTGACATGCAGATGATGACTTTCAAAAGCTTTATGTATAATTTTAATAGCCAAATAGCATTAATACTTTATACATTTTTAAAATTTTCTTTGGAATATCATGAAAAGCACAATGGGAAATCTACATCAATATCAAGAGGATATACTATGTCTTGAATTCTCAAACAAAGAATTTACAGGCAAGATGCATCTATCATGATTTAAAAAATAATAAGATACAAGGAATGAAAAATCTGCTGAAAACTGAAAAGTGATTACCTTCCAACAGTAATCCTATGGTATTTAAAATTTGCAATTGTGGTTGTGGATATGATCTGTAACCTAGTCATACAATTTATATTTCTGTGAATTTTTCCATATGTATTAAAAACATAATCTGAAGGGCATTTACTGATAGTATTTGTTGATTTTTTTGTAATGCAGTGCAATTTTTAGATAAAGTTTTAAATAAAAGGATCATTTGACAGCTGTTTTAAAATAGAATTAAGAAAATTAAGGAGAATGACTGCTGGCCACTCTCAGCACACTCCCCAGCAGAGTGAGCCTGCAAAGGAACCAAACCCAGCGAGTGTTCCACTGTGAAGCAGTGTTTAGAAAGGAAAGTATAATTGGGTTTTTATAAGGCCCTTGTACTAACAACAGCTTTGTACCAAATGATACTCACACTTAGTGTGCTCTATTTTTCATCAGATACCATAGGATGTATAGATGGGTGAAATACAGAGTCATAATAATAGTACAATAGTAGCTATATTGTTTGAAAAGTCAATATTCAACATGAATTTTTCTAAGTTCTTCATTCATATATATATATACATATACATATGTATATATATACATATACATATGTATATATATACATATATATATACGTATATATGTATATGTATATATATGTGTATATACGTATATATATGTGTATATACGTATATATATACGTATATACATATATATGTATATATATACACATATGTATATGTATATATATACATATGTATATGTATATATATATATATATGAATGAGAGAAGAGACTGAGTAAAGGGTGAGTATTACCATTGGGATCTATGAGAACAATATATGGATATATGACAGCATATACACACAAAGATACACACGTATACACATAAAAAAATAAATATTAAACCTTAAAACAAATAGCCATATAAGGTCAAAGTGATCATAGTCAAGGCAGGCAGTAGAGCAAGATGGTATCTATTGTAAAAATAAGAAAATTAAGCCTTGGAAGTATTTAATGAATTGGCAAGCATCGTAATATATAAAGAAAGCAAAGAATAGATGAAGCTGAGTGTTAAGTTCTATCTGTCCCTGGAAGCTGAGCTCCGGTTCCTAAGACGTTTCTGCCCTGCACTCAATCTAGGGTTAAAACTAGCATAATCACATAGAACTTGATACTGTATGAACTGGAGAAACTAAAGGCTAGTGCTTATGAAACTCAATCCCTGCTATATGTCCCTATAAACTCTCAGCAGTTTTAGCATAAATGACAGTGTTAGTTCTTAACTCAAAGATAAAAATTCATCTAAATGAATATGCTCATGGCAGTGAAATTTAAAGCTTTTGTTCATTTAGGATAGAAATCTTTAGCACACTTCCTTTCACAGATTTTTATGGGAGCCAGTCACAATGGAGTTAGAAAGAATAGATATCTTAGTTTCCAGCTAGGGATCTGATATGAACTTGCTATTTTAATTTTCCAGTGAAATTTAATGAGTATCTATTAAACACCAGGCACTGAAATAAGTGCTGAGAACACAAAGGTAGAAAGGAAATTGCCTTGGAGTTAGGTAGCATACAATCTAATCAAAGAAATAGATATTACACAAATAGTTGAAAATTAGAATGGAGAAGAATAAGAACAGGGTATCACAGAAAAAAGTAGTTACATGAGGTACTCATTATGAGAATCAAATTGAGACTGAGACGTTTGTAGAAGGTCACCTGCAGGAAGTCGCTGTTCAGCTGACGTCTTAATGATTAGTGGAATGCGGCAGAGATTGAGTGACAGGAAGAAACTTCTAGAAAAGAGTAAGATTTCCAATGACTCAGGACTGGAAAATGGCAAAACCCATGTGAGAAACAGAATGGTTGGGCTGGAGAGATGGCTCAACTGTTAATAATAGAGATAGTAGCCAGTGCATTTGAGTTCAGTTTCTAACAAGAATACTGGGAAGCTTACAAGAGTTTATAACTCCAGCTCCAAGGGATCTGACACCCTCTTCTGGTATCCATAGGCAAACACCACACAGACACACACAGACTGATATACACAGACACACATGCCCACAAGACCAACAGACAACATATACACACAGAGTTACAGACATACACATATAATAAAAAATAAAGATTAAACCTTAAAACAAATAAATGTACAAGTTCAAAGTGGTCACAGACAAGGCATGTAATAGAGCAAGAAGTATGGCAAGTGACACATCAGAGAAAGCCAAGGCCACATCATGAAGGCTGCTCACCATGATTGGCTATTAGAAGCCTGAGCTTGAAACCAGTCATAGGGATTTCCAGTTCCAGTCACTAGTAAGGTGACAGCATGAGATCTTTCAGATTACTGCATCCTGTGAGGTCACAACATTTTATCAAATTTAGTTCTCTTTTGAGAAAATATTTTGTGCTAAGTTCTGAGCTGGGGCTAGCAAAGATATTAGCCCTAAGGCAACAACTGTGACATGTATTTCTAAGATACTGAAATGAAAAACAAAGAATGATAAGGAGAAGTCAGAGAAATAAAATGCTAAAAAATGTCTCATGGGAATATGCCACAGATGCAAGGAATGGAAAAGGAATCCTTCTGCTAGACCATTCACTTCTAAACATGTATATCTTTTATTTTCCATATATTCTGAAAATTTGCCATTAAGAATTTCACAGTGAGGACACAATTGGAGTGAGCAACATCCCATGAAATCATCCATAGGTAATGTCAGTTTATCTTATCTTTTGCAGGGTTGTACATTAGTATAAGTTCATCTGGACCTAAAGAAAGTCTTGTTAAAATGCACATTAACTCAGAGCAGAGAAAATGTCAGCCCAGGGATGCACAAAATGATTTGATTTGTGAACCAACTCTAATCAGTTAGAAATAACTTCTTGGAATGTTGATATGAAGGCATCTGAGACCTCTGCCAACTCAGCAGAAGGATACAAAGACCAGCATTCAAGAATGTCATCATCAGGAGGTCTAAACACTTGCAGATGCACTGAGAAGTTTCCCATGTAGTGGGCCTCTCCCAGGTCACAGTAATCTATATCGTTCTAAGACTTGTGTGAATCTGAAGTACATACATGGCAGATTGAGTTGGGATGCTAGGGAAATATCGCGTCTGTATGTATGCTCTGATGAAGTCCTCTGGTTATCAGAATACTGCTACTCACTGATCAACAGGATGAGGAAATGACAGGTAGGGAGCTGAAATATCACCCTGAACTTTCTGCATCATCATCTGCCATCATTATATGACTTGTGCCTTATGACATTGTCCTATAATCTCAGGGAGATTATGTTGAAATATTTATTCTTATATGCATAAAGTTTGGTGCTGGTTTCTTTTGTATCTTGTAGTAGAAAGTACCCCAAAGTAGCCACTGGTAGAATGTCAGCTTGAGGAAACAGGGCCAAAGGGAGCACTGCTGGGTTCCAGAAATAATCTGTCCCAGGAATAACTGATATATTCTGACATGTTTCCCCCTGCTACACATGCCAATTTCGTGTGTGACATTGTTATGCACAAAATACTTGCTCTTGATTGATAACTTTGATGTCACATTTCAATTAAATTGGAAACAGATCCAAATCACCCTTTAAAAGGAAAAGAACACTAAAAATGTATCTGAGAAAAACAGTCTCTCTTTGTAGTCTTTAAGCAAATGAGTTTGTTTACAGCGAACTACATCTTCCTACTGGAAGCCCTACATGATTATGTAGGTAAGTACTTCTTATCAAGTAATTGTAATTACGGTAGACTAGAGGAAGAATAACATAATGATTTTTATAAACAAAATATTATTCTCTGGGTAAAATAAATTTTCATAATTGGCAGAATTAGTAAAGATAAAGCAAAAGGACTGAAAATAAGGCTGCCTCTACCTTTAGAGCTATTTGGAACTGCTACATTTTGTGAAATAGTATGACTACCCTCCATATTTAATTATTTTTATTTGCTTAAACATTTCCTGTGGAAAATAACACTATGGCAACATAAACACTCTCATGATCATCATATTCACATGGTTACACTGTAAGAAGTTATTTTATGTGCTATTGAAGTCACAATTTATCATTTTAATGCATTTTAACAATTGCCTATAATAAGTCACACGAATATCATTTCCTCAAAAACTCCTATGCAAATAGTTAAACCCAAAAATGAATCTAAAAATGGATTCTTAGACAGAGCAGTCCAGTGAGAATTTGTTGGCAGTGAGTAAGCATTTCCAAGCAAAGCTACAATGACAGAAAACTATATAAAACACAAACACTCTTGGGCCTATATACCCAGAAGATGCTCCAACATATAATAAGGACACATGCTCCAGTATGTTCATAGCAGCCTTATTTATAATAGCCAGAAACTGAAAGAACCCAGATGTCCTTGAACAGAGGAATGGATACAGAAAATGTGATACATTTACACAATGGAGTACTATTTAGCTATTAAAAACAATGAATTCGTGAAATTCTTAGGCAAATGGATGGAAGTAGAAAATATCATCCTGAGTGAGGTAATCCAATCACAAAAGAACACACATGGTATGTACTCACTGATAAATGGATATTAGCCCAGAAGTTTGGAATACCCAAGATACAATTCACAGTCCACACGAAGCTCAAAAAGAGGGAAGACTAAAGTGTGGATACTTCAGTCCTTCTTAGAAGGGGGATCAAAATGCCCATAGGAGGAGATACAGAGACGAAGTGTGGAGCAGAGACTGAGGGAAAGGCAATTTAGAGACTGCCCTACCTGGGGATCCATCCCATATACAGTTACCAAACCCAGACACTATTGTGGATGCCAACAAGTGCTTGCTGACAGGAGCCTGATATAGCTGTCTCCTGAGAGGCTCTGCCAGTGCCTGACAAATACAGAAGTGGATGCTCACAGCCAACCAATGGACTGAGCACAGGGTCCCCAATGGAGGATCTAGAGAAAGGACCCAAGGAGCTGAAGGGGTTTGCAGCCCCATAAGAGGAACAACAATATGAACCAACCAGTACCCCAGAGCTCCCAGGGACTAAACCACCAACTAAAGTGTACACGTGGAGGGACCCATGGCTCCAGCCGCATATGTAGCAAAGGATGGCCTTGTCAGACTTCAATGAGAGGAGAGGCCCTTGGTCTTATGAAGGCTTGATGACCCAGTATATGAGAATGCCAGGACAGGGAAGCAGGAGTGGGGGGTTGGTGAGCAGAGAGAGGGAAGATGGGATACAGGGCTTTCTGAGGGGAAAGAGAATAACATTGAAATGTAAATTAAGAAAATAACTAATAAAAAATAAGGAACCCTACAGACTATACAGACATACATGTATTGGACAAGCACCATACATATTCTAAGGCCTATATATTTAAAATAAATGATGAAAAATTTGGCTGGAGTGGAAAAGGGAAATGTAATCAAATTATAATCTTAATTTTTTGAAAAAATTTGAAAGTTTGAAATTTAGAAAAAAATAGCAGAAATCTGTAAAATTTTACATGTGATCAAATTATGGGAGCCCTAGTAAACATATAATCTGTTGCACATGAGTTCTCCTTTGCAGAACTTTTTTTTCATTTGTTTGCTATGCTATTTTAGGGAATATATTTTTATGTTGTATGAAGAAAATGCACTCCACACATTTGCTTTGACAGCTCAGTTTCTCCATGTTTATTTTGCATGATGGTGAGATTTTGTCTTTTTATTCAGTAGCTTACTCTAGTGTAGATTCATAAGATGGGTGTGGAGGGTGCATCATTTGACTTAGGGTACAAAGCATGTATTTATTCAGAAACATCTAACATTTTACCAGTACTGTTCAGTGCAAGAACTCTTAAGACATCATTGGATGGATAAAAGTTAGACAGAACACTTTGCTGGACTTTCTCTTTGCTGAACAACTGGTTTAGGAAGTCTTCCAAGGCTTATGGGATATTGTGGACCAGGCCAGGGAGCCAACTCGTGGATACCATTTTCTACTTTGTATATTAACTTCATCATTGTAAAATGTGGTTTATTTGGAAGGACATATCATTATGGGAGCATTCACTATTTTTAGAATGGAGTCTTTTAACTCCTGAGACAAAGCACTGATGTAAGCACATTGATGGGAGCACACTAATCCAGTGTTATAGGAACCCAATGTTTATTATTATCATCATCATCATCATCATCATTATCATTGCTGATTTTTGTGTGGAAGGTGAGAAAAAAGTCTGCTTCAGAAAAATAAGTCTGATTTGTCTAGCAATGTGAGATATTCTTGAAACAAATTTACACCTGGTCTATATATAGTAGAGATTAGGCTTGAATAATTTGCTTTTTTTTTTTTTTGACAGCCACATTTTTATCTTGATAGTCCACTGGGGGAAGGACTAGCATAAAGAATTAATTGAAGAATGGAGCTAATGAAACTCAAAGTTTGTCTCTGGGTCTATCCCCTTGTCTGACCCTTCCCATTATCACATGGATGAGGTGTCTCCCTGGAATGCATCTTTTAAAATGATGTGTCTACTCCACCTCAAATTATGCTCATGACTTTCATACTTGACTCTTTTATGGCTTATGTAAAGTTATATGTGGCATGCAAGTAAACAAGTATACTTTATCAAAAGCTGTGCATAGTAAATACAAAGAACCTACAGGACACTATACTTAAAATTTTCATCTATGAGGAAATTAAGGCTCAGAAATAATTAGTGAAACTACCCAAGGTCAATGAGATAGCTAATAGTAAAATCAAAATCAAATACAACCTTCCTAAATTTGTAAACCTGTTGCATACTTTTTGGAAAAGACAGTAGAAAGAGATGTTTTCATGCCAACAGCCTGGAGAGTTGCATTAAAGACAATATTTGATTAACAAATTCAGATTCAGTTAGAGTTTAGAAAAAAATGTATGGTCAACTCTCTGTGCCAATTTCAGACAGAACATTTTGAAGGAAAGAAAAAAAATTCCTTTAGAGGTTAGAGATATCATCACATTGGTAAGATGCTTAGTGAATAAACAGGAGAGTGATAGTTTGGTACCCTAGCTTTCATGTCCAAACAACAGTGCAGGAGGGATTCAGAGACAGTTAGAACCCGAGAGATCACTGGAGAGATAATCTAGCCAAAATGACAAGCTCCTAAGTGGGATGAGAGATGCTGTCTCAAACAACGAGATAGAGGGCCTAGAGAGTTATTTCAGTGGTTAAGAGCCCATGTTCTTGCAAAGGATCTGAGTTTGATTCCTAGCACCTGGATGGAAATTCATCACCTCCTCAGTCACTAGGCACCCATGTGATGCTCAGACACCTATGTGGGCAAAACACTCATATGCACAATAAAATAAAATAAAATCTAGGAAAAAGAAAGATCTAATAAAAGAATAAGATGAAAAGCAATCAAGGAAGAGACCACAGTCAACCTCGGGCCTCACATGCTCACACAGGAGGGAGCACACCTCCCACACATCTGTATGCACACAAATATTCAGTGTATACATTTTTTTATCAATATTCTTTAACTGATATATCATAACAACTACTCACATGAGGTTTATGTTGTCTGGTGTATTATGAGTAATTTACAAACAACTTGCAGTATGTAGGAGGATCACATAAATGGTACACAAGCGCTGTACCATTTTATCTCATCTCTAAGACTCACTTCATCTTGGTGTAGACGTGGGTATTGCAGCCAACCACCAGCATGTACTGAGGAATACTGTCCAGAGAGGGACATATTTACGAAGTTTTATAGACAGGTTTTAGTTAAATTTTACCACTTACTGGAAAAGGTAAAATTTACATTTGTCTGTAGTATAATTTTCTTTTCTGCACTAAGATTTCCCTAGAACACCAATAGGAACCAGAAACTCATCTATAAATTTAAAATCAAGACAGTCATTAGATAAATACTTTAAAAATATACTTTATGCAATATAAATTTTTAGATAGGAATGTGTGTGTGTGTGTGTGTGTGTACATGTATGTGTGTAAAGGTAATAAAGAAGAAATCATTAACTTGAGAGGGAGTCAGAAGCACATGGTAGAAATTATAAGGGGAAAAGGGAACAGAAATGATGTAAGCACAGTACTCTTGTGAAATTCTCAAAACATAAAATATATTTTTAATTTAAAAAATGTGCCAGATCAGCTGGTCTGTGTGCTTGCCTTTAATCCCAGCACTCAGGAGGCAGAGACAGGCAATCTCTGAGTTTGAGGTTAGCCTTGCCTACAGAGTTCCAGGACAGTCAAGACTACGCAGAGACACTCTGTTTCAAGAAAATAAATAAACAATTAATAAATAAACAAACAAATGGGTTAGAGAATTAAGAGCCTAACTACTCTTCTAGAGACTTGAGTTTGATTTCTATCACCAACATAGTGGCTCAAATTCCGAGGAATCTGAACCCTCTTCCAGCTTCCACAGGTACAAGGCACATATATGGCACACTGACAGATAGACAGACATACAAATTGCCCATACACATAAAATAAAAACAAATTTTTTAAAAAATCACTTACAACATCATCTTGAAATACTTTTTACCATTTTTACCACTGTTCATATCAAACTTTTCATACACGTGCGCACACACACACACACACACACACACACACACACACTTCTCCTGTTTCTATTAAAAATATTAAGAAGGGAAGAAAGATAACGCACCTTTGATTCCATAGCTGATGGGAGGAAGAAAAAAATGAAGAAATGTTTCCTTTCTACAAGTAAACCTGACTCTATGTACACAAAGTGAAGACTTAATTTAAGACAGTCCACAAACTGAGAGGTCAGAGTGACCTACTTGGGAAACATTAGACAGAAACCAGGATATTATTGTGCTAATGGCGGAAAATAATTTTTGGATGTTGAAAAAAAAAAGATGTGTACAAGTATGTAAGATATACTTGACCCGCGAAACTCATCTTTGAAACAAGAAACAATGAAGAATAGAGAAATGGAAGGCTTTGTTGTTTATGTTCACACATGACTAATTTCTAAGACAATTACCTAATTAAAGTCCAAATTACCTAGACAAGGGTTTTGGAAAAAATCCTGTGCTTAGGCTTTGGACACTAACAGGTTCACTATGAAATTAAAGCGGCCTTTCTGTACCTTGTACCTATGGGTTCCACAAAGTCACTGCACTGTCAGTAAACCATACTCATTCAGGTTTTATCTTATGACAACGCTTAACATGCAAATTCAATCTTGCTATTTTTACTTACAGAATTATAATAAAACCTGGAGAAATATGTGTGTGTGTATGTATGCATTTCAAGCACAAAGCATGTATATTAAAAATATTCTTGAATAATAAGGAAAGAGAAAAATATGTTTCTAATTCATATATTTTGAAGCTACTACAACAGTATTCTGAGTTGCCTTATAATTAATTCTCTTTGTTTCATAGTATTCAGAGGCTAGTCATTTGGAAAAAATATGAAGAACTCTTTGTCTGGCCTTTCTGAATCTATTTTTCACAGTTGCAAAGTACTGGTCAAACAAATTAAATTACTGCAGCAGTATGTAACTAATTTTATGTAAATTAAGGTGTTAATGTTCTGAATCACATTCCTGAAACCGGTCTGTTTTCTCTTGCAGCTTTTCTTCATTAATGATGCTATGAATAGTCAAATCGAAAAATTAATGCCTACAAGACTGAGCGGGTGGATTGTTACCCTCTGGCCCTTTGAAGAATTAGATCTATATATAGTTTTATAGTCAACTCAGTGTATAGTTGTCAGTAGCCCAACAAATAAATCAACATTTTAAGCTTAATGCAACTGGGGGTGAGATGATGTGAAATAAATTTAATTTTGTTTATATACAGGGAGAGACCTTTGCAAGCTGATGGTCAGATTGTAAAATGCAAAATAAATGCCAAATTGGGCCCTTCAGGGGAAGCCTCTCCCTCCCAGTTAAAGGCACTAGCTTATTCCAACATTTACTCTTTATCTGAAAGTCAAAGTCAGTGCTTCAACAATGGTTCATATGATGTTATGGACTGTTCGTGGGATAAAGTATTTGAAATGGAAAGCACTGAAGAATATTTCAGTTAGAAAAAGAAAGAGCTTCCAAAGACATAAAGAGCAACTATTATGACTTGGTTTGCACAGGGAACTCATTGCTTACATTAGTTTATAGAGATATGCACAAATTGTTTATATGTTAGGATTTATGCCTAGGCAAATAGACACTGGTCTGTTTTCTAAAGTGTGAGACACACATATATACATACATACATCATATACATCTTATACACATACATAGACTATGAAATGGGGTTCCAGGTTGAATTCTGCAAAATACAAAATAAAATCTCTTTTAAATAAATCATTATAGTTAAGACTAAAATCAAATATTTTAGAGTATTCTTTGCAAAACATTTTCAAGCAGAATACCCTTTGTTTTTGCTACATCTTCCAAGAGTTTAATGATCTATAGATGACTCAAGCCTATTTAAATTTTCATTCAGATAGAATGAAACCTACTGTGTCATTTTTCGTTCTCATTCTGATCCCTCAATCTATTTTTAAATGCACATATCAAACAAATGGAATAACAAACAGGATAATCCCAGTTTGAAAAAACCCTCAGAATTAAAATCTTGAGTCTTTTTGTAAAACTGGTTAGTCTAATAAATTGCAAACTGTGAGCACAGTCAGGCATCAATTGCTAAAATGCTTGCCACCAGGAAGAGATAGCCATGTAGTCCCTGCCCAGATTAAATTCAAACAGAAGTAACAGCAAGAATCAGGCGAGTTCTAAAAGGAGAAGTACAGCTATGTGTACAAAATTGTTTTCTCAGGCAACATCACATTGAATGTAGCTTAAAACTCAGAATCGTTTAGTGACTAGCTTCGTTTCTTGGGGATTTGTCTCTGGCAGCCTTAGAAACAAGTCTGGATGTCATCTAATTTAAAGAAGCTTAGGCTCAGCAGGTAAGATGGATAGCTTTATTTGCATGAGGACTTGAGTTCAAACCCTCAATGCTCACGTTTAAAACATATATGGTTATAGTAGACTTATAACTCCAGCAATAGAGAGCAGAGATGAGAGGGTCCTGAGAGTTCCCTGACCAGCCATCCTAGACAAAATGGCAATCTTTCAGTTCATTGTGGGAGACCCTGTCTCAAGGCAGTAAGGCAGAAAAATGAAAGAAGAAAACAAAATATCCATGAGTGTATCCACATATTCATATACATGCGCTACTCACATGCAACATACATACATGTACATATGCATGCACACATGCACACATACTTTTAAATAAAATATAAAGAAAAGTATATAGAACTAATGTGGACTACTATCCAAACAAGCAATTCACATCTTTTTAATCACCTAAGACCTAGTGTTAATACATTATGTATGACATATATTATTTCAAATTCTTAAATTTTATCAGCCAACACTATTTTCTAACATCAATAAACCATAGCACATTCTGCAAATTTTACCTTGTTGGATTACAAAATTCTGGAATTCTTTTCAATGTCACCTGCTCTGGAGATGGAGGTCTAATAGAGCAACTGGGTCTCAAAACTACATAGTTGAAAGCTTCTGGCTTCTTAAACAAGCCTAACTTCTTTCTGTAAATCCCAAAGCCATTGATGTACATGAAATGTACAGCATGTGGAGAAAGCTGCTTTGAGACTCTTCAAGAGTGTCTACTTCTTATAAATCAGTGTCTTCCCAACATTCAGCACAATGTTATTGTTAGACCTTCTGTGGCAGTTTCCTAATGCACTGAAAATAATATGAGTTTACCTTTGACCTCTAGAAAGAGGGAACTATTGGATGTGTTTGTGTATTCCTCATTACCTAACAGAGTCCCTTAACTTTAAACATTTTCCCTCCTAGTCACTAGACACAAAATCAAGAGAGCTGGCATCTGATTCTGACACTAAACCATACTGGTAAAACAGTGGGCAATCCGTTAACCCTGTGATCCTGGTTGCCCAAAAAATGCCTCTGAGAAATAAAACAGATTTGAAATCACTCTTCCCTCACAAGGTTAATCCATCTGTTAGGAAAATATTTCCATACTAGTATGTATACACCATATGCTAACTGTAGGGCTGGCCTCATAAGCCAGCATCCTCTCTTCTCTGTTTGCTCTTTCTCCAGTTGAGCAAACAGACCTGTACAACGTGATAGCTTGTGTGCGATCACAAGGAATGGCCGAAGTGAATAGTACTGTATGGGGCATGATCAGCTTATGGAAGTCACTGGAGTCGATGAGAAAAATAAACGATAAGACTTAAGCCATGACAACATTTGAATTTTTGTAAGGGCAAAAATCAGCTCTTAAAAAAATCCAGAATTTTAAATCCTTTGTTAATTTTTGCAGACTGTAATTCCACTGAGTATTTGATAAATAGATGGGTAGGCCTGAGAGGACAGATATTTGTAGCATAACTAGTGAATGACACATATGTTCTTTATTTAAGGCTGCATTGAAGTAGATCACAAACAAAACCTTTTAAACATCTATTTAATAAATCAATACATTTGGACATGTGCATCTGCCAGTGAAACCCATGTACTATATGCAGCCTTTTTCTCCAAGAATTTTCCAAAGCAGTTTCAAATGTGTGTATTTTGTGGTAAGATGATTGACATTGAAGACCTCTTCTAACACATTTGAAAACCTTTATGTATTGCTAACAGTATGCCCTGTGTGATACAGCAGAAACCTAGAGATTATTCATTCTGTATAACTAAATCTTAAGGCTATGGAGTACCCATTCATTATTCTTCTTCCAACCCCCGAGAAATTATCAATTTATTCTCTGCTTCTTGGAATTTGGTCGTTTTAGATACTTCATATGCAAATGGGATCATGTAGTATTGGTCATTCTGTAATGGGTTCACTTCACTGACTATAATTTCCTGTCTGTTCATTCATGTTGTCAGGAATGGTATTTCCTTTTAAGGCTGAATAATATTCTGTCACAGGAATCTAGCACACTTTTTCTTTTAATTCATTTGCTGATGGATAGTCACATTGCCCTCATGCCTTGGCCATTGTGACTAATACTGCATTGAACATAGGTGGCAAATGTGTGTGTGTGTGTCCATGTGTCTGTGTGTCCGTCTATCTGTCCAAGATCCTGCTCTATGCTCCATAGATCCTAAATCTATGGCAGTGGTTCTCGGCCTTCCTAGTGCTGTAACTCCTTAATACAGAGCTTCATGTCGTGGTGATTCATAACCATAAAATTATTTTGTTGTTATTTCATAACTGTAATTTTGCTATTCTTATGAGTCATAATGTAAATATCAGAGATGCAGGATATCTGCTATGTGACACCTGTGAAAGGGTCATTTAACCCCCAGAAGTGTCATGCCCCAAGGGTTGTGCACTGCTGATTTATAGGATTGCTTGTGTAGTTGTTCTTAGAATGCATTATAAAATCTTTCATGGAATTTTCCACAGTGACAAAATATTCCACATTCCCATCAACAGTAGAGAAGGATTCTAATTTCCTCATGTCCTTGCAGATGTTCATCTTTCATTTGAGTTTCTGTCCATCTGCAATAATTATTAATAGCCACCTCAACAGATAGAGATTGATGAACATCTATTTTCAAAATAGATGGCTAATCATACTGTACCAGAATGTTTCTGTAATGTCCAGGAATCTCTGCAATGGACTGCCTTTGAAGTAAGATTCTTCTTCAGTAATAATCCGTTTTGTATTTCAATAAGCATTCTCTCTTAATAGATGCCTAATTTAACCTGAAATCTTCATTGTGTTGCATCATTTTTTACCGAAGTCAAATTATATTAATTACACAAATAATCCTAGAAGCATAATATGAGCATTGAGATGGATGCGAAAGATAAGCAGAAGGAGAATCTCGGATAATTGAACCCCTCTGGTGCTCCAGGCACTGTTCTGGCTTAGGCTTTCACTACAGCTAGTGCTTGGCTTGATCCTGTCAAAACTGTTCCTAGTGTCTCAGCTAGGTGATCAAGGTCATGTTAATAGTATGCAACCTTGATCTGACATGATGAAAATAGCACTCTCCTTCTGTGCTCTTCCTTCCCCAAACCTGTAATCACGAGAAATACCTCAGAGGGATTTCAGGAGTGGGGCATCAAATACCTGGCCAGTCTACCTCCAGACTGTCAAGGTCATCACGAATAATGAAAATCTGAGGAACTGTCATAGCCAAGAGGGTCCTAAGGAGACGTGACAAGGAAATGTGACGCATTGTGTGCTCAATAAGACCCTGGGACAGACAGAAGGCACAAGACAAGAAAAAAGAGAATTTGAATAAAGTATTGACTTCAGTTAAGGGGAACACGTCAGTATTATTTGGCAATTACAGCAATCCTGCTGTACATGAAAGTGAGAGGTTCCAAACAGGGTACACGGTTGGAGGCTCTCCTCAATACTGTCTCAGTTTTTCTGCAAAAGGAAAAATTCTGAATTTTCAAAAGTGTAAGTTTTAATTATCTAAAACTTTATGTCATGAATAGAAAATGCCTTATATAATTATGTTAAGTGAAATAAGCCAGATTAGGAAAGGCAAATTCTGTTTATTCCATATATGGAATCTTATAAAAAACAAAAACAAAAAAAAACCTGAGAATAGAAGTGGGATTAGTTGGATAATGGGACTAAATATGATGCAAGTAATATAGAGAGATGTGGATAAAATAATTTACTATTTTATACAATATATACAAATAAAAACGGCCATCTCATTTTAAAAGTGCGAGTCACTTTTAAGTAATTTAATTAACATTACATCAACATATGAAACATTCAAATTAATACAAAACTTGTAAGCATACAGCAAACTCATTTATTCATTCATTTTTCTAATGATCTGAATATCATCCAATATTCTAGATAAACATCAATATAAAATGTTCTTCATAAATCTTTCAAATGCTGTTCCATGTTCAGGTTTCTGCTGTAGGTGATAAAACTGGCCCTAGAGAATTTCCAGCAATGGAAACAGTGAGAGCCAGACACACGAAGACCAAAGAGGAAAATCTCTATAGTGCCCGCACCCCATCTGTGGGGCACACTGATACACACTGACTTTGTTAGACTGTTAGCAAACTGATATTGCCCCAGACAGTTTTATAACCTAAAAGTTTCTACTATCTCCAAGCAGATGATGTGTCTTTATTTTAAACATACGTGCGTTCATTTGCTTAAGACTTCTGCATTTCAGAGCTTATTTACCTTCTCCACCAAAACACTGTAACTCAGTGGCTCAGACTGTCTATGATGCTGAGTTTAGTCACAATGCATTGGCCTAGGGAATCGATAACTTTCCCAACAATTCATTTTTTTATTGTGATGATGAATAAGAAATTGTTGGCCCCAGAAAATTTCTAGGAACCAAAGTCATCATTATAGCCATTTGCAGAGACAACCCAGCTTTTGAGCATGAGGGATACGTTTGCATTGGCTATGAAGAAATGTATTATACCAGATGGATTCCTGCAAGATGACAGCGCTCTCTCTCTCTCTCTCTCTCTCTCTCTCTCTCTCTCTCTCTCTCTCTCTCTCTCTCTCTCTCTCTCTCTGAGAAGGGGCAGTAATTCTGAGATTTACACCTGATTTGTGTTATAGTAATCTTTGAAATTAAGAAGTGTATCCTTGCATTTCATTAAATTCTGGCTAATGAGATAACTGTCTTCCCAAGGAGGGAATGATAAAGTGCTCAGGCCATAAAGCATAAATTAATACTGCAAGGTTAAACACTGGAACTAACTCATGTTTCAACAAAAGCCCCTACCAGCAGTTAAATTAACTGACATAAATACCATAAAATCTGTCTTTATTTTAGTTTCAGATGATGCCTCTTTTTACACCCCTGCTTTCAGTTTGTATAACTCATTTTTGCACATTATTGCATGCACCATTTGCCATTTAAAGATTCAACTACGACGGTAAAAAGAGTTAAGAAATCAAGCACTCAAGAAGAGAAAGAAGCTGGTGGGTCTCAGGATATCATACTGAAGACTGTTAGAGCCGTTCCAAAACACTGCAATAGACAACAGTAGTTCAAAGAAACAGTTAATTATGGGACGACCAGCCCAAGGAAATCGACTTTATAAGCTTTTGATAGACATTTCGAAAAAAAAATCCTAAAGAAAACCTGTGGTGATAATAGGTTTGATATATATTCTGGTAAAAATTATATCACATTAATGAGGTGGCTTTAAGGGCTCATGCATCTTGTAGGAGGCATTTCTATGTATTAGTGTAATTAGCAGTGATGAGAAAACTGTTTGGAACTGAATTACCTCTCACGAGTTCATTTGAGCTATATGAAATTACACCATGCAAGAAGGAAAATTATGGAGCCATCCAGAGAGAGTTCATGCCTGATTTGATCATAGCCACTAATTGGATGATCATTTTCCTAAAGCTTTTCAAATGGTTGACAGTTTCTGCCTCTCATTTTTTTTTAATGGACGAGCTCTTTATTTCTTGTACTAAGCAACCAAACATAGGTTTGTTAGAGATTTGGGTGTTTCTACAGGAACCTTACAGGTGTAATTGTCACAATCTGAACAACCTTTGTCCCTTAATTAGCTGCTTTTGGGGAACCCCTAAGGAGAGTTGCTGTTCTTGTTAACAATCTTAGTGAATACTTGACGAGTGAATCTCTCTGAGCCTGATGTACCGTCAGCAGTCACCGTATGACAGTGGTTTAATGAAGTTAAAACCTGCCCTGTTGGAATAGGGAGAGAAGAATTGATGTTGTACTGCTTCGGATTGCTGTGTGTGCATGTTTGTGTGTGTATGTGTGCTAATATGCACAAATGTGTATCCTCACATACCTGTGAGTCTGTGTGTATGTGTGTTTGTGGGGGGGGTGTTTTTAATGTGAATTAAGTGTTCAGGTAAAGAATAAATGGGTGTGGAGTATAAAATAATGAATATTTCTCAATTGTTTATGAGTCCTGAACACAAAGAGAGCCAACTCACAAGAGGTGAATTGATACCATAAAATCATCTGTTTGTATAAACTACTTGGTATGAACTGCATGATACAGCGAAGTATGAAAATCAGGAACTGAGGAAATGGCATACTTTTTTCCTGCTTGACTTCTTACTGGTCTCCATAGCTCAAACCTAGATCATTATTCCCATATCACACAGACAAGATTTGCCAGCTGGATTAGAACTGCCAAATGGCTTAGCCTTACTGCCAAGCCTACCAACCTGAATTCAAGAACATATCTTGAAAGTTTTCTTCTGACCTATACAAACCACACACACACACACACACACACACACACACACACACACACACACACAGAGAGAGAGAGAGAGAGAGAGAGAGAGAGAGAGAGAGAGAGAGAGAGAGAGAGAGAGAACACCAATTTAAATATTGTATCTTCCTTTTCATCAAGAAGTAAATTGCCATGCTTTATAATATTTTTTTCTGATTTAGATGGACATACATCTAATTCCAGACACAGACAATTTCTGATATTTTTAATCTCATATGACTGAGTTTTTGTGTGCATCTACATGTGTTCTGGTTGTCTATAGTTATAAAAACACAAATTCAAGTTTTCAAGAATCATTCTTAAAATCAAACACTGCAAACACCTCCTTCCCTGTTCAAAAGTTTAATTCTGCAACTAGTAAACACCACAGGACATGTATTCATAAACACTGCTTTTGGAAACACTTGCAGCTGATAATACAATTACAGATCAGAGGCTGAAATATCATTAATATTGAAACTTTAACAAGTCCTCATACTCTTACTGAACTTTCTGCACCTTTAATTAGTTGAGACATATAGAAAACTTGTTAGAGTTAGCCACCAATAAAGTAAAAACCAAAATTCTGTATATTAAGAATAGGAAGCTTGAAATTCCCTTGCTGTATTCCCAGAAGAGATTTTTATGGCATCTGTTATCATATTTCAACGAACTAGAACTTAGAGAAGCTGTTGATTCTGAATTGTTAGTTCAATTAATTCAAAGCACAAACAAGCTCATTAAGAATGATTAAGTCACATTTTAACTTTTTCAGTGTTCAAAGAAGTGATGAGATGAATAAACTGATGAATTTATGTATACGGTATAGATGCAACTGGGTTCCCTTGTTTTGGTCTGATATTGGTTTATGCAGCTTATTGAGATATAGAATAACCAACAAATTCTTAAATGAGAAATGCAGATGAGGCCTTCAATACATCTTCTGATAAGTTTTTGAAGCGTTCTGCTCTCAGTGTTGGCTTTTTTGGAAGCTCCTCTTCCTTTGGCATTGAGTTCAGTCCATTCCCAGGAAGAACGAATCTGTATGTTGACCTGTTTTCACTTCTTACATCTTTTCTTGAATGTAGACTCTGTTCTGCTCTTGTCCTGTCTCCTGCTCAGTTCTGATTGTATTCCCAGATCTCCTAGGTATGCAGCAATGTCTTGGACCTTCTCCTAGCTCTCTCTTTGCCATGGAGATAAGACTGCTCCAGGCCATTCAGTCTCCTTCCAATGAGGCCTTAGCAAATGTTCAGTACTCTGATTTTGATATCCACATAGACACATAGTCATCTACATTTTCCATGAAAGTTTCCTATTAGCTTTTATTTTGACTGTGTTGTTGTCTGTTTTTAAGTAAGACTTATGAGAAATGGAGCTCGCACCTGCTATGGCCATCTTTAAATCCTACCAAAACATTTGTAGGTGGCTTTCTCCTGAATAGCAGGAAGTTAAACCTTGCTTTTAAAATATTATCTGAGGGGACTAGTTTGCTCAGTAGTAAGACTTCCTTTTGCAAAGTACTCATGGTCAGTTCCCAACACCCTGCATGACTGCTCACAACTATCTGTGAATCTATTTCCCGGGTGCCCTCTTCTGGCCTCTGTGGGCACCAGACACACATATGGTGAACAAACATACATGCAAGAAAACACTTATATGCATTTTAAAAATTAAAATATTAAAAATAAATGAAACGTGCTAAAAATTATGAGGACATTTGTCTTGTGAATGTATTTATACATCTACAAATGGAGAATCATGGGTATGCTTCTGCAGCTTTCCCTCAGAGGCCTTTGAGGATTTATAATTTTTCATGGAAACCACTTTCCTTTCTTTTCTCCTGTGTCTTTATTACCATTTTATTTGTTAACATTTCAAATTATAGCCACCTTCCTAGTTACCCCTCAATAAATCCTGCATCCCCTCCCCTTTACCTCTATGAGTTTGCTCCTCCACCCACTCACCCACTCCTGCCTCACCCCTATAGCGTCCCCCTACACTGTGGCATCGAACCTCCACAGGACCAAGGGCCTCCCCTACCATTAATGTCAGATAAGGCCATCCTCTACTACATATGTATCTGGAGCCATGGGCCCCTCCATGAATGCTCTTTGCTTGGTGGTTTAAAAGTCCCTGGGAGCTCTGGGTGGTCCTGTTAGTTGATATTGTTCTTCCTATTGGGGTTTCAATCCCCTTCAGCTTCTTTAGTCCTTCTCCTAACCCTTCCATTGGGGTCCCCAGGATCAGTCCAATGGTTGGCTGTGAGTATCTCCTATGCCTTTGTTTCTATTTTTAAAATATACATCTTATATGATAAATTTAATTCTTGTGTAGCATACTATTAAAGCAACATCAATACATGAATGAACCATAGTCCTGACCTATGCACAGCCCCATTCACTGCTTCCCACACCATTTCATTAGACACTATGTTTGGAACATGTGGATTGGATGGATATACTCAAGCTATAGCTGATACCACTTTTACTTAGCCCTTACATATGTAAATGTCTTTTAGTTAGTACAACACAGTGAATGTAAAATTGGCTAGGTAGAATGATTGAGCTACATTTTCCACTCAAGTTGTACTGAGCATTGCAGAGTAGAAGTTTGAAGCAGGTCAGATGTGTACTCTTTGGCATAGAATTTATTTATTCTGTCTGAACACCTGAGAGTCTTTTAAAAATTGTAAGCTATTCCTTCTACATATTTTGGAGAACATCAAAAGTTCTGCATGACCCATTGCTCAATTGAACTTCCCAGTAGCACTTATATTCTGTCTCTAGTAAGTACAGAACAGACTTCAAATATGTCATTGCATATCTTGGTCCATGTAAGAACACAATTGATCTTTTTCCTTTCTCATTTTTTAAAAATTTTCTCTTACTTTCATTTTAAAAATTTACTTTAAAAATTATGTGTAGCCGGGCAGTGGTGGCGCACGCCTTTAATCCCAGCACTTGGGAGGCAGAGGCAAGCGGATTTCTGAGTTCGAGGCCAGCCTGGTCTACAGAGTGAGTTCCAGGACAGCCAGGGCTATACAGAGAAACCCTGCCTCGAAAAAAACAAAAAAAAAACAAAAACAAAAAAAAATTATGTATAAGCATTTGTGTACGTGTGTGGGTACATGTATGTGAGTGCAGAAACCCACAGGGGCAGGAAGAGGGTAACAGATCCCCTGAAGTTGTAGTTATGAGTTGTTGAGCCACTCAGTGGATGTGCTGGGAACCAACCTGGTCCTCTCAAGAGCAGCAAGCACTTTCAACAACTCAGCCATTGATCCAGTTCAGCCCTTGCTCTTATTTTAAATGAGACTCTTCTTATGACCTTTTTATTCCATTTTGTAGGGCTCAAGTTTAATCATATTAAGATGTCAAATTTTTTTGAGTATTTATTTAACTCTGAAAACAAACATCTTTCAAAACCCTCAACAATTTCTCTTCTGCTATTCTCATATTCTTTACGCAATGTTGTCTCATAAAATCATTTATGAACACTCCAGGTTGTCACTATTAAATATGAAACTGCCCACATCTGCATCCATTCTTTCTACATTGCTACAACTCACTTAAGGAAGTGCTGTCCTCTCCATAAAGTGAGACATGCTCCATATTCAGTCTCCTCCCAGCTTCTTGGAAAGCTGCAGTGTGACGAGCTCTTCCTCAGCTCTGCTGCCAGCCCGTTTCTACTCAACAGCAGCATCCTTGCATGCTGGTGCTTCAAAGCCATTGCTTTCACAGACCTTTACAAATCATCAGCTATCTCTGCAATTTGCATCTCATCAGCGACCACTTGGTCCTCATCTGTCTCGGGCTGGCTTTTACATCACACTCACCGCAATTGTCCTCATCTAAGAGAGAAGCAACCTCCCTGCTTCTGATTCTAGTGCTTCTTTTTCTCTCCCTATCCCTCTCGAGTTCTCAGAAGAATCTGAAATAAGATTGGTGACTCCCTCCTTCTGGAAGCACATTTTAGTCCTGCGAGGCAATTTCTACCTAGGCTCTTCAACCTTTTATTTATTTAAGCACTTGCTATTTACATTATTGATTTCCGTATGGTTTAGATGCTAAAGATATATATGACAGGAGGCATTTTAGGGAGGAAATGAAGCAGTTCATGTCAGTCATTGTGAATGCGGATAGCTATGTGATGTATTCATAAAGAAGACACAAGAAAAATTTTCAAGAAAATTGCAATTTTTTTTCATTTCCAAATATATATTAATAAGGACTCTCAGAGTCTTGTAAATTGAATCAGATGAGTTAGTGTATAGACTTTAATTTTCAATAGTTTTGATGTTGAAAATATACTATTAATATAATATGGTCTGCAACTTATCATTCTGGTAGACTGATTATTCTAAAAAAAAGTTCCCTACTTAACCATACCGCTTATTTAGAGAAAAGGAGATAGAGTAAATGAATAGCAAATGTAATACATTGATGGAATTATGAATAAATTTGTCTATAATTCTAATAAGTTCGGTTGTTCAGTTTTATGGAAAGTAATCAATAAATAATGAAATAGTATCAAAGTCTTTTTAAAAATAATAAATAGGGAAAATTAATCTTTGGAAGATAATTGTGTAAGAGCTATATAAAGTATACTTTTCCATTAGGACTGGTCTATGGAAGTGTATAAGAAGGGAGTTTGAGGATCAGATTATTTTACTCCTTATTCTGCAAAACCAATGTGTTTTCTGTCATACCAGACACAGTGAATCGTATCTAATGCAGGAAAGCTTCTGTCTCATCTCATTACTTATTGTGCGTGTGATAGTTTCCTGTATGTGCATGCATGTTCATATGTGTACATATGAGCATCAGTGAAGGTTTCTGTCTCATCTCATTACTTATTGTGCGTGTGATAGTTTCCTGTATGTGCATGCATGTTCATATGTGTACATATGAGCATCAGTGAAGGTCAGAGAATAATATTGATTGTCTGTCCTCCCCTCCTGTCTTACTTTAGATAGGAGATTTTGCTGTTGTAGAATGCTGCATGTGTTCCAGACTGACTGGTCCATTCACTTCTTGGAATTATCCTTTCTCTGTCTTCTAGCTTATTGAAGGAGTCCGGAGAATACAGACATGTGATACAATGCATGACTTTATATTGGTTCTGGGGTTCAAAGTCGGATCTTCACGCTTGCACACCAAATATTTTACATATGAAACCACCTCTTGTTCCATTTTTTTTTTACTATCTAACAGGTAGAAAAATATTAATATTTTTATTCTCTGGAATAAGCATAAACTTTAAATACTGCAGCATTGCAGAATGTTTGCATGCATAAGCTAATGACATAACTATAATTAGCTATTGTTAAATGAAAGGGTTAATATATATTATATACAATATCTTTCATTGCAATCTTTGAAATAATATTGTTAGAGTCTCCAAATTAAGATAAAGATTTCAGAGGTAGTAGCAGGCAAAATAATTGATATACCTCATATGGGGTATGCCCAGCACTTGAAGTAACAGAGGCTGACTCCAAAGGTCATGATTCATTCACTCTAGCATTCAGTAAAGAGACTCCTCTCACAGGAAGTTGAAATGGTGAAATTGTTTGGGAAGTAATTATTACCGTTTTGTGCCTATTCTCTGTTCTGTGACAGAGACTGGAGATACCGAAACCAAAAGACAGCATGCCCATCTTCCTCCACTACTACGTGAAGACACACAGAGAAAGACCCAGGGAGCCAACACAGAAACTGACACCTTGTCACATCTCCTTCCTTCCTTCCTTTCTTCCTTCCTTCCTTCCTTCCTTCCTTCCTTCCTTCCTTCCTTCCTTCCTTCCTCCTTTCTTGAAGCCTTACATGCTCCAGTAGTCAGCCATCTTGGTCTACAAGGTGCACTTCAGTACATAAACCATGTGCTAAAGATAATGGGCCAAAAAAGAGAGTCATTGTAGCACCTCTGCTCTATCTCTTTGCGTCTCTGTTGTGAAGAATGAGTCTCTGAATATTTGGCTTCCATTGTGAGCTACTAAAGCAGTCCTGATTGATGCAGATATATATTACATCATTAAGCGAGGAAAACACATTTACGAATTGTAGAGGAGCAGCATGCCAGATAATGGACAAAATATTGCCTCAGGCTAATGTGCTGTGGAAGCGGGAAGCAGGGTTTGGGGTAACAAATTAATAGAACTTTGAGATGTTGCGTTTATTCAGAAAGAACTGAATGCTTTTCGGCAATTAGCCAGCGTAGACAGAGTTTCCGTGTCGCAGCCCTGCTGCTGGCTGAAAGCTGGTGGGTAGATTGACAGACTTAGAACAGCTATTTAAGAGTAAGGCTGCTGTGCGTGTAGAAATAGCCACAGACAGTTCGTGTTCCTGAGGAAAATGATGGTTTGTTATTATGCTTGAACTATGATGAAATCAGTAAAAGCATCATAGGAGAGCGAAACCATGGGGTGCTATTAAGAGTTGAACAATTCTAGTTTGTGAGGGAATGTGGATTCTACTTACAAAAAATTAATAGCGTATAGGAGAGGAAGAAAGAAGCCGTTGTCATTGTTTTGAAATGCTCGTGAACTATTCCATTGTGTCATGAATCGTAAGTCAAATTTCATGTTATTAGTATTAATTTTATTAGTGCGATGTGTGTGTACTGCCACAATATTGCCTTAATGAAATAATGTATTGTGAGCTATGTTCCATAGATCTAATGTTGTGCTTGTGAAATGTGGTGGAAATGTGCATGATGGGAAAGAGAGGGAGAACGAGAGAGGAGGGTGGGGAGATAATAGCGAGAGCTAGATAGAGATAGAGAAGAGCCAAGAAGGTTTTTCCTATTAGTTCACATTTTTAGGCATCCCAGTGACTTTCTTGGCTCACAGCACACTTTCCATCAATATTGGATAATATAGAATTCTAGTAATTTCTATGTCCTCTTCCTTGAGGACCATTTCTTCAGAGGAAAGGTCTCATGTGGTTCAATGTAGATCATTCCTTCAGGTTTAGAGGACATTCTTGTATACAGCTATCGTGTGTTCAAAGCCATTGGGTTGTGTTCATGTGGTTTAATGCACAAAACAATTTATTTCAGGAATAATTAAGATAAACCAGAGCCAGCTAAACGGCTCAGTGATGAACATGCTGCTAAGAAAGACTGATCTGAGTTTGATTCTTAGGTGCCACAAGATGGAAGGAAACAACTTCGTCCTGCAAGTTGTCCTCTGACCTTCACATACGGTCTGCAAAACCCCCTCATAAAGAGATAAATACATGGAATTGAAATAACTTTTTAAAAAGAATTTCGATGAACTAGAAAACTGAGTTCATGTCTATTCACAATGCTGGCCAGTCAAGAATACATGCTCATATGCTACCATTGTGGCAACAAAATTTGGACTGGTAAGACAAGAATCTTGGACAGCAGACATTGTTAATATGCTTGCTATTCCAAAATTCTCTCTAAATATAGAGAAAAAAGCCTCACAACCAAAAACAGAAAAAGCAAAAGAATAAAAGGTATTATGTGAGCCCTCTCCCGTGTGCAAACGTTGGAGTTAAGAAAAAACCTATTTTAAAGGCAAGTCTCAACCAACAGGATTTAGCTGTAACTCAAATAATCAGGAAAAAAGACTCAAACTTTGCAGGGAAAGAAAGAAAGCACAGACTGTGTAGGAATCAGTAGCACAGAGCCATTCCACTAAATGAAAGGCAGGCATGAACACCAGCGCATGAGAAGCCGCAAGGGGCACTTGGGTTGTATAACTCAACTGTGCACTTCATTTAAAAGGGGAAAGGGAAGTTATCATCTTTCCTTACTTCAGTATCATGGCATAAGTGACTTGCCCCGTTTCCTTTTCTACTCTTTTCTCTCTTTTTCTGTCACCTAGGATATAAAGAGAAGCATCTGTTTAGACAGACATTCATTTATCTCTCTGATAATTTGTGTACATTGGGGAAGTGTGGAAGCTTTTGCTATATTAAAAATAAACAGTAGTGGTAACCTTGGATCTATGTGGAGTCATCCAGTTTGACAAAGTCCTCACCTTCCACGCCACCCTGATGTACACAGAAGTAGTCTCGTTTGCAAACACTGATATTGAAAGGGTTATAGATAGGACTGGGGGATACATTTAGTCTATAAGTAATTGCTTTCCATAAAAACATGAGAGTGACTTATGCTTATATCTCCAGCACTGGAAAGGGTGGGGTCAGAGGAGTCATGAAATTTGTTTGTTGAGCTATTTTAGCTAGTCAGATTCAGTAAGAAACTCTGATTTAAAACTAAAGAATAAGATAATAGAAGAAGACACTTGGCATTGACCTCTGGCCTCCACACAAATGTACACACATGTGCATATATATATATGTATACATACACAAATAGAAAAACAATTTTAAAAATAAGAAAGATGGAAATCACAGTTCATATCATTTAATGCCCTGCAAGGAATAATTGCTAAATGAAAAAAGCAAATGTCTCTCTTTTATACCTCTGGAAATGTGAGCCTAGAGGGCAGGATCCTTCACCAATGCTATCTCACCAGGTCATTTCTCAAGACACTTCACCATCAGAGGCTAAGAAAAAAAAATCTTGCTTACAAAGAGAACATCACAGCAAGTAACTTGATCTCTTCTTTCTGCCAATTGGCAAAAATATCTTTTATAAATTACATGCTGATGTTCTTTGATGTCATATAAGGAGTTGGGACTTGATAAATGGTATTATACATTCGTTTCTAAAAATAATGTCTGGAAAAGCTGTCAAGTTCATCAAAAATAGGAAAGACTTCTACATTCTGGACTGAGTCATAGAAGAAAACTGATTCATATTGGTAAGGAATGGAAAATAGCAATTATCCCATATCTCTTGCTCCAAACATGGTGCTCTTTCTGAAACCTGTGAATTTCAATTATTGATTGATCACTGGGCTTCCATTCTAACAGGAAAGCTCCAGGATGGTGGGTATTTTACACACACACACACACACACACACACACACACACACATATATCACATACACACATGCACTCATATACATATGCACACATACATACATACACGCATACATACATACATATTGTGAGAACTTATCCCATAAAATGGAATCATAGTCCACATAAAATTGTAGCTGTCAAATAAACAAGGTGTGGGTTTAAGGATCATGATGTTGAAGGAACCCTGTTTGGCCTGTGTAGTTTCTTTCTATAAACTAATTATGGTAGCAGGACTCTAGGGAAGATTAAACTCTGGTTATTCCAGTTTAATATTTTGTTGTTGGAGTGTCCTAAATCCTCTGACTAGAGTTCGGGAAAAGATTGAGGAGTACTTACAAAGTAACTCTAAATTCATTGTTACCCAAAATATAATTTAAAAAAATTAAAGCAAACAAAGTTTCAATCAAATGTCTCAAATTTTCCAAGATTCTTCTCCAAAATCTCCTAGGAATTTCAAAAATGTAGCTAAGAGGCAACTTCATCATTAATCTACATGTGGGTAAAATAATGACCAGTGAGCATTACACACGCAAGAAGCAAGTGGGTGGTAGATAGGAAACTGATGCATTTAAGAAGAATGCAAGGAAAAGATGCAATGCTAAGAGCTACTGATTATATCAGCGATGGCAAGGAGAGCAATGAGAAATCATAAATGTGACCATCTAAGCGCACACTTGAGACACTCCCGTCTGACTCTGTCAGTGCAAACAAACCTACAGAGGATTTCTTTTTATTTTTACTTTCATTTCTCTTCCAAAATCTTCCTCCACTTTGAGTGTTTCATACCTTCATTTTTATTATCTTAATGAACAATTAATTAAATTATGACTCCAATTTATAGTACAACATGCTATTAGATAAATTTTTGCTTTTAATTATAAAGATCCTATCTTCTCTTTCGGAAGTCTGCTCAACGAAACCCAAAAAATATATTTTCCATAAAATCCATTTTACAAACTCACAGCCCTGTGAAAAGGTAACATTAGTTCTGTTTGTGATCATTGGTTCGAGTGAAGATTTACAGGGAGAAAACCAAGTGAAGATGAAAATGTCAATATGTGTTTTGGCAACGAAGTTTAGGATTTAATTGTGGGTGATGCTGATGGGTGACCTGGTCAGTGAGGTAATGTCCCTGCCCTGGCTCTAACTTAAAGAGACAAACTTGTTAGTGCCCCACCTCTCCTTACATCTTCCTTTGCACCACAGCACACCTCTTTGACTGACACCAAGCAGCAATTTCAGGTAATGTTCCCTGTCTTAAGTGTGCTGAATTACTTTGTCCCACTTTACGAATAGAGAATAAAAATGGGCGGGTGGGCATTTATACTTCTTGAGCACTAAGCATCCTCTAAGTCTTGCTGATTTTGATTTTGAAAAGGGAAAGCAGTAGTATTTGACGCCTCTATCTTCCCTTTCTTTTTCTAGATGCAATTTTGAATCCTTTAAGCTGGTTAATCAATAATTGCTTTTCTCTTTTATCGGATTGATAGTCACACGTCTTTGTTAATTTAAAAACAACCATTTGTGTTTTGGTTAATAAGTAAAACTTTGTTATTCCTTAGAAAAGAAGGGTCATTGACTCAAGATCTCAAATGGAGTTACTATTTGTGCTCTTGCTCTAGTTCCCAGTGGGTCAGGCTGGAAATCAAGACAGGGTAGTACTAATGTTCCACATCACAAAGTTGAAAGTATGGTGGTGGACCCTCCCCACCCAAAAATAAAATCAGAATTACAATCATAACACCCTAACTCCCCAAACAGGTAAACTGACAAGATAAGAAGTTTCCTTTGCCTGAATCCCTAGTAGAATAGATGACCTGCAGAAATCAATGTTGGTCAGTTAATTCTCTGTTCTATGTCTCCTGTTCAATTTAGAAAGAAAATAACTTTGAAGTAACCAGCTACTTTAATGTTTGCATGTGTACATGTGTGATTGTGTGTCTGAATCTGCTTTCTTCTCTCAATACCATCACATCCTCTGACTGACCCCTTGAATCTTTACTGTATTATATGGAAAGAAACATTGCTCAGTTCTAGAACTATAAACACATACCCCCCCCTAAAAAAGACCAATTAAGTTATTTAATTCATGGTAAATTTAGCCTTTGAAAGTACATGCACATACACATACATATCAATATCTGTTTATCCACCCTTGAGAGAGGATATTTAGTACATTTTTAATGCAGCTAGATTCTTTATTTCACCCCTAAAATTGTCCAGAAACAAAGACTAATTTAAGCAAAATGTCAGAGTACAAATTCAGTTTACAGAAAAGTTGCATTTCTATACACCAACAGCAAGCTCCCAAAGGAAGAGATAGATATCATGGATGCATTCCCATTTACAATAGCATGAAAGACAATAAAATATCTTAACATAAACCTAACCAAAGAGGTACTAGACCTCTAAAATGCAAATCAATAAAGACACTTAAGGAAAACTAATAAAGACACTAGAAAATGGCAATACTGTGGGACACTTTTAGTACCATTAGTAAAGGCTCTTGTCACACAAACATGATTTGAATTGGATCACCAGAACCCAAAAAAAGTGGAAGACAAGAAATAACTTCACAAAACTATTCTCTGACCACAGCATGCACCGTGCATGCACATGTGCATGCACACGAGCACACACACACTCATACATGAACGCCAATAATAAAATACAAAATATTAAAGTATAGTAAAATCTATCACACACTTTTAAAGTACAAACTCTGGGGGATATTTCTCATAATGTTGACTATTATTTGACAATTCATGAAAAAAAATACCAATACACAAACTATCTTGGATCTAAGCAACTTGTTTTACTCAAAAGCAATTTATAAGAAAATTTTCTCAATTGTACATCATTAAAAGAGTTTATGTCCCTTAAAAACATATCTGCTAGCATCTGCCTCTGTATTGGTAAGGCTTTTGCAGGGATGCTCGCAGACAACTATTGGACTGAGCACGGGGTCATCAATGGAGGAGTTAGAGAAAGGACTTACAGAGCTGAAGGGGAATGAAGCAACCTCATAGGAAGAACAACAATATCAACCAAACAGACTCCCCCAGAGCTCCCAGGGACTAAGACATCAACCAAGGGGTACACATATGGCTCCAGCTGCATATGTAGCAGAGGATTGCCATGTCAGGCATCAATGAGAGTATAGACACTTAGTCTTATGAAGGCTTGATAGATGCCCCAGTGTAGGGGAATCAAGGGCAGGGAGGTGGGAGTAGGGTGGGTGGAGGAACACCCTCATAGAAGAAGGGGGAGGGAGGATAGAATAGGTGCTTTCCGGGAGGGGGGGAGAACTGGGAAAGGGGATAACATTTGAAATGTGTATAAAGAATACATCCAAAAAAAAGAAAGAAAGAAGAAAAATCATATCTGATGATGTACAATTCTAACCAGAAACAATTGTAAAATGTCCCCAGACTTTGATTGCTAATCTGAACCACAGTAATCATTTTTCAGTCTTGAAAGGATGTATGGTTTTATAAATACTTACATTGACTTATGGGAAAAAATTGTACTGAATTTATTCCTAGTGTAGAGGCACACTGCAAGTAAATTAAGGACCTAAATGTGAAAAATAAGTTATGATGCTTTCAAATACAGTTAAAGAAAAAATCTTGCCCCCTGCCACCACTGTCTGCCCTTCTGCTGGGGTAGAACTTTGCCAGCTCTGCTGTGGTGAAGATTCCATCTCCTGATACTTCCTAGAGAACCAGCCACTCAGGGCAGTTGGTAAGAATCCCCCCATACCACCAACCTCTGGAGTCCCAGAGCTGCCAGGGATCCAATGGGACTCACTACCCAGCAACCACCAAAAGCCCCGCCCTTCTGAATAGCAATCCCTTCTGAGCCTTGTCCCCCTGCCACCACCACCTGACCTTCTGCTAGGGCAGAACCTTACCAGCTCTGCTACGGTGAAGATTCCATCTCCTGATACTTTCTAGAGAACCAGTCACTCAGGGCATTTGCGCTTTCTGCTGTGGCAGAATCTTACCAGGTCTGTTGCAGTGAAGACACCTCTTCTGATACTTCCAAGAGAACCAGCTGCACACAGGGCATTTGCTCTTTCTGCTGTGGCAGAATCTCACAAGGTCTGCCACAGGGAAGACACCATCTCCTGATACTTCCTAGAGAACTAGCTGCACTTAGGTCATTTGGAGTGCAGAGAGGCCTGGGAGCACAGGAGAGCTGGTATCCCAGGAGAACCTACATACCTGTGGGCACAGAGAGAACAGGAATCCCAGAAGTACATATATACAGGCTTACAAGACAGATAAGCCAAAATCAGAGATAGTAAGACCAGCTAACACCAGAGAAAACTAGATGGCAAAAGGCAAATGCAAGATCAATACCAACAGAAACCAAGGCAACATGGCATCATCTGAACCCAGTTCTCCCACAAGAGCAAATCCTGGATACCCTAACACACCGGAAAAGCAAGACCTGGAATTAAAATCACATCTCATGATGTTTATAGAAGACTTCAAGAAGGACATAAATAACTCCCTTAAAGAAATACAAGAGATCATGGGTCAAAAGGTAGAAGCCCTTAAAGAGGAATCACAAAAATCCCTTAAAGAAACACAGGACAACATGGGTCAACAGGTAGAAGCTCTTAAAGAGGAAATGAAAAATCCCTTAGGAAATTATGGGAGAGCATGGGTCAACAGGTAGAAGCCCTTAAAGAGGTAACACAAAAATCACTTAAAGAAACACAGGAAAACATGGGTCAACAAGTAGAAGTCCTTAAAGAGGAAACACAAAAATCACTTAAAGAATTTCAGGAAAACACAAACAAACAAGTGAAGGATCTGAACAAAACTATCCCGGATCTACAAATGGAAGTAGAAACAATAAAGAAATCACAAAGTGAGACATCTCCGGAAATAGAAAACCTTGGAAAGAATTCAGGAACCATAGATGCAAGCATCAACAACAGAATACAAGAGATAGAAGAAAGAATATCAGGTGCAGAAGATACCATAGAAAACATTGATTCAACAGTCAAAGAAAATGTGAAATGCAAAAAACTTGTAACCCAAAACATCCAGGAAATCCAGAATACAATGAGAAGACCAAACCTAAGGATCATAGGTATAGAAGATAGTGAGGATTTACAACTTAAAGAGCCAGTAAATATCTTCAACAAAATTATAGAAGAAAAATTCCCTAACCTAAAGAAAGAGATACCCATGAACATACAAGAAGCCTACAGAACTCCGAACAGACTGGACCAGAACAGAAACTCCTCCCGACACATAATAATCAAAACAACAAATGCACTAAACAAAGAAAGAATATTAAAAGCAGTAAGGGAAAAAGGGCAAGTAACTTATAAAAGCAGACCTATCAGAATTACACCAGACTCCTCACCGGAAACTATGAAGGCTAGAAGATCCTGGGCAGATGTCATACAGACCCTAAAAGAACATAAATGTCAGCCCATGCTACTATACCCCGCAAAACTCTCAATTACCATAGATGAAGAAAACAAGATATTCCATGACAGAACCAAATTTACACAATATCTTTCCACAAACCCAGCACTTCAAAGGATAATGGGTGAAAAATATCAACACAAGTTGGGAAACTACACCCTAGAAAAATCAATAAAGTAATCTTTCAACAAATCCAAAAGAAGATAGCCACACAAACATAATTCCACCTTTAACAATAAAAATAACAGGAAGCGGGCAGTGGTGGTGCACGCCTTTAATCCCAGCACTTGGGAGGCAGAGGCAGGCGGATTTCTGAGTTCGAGGCCAGCCTGGTCTACAGAGTGAGTTCCAGGATAGCCAGGGCTATACAGAGAAACCCTGTCTCGAAAAACCAAAAAAAAAAAAACAAGAAGCAACAATCACTATTCCATAATATCTCTTAACATCAATGGACTCAATTCCCCTAATAAAAAGACATAGACTAACAGACTGGATATGTAAACAGGATCCAACATTTTGCTGCATACAAGAAACCCACCTCAGTGACAAAGACACTCATTACCTCAGAGTCAAAGGTTGGAAAAAGGTTGGATGCACATTCATAAAGGAAACCTTACTAAAACTCAAAGCACACATTGTACCCCACACAATTATAGTGGGAGACTTCAACACCACACTCTCAACAATGGACAAATCATTGAAACAGAAACTAAGCAGAGACACGGAGAAACTAACTAAAGTTATGGACCAAATGTACCTAAGAGATATTTATAGAACATTCAATCCTCAAGCAAAAGGATACACCTTCTTTTCAGCACTTCATGGTACCTTCTCCAAAATTGACCATATAATTGATCACAAAACAGGCCTCAACAGATACAGGAATATTGAAATAATTCTATGCACCCTATCAGATCACTATGGCTTAAGGCTGGTCTTGAATTCAAACAAAAACAATGGAAAACACACATGCACATGGACTTTGAACAATGCTCTTCTCAATGATAGCTTGGTCAAGGAAGAAATAAAGAAAGAAATTAAAGACTTTGTAGAATTTAATGAAAATGAGGACACATCATACCAAAACTTATGGGACACATTGAAAGCAGTGCTAAGAGGAAAACTCATAGCTCTAAGTGCCTCCAAAAAGAAATTGGAGAGGGCTTACATTAGCAGCTTGACAATACATCTGAAAGCTCTAGAACAAAAAGAAGTGAATGCACCCAAGAGGAGTAGACGGCCAGAAATAATTAAACTCAGAGCCGAAATCAACCAAATAGAAACAAAAAGAACTATACAAAGAATCAACAAAACCAGGAGCTGGTTCTTTGAGAAAATCAACAAGATAGATAAACCCTTAGCCAAACTAACCAGAGGGCACAGAGGCACTACCCAAATTAATAAAATCAGAAATGAAAAGGGAGATATAACAACAGAAACTGTGGAAATTCAAAAATAATCAGATCCTACTACAAGAGCTTATACTCCACAAAATTGGAAAATCTGGATGAAATGGACAATTTTCTAGATACATACCAGGTTCCAATGTTAAAACAGGATCAGATAAACCATATAAATAGTCCCATAAATCCTGAGGAAATAGAAGCAGTTGTTAATAGTCCAGGACCAGATGGGTTTAGTGGGGAATTCTATCAGATCTTCAAAGAAGAGCTAATACCAATACTCTTCAAACTATTGCACAAAATAGAAACTCAAGGAACACTACCCAATTCATTCTATGAAACCACAATAATGCTTATACCTAAACCAAACAAAGATCAAACAAGGAAAGAGAACTTCAGATCAATTTCCCTTATGAGCATTGATGCAAAAATTCTCAACAAAATTCTGGCCAACCAAATCCAAGAATGCATCAAAACAATGATTCACCACGATCAAGTAGGTTTCATCCCAGGGATGCAGGGATGGTTCAATATACAGAAATCCATCAATGTAATCCACTACATTAACAAACTCAAAGAAAAAAACCACATGGTCATTTCATTAGATGCTGAAAAGGCTTTTGATAAAATTCAGCATCTCTTCACGATAAAAGTCTTGGAGAGATCAGGAATTCAGGGCCCATACCTAAACATAGTGAAAGCAATATACTATAAATCAGTAGCTAACAACAAACTAAATGGAGAAAAACATGAAGCAATCCCACTAAAATTGGAGACCAGACAAGGCTGCCTACTCTCTCCCTATCTATTTAATATAGTACTCGAAGTCCTAGGCAGAACAATGAGACAACAAAAGGAGGTCAAAGGTACAAAAATTGGAAGGGAAGAAGTCAAATTATCACTATTTGAAGACGACATGATCATATACTTAAGCGACCCCAAAAATTCCACCAGAGAACTCCTAAAGCTGATAAACAACTTCAGCAAAGTGGCTGGATATAAAATTAACTCAAACAAATCAGTAACCTTCCTCTACTCAAAGGATAAACAAACTGAGAAAGAAATTAGGGAAATGACACCCTTTACAATAGTCACAAATAATTTTACATACCTTGGTGTGACTCTAACCAAGCAAGTGAAAGATCTGTATGACAAGAACTTCAAGCCTCTGAAGAAAGAAATCATAGAAGATCTCAGAAGATGGAAGGATCTCCCATGCTCATGGATTGGCAGGATTAATATAGTAAAAAATGGCCATCTTGCCAAAAGCAATCTACAGATTCAAAGAAATCCCCATCAAAATTCTGAATCAATTTTTCATAGAGCTAGAAAGAGCAATCTGCAAATTCATTTGAATAACAAAAAACCCAGGATATTGAAAACTATTCTTCAAAACAAAAGATCTACTGGGGGAATCACCATCCCTGACCTCAAGCTCCACTACAGAGCAATAGTGATAAAATCTGTACAGGTAGGAAGATCAACAACCAACACATTGGGAAAAGATCTTTACCAATCCTACATCTGATAGAGGGCTAATAACCAATGTATACAAAGAACTCAAGAAGTTAGACTCCAGAGTGTCAAATAACCCTATTAAAAATGGGGTACAGAGCTAAACAGGGAATTTTAAACTGAGGAAACTCGAATGGCTCTTAAGCACCTAAAGAAATGTTCAGCATCCTTAGTTATTAGGGAAATGCAAATCAAAATAACCCTGAGATTCCACCTCACACCAGTCAGAATGGCTAAGATGAAAAGCAGATGCTGGGGAGGATATGGAGAAAGAGGAACACTTCTCCATTGCTGGTGGGATTGTAAGCTAGTAAAACCGCTCTGGAAATCAGTATGGTGGTTCCTCAGAAAGTTGGACATAGTAGTACCTGAGGATTCAGCTTTACCACTTCTGGGCATATACCCAGAAGATGCTCCAACATGCAATAAGGACATATGCTCCACTATGTTCATAGTAATGTTATTTATAATAGCCAGAAACTGGAAAGTACCCAGATGTCCTTCAACAGAGGAATGGATACAGAAATTGTGGTATATATACACAATGGAGTACTATTCAGCTATTAAAAATAAGGAATTCACGAAATTCTTAGGCAAATGGATGGAAATAGAATGTATCATCCTGAGTGAAGTAACTCTATCACAAAAGATCACACATGGTATGCACTAACTGATAAGTGGATATTAGCCCAAAAGCTCAAAATAAACATGCTACAATTCGCAAACCACAGGAAGATCACGAAGAAGGCAAACTAAAGTGGCGGTGATTTGGTTCCTCTGAGAAAGGGAACAAAATAATCCTAGGAACAACTATGGAGACAAAGAGTGGAGCAGAGACTGAAGGAAAGGCCACCCAGAGACTGTCCTATCTGGGGATTCATCCTATAAACAGGCACCAAACCCCAAAACTACTATGGATGACAAGAAGTATGCACAGAAAGGAGCCATTTATGGTTGTCTTTTGGAGGGGCCCTGCCAGAGCCTTACAGATACAGAGGTGAATACTAGCACCCAACCATTTGTCTGAGCGTGGGGTTCACTATAGAGGAGTTGGAGGGCAAGCTTGAGGAGCTGGAGGGGGGGTTGCAGCCCCATGGGAAAAATGACAATGTTGGCCAACCAGACGCCCCAAGGCTTCCAGGGTCTAAGCCATCAACCAAGGAGTACATGTGGTTCCAGCAAAAAGATTGGCAGAGGAATGCCTTGTCGGGCATCAGTGGGAGGAGAGGTCTTTGGTCCTGTGAAGGCTCAATAGAGGCCCAGTGTGGGGAATCGAGTGGGGGTCATGGAAGTGGGTTGGGTAGAGGAACATATTCTTGGAGGCAGGAGGTGGGAGGATGGGTTGGGGGTTTTCGGGGAAGGGGGAAAACCGGGAAGGGGTATAACATTTGAAATGTAAATGAAGAATATATTCAATTAAAAAAAAGAAAAAAAGAAATGTAAATAAATAAAATATCCAAAAATAAAATTAAAACTTTAGATTCTAAAAGAAAAAAAAGAAAAAAATCTTTTGTGGCTTAGATATGGGAACTTATATGACAAGTTATGAAACCAAGGTTTTCCAGGGCTTAATTCTTAAGATTGGAATAAATTTTAATGTTGAAAGCTAAGTAAGGGGGGTGTGTGGCTAGAGAGATGGCTCAGTGATTAAGAGCACGACTGCTCTTCCAGAGGTCCTGAGTTCAATTCCCAGCAACCACATAGTGGCTCACAACCATCTCTAATGGGATCTGATGCCCTCTCTTGGTGTGTCTGAAGACAGCTACAGTGTATTCATAACATAAAATAAATAATTCTTAAAAAAAAAAAAGCTAAGTAAGAACCAAGACAGTTCAGTGCAGAAAGAATTGTCTTTTCAACAATGTAGTTAAGACAAGTGGGTAGTCAGTTAGCAAGGTAGAGAAATTTAACTGCTTTTGCTCCACAGAAAGAAAGGCAGCACAGATATAAAGAAGTTGGAGACTCAAAATTGACTGGTACCTTATAAAAGCTTAATCATAGTAAGAGAATTAACTCAGTCTAACACTTTAGAGGGAAGAGGAAGGATGTTAGATATGTGGAAAATATGTCAATGTAAGAATATATGCATAAAATGGCTTACATAACTCTGTATGTTTAAAAGTACATATGCATTAGAGCCAGTCTCTGTGATGTGAAGTTAGGCAATGATTTCCAAGCTGTAAAACAAAAAAACTGTAAATGGAAAGGAGAAAATCGATAAGACAGACTTATTCAGCCTGGTTTCTCCATCCTGGAGAGAGGAGGTAAGAAGTTAAAAGTACTTCCTGCTGCTCTTCTGTAAGTCCCCAGTTGGATTCCTAGCATCCATATCAGGAAGTTCAAAACTGCTTATCATTGCTGCTCCAGAAGATCTAATACCTCTTCTGGCTTCCCTGAGCATCTGCACATACACATAGGCCCACAGAGACACACATAAACACTAATTTTAATATAATTTTCAAAATAAAAATAATTTTTTTTTAAAATAAACTTGTTTAAAATAATTGTCAGAAGTTTTAAAAAGCAGCTAACAGAGTAAGAGAAGACATTTGCAAATCTTTTATCTGGCACATAAATTTCTGATAGTAATTCTGGCCAACTTGGTAGGATAAAATGTTCTTAAGTACCGGGCAAGGCACCACTTCTGGTACTTTCTGTATTTCCAGAGAGGCATCTGAACCAGTGGGTTAAATAGCGAATCAGCTTCAGCAAATTTATATCCAGTCATACAAGCCATGGAGAACAAAGAGGTGGAGGGAACATAAATATTCCTATTCTCTGTCCTAGCACCTCTGTCCCCAACTTAAAGATCCAATGTCAAGCTCTCAGCTACATCAGCTCCTGCCCCAGTGCCATGCCTGGCCACTGCCATGTTCCCCATTGTGATGGTTAAGAACTCACCCTCTAAAATTGTAAGCAAGCCCCCAATTAAATGCTTTCTTTTTATAAGTTTCATTGGTCACTGTGTCTCTTCACAGCAATAGAACAGTAATTAAACCATGCCAAGTGGTCCTCCAGATTCTTGGATCTTTAGCTTCAGACTAAAGATCACGCACTAGCTGTTTCCCTGGTTCTCCATCATCTATGATATTTATTGTGGCTATTCCTTTAAAACTGTGAGGACCAATTCCCATAATTAATCTTCATTCACCTGTTTATTGTCTATTTATCTATCTCAATTAGTAAGATTTTTAGCTACGGTAGCATATACTGAAAATCAACATATAAAGAGAAAGGATTTATTTAGGCTTAAAATTTGGAAGATTTTGGTTAATGATCAATTATAAGCTCCCTTGCTTTTGGTCGTTGATGATCTAGACATCATAGTGAAAGCTGATAGAGGAGAAAATGTTTATTTTAAGGCAACTGGGCAGTATAAGAGCTAGACACTGTGTCTCAGAATCCTGATCAGTTAATGTTCATCCAAACATATCATGCAACAATTTTACTTCTAGTGTTATATACAGCAAAAATGGACAGATATTCATATAAGACTCACGCAGTGCTCATCCTACCATTCCTCGGACTAAAAGCAGAAACTTCTCACATTCTTCCAAATGATTCAACAGTAAATAAAATTTCACTCAATGGAATACTATTTAGTAACAGAGGTGTGAAATACTGATAAATGAATACACTAAAAAAAATATCGTAAGGGTTGTGACTGGAGAGATGTCATGGGATTTTAGAGCACTTGCTCTTTTTGCAAGTTCAGAGTCTAACCCCTCATGTCAGGAGACTCACAACTACCTGTAAAGCTCTGGGGATTGAATGCCGTCTTCTACCCTCAATGGGCACCCACACATGCAGCGAATTCAAGTACACATAAAATAACGAGTAAATCTACAAAATACCTTGTTAAAGGGTGTTATCATGAAAACTACAATATATTATGATTTCATTTACATTAAATGTCTAGAATAATTAAGCTCAGAGGAAAAAGAGCAGCTGTATTCTAGCTGTAACGTTATTGGGAAGCTAAAGTAGTTTTGGTTAATGGGTAAGGGGTTTCTTTTTAAAATGACAAAAGTGTTTTACAATCCAGAGTGGTGATAAACAAACTTCTGAAAATAAAAGAGCAATTATGAGAATAATTATTTACTTTAAATGAGCAAATGTTACGGCATATGACTTATCTCAATACAAGATTTTATAAAGATAGGGATCTAGAGGTAGGGTACTGTGAGACTTCTTAGTTGCTGAAATTTTTTTTTAATGAATTTCCCCTACTAATTCCCAGGATCTGTGGAAACCTGAATTCTGTATAACACATCTTAAGCAGAACAGCATGCTTATTTTGTAACTGTTAGATCTCTGTGGTTTCTTTATATGGCTTTTCCTAGTGGTTTTGTATAAGATGGGTTCAGTAAGCTTTTCCTTCTTATTTCTCCCAGGATTCTCACCACTTGTCAGTTGTCTTTCTCAATTATACTGCAGCCTTTCTTCCTCTCAATGCACACAAATGCCTTGGATCCCCTCTTTCTCCTGCTGACCACATGCAGCCAAAATTTCAAGACCCTGACTCAAAATAATTGATTTTCTGAAATGTTCAAATTTCCAAATCATTACCTTGTGAGTGTCCCAGGTCCAGCAGCTCCTCAAATAGATCGTGCCTTGGACCTAATTTCATCCCTACAGACTTTCTCCTCCTATTGTGCTCAGCAACACTGTTCCAATCACTTAAGCTGATGAGGTTTACTACACCATCCTGAGCTTCCACCATTCAAGCCTTCTCAGCATCTTCCTAAATCCCTCTGCTCCTCTTCAGTCCCACATCATCTCCCCAGTGGGCTACTTCCACCATTCTCTAAACTGAAACAATAGAATAAGTATCCCATTGTAGCATGTTTGTGTCAACGATATAAAAGTTATTTCCCCAGAGGAAGAAAATTTTGTTGGTAAAAGTAGAAATGTGAATTTAAAAAGCCCTGAGGGGAAGGATAAAATTAGGAGAAAGACCTATGAATCCCCTTTTTGGGGAAATAAATTTTTAAAAGTGATTTTCAGTTCAAATATTGGCAGGTTCTCTGCTTTACTTTTGTGAGCATGTCATTCTCATACACACCTATTCCTAGTCCGAATCTTCTCTGTTTCGTGGTGTGAATGCTTGGCTTCAAAATAGCCTATCTCCTGCTCACCAACGTGATTAACTTTGTCATATTAGAATAATGGTTTCCTAAAGGAATTCTCCTGACTGCAGTTTCTCAGCTGTCATTTAAAGTTTGAAAATTCCATTCTTAAAAGCAGAGATAGCGTTTTTCACCTATTAGATTAACAGAACTGAAAAGACAGACACGGTAAAGGTGCGGGGGAAAGTTGTATCTACCGTCGGGGGCAATTTTAATGGAGCTGATTTAGCAAACCCCATAATACTTTTTAAAATATGCACGCCATTTGATTCCGGGATTCTACTTTAAACTGTGTACCCTACAGAATTGCTTGCATATGGAAGCAAACATGTCTATTGTTGAGTTTTTCCCCTAGGAGGGTAAATTTGAAAACTTGCTTAAATGGATTCAAATAGAGAACATTTGAATTATAGCACATATATGTTCTCCTGGATAGATGGTAACTATTATAGCAGTGTTTCCTTCTTATGTCAAATTCTAATTATTTTCCAGAGCCAATAGATAAACCTTTGTTTGTTAAACATTTTTTAACATTTATTTTATTTGTTATTTATTTATTTGGGGGTATGTATATGTGTGTGGGCAAGTGTATGTGTATGTGCGTAGCTATGTACCTGTGTGTGCACGTGTGTGTGTGTGCGTGTGTGTGTGTGTGTGTACCTATGTACCTCTGTGTGTGTACCTATGGTGTGTGTGTGTGTGCTGGTAGAGGCCTTAAGGGGCTGTTCGAACTGGAGTTTCAGGTAGCTGTGAGCCAAGAGACATGAGACTTCCATGGGTGTTGGGAACTTAATTTCTGTCTAGCTGAAGGGGCAGCAAGCAATCAATTGCTGAGCCATTTCTTCAACCTCAACACTTATCTTTTATTCATTTTTAAAGTTAAACTATAAATACATCACTTTTCCCTTTTTTCCCTTCCCCCAAACCCTCCCATAAGCCTTCTCTCCAACCCCATCCATGTGTCTTGCCTACCCCTTTTCAAATTGATGGTCTCTTATTCTTTGGTTGTTATTGTTACATATCACTATATAAATACAATCTTTTGAGTCTCTTTGGCATTGTTTGTGTATATACAACTTCATGCCTGACCACTTTGTATTGGATAGCCAAGTAGGGGCTCATCCCTGAGAGAGTAATTTTTTCCTCTCTCAGCAGTCGCCTGTTGCTCTCTGTCTAGATGTAAGACCTTACAAGACCCTTTCCATGGTAGCATATCTATTAGTGCTGTCATGTTTGAATCTTGTTTAGGTAGCCATACTGTTGCTATATCATGGATATAGTTTTCCTGTCACTTCCAGAAGACCCTGTATCAAAGAAGCTCTTTATAGTGAATGGAGATAGTTGTAGAAAAACCACAACAGATCATAATGAAGAGACTGAATATTTGATTATGGGAACCCAGTCCCAATAGACTCATCTATAACACAATTCCTGTACCTGAGAATCAGGGACCACCTCAAAAAGGAAACAGAGAGCTAGAATATCCAACATTTATATTTTTAAATGCTAAATATAATTTGAGAGATTTTATAACTTGGTATTTTTATAAATATATCATATTTTATATTCAACTCTTGTAGCAGTATTTAAATATATAAAATATGCTTGCATATTACACACAGCACTATAACACCCATTTTCAGACAAGGATCAACAAGATGCCCATGGTTCCTCAGCTCTGGGCTTCAGTGCTAGGATTCAACACAGACACTCTTTATCTTTAAGCTCTTGCCCATATTCCATCTGTCTTAGTCAGGGTTTCTATTCCTGCACAAACATCATGACCTAGAAGCAAGTTGTAGAGGAAAGAGTTTATTGAGCTTACACTTCCCTGCTGGTATTCATCACTAAAGGAAATCAGGACTGGAACTCAAGCAGGTCAGGAAGCAGGAGCTGATGCAGAGGCCATGGAGGGATGTTTCTTACTGGCTTGCTTCCCCTGGCTTGCTCAGCCTGCTCTCTTATAGAACCCAAGACTACCAGCCCAGGGATGCCACCACCCACAAGGGGCCCTCCCCTTGATAACTAATTGAGAAAATGCCCCACAGTTGGATCTCATGGAGGCACTTTCCCCAACTGAAGCTCCTTTCTCTGTGATAACTCCAGTCTGTGTAAAGTTGACACACAAAACCAGCCAGTACACCATCACAGCAGTTCATTGACATCTATGAAAACAGCCATAGTCTTTTCATAGAGAAGTTCATTCACTACTCATGCTTTGAGCACCAGGTAAAGGCACTGTGTAAGTCAGGGCCGAGTCCTTCCTGTTACTCCCACTCAGCATAGACAGCAATTATGATCAACATTCAGCACAGATAGAGGTTACTCAGCTGCTTCTGCAGATGGGACTCCTCCAGGTAGTCTCTAGCAGAACAGTTATCTGTCCTTCCTAGTACATGTTTCAATTTGAAATCTCCTACATTTACAAAGGACACATGCACAAACCAACTATTTGGCATGTACCCCACTGTTTTTCATGACTCCATGACACTGCAGAGTAGTTACTGTAGGTGTTTGCTACTTGGGTATTCATACTAACTTCTCTATTTACTATATGATATGAAATAAACCAAAATCTCTCTGAACCTCATTTGCTTGGTTATAAAATAGGGAGTACAATAATACCTGTGTCTCAGATATAACAGATCATGCATGTCTATATCAGAAGCTGATTCATGGAAAAATCTCTACCAATTCATGGAAATTTTTGTAGAAATGTATCAATAGATACTATGTCTATTCCCCATACACCACACAGGACAGAAATCAGGTGGTACTTTCTTTATCCTTACAAAGGAACTTCAAAGGCAGTGTTTCACATCCATGTAGAAAGCATTAAGGTGGGTCTAAGTTTTGGTGGTTCCAACCTCATTAATGAGATTAGTACTCAGACAAGATATTGAGATGTTTTGCCTTTTCTGCCCTTTCTACCTTGTGGTGATTTTAACAGCTTCATGTTTATGAAACAGCTTGCTTGTCTCACCAAGTCTACTGGAATCACAGTCTTGGAGTTTACAGTCTCCAGAACACCATGAAATTATATATATACAGGTATATATATAATATATATATACATACATATATAGATATAGATATGTCATCTTTATGGGTTTTTTGCTGTGAAATTATTCTGTTTGTTTTGGTGAAGCAGTGGTATGTGATATATGTAAATCTAATAAATTTTATGCCAATCACTGCAAAATGCCAACCTCAACTCATTTATGACTGTTGTCTCAGTCAATATCTATTCACTTATTCTTACAATCTCCAGACTTCATGGCTAAATTTTATGTAGCCCCAGAACAGGGTCATGAACCGATAAATGAGGTTTGTACTCACTCTGATAGTGGACTTTCAGCATCTGAAATAGTAAAAGGAATTCCAGAGCAAATGCTGGCACTCGATCAATGCATATTTAACTAGTTATTGAGCTCCACTAATGAACTCTACTCTATGTCAAATGCTAGGAGGAAGGAAAACCTGCCTTATATGTCTTTAATAGAATGTTTAGTCACATCCCAAAGGAAAAACAGTGATATATAAAGGTTAAAAATAGATTTTACAATCTGAGTCCCCATGATATCAATGTGGAGGAGAGTTAAGTGGCAGGAGATATCTCAAATGGTAATTTGATAATATAATAAAATAATTATTATTAGGAACTATTTTGTGAAATTTTGTAATGCAATCTCTGTAAAAAAAAATGAAGGCAGGCAATATTTTTAAGCTATTTATCTTAAATTTCTAAAAACAATTTCAGATAGGCTAGAAATATGTGACAGTCAGTAAAGTGTTTATCACACAACCATGAAGATGTGAGTTCAGATCTCAGCACCCATGGAAAAAAGATTGGCATGGTGATACTAGTCTATAATCCTAGTGCTAGGGAGCAGAGATAGCCAGTCCAGCTGAATCAGTGAGCTCCGGGTTCAGAGAGAGACCCTGGCTCAAAGGACAAGATAGAGAGATGCCTGATATTTACCTCTGGGTTACACACACACACACACACACACACACACACACACACACACACACCACAGATACAGAAATAAATAAATATTAACAGCCATTTTACTTTATGAGTAGAGAAGGGCTCTCTGACTCACTGTAGTTTAAGGAGCATCAAAGAACAGGCAGCAAGTTTGATAAATCTCCAGAACATCTCAAACCAGCTTTTTATATGCTTACGTTGGTTTAGTTTTCAGAGTTTAAACATTTATGGCACTCAAATAGAATTTGTAAATCTGAACGACAGGGGAACTGTTTCTTGGTTGATTCCACTAAATCAGCTAAGACTACTATTCAACCTAGAAATTTAACTAATTATTTACAACAGATTAAATAGTTCCTGAGAAGCTGCAAAGCCTTGTCAAAAGAGAGAGCTGGTGTTTTCTGAGAAAACCTGTGGACAATAGAGAGGTGAGCCAGGTCCCTGGACTTTTTCTCTGGGTGCAAAAAGTATCTGGCTCTGAGACAGCTCAGACTGTAGCTATGTGCAGCGACGGGGACAGTCGTCATTTCTTCACCTTCGGGGTGGCAATTACCTTGCAATTGCATGCATATGGAGAAGAAAATAAACTCCAAATTACATTGTGAACGCTGGAGATTAGTGCATCATTTCATGGACAGTTGAACCTCTGTCCCATATAAATGTTTCCATAACAAAGAAAAAAGCACCATTATACCATCTCCATGGAGCTTGTGTTAGGGTGCTGCCACCTGACCTCCGTTATGGAGAATGGATGTTGGAGGTGGAGGGATGAAACCAGCAACAAGGTTTTGAAAATTTAGTGAGACATCAGTGTCTGGCCTTAAACATTCATTCTGTACTCTCTGGTAGCCATAGAGCATAAGATGCCCCAACTCTGCGCCTTTTGGTAATGGGAGTATGTACAAATTGTGTCTCTGAAGACAAGTGCACACTGCAGAACATGTGTCAATATAGACAGCATTAAGCCTTCAAGAGGAGTTTAAAATGCTTTATAGTTTCAAGTCAACTTCTGAATTCTAAGACTCAAGCAGAAACTTGGATAATGACTTCTGGTGTTGTTGAGATTTTGAATTTAGACACTGTCCCCAGCCTCCTCTGAGAGTGAGTATCTGGGTATCAGCACGGAGAAGAAGCTGTCTGAACTTTGAACTGTCTTACCAGGTTGAAAACATTTCTTCCAGCTTCTTAGCCATCTTCCCCCGTGACTCCTTGTCCCCCCTGGGCTCCTTGAGTTATGCCCTTTGCTTTCATATCAAAGTTAGGTTAGGGGTTGGTTGTGTATTTTACCTGCACTGTTCCCAGGACAGTGAAAGCTGTCAGTGTTGGGTCATTCATGAGCTACTTTCTGCAAATCTTTCCTGCCTACTTTCCTTTCATAACTGAGTTCAACCTATTCTCTTTATGCAAAAATATAAGTCTGGTTCTGATACATTAAGGGTGAAAATATTAAATACTATTTGTATTTTTAATCAATTTATCAGTATACAATTATAAAACAACAATGAGGAAAATGAAACAAGAGTGCAAAGCCAAAATGGAAAGGATAGCCAGGCAAATGCTTTGATCTGAAACCTTCCACCCTTACACTTTCCAGGCCTCTGCCAATCTTCCTTCTCCATTAAGCCCCACTTTCTGGGTTGAGGCTCAGACAAAGGCTTGGTGTCTTGAGTTGGAAACTTGCCACTGAAACATCTCAAACACACCACAGTTCCCAGAACCCCATTCAACTTTAGAGGACCTGAAATCTCAATCATCAAAATATTAATCCTTTCCAGATTTCACATCTTTGGTACCAGTACATGACATTGTTTTTTAAAACACTGTCTAGACAGATACCAAGTACCAAAATTAAATCAGGATCAAATAGACCATCTAAACCGTCCTATAACCCCTGAAGAAATAGAAGTTGTCATTGGAAGTCTTCCAACCAAAAAAAGCACAGGTCCAGATGGTTTTAGTGCAGAATTCTATCAGACCTTCAAAGAAGACCTAACACCAATACTCTTCAAACTGTTCCACAAAATAGAAACAGAAGGAACACTACCCAACTCGTTCTATGAAGCCACAATTACACTAATACCAAAAGCACACAAAGATCCGACAAAGAAAGAGAATCTCAGGCCAATCTCTCTTATGAATATCGATGCAAAAATACTCAATAAAATTCTTGCCAACCGAATCCAAGAACACATCAAAACGATCATTCACCACGATCAAGTAGGCTTCATCCCAGGGATGCAGGGATGGTTCAATATAAGGAAATCCATCAATGTAATCCACTACATAAACAATCTCAAAGAAAAAAACCACATGGTCATCTCATTAGATGCTGAGAAAGCATTTGACAAAATTCAGCATCCTTTCATGCTAAAGGTCTTGGAAAGATCAGGAATTCAAGGCCCATATCTAAACATAGTAAAAGCAATTTACAGCAAACCAGTAGCCAGCATCAATCTAAACGGAGAGAAACTTGAAGCAATCCCACTAAAATCAGGGACTAGACAAGGCTGCCCTCTCTCTCCATATCTTTTCAATATAGTACTTGAAGTTCTAGCTAGAGCAATTAGACAAGAAAAAGAGGTCAAAGGGATACAAATTGGAAAGGAAGAAGTCAAACTATCACTATTTGCAGACGATATGATAGTATACATAAGCGACCCAAAGAACTCCACCAGAGAACTCCTACAGCTGATAAACGACTTCAGCAAAGTGGCCGGATATAAAATCAACTCAAGCAAGTCAGAAGCCTTCCTATACTCAAAGGATAAGCAGGCTGAGAAAGAAGTAAGAGAAATAATACCCTTTACGATAGCCACAAACCATATTAAGTATCTTGGCATGACGCTAACCAAACAAGTGAAAGATCTGTATGACAAGAACTTCAAGTCTCTGAAGAAAGAAATTGAAGAAGACCTCGGAAGATGGAAAAATCTGCCATGCTCATGGATTGGCAGGATTAATATAGTAAAAATGAGCATCTTACCAAAAGTAATACACAGATTCAATGCAATCCCCATCAAAATCCCAACTCAATTCTTCATAGAGTTAGAAAGAGCAATTCAAAAATTCATCTGGAATAACAGAAAACCCAGAATAGCTAAAACTATTCTCAAGAGTAAAAGAACCTCTGGGGGAATCAGTATCCCGGACCTCAAGCTGTACTACAGAGCAATAGTGTTAAAAACTGCATGGTATTGGTACAGTAACAGACATGTAGATCAATGGAACAGAATTGAAGACCCAGAAATGAATCCACACTCCTATGGTCACTTGATCTTTGACAAAGGAGCTAAAACCATCCAGTGGAAAAAAGATAGCCTTTTCAACAAATGGTGCTGGCTCAGCTGGAGGTCAACATGCAGAAGAATGCAAATTGACCCATCCTTATCTCCTTGCACTAAGCTCAATTCTAAGTGGATCAAAGATCTCCACATAAAACCAGACACACTGAAACTAATAGAAGGGAAACTAGGGAAGAACCTTGAACATATGGGCACAGGGGAGAATTTCCTGAACAGAACTCCAATAGCTTATACTCTAAGATCAAGAATAGACAAATGGGACCTCATTAAATTACAAAGTTTTTGCAAGGCAAAAGACACTGTCAAAAAGACAAAGCGGCAACCAACTAACTGGGAAATGATCTTTACCAACCTTACATCCGACAGAGGGCTAATATCCAAGATATACAAAGAACTCAAGAAGTTAAACTCCAGAGAGGCAAGTAACCCTATTAAAAAATGGGGTACAGAGCTAAACAAAGAGTTCTCACCTGAAGAATATCTAATGGCTGAGAAGCACCTAAAGAGATGTTCATCATCCTTAGTCATTAGGGAAATGCAAATCAAAACAACCCTGAGATTCCATCTCACACCAGTCAGGATGGCTAAGATCAAAAACACAGGAGACAGCAGTTGTTGGCGAGGATGTGGAGAAAGAGGAACACTCCTCCACTGCTGGTGGAATTGCAGGCTGGTACAACCACTCTGGAAAGCAGTCTGGCGGCTCCTCAGAAAACTGGGCATGACACTTCCGGAGGATCCGGCTATACCACTCCTGGGCATATACCCAGAGACTTTACCTGCATGCAATAAGGACACATGCTCCACTATATTCATAGCAGCCTTATTTATAATAGCCAGAAGCTGGAAAGAACCCAGATGTCCCTCAACGGAGGAATGGATTCAGAAGATGTGGTATATTTACACAATGGAATACTACTCTGCAATTAAAAACAATGAATTCACGAAATTCCTAGGCAAATGGTCAGAACTTGAAAATATCATCCTTAGTGAGGTAACCCAATCACAAAAGATCACACATGGTATGAAGTCACTGATAAGGGGATATTGACCCAGAATCTCAGAATACCCTAGACACAATCAGCATATCAATAGATTTCTAAAAAGATGGAAGGAGAGACCCCTGGTCCTGGAAAGACTGGATGTAGGGGAACGCCAGGACAGAGTAATGAGAGGGGGTTGAACGGAGAAAAGAGGGAGGGAAGGGGGCTTATGGGACTTTCGGGGAGGGAGGAAACGGGAAAGGGGAAGTGATTTGGAATGTAAATTAAAAAAATAAAATAAAATAAAATAAAAAAAAAAAAAAAAACAAAAACAAAAAAAAAAAAAAAAAAAAAAAAACACTGTCTAGAAACCCCGGAAGACTGGTGTGTTAACAAAGGAGATACATAAAAGTTGCTCTCATATTAATAATATTTATAATGCAATCTCATCCGTTTTTATGCTGCCATGAGGAGTAAGTACCCCCATTCCATTGTATACTTCATTTTTCTATATGTACTTTGAATTGTCGTTTTGTTTGCCTTCTCTCCACTATTCAGCTACAAGCTATTTAAGAGCAGATTTCAAGTCCACAACAGATTCAAGGCTCTGAGAACCTAGCACAGAATCCAACATCAAGATCAGGCAACAAATGTGTTCTGGTTCTCATGCTAGCTTAGCACATTGGATTGCATTTTAATGTCGTGTATTTTGTGCCAGCTCTTGAACTAGCCCCTGAGTGAAACTGAATGTGGGATCCAATCATCTTGAACACCCTGGAATCAGCTATGACGAGTCTGATGCTACCCAGCTGGTCTTGCCTCTCTAGAACCTTTTCAATGATGGAGATGCAAGTATATGCTTCTCTTTTATTTATTTATTTACTTATCTATTTACTTATCTATTTATTTATTTATAGTTTTTAAAATTAGATATATTCTTTATTTACATTTCAAATGCTGTCCCCTTTCCTGCACCCCCCCAAAAATCCCATAAGCCATCTCCCCTCCCCGTTCCCCAGTCAACCCTCTCCCACTTCCCTGTCCTGGTATTCCCCTACACTGCAGCATCGAGCCTTGCCAACATACTCCTTTCATACTAAGAGGAGTTTTATTCTATTTTAAAACTATTACTCTATTCAAATGATTAAAAATCACAATTCAGATATATCTTCAGATACCCAGAAAATGGATTTCATTGTTTCTTTCATGCAGCTAAAACATTGGTGACATTTATTTTTTGAAATGTAATGATGTGGGAGAATGGATGACTGTGATTCCACAAACAGTAGAAAGAAGGACCAATTATCAGTCATCAACAGGCTCCTATAATTAAGTGTTCCTGTGAAAGTTGTCTAAAAAAACATGGAGTTGTATGATATTTTTAATATAATATTTTATAAGTGTAAAATACTTGAATGGTAAATGACTTAGATTTCACTGAAATATTTTCAGTCTTTTCAGTCAACAGTCACTAAAATCATGGCTAAAAGGCTCATTGGCCAGAAACCTTATAAGATTGAAGAGAACACTTTTTTTTCAGATTGGAGAGAGTGTGACTGAATTGTTTTGATCCACTCGTTTCTTCTCCTCTAATTCAAAGGAAACACTGCACTTATTTCTGTAAAGATGATGTTATGAAGCATGGAGAAAGGGAGGTCCTAGACCTTCTGTTTGACTTCCTAGAATAATCTCATAGTAAAACTTCAGAGAGTCATCAATGACTATTATTTGAATCTAGCTGCTAAAATAAGACTTGCTCAAATGAGGTACCAAATTATTTACCTCAATAAGGAATACAGTCACCTTCCTGTTTGCTTTCATTTTTATCACTGTCTTTGTTGACTGCCTTTACTGAGCAATCTTCCTGGAACTGAGCGAAGTAGGCTAGCTGGAAGTGGTGATGCTGATGACTGGGAATGTCACTGATGAAAACTTGTGAGGCTGGAAAGAAATCTTAGAGTGTGATCATCCCTGAGATACAGCTTTGCAACCGAAAGGCGCTTCACCTTGCAATATTTGGTGACTTTCACAATCATACAGAGAGGCTTTATCCTTATATAACTCATTCCCATATCCTGGGATGTTCATCATGGCAAAAGCTTTTCTCTTCTATCTTTTCCTGATGCAATTCCTCTCTCTTCCCTATTTTCGCCTGGGCACAATAACTATAATCCACCACTAAAATCATATCCTTACCAAATCACCACATTCCTGGGTTTTACTTTAGCACAGGCACCCTTGACTGCTTTGTGACTAACTCTTACATGAATGTTCCAAATGATGATAGAATGATCATATGATTGTACTGAGGAAAGACTGATATGTGTGGTTCTTTGTATACATAATCATTCACAGAACTTCTCGATGAATGAGGCATATTTTGAACTGGAGTTGAATTAAAGATGAGGCATCCATGTTGGGTTAGTCAGCAGTCTGCCCATGGTTTCTTTTTATGATCTATCAAACTAAATAGCCAACCCATTCCATTTAAACTGCTAACTTGTAGCAAATCTGTAACTAAACTAATTAACATTTTATCCTCATATGAAGAACACATTTACTCTGTTTATATGGGATTATATTTATAAGATTTCCTACAGACCATCTGTGTGGTCTCTTGTAAATCTCCATCTCTCTTGGAGCATATTTCCTTAGCAGGAAAAGAAACACAAAACTGTTGTTGGTAAAGAAATTTATTCACCACTAAAGAATTACTTTCCAATTTAGAAATGCAAAAAGAGATTCTGTGCATCATCAACTAACTCTTACTACCTGGGAGAAGATTGATTTTTGTTTGCGAACCATATGCTTGATATCAAAATCATGTTCAGAGCCTTTCATTCATGATGGTAGATTGATCCAGTCCTCCTCAGAAACTGTATTTATCTTTTCCAGTACTCATCAAACACTAACTACCTAACCAGGTTGCAAGAAGAATCTTTAACTCCATAATTTCACTCTGGTAATTGCTTTTTTCTCCTTCTGTTTAACCAGAGTAAATGAACTATAATTTGAAATTCCACTTGACACTCATATCTGATGCTCCAGAAGACTCGAGCAAGGTGAGGAAGGTTGGAAAAGGCAGTCAAAGGAAAAAATATTTCTTCAGAAAATGAGAAAGAGAAGGGGTTGCTTACACGGACCATAGTGGTGACTATAAAGACATCTTGAGTTCTTTAAATAACATTAATCCAAATAAGTTTAACTCCAAATAAGGGCCTCCAAGCCAAAGTGACTCCAGGAGTCAGGACCGTATAAAGTGCAAATACTCCTAGACAAAAGGGCCCACCTAGATAAGGGGGTACCACTGAACTCTTACCTTCTTGTTGCCACAGGAAGATATTTCTTGCCCACCTGGCATTTTTTTTCAAGAAAAATACAAAATTATGGTAGTCTTTCAGTCATTTTCATACTTTTTTTTCACTTTTTAATCCAATGTTTATTCTTCACATAGTACTTCTATATTGTTATATATGTGTGTAAATTAAGTTTAAATTGTCATGTTTTTAGATAGAGTGCATTCGTGGTTTCATTCCTTCCTCATAGACAAGTTTCTTTCTTTTTTTATTAGATATATTCTTTACTTACATTTCAAATGTTGTCCCTTTCCTGGTCCCCCACACCCGAAAATCCCATAACCCATCTCCCCTCCCCCTGTTCCCCAATCAACCCTTTCTCGCTTCCCTGTCTTGGTATTCCCCTACATTGCGGCATTGAGCCTTCCAAGTACCAAGGGTTTCATAAATCAAATGAAGCTCAAGAAGAAGGAAGAAAAAAGAATGGATACTCTGGTCCTTCTTAGAAGGGGGAACAAAATACCACAGAAGGAGATACAGAGACAAAGTGTGGAGCAGAGTCTGAGGGGAAAGACCATTCAGAGACTGCCCCACCTAGGGATCCATCCCATATACAATTACAAAACCCAGACACTATTGTAGATGTCCACAAGTGCTTGTTGACCGGAGCTGGATATAGCTGTCACCTGGGAGGCTCTGTTAGTGCATTTTCATACTTTTAAGTGATGAACTCTCAGCCTGCTCTTACTGAAAAGCCATCCAATCAACATGGAGTACCCATATGAAGGACCCAAGATCAACCCCTGATAACTCCATTTATATGACTACAAAAGTCACTACAGTGCTTTGTTTTCCCAACACAATACAAAGTACTATTCTTACATTCTTCTGATCCTTTTCATACCAGTGTCGGGGACTTCGATTTCAGTAACACTATGCTTACTTAACTAACAACAACATCTTCACACGCAAACCCCTTGAAATTGACAGATGCTTTTACGTGGTACATGGATGCTTAAATCAGATGTTGTCCTTGCCATCTTGGGGTTTTATTTCCATTAAAAAGACAGACTAAACAGTAAACAACTGTGCAATTCAAATCAAGAGAAATGCCACAAAGTTCCTAAAGTGATGTTGCTAAAGACACATGAGTAGTTCACTGTAGTGATGGGTAAAGTAACTAACTTTTAGTGAGTATACATATGCTGGGTGCTGACCTGAGCATATTACATGGAGCAGTTCATATAAACCCCAAACAATTTTCAATTATGTGACACTCCTCCTCTTTCTTTTCAGATGACTCACTTGAGACACAAAAACAGTCAAGTGATTTACTGAAGGCTGTGTAAGTGGTAAGTGATAAACCTGGGCTCTGGGTCCAGTCAGTGAAGCTATCCCTTTGAGCAAGTCACCTGGCTTCCCTGTAGACTTCCCTGTATATTCCTCACCCAAGCTTATGAAGTACGAGTTGCATTTGGGTGTGTATGTGTGTGAAGAAATGCAACGAGAAAAAGGAAACTTGGGTACAACCATTTATACACTTACACAGTTGTCTTCTGATCTATGACTCAAATGTCCATGTTTGGTAAAGTACAATGCTCAAGATCAAAAGAGTTTTACATCAAGAAATTTTGTTTCAGGCTTAGTGACTCAGATCTGTAATCCAAGTACCTAAAATGCTGAGGCAGATTGTGAGTCCGAGGCCACCCTGGGCTACATAGCATGAACCTAAAAATAAAAGTAAGGAAATTTTATTTTTTAACATTTCTTGAGAGTAAATTCTGTACTCAAGATTTTGTTGTAAAAACATTTTAAGACAGAAGTACCTAACATTAAAATATTAATGAAGTTTAGACTTATTAATTTTCAGTGTGGGCTCCAAGACATTGTTCCTTCTGCTATTAGCTAAGGAACCTGTTTATTAACATTTATTGAAGTTTTCCATACTTCAATGTCTCATTTGTCTCAGGAGCAAAAACAAAAATTAACAAAACACAACACATGGTATCATTGACTGAAAACTCCCAAGGGTTTAAAAGGCAGCTGTTTAGACCAGAGATAGGACTTAGCAGTTAAGAGCACTTACTGCTGTTACAAAGGACCTGAGTCTGGTTCCCCAAAATCATAATGGGTCATTCACAATCACAATTCAGTCACAAGGGCTACAACACTCTATTCTAGTTTCTGCAGACATCTGTGCATGAGTGTGCATACACACACATACACACACATAAATAAAAATAAAATGTACTTTTTAAATAAATAAAAAGCAGTTGTTTATACCTTGATTAAAAATGTCACAAAATTATCCATCATTAACTACAATGGCTGCCCATACATATGTGCCCCAGCACCTACATTCTTCGAACAATTAGAAAGAGCCAGAACAAAGTACAATCTTATTAAAATCTAGATACAGCATAAGGAAAAGATTTTTTAAATATGTTTTGCCTAAAAAAGAGTACTGAAAAGCATTCTGATATGAAATGATCAAAACTAGTAATATCAATAAAAAGCAATAGACTTAAAAAAGACATCATTATTAGCTACTGAGGTTTTAATAAAACAATAATCAAGACATAAATACTATTTATAAATATTCCAGAATATCTTATTTTTCAGCCCAAATACTACTAAATATAATATTGTTAATATTATTATGTCTTACATAATAGAAAAACATTTGGTTATAAATATATGAAGAATAAAAGACTAATTTGCCACATGGACAATAGCCATAGAGTTCTAGGGCAATACTGGGATCTATCAAGATAGTGATGCAAAGGTTATCCCTTTCGTTTGGAATGCATGGTCCTAAGGGTTGCTGTCATAAGCTGCATTCCCAAAGAGCTTCTGTTTGTCACCAGCTAGTAAGGTAACAGAGGCCATAACAGTTTGGACTGATGGTTTTGTATCTACTTCAGGACACTCACACAAAACAAGATCCAGCAGCAACCATGCACTGAAAAGACACTGGGTTCTCCTCAAGGCCTCCTCAGAGGAAGCTACCCAGTGTGATGGAAGTCATTAGAATCACAGTGGCCTGTTATGCTTTCAACACAACAGCACACTAGGAAACAGCTAATCTAATTAAGCTGATCTCCAGAGAAACAGTTGTGGTGGATAAACATTTATTAAAAACATTTGATAATATTTGGATAGTCTGGTAAAATACTATGTCCTTTAATCAAATATCTCCTTATGAAGATACGGATATTTTAATATGCCACAAATATTGGTCTTTAAACATAATAATTATGTTTTAGAGAAATGAAATTATTCACCTATTAGTTATCTATAGCTCTTAAATAGCATAGTATCTCACATATATTATTTTCCAACATTTTACAAGTCATAGGTCCCAAAGAAAATTCTGGGTATATCTTAAAGAGATAGCAGCTTATAGGTCTACTAATTACCTCACAGAACTCCTTATGCATTATCACTGAGATTATGCTGTATCTTTAATTCCAAATGTGCCAGTTGAGAAAGATCCATGGTATCTAAGGAGAGGTTTCTTTCTTAAAATTATGCCCAACTCTAGATGCCTTCCACTAAAGGGACTGTGGCTAGGTCATTTGAAACTATTGGAGAAAGGGGATGTATCACAATTCCCATGTACGGTTCAGGTGAGTGACTTATTAAAGGCTTCTGAAGTCTTGGATTAAAATGAAATGAAATAAAACAAAACAAAACAAGCAAACAAAACCTAATGATTGTCCTTTTCCCTTTTCTTCCTGTTTTTGAAGAAGAATACTCGGTTATGTTGTCCTGGCTCCCAGAATTCTATATGATAACAAAACTGGCCTCAAACTCACAGAGATCTGCCTGCCTCTGCCTCCCTATTGCTGGGATTAAAGGCATGAAACCACCATGGTAGGCATTGACCTTTTTTGTTGTACAATGGTTCTTCTCTGCTTCTTTGTGGTAAATGGAGGTCAGTGGCCATCATTGTTGGGTGAAAAGTTTAATTTAGCCAATTCTTGAGTTACATGCAAGACACAAATTTTCATCATATTGTCAATGCAGAAGAAATCCACACTCCTTATTTAGAGAGCTTTTACCAAAGAAGGCTCAGACATCAAAGAAACCCTTCCCAGAGTGGGCCACACACCCCACACACACTGTTTAGATTCTCATCCCCTGATGAGTGTCTGTGCCCACTCAAGGTAAGTTAATTGCCAAGTTTCCCTGCCTCTGTGCATGAAATTCACTCCATTTTCTCCTTGCGCAGTTCAGTCCATCTGTTAAGACAAAAACTGATAGGACCAGCTTTCTGAGGCTATCTCAGACCCAGACTGTTTTCCTCAGTTCACACAGTTCTTATTTAAATTGTAACCCTTTTGGAGTATATCTCTCATGTAAGATGATAACATTATTATGTCATTTATTAAAAAAATTATATATTGAATTTCAACTCTAATAAATATACACATATATTTGTTATGTTCTAATATACTCTTTATGTGATATTCTTGAAAGTAGTGGCCTTTTTTATGATTTGCCTTCAAAGTACTGCCTTTTAGTAAAATAATGAGCCACTGACAAATGTTGGGTAGCAACAAAGTATCACATTGTCATTATATTTTGATGATCAATAAATTTTGGTGATTAAATGATATGACTGTTAATAAATATGTCTTATTTTCATAATACTTTAGAAATCATAGAATACTTCAAATGCTTCATTGTCTTTGATAATTGGGGAACTTTGTGTTGGAAATGAGACAGATAATGTATTCATTCCACAGACAAAAGTACAAGAATGAGGAAACGCAGGTGTTAACTAGACAGTGTTAAGATGTTTTCCAGCCTGGAAAGCCTATAAAGAAATAACAGAGCTAGTAAACATGGCAAGCCATGCACTTATTTCCTTCTGCCTTCCTCTGCAACCTTGTTTAAATGGTAATAAAAATGTTCTTAAGATGTGTAGTTAAAGACAAAGAAAAAGGAAGAGATGGTTAAATATTTCATGGTGAACAGCAAGAACTGTCCTAGCTCAATCAGAAACTTAAATCTGCAAGGCAGGAGGCTAAAGAAGGGAGAATAAACCAAAAAGAATCCAGCCACAATTCTAGGCTCTTGGAAAGGCTAGAGCACTTGAGGAAAATGAGGGCGTTTGAACGCATATACAGAGAAACCCTAACTCGGAGGTCATCCTCTGAGCTCTGCTGACAGGAAGAGTGGTCACATACTGCAGTAGATTTGGACATAGTGACCATAGGTGTCTCCAAGAAATGGACAACTTTCATTTTTAAAACACAGAATTATGAAGAAGCTGGCATCTGAAAAATGGTGACCTTGAATGCAGTTAAACAAGCAAGTAGACGGCGAGAAGAGTGCATGAGAAGAGGTGAGACATTTGGACCGCAGTAGGAGTGGGAAGAGAGACAGGCAATGATTGGCCCCAGATGAGCCATGAAAGCCAGCAGAAGTGGGGGAGACGGAGTGGACACAGATGTCCTGGAAGAGGTGCAGGTCATGGTGGGACCCACCAGGGGATTAGATTCACCTTCCAATTGCACAGGAAGTTGGGGCATATTCATGGAATTTTGTTGGTCTGTGTTCTTTGGCTGAGAACAACAATCTGGTAAATGAACTGACACGTAAAAGGTAAGGAAAAGAGGGAACTTGATAAAAAGAATTTATAGGGAGCTTATAGGTCACAAGAAAAAAAGAAGATATTTTATCTTGATTGACTATAAAGCAAAGTGGCTTGGGAGGTCCCCAAAACCGGAAATGGGATAATTTTGAAAGGGATTCAATGCTCTACTTCTCAACCTTGAAATTTTTCTTTTAAAACTAAAAATTCCCAGAGCAAAGCACCAGGCTAATTTCGTTTGTGTCATTTGATCCTTGACTATAAAGAGCAAAAGGCTATGATGGTCATCAAACATTCACAAAGCATCTGGGAGCTGCCTACGGGAAGTGAGAATACTGGTCCTGGAAGTTATCACTGGGCAGATGGAATGGGGGATTGGCACTGCAGTTGCTGATCATTGGAGGATGCAACTCTTATTCTGACTTTATATAATAAATATTCATCTGTGTAAAAAAATGTGTATTATAATATAATAAAATCCCTTAGTTTTCACCTGTTAATAAAAATAATCTTAAAACTAAAATTATAATGTGGCATTCTAAGAAAGCAAGAGTTACTTGAAAGAGAAAATTCGTAGGGAGGAAAAAGTGTGCAATTATATGGATTGAGCTGGAAAACAAGGAAAGATTTTTTAAAAATCGCTTAAGACTCTATGTTCGATGCCTACTTGATATGTACTACGTAAGAAAAAGGCATATATTTACCAAAAGGTTAATAGCAAGAAAATAATAACCTCAATAAAAACACAAGCCTCAGAGTCCATATTTCTTCATGAACCCTCAATTTATATACATTTTATTCTGTCAAAAACAACAGGGTCATCTATGCTTAAGTTTATGGCCCTGGGGAAGCCTGACAAGATTGAGCCCTTAACAGAACCTGTGGCAGACTCCGGATGAAACCACCCATTTGTCTTGGCAGCCCATATGACTCATTTGAATATTTGTTCATAGAGACTGAGCTGGTAACAGAAACGATTGCTTTGATTGGTTTATTTGCTACAAGAGGCTGAGTAAGCAGAAGAGCGAGATGAAAGAAACAACAAAATTGTTAACAATCTTGCTTCTGTTTTTTGGGTTTTCATTCAAGGGTAGCTTTTGAAAATGGTTCTGTGGATTTTCTTTTCTCCCAGTTTCCCACCCGTCACCTAACATTGACTAAATAACCATCGCTGATGCACTGTGATATCCTAGGTCCTGGGTTAGGAACCGGTTAGGTAGTGAGGTAAGCATGAGGCTGGCTCTCTTCACACAGGCTCATTAACCTAAAGGAGCCAGGGTCATTTGCTAGCAGGCTGCTCCCTGAGCAAATTCAACTGCTGAAGTTAAGTCAGGGACATCTTTTGTACATATATTGACTTTAATTGACTTTTTATTTCTCTTACTCTTGTCAATCATATTAAGATAGAATGTGTGCACAATAAAGGTTTTAGGTAATTAGTTTTAATTCAATGCATTTTTGAGAGGTATATAGGATTGCATAATTATCTCCATAATCATGACCTGGAACATTGTCATTAGAGCAAAAAAATCCAGTAGTCCTGGAGATCTCACCCATGACCCTTAGTGAGTACTGGTTTGAGTTCTGGAAGTTGTGAGTGCATGTGTGTATGTGTACCTGTGTGGGTATGTGCATATCCACGAGTGTGTGTGTGTGTGTGTGTGTGTGTGTGTGTGTGTGAGATGCCTTTGTAGCTCATCCATGATATCATGAATGCAGAGCTTATTTTTCTTGTTCTGAATGGCATTTTATTTTTGTTAATATACCAAAAGTTGTACCAGTACCTGTGACTAGGCATTAACTGGTTGCCAATTTGGAGATATCCTAAAGAAAGTGACTGTGAACATAAAGAACCAGTATTCTTTTAACTAAAAAAATTAAATATACAGCAATATACTTTGACCATATTCTTTCCCCTCTCCCTACTCCTCTCAGATCTTCCCACTTCCTGATTCACTCAGTTTCATGATGAACATGTATTATTGTGTGCCAAAGTATCTACATTTCTTAGCTGAATACAAGAAATGAATTTCAGCATAATACAATAACTATATGCAAAACTTCATGAGAAACTGAAAAAATGATTTTTCAACATTTTTGTTGAAATACTGTGACACAGTGTATTCCCAGCAGACCTGTGTGAGAACTCTCGAGGTCTTGTACTTATAATTTTATAGTTTTTGTTCTTGTCATCGCCTCAGTCCGTGATCAGCTTTTATCTAAATTATGAATATGATCTAAAGTAAGGGTTAAGTATATATTCTTTTGTTCAAAGTTCCTCAGTTATTAAAGCACTATTTGGTAATGAGACCCTAATTTCCCTCATTACCTCGTCATGGCACAGACCTTCAAAAGTAAATCAATGAACTTCTGTCCCACTGATCTGTTTTCGCCTTCTCTGAAGTCGACCTGAGTGGATAGCACTGGAAAGCAAACTTTGAAATCTTTTCTATATTTTCAAAAGCAATTTGAGCTTTTTATGTGTTTTGTTTCATAGGAGATTTTATAAGTTTTAGTTTTTAAATTACATAACAGTTACATAATCTTCTGACTGAAAAGCTGAACTGGAATTTGGATAGAATCAAGCTAGATTTGTCTACCAAACTGAGAAAAATTGACATTGTAACAATGTTGCATTTTCTTATTCTCCATAGGAATATCATTCTTTCTTTGACTGTCTTTAATTTCTGTCAGATATATTTTCTAGATTTCTTTTTTTCTTTTCTTTTTTTTTTGATTTTTTTGAGACAGAGTTTCTCTGTGTAGCCCTGGCTGTCCTGGAACTCACTCTGTAGACCAGGCTGGCCTTGAACTCAGAAATCCACCTGCCTCTGCCTCCCGAGTGCTGGGATTAAAGGCGTTCTCCACCACTGCCCAGCTACCCATATTTTCTAGTTTTCAATGTAGATGTTTTGCAAATACTTTTTAAATCTTCAGATATTTTATAGCTTAACTTCAGTTGAAAGTCGTGTTGTTCCTTTAGTCTAAATTTTCAGTTGTTTATTACTAAATATACATAGAAATATATGCTTATATCTGTATATATATTTAAGTTATTATGCCATATTTCTATATGGTATATAGAAATAAAATTGATCTTTATACACAATGTACTTATAAAATATATCATGAGACCTTGTTAAACTCATTATTTTATAGATTTTTGTATATTATTTATGAATAATTTCATAACCTAAAACATTGTCATTTTATATTTTACCTTTCTAGTCTGGAAGCATTTCACTTTGTATTTTCTTAAATACCTTGCAAACTCCAACAAAATATTGAAAAAAGCTGATATGAATAGTTTGATTCTCATTTTAAGGGAAAATTATTTCGTGTGTCACCAATTGGTAACCACAAAGGTAGAAATAGATTGGTTTCATAAATACTTATGATGAGATTAAGAATATTTTCTTCTAACTGAATAAAGCAACACAATGAAAAAAGAATATTTTCTCCTTTTCCTAGTTGAAAGAGTCTCCTGCTTTCTCCTTCTTGGGAAAGTTAGTATAGAATCTAAATTTTGGGTCATTAAGGCCATTTTTGAGGGACTATTTTAACTACAAATTCACTATCTTTTGTACTTGTAGGACTATCCAGGCAGTTAATTTCTTTTTGAATGAGCTTGGTGATCTGTGCCCTTTGAGGAGTTTGTCCATTTCATTTAAGTTGTTCAACATATAGCATAATAGTGTTTTCCCATGTTTTTAGCCTGATGGGTCCACAGTGATGTTCATTCTGTCAGTCCTGATATCAATAATTTGCATCTTTTCCTCTCCTTTCCTGAAAAAAAAAACTCATTGGGGTATTAACCACTTTGACAAAATACACCCTGAGAAATGTATAAATAACAGAAATGCTCACCCAAAGCTGAGCATGCTACAGTGTATGTTAGCACTCTAGAGACTCATTTTAAACTAACTTACCTGTAATAAGAGTAGAAGGGCTAGGAGATCCCAGCAGTAACACTCATTAATTAGTATACAACATTACTATCCTTTCTGATAATTAAGAAAAATGTTGCTATTTAATAGCAAATATTTCTTAAAAGGGTGACACATTTTCATATATCAAGACCATTATTTACTTAAAGATGAATTGGTCTGAATCTTCTCACGTGAACAATTTAAATATCTCACTTCAGTGCAGTTAGTTAAGTGTTATTCTTAAATGAAAAAAGATAGTACTTATGGAACTTTCAGCAAGAGTGGGAAAAGACAACCCTGGGTATCGCTGATCTATATGAAGGTCTGAATGGTTAGAAAGGTGGCATATAATGGAGAGGAAAAATAAAGGAAATAATTGCTAAACTTACCTAATTAAGCTACTGTTTATTACATTCATACCCACAAAGTGGTGCAACTCAGCATTCATCAGAGTTACCTTTAGCAGTAGAAAATGGTCAAATCAAGTCTTCATAGCTCCTCCTGGTGCTGAGAATAAGGTAATACCAAGTGGTTGGACCTATATGGATCAAGTATATCACCTACTCCAAGGCCAGGAAATAGTGAAAAATGGGGTTGAAAAGACTTTAAAAGGCAGAGAATGGGAATAAGAATTGTGCAGTACTCCATTCTGTATATCATGTAGATGTGTAAATCACAAACATACCATAGCTATGACCATATACATTGACTTTTGTAAATACACAGAGAGAGACACACATAGAGATGAGACAGATGAAAGTAGGGGTAGGACTAATTCTGAGGAAGAGGAGAATCAACAGGTGGGTAGGGGAATGAGAAATTACAGTGGGGGGAAATATCATCAGAGTCTCTTGTATACAAGTAAAACATGGTCAAAAATAAGGAAAACTTAATAAAATAAACAAGTGAAATTCACCATTGTTTATTCAGATATTAATGGATATGTGAGGTGTTTTATGATATAAACATGTATGCATAAAGCAATGATAAAAATAAATGCCTATCCCTCAAGCATATGCAGTCTTATGTGGGAGAATAAAAATAGAAATGAACAAATAAGCACCAGTCTGTATCTCAGGTGGCCTCAGAAGGCATGTTAGTGGTTAATGGTGTTTTCGTACTTGGCCAGAGAAGCCTCTTTCTGCAGTGGTCAACTATTTGTACAAAGACTTATAATTGATCAAAGTGATAAAAATATGTAAGTGTTGACTCTTTAGCCCCAAGTGGGGCACTTCTGAAGGTGCCAGAAGATGAGGAGGTATGCTGGGAAATGTCTTCTAGCCATGCCATACCATCGTGCTCAGGAGCTCACTGCAGCCATGGTTACCTGAACAAGATCAAACCATCAAGATCAGTCAAATACCAGCATACAGCACTAACTGGACTCTGAGTTTTTTAAAAAGTGGAGAAAGACATGAAGGAGGAAGGGAGATGTGTTGGGGGGGTGGGTCTTGGAGAAATGGAAAGGGGAACTGGAAGTAGATATAACCAAGATACATTGTATGCACGCATGAAACTGTCAAAGAATAAATAAAATATATTCTCTTAAAAATTGTCAGTAGACAATATATAGTGTAACAGTTTTCCAAAAGTCATGTTGACACTGATTTCCAGAGTGGTTGTACCAGCTTAAATCCCACCAGGAGTGGAGGAGTGTTCCTCTTTCTCCATAACCTCACCACACCTGCTGTCACCTGAGTTTTTAATCTTAGTCATTCTGACTGGTGTGTGGTGGAATCTCAGGGTTGTTTTGATTTGCATTTCCCTGATGACTAAGGATGTTGAACATTTCCAGATAGAGCAAATGAATGAAATTTGCTCTATCTGGAAAGAACCTTTACAATCCGCTTTACAGATGAGGAATGAAGTATGGCAGGGTGTTCTCCATGTTCAAATAAGAATGAAATGGATGGAGACTGAAGCTGGAGAAATAGTGGAGACCTAGACAAATACAATGGATTAGAGCCAGATGGAAAGGAAATCCAGAAAGGCATGTGAGTAGAGGAATATTCTCTGTGAACTTTTCTGGATGCTTATAGAAAGAAACTGTCAAGAAACAAGAATTAAATTAAGTATTCAAGTAAAGATGCTGTTTCCCTAGTTGCAGTAAGAAATGACGAGACTTTGACTAGAGGGATGCCTGTGGAATGAAGAGAAGTGAGAAGATTCAACCTGTATTTCAGTCATTGATTCAGTGACTTGATAAGGAACGAGCGTTAAGACAAGTTCTGCCTTCTTGGCCATTTGGTGAATGTTGACAAATAGAATTGGACTTCTTGGGACCTTACCTAAAGCTAGATGATTGTGTGCTTGAAGGCTGCATATGCATGGTCTAAGACCCGCAGTGAAAATGTAAACATTACATTTGTCCACTGAGTTATATAGACTACCATGGGGAAATGAGAGTACAGTAATATACACACTGACCAAGCATGGTCTACGTTGTTCTTGGACTCCTTAAACGAGCTGAAACTGCTTCTTGAGAGCATTTCATCTGCTTAGATCTGAGTGCTTCAACATGTTTTTAAATTAATCACAACTTACTTTGTAACAGGTTATCCATTGGGTCCTCAGTGCAAACAAAAATGCATGTGATAAACTATATAAACTCATAGTCAATCACACCACACACACACACACACACACACACACACATGCACACACCATTTGCTCCAATGACAAAATATTTGCTTCTCCTCAAAAATTTTCCCAAGAGCTATTTGATATATGAAGCAGTTCCAAGTCATTCACCTCCGCCAACCTTCGTGTCCCAGGCAGCATTTGTCACTCCCTGCATCTCCACCCAGTCATGGCCATTTGGCCACTACTACATGTCACTTCTCTAGCACCCTGGCTTCCTCACTTTTGTGATCCTAGCATATGTTATAATATCCAATGTAGACTGATTTTTCAAAGCCTTCTTTAATTATGGTTCTTTAATGCTTCAACCTCCCTTCTAGTCCACAACTAAAAACTAATAGGAAACAGAGATCTTGGGCCTATTTTAGAAGCATTTCTTTGGGACAATTCCAATCTTTGCTATCAGCAGTCCAATCCACTACCAAAACATCAAACAGGAAACAGCAGTGACAGCTCATCTAGAAGAAACAGTGAGGCTCCGAAAGAAATAGGCAGAATACCACAGAAGTTCTTTTGTGCATTTCTCTCTACAAAGTCACAACAAATTAAGATCAGTGAAGAAAGCAAGGAGAACCAATGCAAGAGTTTGTCATCAGTGAAGACCAGCATCAGCGAATCCAGAGAAGGCCAGCAACAAGCTGCAGGTGAACCAGTGCAAGATCATCATCCATTCTCTGTTGGGTAGTCCTTATATTCTTTCCTAAGGTCACATATCCTCTCAAGCATGCACTCCAGCTAAACATCGAATGCCCTTTCACCACTCAGCTTCCAGAAAAACTCTGTGTCTGCTCTCGGCAAAACATCCTCTCACGTGTCTGCTTCAACAACACATTTTCTCATGTGCCTACTTCTAGAAAGACATCCCGTGACACAACTGAGTCTCCAATGAAAGCAGAAAGTCCCACTTTAATCCAAGATAAAAAGCAACAGTCAGTCCTTTTACAAACATTATGCAATATAGAATCTGACTCATCCCAACAAGCCCATGGATAGACAATTACTTTTCTCTCTTGCCCTAATTTGCTTTCTGCTTTTGTGATAAACACAGTGACCAAAGGCAACTGGAGTAGAAAAAGGTTTATTATGTGTTACAAATTAATCCTTCTTTGAGCAAAATCAGGTCAGGAACTCCCAAAAAGCAGGAACTTAAAATAGTAACTACAGAGGAAGGCTACTTATAGTCTTATTTTCTGGCTCATGTTCAGATAGCTTTCATACACAGTCCAAGCCCACCTGTCTAAGGATAGCATGCCCACCTGCCTAAGGGTGGCATCAGCCACAGCCCTTCTACACTAATTAGATATCATGAAAATGCCCCCGTAGATATGCCCATGGGCTAATTTGATGGAGGCGGTTTCTGAAGTGAGACTCTTTCTTCTCAGGTGTATCAAATTACCAATGAATGTAAACTGTTGCATCTCTAGAAGAGACAGAAAGAACATTACAAAGATTGCATGGTTTTGTAAGGTCACAGTGGTTCATGTGGGTAACACTAACATGAGACCCAGGGTATCTGACATTCTAGCTAAGTTCTCAGGTAATGGGTACACAGTGTCCTACCAGATGACTCTATAGAACTAGATAGTTCTCTAGACCATGGGAAGACAGGTTCTTCCAATGTTGAGAAATGAGGAATGTCTTTTCACAGTGAAAGATGAAAACTTGTATTTCACAACTTCAAAAACATAGCTCAATGCAATAAAGTACCTCCTTTTAATGACTTTATTTGAAGCATATTTCAATTAAACATAGTTTGTTTAAATCTTTACAGAGCCAACAAATATCATAGAACCTTTAATTTGTTCATCAAAATTGTTTTTTTATATAAGATAGAAAATTGAAATCATACCTAGACAGATATACAAATGGGCTATGTTGTATTTGTGGCTGGATAGGCTAACACAGAAAAAATGTGCATTTCTCTAGGTATGCCATGAATTTATGGTGCCACATACATTACAATTATTGATTTACATAAGTATTACAATTTTTGTACAAGTGTAACAGATTTTAGCTTGAAAGGACCATAAACTGAGATGTTCACTGTAGTTTAGAGCTGGCAGCTGGTGGAAAGATAAATTTGAAGCCAGAAGAGAGAGTAGGCAGGAGGCTCCTGCTGTTTCCAAAGAGGGTGTCCCTGGGTGATACATCTGCTGTGGGAACATCAAAACACACTTCATCATGGGATCCTCCACACAGACTTAATTCTCGTTTATTTGACTTTAAGCTTATTTGGCAAAATGAAAAGAGATGAAGTGTTTTATTTCTATTATTTTTTTTAAAAAGTGTCAAGATCCTACTTAATGTTGACTTACATGAAACACAAAATAATGATCCTCAAAAAGTCCATTCTAAAATATCCAGATATTTGATAAAAGAGATACATGATAAAAGAGATTCTTTAAGTGTGATTAAATTAAGTCTTAAATCCAGCTTGGTAGCACACACCTTTAATCCCAGCATTTCAATGGCAGAAGCAGAAGGGTCTTTATTAAGTTGGAGGACAGCCTGAAAGTAAAATCTGGTCTGAAAATAAATAAGTATTTAAAAATACATTAAAAAATTTGAAATGGAAAGTTTGCCTTAGTGGTGTGGATGGACATAACATTTTGACATCATCCTTGTCAGTGGACAACAGGGAAGTCTTCACAGTGTGAGGGATGTACTTAGCTGTCAGAGTTACAGCAATGCAAGATAAGTCAGACTCAGAAGGATAAGTATTGCCAATTTCATTTCTGGATGCTAAATTTTAGATAGGCAAATGATACATGATTATATACATACATACATACATATATACATACATACATAATGATAGACAAATGCATAGATAGATAGATGATAGATAGATAGATGATGATGATGATGATGATAGATAGATAGATAGATAGATAGATAGATAGATAGATAGATAGATGATAGATAGATAGATTTGATAGATGGAGAGAGAGAGAGAGAGAGAGAGAGAGAGAGAGAGAGAGAGAGAGAGAGAGAGAGGCTAGATAGGACATGAAAGCAGGAGGCAGAGAGAGATTATTAAGGAAAGAAACCAGTGGGAGGGGAAAAGAGGTAACAAAAAGAAAACAGAAAACAGAGGGTGTGTGGATGAATGTAGTTCAAGTATATGTATACCTGAAATAAACTATCTTTATGAAGCCCTGCACCATAAATAATAAAAAAAATAAGAACAAGAGTTCTTGTACCTATGTAAGAGTTACGTCATTCTGTATTTGTGTTTGTATCTGCTCATTTCAATAAATATAAAGATTTCCATTCGATCTATGTCTTTACAGATAGCAGAATCCCTTCCTTTGATAGCTGAACACTATCTCACTGTGTATAGCCACACATGTTCTCAATTCATGGATCAGTTGGTGAAATTATTTTGCTTCTATTTTATTTCCTTTGAGGGTATGTTCTCTGGATCATAATTTTGTCTCCAATAGGTCAGTTAATTTACATTCCCATCAAGAGCATGAAAGAGTTCTCATTTTCTTGTATTTGCCTGTATTTTTAATATTTAGTCTATTTGAAAATAGTAATTTTATTAGGGTTAGATCATATTTTACTATATTTTTATTCATATTTCCTTGATAATTATATATATGCATATATTATCCAATAGCTAATGATACATAGAATAAAATAGAAAAGCTAAGAATGCTTCTTTCTGGAATATCTGGAACAAGATAAAACTTCCCACTCTCACCACTTTCATTTAGCATAGATTTGGAAGCTCTAGTCAGAGCAACTAGACAAGAAAGAGAAATAGAGGCCATCAATTACCTTACCATACATGTAGAAAATCCTAACACTTCCAGAAACAAAATGTTAAAACTAACAAACATGAATTGGAGAAAAGACAGTCTTCAGCATGTGATGCTGAGAAAATTTACTCTCCATATGCAGATGAAGCTAGATGCCCATCTCTCACCTATGTAGTAAACTTTAATTTATTGATTTTTAGAGATAGACTGTCATTGTGTAGATGGTACTTACATTGTATCTGTGATCCTCCTGTGTCAGCTTTCCAAGTTCTGGAATTACAAGCATGTACTACCATGAGTCTACTGAATACATTTCTCTCTCTCTCTCTCTCTCTCTCTCTCTCTCTCTCTCTCTCTCTCTCTCTCTCTCATCAGAAAACAGAACATAGAGCCAAAGGGAGCATATTTGTTTGTCATGAATTTTTTGTCTTATATTTTAAACATGCCAAAGTGGGGTACAAACTTTTGTTGGTACATAATTATTTTTATTTCCTAGATGGAAATCCTCCCATGATAGTAGGAACTTCCTGGATCTCTGACATCATTTTCAGTATGTCATTTTGTACTCTGTATCTTGTGGGTGATCTGTGAGTATTTCCTGTCCATATGCCCCAAGTCTCTCTTTAAGGGAATGTTATGCCTGTCTATACTGAGATGTTCTACAGGAAACAAAGTTCAGAAGCAGTTCTTATGCTACTAGCTTAGGGATTTTGTGATAACTAACAAGAACTTCACTTCTGTGTAATACCTTATTCAAGGTCCTTATTTTGTTGGTTTTTTTTTCTTTTAAGTGAACCCTTTTGTGCCCTTAGTCAATGTAGTTACTTCAAATAGAATATTGTCACAACCATCTCAAGCCCTTTCTGTCTCCTCACTTCTTCAACATCCTACATTCTTAGTTCTTTTCCTTAAGAGGGTGGTGGAAGTCCAGGCTCCAGAAAACTATACTCCCTCTTCCACTTCTCATTCCTAGACTTGCTTCCTTATTGCATCAAATGCCTAAATATTCATATTTGTTTGACTCTTAATTTGTTTGTGTTTTAACATCTAGCCCAAGATGCCCTAAATCTATGTACCCAGACTGGTCTTCAAATCATGGCAATCTTTCTACATCAGCCTTCCAAACACTAAGATGGTAGGTACAAGGCACAAAGCATGGGAACTTTATTTTTTTTATTAGATATATTCTTTATCTACATTTAAAATGTTGTCCCCTTTCCTGGTTTCCCCCTCCCCCCGAAAATCCCATAAGCCATCTCCCCTTCCCCAATCAGCCCTCCCCCGCTTCCCTGTCCTGGTATTCCTCTACACTACCTCATCAATTCTTTCCAGGACCAAGGGCCTCTCCTCCTTTTGGTGTCCAACAAGACCATCCTCTGCTGCCTATGTGTCTGGAGCCATGGGTAACTCCATGTGTACTCTTTGGTTGATGGTTTTGTCCCTGGGAGTTCTGGGAGTACTGGGTGACTCGTATTGTTGTTCCTCTTGTGGCACTGCAAATCCCTTCAGCACCTTGGGTCCTTTCTCTAGCTCACAGAACTTTATTATTATAAATAAAAATGTGTGTTCACTTTTGTGTGTGTTCGCACACATATGCATGTGCATGTCCACTTGTGTGTGTATGCATGTGTGTATACATATACACTTATATGTAATTTATTCCACTATTGCAATAGATTTAAGTGGAAAACCGTTGGGGAAAAAAGGTTTAAATCATGCTCAGTGTGTATTTGATACATAATTTACCTACTTTTTCTATGAATTCTGTCTCCATTTGATACCAATGGAAAAGACAATTCCTCCTGCTGAAGCCTCAGACCTCTTATGCTTTGTGCTTATGTGAAATGTATTTTTACTACTAAAGTATAATTTTGTGTATATTTTGTGTATTTATAGTATATAAAACTATGTCATCACAGTGAGCATTCAGTATTATTTAAATTTTTATCAATCATTTTTAAGCTTGATAAATATTTTATCATCAAAAAGAATTATAAGTGCCAAGCTAAGGATTTAATAATTAATATTGGTGGTCAATTCTTTTTAGTGTGACAAATCACAGTCTTATATTTCAATGAAAACAACAATTAAAATTATCAAAGTACTTTTTGATTGGGCAAATATCAAATATCATACACACCACTTTTCTCACCAACCAATATATGTTCTTATTTAATGTACTGAGATAGAAATAAGTGCTTACATTCTAAATCTGTGTCTTGAAATATGCTAGCAGAAAAAAAAAATCTGCAAATGTCAAGCTGGAAAAAATAAGATGGGACTAGTTGGTTGTCTCATGAAAACAATTAGATAAATTCTCATGCGTGGCTGTTAGGTGGGGGACCTAACTTTAACCAGGTGCCACCCACAGTTTTAAGAAGAAATGTGCACATAATTCTACCAAACCCATTATAGCACCAAAAGAAGTGAAATCTAGTCTGCTGTAGTTCCTTAGTCTTCAGAAGGTTAAAGTATTTTCATGAGCATAATTCCTCCTGATTGTTATTCTAATGTTCTAATAAAGTCAGGGGAAAAGTAACAGCTGCATTTTTTAGTTTCAAAACTTTCATCTGAGAGTATTAGGTGAGATGTGCTCCTCCCAAGGATGAGCTCCGGATCCTTACCAAATTACTGAGAAATCTGCCTGATGGTGTCCAAATAGCATCAATTCCTGTGTCGATAGGAATATAAATATATAAATATTTATAAATATTAGAGGATAGGAACATGCACTTCATACAAAAATCTTTTATGTATAAAAATATTTAGCAGCCAGCATTTACTTTAGTATCATCCTACCCATAGCTAAGGCTGTCTTTATTCTAAGAGATGGCTTTTCACATTCCCCTTCTGTTTTATCACGTCTCCTTCAGAAAAAAAAAATGTATATGTATGTGGCTGTAATAGAAACTCAGGTAAATGGCAAGATTATCTACTAGTCAATGCTGAACTCAACTAGAATAAAAGTAAATTATTTATAATAGAAAATGTGTCATCAGTGAACTAAAGCAATAATGGTTGATTTGTTAAGTGATACTGTTATAGGAAAGCAAGGAGTAATTAAAAATTTGAATCAGTCATATGTAACACCTGGGAAAATATCAACTTCTTATTTACTTAATTCTATTTTGACAGATGAATCTGTATTTGATCTTTATTATGTTTTAATATTTTGAGAAGTAATTTGCATTTGCAGAATGAGTGAATTCATACTCTCACACATTACAAGACTCACATGTCACTGGGTCTTCACTAATGGAGCACACATGTGCACTCAGTCTACAGCTCACTCTAGAGCCCCTGTCAAGTCCCCCATGTCATTCATAACCATTTATAAATTGGTTTCACTCATCCTTTAGATGAGTGCAATATGTAGCATAGATTATTAGATGTCTGACTTCTTGTACTCAACATTTTAAAAGGATTTTTAACATGTTTCTGTGTGTAATTATGGATTTTCATTCCAATTTCCAAATAGAATTCTACTGTGTGAGTATTTCATGCTATTTTTATTCAATTCAAGCATCCAGATCATTCTTATTTTAAGATATGACAAATAAAATCATTGTGAAAATTCATTTGCTCTTTGTAAATATGTGTATGAGATTCTGTTGGTTATGACACCCCGGAGATTCTTTTTCTACTCTGACTTTGAGCATTCAAATATTGATCACTGCTGTGATCAAGGAACAGATATAACTTTAACTGAATAATAGTAAAATGTCTAGTTAAGAAGGATCTCTAAGAGAAGGTAAATTAAACTATGAACATATTACCAAAAACACAAAAGTAACTCATTCTTTTGTTCAAGTATCCACCTTCTCCCCCTGCCATAAAATTACTCTTGTGAAATATATGTTAACATTCCCTTGGTGTTTTTAAACAAAATAATATATATAACATATATAATTCATATATATTGAATTCTTGCAGTCATAAAGTATCTTTTATATTCTTTAGAGCATACTTTTTTCAGTAAATAATAATAAGTTAATGCATCAGTATTAAGTTAATACATCTATTCATTCATTTAATTTGTTTGTTGATTTTAAAAGACAAAAGGTAAAACCATAAACGAGAAAGAGATTAATGGGTAGTATATGGGTCAATGTTCAGTCAGAAAAGTTAGGGGACTGTATCATGGGTGAGAAGAATTTCTTTGGGGATTTGGCTTGATGCGGTTCTAAGAGCTGACTCAGTTCTCTGAAACTGTATCTTACTTGTATTTGGTGCTGGAGATCCAAGCAGGACATTGCAAAGGAAAATGGGTTTTGAGTAAGTGAAGCAACTGTAGCTAGAATTCACACACATGAGATGGGACTTACAAGTGCAACCTGAGGCCAGCATCAGTTCTTACAGCTCCTCTCTCTGGTACTATGAGTTTCCTGCTGAGAGTGGGTCCTTACCATACCTGCAAGAGCAGCGTGAGAAGCTGATGGAAGTCCCAGGAAGGTCAGGCCTCATATCAGTGACAGCCATGATGATAGACAGAGCTGACTGCTGCTTCATCGCCACCATTCTACTCTGGTCTTGTGTCAGCTTCTCTTATTTCCATCTAAGGCTAACTTGAAGCATTCAAAGAAAGGCAGTCTAGAAGGTATAGCTTTGCCTTGGCATCTAGAAGCATTGCAAAGCTTGCAGAGGTGGAAACAAAAAATTAAATGGCTAGGTGCCATTTAAAAAAAGGAGGAGGTGGTGGGAGGAGAGGAGGAGAAAAAGGAAGAAGAAGAGGAAGGAGAAGGATGAGGAAGAGAAGGAGGAAGGAGAAGGAGGAAGGAGAAGGAGGAAGGAGAAGGAGGAGGAAGAAGGAAGAAGAAGAAGAAGAAGAAGAAGAAGAAGAAGAAGAAGAAGAAGAAGAAGGAGGAGGAGGAGGAGGAGGAGGAGGAGGAGGAGGAGGAGGAGGAGGAGGAGATGAAGGAGAAGGAGGAGAAGGAAAAGAAGTATGATATTCTGATAGCACTAACATTTTGAAGAAATAATCAACCTGTTCCCTTGAACAGGAGTCTGGATTTCTTCTTCCCAGCCTAGTGAACATAATTCACCCCTTCCTATTCTGTTTCAGTTCCTACCATTTGTAGGCACCAAATCCTGAGTAGCTAATTTTTTTTCCTGCTTCTTTTTTTCCTCTTTAGTTTTGCTTTAAGAAGTAAAATTCATATAGCATATAATTAGTTATTTCAAATAATAATTCAGTGGCTGTTATAATATTCACAGTACTGTGGATTCCACCTTGATCCATTTACAAAACATTATTTTCTTCATCATTAGAGAAAGAGAGAGTATCATTTCAGTTAAGCAAATGAAACATGTCTGTCCTCACCTTCTAGTCCATAATGCTGAACAATCTTTCTTTCTGTGGATTTGCCCATTTCCATATAAAAGAAACCACATAACATGACCTTTTTTGTTTCTGGCTCCTTTAAATTAGCAGAATTAAAGTTCATCCACACTATAATATAAGTGAATATTTCTTTCCTCACTGAGGCTAAGAGCAATGTTCTGTCGTGTATATACTACAGTTGGTTTACCCATGTACCTACTAATAGGCACATGATTATTTCTATTTTCACTGTATGGTACAGTTGTGTGCTGTTTTTATTTGAACATCATTTCTCTCCAGTAAAAGCACTAGTATATAAGTTATTAGGCATAAAGCTACTCAAAATACTATAAAATTCAGTTGTCTTCATGTCCTAGATTAGCTTTAACCTAAAGAGACTGAATTCTTCCCAGTGACACTTCAAGAGGAAGGCACGGTTGCAACTTCTAGGAAGTGCTTTGAAATGAGGAAATGGTACCCTTATTGCTTCTTCTAGACTATGACTGAAGAACTTCTCTGAGCTAACTCTTTCTGTTTGTAGCCTAATCATTTGGTGCACATATTTTTGATGTAACCTCATCCTGAGCCTGAAGACTTAAATGTAGGCTGTCTTTCAGGCTCTAATTCCAGTCCTTGTCAAATCACCTTGGATTAGTAAATCTCATTTTTTCTTTAGTTATTAATGACCATATGTGATCAGCTAGAATTTACAAACAAGTTCACATCAACTAGAAGTGCAGTCTCTCTTTCTCACCGGCCCAATTATTCTGTCAGAGGTGAGCCTTCTAGAACAGAAGTCATCATTATCGGTACCATTCTGACACTTCATTCTTTAATTTTTGAAAGTTAATTCATCAGTGATTTCTACAATCCATTTAGTTTCTATTCATATAATAAATGTTACAAAGTTTAAAGCTATGAAAGTAAAGATGTTTGCAGGCAATCCATTATCCCACCCAATATTTAATATAGCTCTCCTGAAATAAATGATGTGAATGATTTAGGAGCTATGTCCTCTTGTCTGTAAAGTCTTGTGTCTCAGGTGCTTCTTTTCAGATTAAAATCATGTAGCTAACGGATCATTAGACTGTGTCCTCATGATCCCTCGGAAATAAGACTGACTCCATGATCCAGACTTCCAGGAGCTGTATCTGAAAATACCCTGCTCATGTAGATGTGAACTAGGTGCTTAATGGGGCTGGGATGCAAAATTCTGGAGAGGAAACACAGAGACATAAGCAGTTAACATAATTCAGTGGAAAGAGGACTGCCTGGAAAAGTGTCTCAGGAGGGTGTGATCCTCAAAATTAGATGAAATGTGACAGTTGGAAGTGAGGAGGAAATACTACCATAAGGGGAGAGCAACATGTGCTGGTTTTGGATGGCCAGTGTTTGAGTGTCAATCAACAATATTGATTGTAAGTGAAGTCATGGAGACAGTGATGCTAGTCAGAGATGTTGGCTTTGGGTACCAAAGATTTTTGACATAAGACTGGACAAGTACACATGGTAGCTATGTCAGAAAATATTTGCCACACCTCAAAAAGTCCCTACGGTGACTTAAACAAAGTTTTCTTCCATTCATTAAATGAAGTTATTAACTCCACTTCCCTGAAGTACTGTTTTTTAATTGAGTCCTCCCTCACCACTGCTCAGAGCCTCCCCTCTCAGTCTTTGTATTATCTCTCCATAGTTCCTTTGTATTATTTGAACTGGGTGTTTTTTTTTTAGGCCATTAAATACTTTGTCTTCCTGATGTTTCACATTTCTAGATAATCCTGGGGAAATGCATTTTCATGAGGTGCTTTTGAAAGGGGAGATGGTTAAAAATCACCTGACTCAAACCTCTTTCCCATTGTTCATACTTCAATCCTCAGAATATAAATCCATTTTGTAATTACTCCTACACTCTCAGCTCAGAAGCTTTGCTGGACATACCATTCCATATGTTTATGATTCTCTGAATGAAAAAGTGTTCCCTGACAACCATTCCGATTTTTCCCTTTAATTTCCATTTATGCCTTATTGTCTTATAATGTTCAACTGAAAATATATGTTGCAATATTGTGTGACATTATCAGTATTACTTAAGATTTTATACAGCCATATATCAGCCAAACATCAGATAAATCTCCCCATTCTCCTTCCCGTGCGTCTTCTTTGCTGGAAGAGTACAGGTAATGGATTCAATTTCTCCTCTGTGACAAGTTGACTTTAAGCATTTCTTACAAACTGGAGAGAAGAATCAATTTGCATTTGGTGTTGAATTATTCCTAAAATGTGAACTGAGGATGAAATTTGGCTTAAGGTTTATGCAATTAAACTGACGGTGCTAGCTGCCATGCTTCTTGCTTCGACTTATTTCAGGGTTGATTTTTAAAGAATAGTACAAAGCCAAGACACAAGACTAATTTGAAGGTCTCGCTAATAAATAATGTGGTTAAAGGAATGGGGGGTGTTCTGATGATTTGTAATCCTGCAATAATGGCTTCTAAATAGTTAAGATTAGTCTGAGAGATGAAATCCTTTCCCCCTCTATGCCATATGCCAGCAAGGGACAAAAATCAATCTTGCAAGGGCTCTGATTACTTCTGCCGCAAGTTTCTTGTCAGCAGATTCAAAATGTGCAGGGCCATGAATCTTCCACAAGGTAGAGGTGCTGCCCATCAGCTGGAAATCTTTTTCTTCCAACTTCTGGTAGAATATCTGCTTGTGATAAATTAAGAGAAGAGCAGGAAATAGAAGACCATTTGGTGCTACAATTTTAATCCTGTGTTATCAGGACAAAGAGAAAGTGATAGATACCAGTTCCTATGGCTCGGAAATGAAAAATGTACCCTTGGAAGGGGCAAGTTCCAAAGTTAAGGAACAAAGGTAATTATGCTCTTTGTCATCTTAAAACACCATGTTGCTTAGCAAATGATCAAGGGAGAATTCATACTAAGAATTGGAACCTGAATTAATAAATGCTGAAAGCAAGATGTCTACATTGGATCTATGTTGGCAGCAATATGGAAAAAAAGGAATTGAAGCTTGATTGTCGTAAGGAAAGGAATGCAAACTCTACAAGGAAAAACACAGAGGGATGATCCCTGAGTTTGCTCACATTCAAATCCCACAAACTGGAAATATATTACTTTACATGGCAAATGCAATAGTTTTATAATTAAGCTGTATAATTTCATGTCATGTTGTCCTGGATTACAAGGTGGTAACCATGTTATCATAGAGTCCTCAAAGCAGAAAAGGGAGACAGAGAGCTCAGAGTAGTGTAAGCAAAATTCAACTCACCTTTACAAGGTTGGGGGATAGAGTAAGGGGCATGGGTACAGAAATGCATCATTCATAACCTGAAAAAAGGCAAGAAAATACACGTGACCAGCAGCTACAGCAGGATAAGGTGGCACTGCTTTCAACTGGATTTCAGCCCAGTGAGGTCAGCATGAGGAGTCAGGTCTAACAAACAATTAGATGTTGCCCAGGTCTTGTTTCAAACCCTTAACGGGAAACTGATATAAGAGCAATAGATATGAAGTGTGAAGTGCAAGTTGTCCATGTTTTGGCTTTGTGTGTGCTGCTCTTCCCTATGGACATGGGAAGGTACTCTAGGAACAGCCTTTTAACTGTCTGTGGTTGCTTTATATTTCTCTCAAATACATTAAAATCATGCACACATTTGGATTCAGAAATTGTACTTACAGAAATTTGATAAAATAATTAAAGATGGGTAAAATTGTTATCAATAAGGGTACTGGTAATAGTCTAAAAATGGAGGTAGCTTAAGAGTTCAACAAATCTATTTCAACAAATTTAACATAACCTCAAGCAATACAGGATCACAACAGGGAGAATGTGCTTATAAACTCTCGGTGGCCGTGACAGAATCAGTGAGACTTGTGCAAACTAAAAACAGACATAATACCAGTATGGAGGCAGGGCTAGACACAAAGTTGCACCCCCAGCAATGGAGCTATTGACAATTGATGGTTGGTTAAAGAAAAAGAATCAGTTTTAAGGGTGTGACACTTGGTTGATCAGCCATGCTCCAAAGAATGTTGCAATATCCAGAAGTATTTGGGCAGCATAAACTGGACTCAGTAGATATAAAAAGAAAACTGATAAGAATTAGGTATGTAGGGCTATAGGATGCATCCAGGAAGATATGAGGAAAAAGAATATGATCAAAATACTTTGTATGATATTCTCGAAGAATTAAGAAAAATGTTATTTTTAAAAAATCAATGCAGGTGTTAAAAATTAATTAAGATAAAATGTACTGGAACTGGAAAAAAGTAATATCAATATGTCAATTTAATACCAGATAAGAATGTTACATAATATAGTCATACTAGCGTATGACTGGTATATGATACAGGTTGACTGTAGACATAACATACCAATAATTTTTATCAGTTTTCATATGCACTAGCAAATACATATATTAATAGTGAGTGTGTGTACAGAATGTGTGTTTTTCATACTCCTTAGGTTAAGAAAAAAGGTAGCAAGATATATTTCTACATATATTTTCTGTCTCTATATGCGTGTGTATAAAGAATTTAGTTTCTAATCAACCAGTGATAGATTCATGAAATGTACAGTTCCTGTAATTTAAGCTCTCCTCTGTGAAATTCTAATCATTCTGAAAAGAAAAGGTGTTTTCTCCACTAAAAAGTAACAACAACAACAATAACAGCATTTATTTGGGGGGCATTTTCACACCACAGCACATGTATGGGGGTTTTGAGGACAACTTATGGAAGTCAGTTCTCTCCGTCCACAACATGGATCCTAAAGATCAACCCAGGCCTTCTGCCTTGGCTACAAGTGCTGTTATCTGCTGAACTACCCCACCAGGCCACAAACGCCCAAGAAGAAGGAAGGAGAGGCCCCTGGTCCCGGGAAGGCTTGATGCAGCAGTGTAGGGGAATACCAGGACAGGGAAGCGGGAGGGGGTTGATTGGGGAACAGGGGGAGGGACTTTCAGGGTGTGGGGGGGGAACCAGGAAAGGGGAAATCATTTGAAATGTAAATAAAGAATATATCTAAGAAACAATAAAAAAATAATAATAAAGTAAAACAACAAAAAAAAACAGTATTGTTAAGACAGGGACTTGCATAGATTTCTTTTCTGTGCCTATATTACATAAGCTCAATGACAACCAGGGAATAGGTTCTTCAAAGGCCTGTAGTTGGTATGAATGTAAAGGGTTAAGATCTCTGACCGTATATTTACTTTGAACCAGTAATGCCATTTCTAGGAATACAAAGAAATAATAGGCAGAATTTCTCATGAGTAAAAATATTCATTGGAGGCTTAGTTATGGAGGGGGAAAATTGGGAAAGCCTTCATGCCCAATAAGGGGGAAATTGGGCAGTAATTTAAAATAATGTTTTCAAAGAATATGTAATTATATGGGAAAATGTGTTCAATATGCTGCTAAGTGAATAAGAGCAGGCTGAAAATTGAATATACAATGTGATTCCACTTTAGTCAATAAAAAAGGAAAACATCAAATGTGAAATGCTGTTATCTTAGAGAAGTAGAACCAGTCTTGAGGCCTTTTTGTTTTTATTATTTTAACTGCACATCTATTTGGATGCATACAGTAGAACTTTCTGTTTGGGGGTTGTTTTGTTTTGTTTTTTACCATTTTCAAATGCTATTTTTCCAATTAAGAAGACAATGTTTACTGGTCAAAGTATACCACGGCCTCTGGAAGGTAGTCAGGCTAATACTAGAATTCAGATGCAACTGAGGTGTTGATAGAATTGGAGGTTTTTCTGGCCTAGGTGAGCAGAAAGCTTTAGTAGCCCCTGTGACTTTGTAATTGACAACCAACTACTACCAACTACTACCTCTAACGTTATCACAGGGCTTTGGGACAGGTAGAGAACTACAGTCTGCCTCTAGAAAGGCTTCCCCTACAGACAGAGTTAGGGTGTCAGGCAGAACACTGATGACGTCATTATCAGAGCTGGTGGGTAATACTTGCTGGTGGGTATAGCAATTCCAAATTCCAGGGATAGTTGTTGTCCAGGATAGTACTTGCTACAAAAGTCATCCCAGAGCATCAGAACACACCCCCAGCCTTCCTACAGGATCCAGATTTCTTTCTAGTAATAACCAGCTCTTGCATGGTGAAGAAGTCCTGTTACTCTGCTCTACCTTCAACTCTTCTCTGAAGCCACACAGTCCATGACCTGCTTGATGACATGACATCAGGGCGTGGTGGACTAACAGCATCAGGCTGACAAAAGCAGTCTCAGATTATGAGCATCAAAGATGGGTTGGCAATATAGCTCTGGGATAGAGGGCTTGCCTCATATATGCAAGGTCATGAGTTCATTCCCTGGACCTGAAGAAATAAAGATCCTAGAGGAAATATTTTTTCCATGATGTGAACACATAAATATCTGGCCCCTCATTCATTTCCTTTGCCCATCTTCTCCTGACACCTAGTATAAACTTTTACACACAGCATTTAGCTAGTGTTCTGATTCACTGAATGCTAACACGCTGTTTGTTCATTTGGTCACAATTGTGACTGTATATGTGTATAAAGTCACTGTGTCTTCCTCTATTGCAGGGAGGTCAGTTACTAAGCCTCAGATTAAAGAGATGAAATAATTCCATCTCATCCTACTGGAAACTATGAAGTCTCTATCCAAGAGATCAAAGCTGCATTAACTTTTCCAGTTAAGGCCATTTGCTATCATTCGGCACTCTGGAAAGATAATCAACTCAATAGTACCCAAGTGGCCTGGCAATTTATTAAGTGAGCAATTTATTCTTTTCTCTCACTACTGAGATTAAACTATTCACCATTCAAATTCACGACATTCTTCAGATATAACAAGGTGGGAAATATTCTTGTCATGGAGATGGGGAAACTATGGTTTAGTATTGAATCAAATTAATGGAAGGAGGTGTGGGGGAGGAAAAGACTTTTCTATTACCCACCCAATCCCCCCCCCAAATGCACTGTTCTTGTCCTAGATAGACCAAGTTATTCAAGTCGTAGCCCTTGCTTTTGTCCAAATATCTACAGACTGTAGCTGGTCTAAGGGCTTGGAAATAGTGCTAGCCTGGGGGAGGGTGAAAGGACAGGGCCACACTGGAAGATGTGGATAAGAAGACATGAATTAAACCAATAAAGTTACAAACGAGGAAGAGTCGCATGCGGCAATGAGGGCTGGAAAGATTTAAAAATCTTTGTTCCTCATGGACAGTAAAGGCAAAAACTCCAGTTAAGTCCATGTTTACACTAAAACCCAGCACATTTTTGAGATTTTATCCATGTGTCCTGTGGTTCACAATAAGGAAAGATGATTTTCACACCAACCTTCCTTCATCCCTAGTCAGATTGGTCTCATAAAGTCATATGCCTGTCATCAAGAGTCTGAAGAAATTGCAGGTGCCACAGGTTCAAGACAGTGTCATCTTGAACTATGCCATCTTTTGAGGCCCTTGGAGGCCTTTGTGTGGACAGCAGCTATAAGCACAGAAAACACACAAGCTTTCTAATATGCACAAACTCATCGGATTATCATAAAACACTTCTGCAGGGTAGGTGGTGGTGTTACAACCTTAAAGATGAAAAACTCTGAGGTTCAGGGAACCCAACGGTTGCACCAACCACACGAAAGAATCGTGGAGGCCTGTGAAGTCTCTGTTGCTTCCCATAGATAGTCCATTGGTGTTTAAATCTACTGAGGTTAGGCATGTCCCCTGGTTGAGGGATGGGGCCACCCACCTGTCTCCAAAATTTTAAGCCAGAATTTCTCCTGTTTAAAGGAAATACAGGGACAAAGAGTGAAGAAAAGACTGAAGGAAAGGCCATCCAGAGACCTGTGGATCCATACTATATGCAGTCACCAAACCCAGACACTATTGCTGATGCCAAGAAGTGCATGTTAACAGGAGCCTGATACAGCTGTCTCCTGAGAGGCTCTACCAGATCCTGACAAATACAGAGGGGGAGGCAGCCAACCATCAGACTGAGCATAGGGACCCCAATGGAAGAGTTAGGGGAAGGATTGAAGGAGCTGAAGAGGTTTGCAACCACATAGGAAGAACAACAATATCAACCAACCAGAGCTCCCAGGGACTAAACCACCAACCCAAAGAGTATATATGGAGGGACCCTTGGCTCCAGCTGCATATGTAGCAGAGGATGACCTTATATGGCATCAATGGGAGGGAGGCCCTTGGTCCTGTGAAGGCTCAATGCCCCAGTGTAGGGGAATGCTAGGGTGGTGAGGCAGGAGTGGGTGGGTAGGGGGAAGCTCCCTCATAGAAGCAGGGGAAGGGGGATGGGATAGGGGGTTTGAAGACGGGAAACTGGGAAAGGGGATAACATTGAAATGTAAATAAATAAAATATCCAATTAAAAATAAAAAGAAAACTTGAAATCATCTGCGATTTACTCTTCAAAATATAAGGAATATGAATGCAACAATCCCACAATGGTGGTGCCAAGATACAGGCCATAGTCCTCCAGGGAGAGTCCAATACACATGTTCATGAAAACATTTCCATAATGAGTCTTATATCAAAACACACACACAAAAACAAACCCTGTCTGTCAAAAGCTCACATGAAGAAATTTAAGTTCTGGACACCTCCACAGTACCAGTGAACTGTCCCCAGCCATGGAGTCCTAATGCAATATCTTTACTAAATGCACTCTATCTTGAGTTCAGAAAATTCAAATTAAGAATTCAGGAAATACCTCTTCCTTGTCAGTATATTGAAAGAAACCTGGCCCCTGGTGTTCATAAAACAAACAAACAACAACAACAACAACAAAAAGCAAAAACCCAAAACCTTGTTTACTCTTAGATTTTCCCTGCTCTGCCAACAGCATTGACTAAAAGAGAGTATGACCTAGCACCTGCCTGATTCACTTCCCATCTCCAGGATAATAAAGCATGAACTAACCTAACATCCAGTTCAAATTTTATTTTCAGAGACATGGAAAAATCTTCATAATTGTCCTATTTAAGTCTTTTATTTGTTGGTTATCTTTAATGATTTTCTTTTCCTCTGTATTTATATATTTCAACAACAAAACAGTTGAGAAAAAATTTTAAAAAACTAGAATTAGAATTAAAAATTAGAATAAACTAGAATAAATGTGCTCCCAATATATGAAAACACTACCAATAAAAATAGACTAAAGCTTATTGTTCACTGTTTCATATGCAGCAACTTTCCCTCTGCTCACCATGACTTACAGAAGTGGAGAATATCTCCATCCTACAGATGAGAAAACTGAGGCATAGAATTGTAGACCCATTTGTCTATATTCAAACATACTCAGAAAATTAAAAATGCAGCACTGATAAAAGCAGACTCATTCTAAAGTTTATATTCTTAAATATTGTCATTTTATCATATAGTGAACACACGTAGAGTGATGTATCGATCTAAACCATTAAAAATATGGAAAAAATGTGGACAGGAAAAGCTATCTGTAACACAACTATTGCTCACTGGGTAAGAACACTTCCTGCTCTTGCAGAGAAACCAGGTTTGGTTCCCAGAACCCACATGCCTTCCCAAAACTGTATTCCAGAGGATCCCATGCTCTCTTCTGGCCTCCATTGGGTACCATACACATACACAGTGTGGTCCACATACATACATGCAGGCAAAACACTTCCACACATAAAATAAAAATAAATATTTTTTTTAAATATCATGATACCAAAAATCCCTAGAAAAGACTCTCAGGTGAACCTGTAAATGTTAGAGAGACAGACCAGACCACAAGGAGCTTTAGGATCAGGGTTCCAAGCTCTAGCAGATACCTGGCATCCAAATGAACCAGAGTTGCTGACTCTTGTCTATAGCTGAGAAGCAAGAGTAAATAGCATTGTTGGTACTGGGAAGTCTTAAATTGTTACAGAAAGCTAACAACAATAAGCTTTAGACTTGGTAGAAAAAGACCACAAATTTGGTCCTGTTACTTCTGGAATATAACTGGAAAAAAAAAGCATAAATTCAGTCAACCCTTCAATCTTCAGAAGACATAAGATGAAATGAGTCCATGTCAGCAAGATGCTCTAAGTAGCTTGGACATAAGAACCAAAGAGACATGGTTTGAGCATACACAGTGAGATACAGTACCATATAATAAAAACTATTCATATCATAAACATAGTGGTGTGTTCAATGTACTTATTCTCTGAAGTTAACATTGAAATCCATCATACACACAAACACACATACAAACATACACACACACACACACACACACACACACACACACACACACCCGAAGGCGGGGTGGGAAGGCATGGCCTAAGGTTCCCTATTCTGTATACAGTAAGCACCTTTGTAGGTCTATGCCCATCTTTTAAAAGAAATTTGTGCAAGTCTTGCTCCTTTGTCCTGCTGCTCTGTATTTGAATTACTCATGTTTGAGTCTAAGGAGTAAACAGAGACACCCCCCTGCACACTTGTTATGACTCTTCGATATTTATTGGCTGTGGTCTAAGTAGAAATTTAGTTGCCATGTCACTAGACAATAAACTTCTTCGAGCTGGTGAGGGATGTGATCTATCATATTTTTCCAAATGGTTGTGCTTAAAAATAAGGGTGAGAGGAATAACCTGGTTACTCAAACAGAAGCTCAGAAAAGAAATAATTGTACACATCTGTTTAAATTGCATATAATAACTTTAAACATGAGACATGATTTTGTATATTTAAGATTCACTTGCTACTATAACCTATGTTTTTGTCTGTAGTTCCTTGGATTTAAAAGACTGTCTGCAGTACTAGCTATGATCATAGTGTTAACAGTGAAATTAGGTTTTCAACCTTCTCTAGCATAAGACAACCTCAGAGGATCATGCAAAAGGCCACCAGAGTACGTGTAGTCCGTGAATTCGCCGAGATGCAAAGAGATGAGTAAAGCTTTTCTTATCGACCTCAACAGACACCTGACCATCATCAAAGGTTGATGTTGCAGTCATGAGCACACAGCAACTGTGCTTATCTTCACAAGCCCCAGAAAAGGTCTGGTCCTTCACAATGTGAAAGGTCGGGCAACACAGATGTGGAAGTGGTCCTGAAGTCTCATCTACCATAGAGAATATTGGCAGGTAGTGCTGGTGGGAGGAAAGGTAGTCATTTTCTTCCAGATCATAGTCACCGGTAAGTGACTCAGGCTCCAGGAATGCTTGCCCCAAGCCATACCCTATATACTCAGAGAAAGGGAATCTTAGGAGGAAGACTAGGGGAGATGACTGTGATCACAGTACATCTCTTTAATCTATGAAATGGACAAACTTTTTAATAATAGTAATAATAATAATAATAATAATAATGATCAGATTCTTTTAGAATAAATCCTGAGGCTGACAGATAACATTGCACAGGAGGACATGGATCAAATAGGCTACTCTAAGTTGATAATTCTTATTTAACCTTATCTACATTATTCCATAATTATAAATTAAATGAAAATTTTTAAGTACACTACATACAGACAGAAAGAGGCTCTTGAGGGCTAGAGATGTTTTGTTGGTTAAGAACACTGAATGGTCTTCCAGATGACCTGGGTTGGGCCCCCAGTATCCACATGGTATCTCATAACCATCTATACTCCAGTGCTAAGGGATCTTGTGCCCTTTTCTGGTCACTGTGAACACCAGGCACTCCCCTAGTAAGCAGACAGACTTACAGGCAAAAGGCCTATACATGAAAAGTAAAGCGACCTTTATCAAAAAGAGAAAAGGCAACTTAATGCTTCTCTGTTGCTGTCTATTTTCCAGCAGTAGAGGCTCAACCTTCACTTGGTGGTGCTTTTAAGAGGCGTTGCAAAGGATTCACTGAGGAGTTCAAAAACACATGGGCTTCTCTGAAGTGGGGCTTTGAAGAAGTAGGCCAGTGGTAAGGTGTATTGGAAAGGTAAGTCTCCTCTCTCTCTCTCTTTCTCTCTCTTTCTCTCTCTTTCTCTCAATCTCTCTCTCTCTCTCTCTCTCTCTCTCTCTCTCTCTCTCTCTCTCTCTCTCTCTCTCTCTCTCTGTCTCTCTCTGTCTCTCTCTCTCTCTCTCTCTCTCCCTCCCTCCCTCCCTCCCTCCCTCTCTCTCTCCCTCTCCCTCCTCCCTCCCTCCCTCCCTCCCTCCCTCTCTCTCCTTCCTGGCTACTAGCAGTTAATAAATTTTTGCCCAGTATGCTTTTCCCATCCTAATATTCTGCCTCAACAGCAGCCCTGTAATGGGGTCACACAAGCATGTGTTGAAACCGCTGGGATCGTGAGCTCACATAAATCTTTTCCTCTGTTTTTTTTCAGTGCCTGTGGCAATAATAAACAGCTGACCATCACAGTCTCTCCCTAGCCAGTGGGCTTCCTCCTACATTGCTCACTCCTTGGAGTCAATACTGATAAAGTGTCTCTTCCTCAGCTAACTCCTGAGCTTGAGCCTGTCTTGTTACACTTTCTGCCTCTTCCTTCTCATTGACTAAGCATCTGGTGTTGCCTCCTCACCCACCCACTGGTAACATCCATCTGATAATGGAACCTCCCAGGCTCATAAACCCTCTCATGCCATGCTTCAGGACTCCTAATCCCACGAAGGTGGGACATCCCATGGTGTATTCTCTCAGTTCCTGACCTCCTGAACTCTCTTCAGTTTCTTCAGTATTCAACCCTCTACATGGTGATGTCAAGGACCTCATCGTTACCACGAACAGCATCACCTGTCATTTTACTCTTCAGCTTTCTATCTAGCAATTGCCTTTCCTCATTATCTATCCTTCCAGTTCACATATGCTAGTGAGATAAACATTTCATAGCTGAGAATTAACCCTACCACTCACTCACTCTAGTCTTGCCACTGGACATTTCAGCTCCTTCCTCATCAAGTTGGAATTGCATGGTTGTGCTCACCCCTCCTAGTGTTATCACAGGGCCCCACTCTCCTTCCTTTTCATTCAGATGGCAATATGTCAGCCATGTCTACATTTATTTCCTCAGTGTCTGCAAGAATACAGTGAAGTGTTGCCAAATAAGACAACATCTCCAGCATCTCCACAATTAACAGGCTCTGTTCATTTATATCTACAAATCTTAACACAGTGCTAAAATATGTATGCGTGTCTATGTATGTGTAAATGTATGTGCATGTGTGTGTATGTATACATATATATACGTGTGATATTGTGAAGGTTACATTTTATGTCAACATAACAGGGCTAAGAAGTTTCAAGATAGTTGATTAAAGAATTTTCTGCATTTGGGTATATATTGTGGGCATTTCTGTATATTAGATTAACAGTTCAGTTGGTAGACTCAGTAAAGCCTTTCTTGATGTACAGATACTGCTTTCTTCTGTGGTTGCGTCATTCATTTCTATTATTTTCTTTGATGTATAAATATACATAAACATTTATTTTCAAAGGGACAAAACTGGGGCTAGAGAGATGGTTCAGTGATAAAGAGTCCTGGCTTCTCTTCCAGACAACCTGGATTCAGTTCCCAGCATCTGCATTGCAGTCCACAAACATCTGTAACTCCAGTTTCCGAGAATCTGATGCCCCCTGCTGGACTCCTCGGGCATGGCATGCTTGCAGGGAAACCTCTCATACACATTTTTTAAAAAAACTTCTTAAAAGAAGGAATTCTTCTCACACATTTTTCCAACTTTTGCCTTACTTTTCTGTTACCCCCTTGAAAACAAGTAAATATTCCTAAATTGCCTATACTCGCTGCCTTTTTCAATCTACCTCAGTTCACGGAGTCCTTCCTCTCCCTGTATGGAGAGAAGCTGGTCTTTATTGAGCAACTACATGCTTTAATTGTTGTCCTCTCCAGGGTCCTGCAGCACCACACCTAGAACAAGGTGAGTCACTGAACTTGCCCACATTCCAGTCTCTCTTGCTGGGTTTCCCTGCTTGTCAGAGTGGTTTGAGTTTGTCTGGTAATGGAGTACACCAAGGTTGTACTTAACGACGTTTCAGGGAGGAACCCTGAGTTTCCAGTATTGTCTATCCACTGATATCTCTCAAGTTGCACTTCTTGTGACTACCTGCCCTTGACTCCTGAACTCCTCAGTCTAATTGCCTATTAGTTATTGTATTTCACTATAGTGCAGACATCTCATCCTGAATATAAACTTAATACAAGTGTAGCAGAACCACTCGGTTCCACCAAAACTATACTTCCTACTCTAACCCAGGCCTTTCCTACCTCAAAAAAAAAAAAAAAACCCAGCACATTTGGGTAATCAGTGATTCAGGTTCACAAACCTAGAAGCCATCCTTAAATTGTTTCTTTCCCTTGCCTCCCTTGTATCTGACTTTTTGCCCTTCTTTTTTTTTTTTTTTCAATTTTTGAAAGTTAGTGTTGTTAATTTGCATTTTGCAGGCGCACACTTGCCACAGTGACAGTCAAAGGGGGTCCTTTCAGGACAGTTTCAGGGGTCCGATCTCTCCTGCTACCAAGTGGGAACTGGGAACCAAACTGAGGGCCTCAAACTGGCGGGTCCATCCCTCCAGCCTGTTCAGAAGTGGGTTTTGGGTTTCGTTGTTATTGTTGTCGTTGTTTTGGCTGTTTGGTTGTTTGTTTGGTTGGTTGGTATTTGGTCCTATTCCAGAAATACATATCAGATTGAACCAATTCTCAGTATAACTGAGCAACCCGGCAACTTGCAGGGACTGCTGGAACATCCTGTTAATGTGAACCTCTGTCTCTCTCTTAACTCTTTAGACTCCAGACTCCATAAGGCAGATATTCAGAGCATGATGCCTGTCACTCAGCCACCACACACAATCACATTCGCATACACACAGCCTATTGATATGTCCTGGTTTCTGTTCAAACCTTTCCCATGACTTCCGTTTGTTCAATAGAATCATAACCTCACTGTGCCCTACAAGACCCTATCTACTCCTGCCTCCCTCATGGGCACAACTTCTCCCCAGCGTTTCCTTTTAAAGAGATACTCCAATATCTTTAGTTTTTCTTTGAAAACCCTAGAATCAGACTCATGTCAGTTCTAGGGTTCTTGTGTTTACAACTTCCTCTACCTAAATTTCTCCTTCTACATTCTTATAAAGCTATTTCCTGAACTTCAGTAGTTATCATTTTCTAATACATACATACATACATATATACATGCATATATACATACATACATACATGCATGCATAGATACATACATACATACACACATGCACTCACCAGTCAACCTCTATTATATTAGCCTATTTTTAACTCCCTCGTAGAATTTATGAGGAATTATCTTGATTAGTTTGTTATTTTTTTCTCCCTGATGAGATGAGTTTCCTGAACCCAGAATGTGTCGTTCAGGTACTGCTCTATTGCTAAGGCAGTGTGTAGTGTTTAGATATAGATATCATAAAATCAAATGGGTTTTACTGCAGTGTCATCCATTCTGACAAGGTGGCAGAGTTCAAAACAAACAAAGAACAACAGAAAAAACCTAGGGTGACATCACATAGTTAACAAAGGAAAATCTGGGAAATGTATGGATGGAGAGGAGGAAGGGTAGCCGTGGTCGTTGGAGTCAGAGATTTTTGATTGAGTGTGGTTGTTACCAAAATATTTACTCATCCTTGAGAGATATACTGAACCCAATAAAAAAACAGATGGTGTCATTGAAATTGGGGTCTCAAAGGAGACTTATGACTGCAGAAATAGGGCTCCTGCCAAGAAAACAAAAAGAACAAGTGTAACAGTGTAGGGACTGTTTGTGAGGACAGAGCTTTGCGTAGCTGCTATGCAAATCAGTACAGGAGATATGCAAGAGAATTAATCTACCATATAATGTAGTAGTCACCAAAGCCCAATGTGAAATCAGTCTCAGGGCCCATCAATGGGTGAACTGATAAAGAAACCATGGTATATATACATGATAGTGTATTACCCATGAAGAACAAAATAATGCTATTCACATGACAAGGATGAAACTGAAGATTATAGGGTTGAACAAAATATTCTATGTATTGAAAACAAATATCATATGTTTACTCTCATTTGTGGACTCTACACTTAACATAAAATGTGAACATAGAAGGGAACTATTGGAGAAGAGAAGTGTCTCTTTGAGACTGTCACAATGAAGCTCATTGTTTTGTACAGTTATGTACGATAATAAAAATCATTTGAAATATATGTTCTTGAAAATGGATCTATGAGGAAAATGCTAGAGGTAATAAGAAGTTATTGAAAAAAATACTCTAGACATTGTTAGGAAAAGATGTTTTATAGAGTGGCCAGTTGGAAACCCTAATGCTAAGACCTACATATAAGGCATAAAATCTCTTAAAGTCACACCCCAGTTTACTAACCACAGATTATAAGAAAGTTCCTGCTTTCTCCCTTTCAGACATATATGGAGATTTCCTGAGAGTCCCCCAGAAAAGGTGAAAGCTACCTTGACTTTAGTATTTGAACTGCATAGAAGTGATCAGTTAATTTACTAATAGTCAGATAATTGAACAGGAGTTCCTGAAGAAAATGTAAAGTAAAAATAACCAGAAGGGCAATTTTGAAAAGCCATCTCTCAGTTTTGTAAACTAACCCTCGTCTAATGGCCATTTAAATGTAATTTACAGTTTCATCATTACCCTTTTCGTATTAGTAATTATTTTTAAAATACCAAAGAACCATCTCTTTTTTTTCAAGGTCTTTCCCCAAGACTGATTTACAACCGAGTTCAAGTTGGACTCTATCTTTCTCAGGTTTGACATTTCAAAATATTTATTGCTCTTTTACATTAATGCCTTTGTCGTGAATCTGAAGGTGACCGTTATTTCTTTCATCACGTTGTAATTAAATGGATCAACTATTGCCACATTATTTCCACTCTTCATCTACACAGCACATTAAAACCTCCAATGAGAAAGTGAGACAGAGCCCTGTGTGAACGACAACAAACAAATGTTTCTGAAAATATAGGGTCCTCTTGACGCATCGCTAAAGAAGCTGTTCCAAGTGGAAGCACAAAATCTTTAATATTTTATTGATCAGATCTAAACCTTCTGCCCAAAGTGGCAATTAAATTTCAATTAAACTGACTGAAAGCATCATATTAAATTTCAGCACTTTACGAGCTATCAGATAATGCTGCAGGACAAATCTTTAGTATGATCACTCTCTTTTCAAATTATATTATCCTGTTCATTCACAATAAAAGTGACAGTTTTAGGTATACTTTCAATATTTCTTGAATATAAACCCTCTAATGAACACATTTTATTGCCTTTAAATCAATTATTATTGGATATTTTAATAAAGTGAATTGAGCACTTTGTTTTACACACTGCTTAGAAGTTATTATATTTTGCAGTCAGCATGGCAAAAAAAAGTGGATTAGAAAGAAAGGAATAGCCGAATAGCTGATGTGGAAGAGGCAGAGCCTCAGCCATTGCTAAGAAAGGCTTCCTGTTTTGCTCTGTCATTTAAATGATACATGCTAATTAGCATCTCATTAATGCTTTTTTTTCCACCTTTTTGAAATTTAGGTTCAAATTCACAAGTGACCTTGTGGTAAAGCAGAAATCACCAAAATCACAGCTTGGGAAAATATCATGCATTCTTGCATACTTTATTATAGAAACTGGAACACTTAGGTCTTTACATTTCTCCTTTGCCTTATGAATGTGATTTATTATGCCATGTTTTAATGTTTCAGACAAAGTCTGTGTTTAGCATTGGCCACATCTGTGATCATAGGAAAGATGTAGGTGGCATTCGGATGCAATCGGTTCTTCATTTTGGGCCTTTGCTGTGACTCCAGGCTTTAGCATACAACTGAGGTATTCAGGACCGATTGCCAAGATGGACACAAGAGGCTCCATCTCTGTGTGGTCCAGATTGCTCATCACATCCTTGAGTCATCATGCTGCATTTGCCTCATACAAGCCTAAGGTACTGGCCCCATTGCATGCACAGGTGCCCATTAACTCACCAACCAGACAAATGGTGCAAAAACCCACTAAGAGAGAGCTCTAAGTAAGAGTCTGCCTTCCACTTTAAGAGTACCTTAAACATAAGATTCTGACCTGCTGTGTGAGTTCAAGAAGCCTTCACTGCTGAAGTTGAAAGAATAGTGTAATAACCCCAGTGTAATTCATTGGAGTGTATTAAATTAAAATTTAGATGAAAATCATAGCTTCTTATTGAAATGATTCAATTAGATTATGGTTCCTGAATTTGAGTAATTGAGTCTCAGAGCTACAGGGACTTTAACGAGTCATTAAAATCATTCCTTGGAGGCAGTGGATTAGGAGACCAACAGCAGTGCCATGCATGGTCGTGGCACTGACCCATAAAGAACGGTAGAGAGACATGTTGGTATGCACCAGCTAGTGCCCGGCTTCCACAAAGAGCTCACATAGCTGGCAAACAACAAACTGCTCACTCCCAGTGAAACAGCCCCTGTAAGTCCCAATCTGAGAATGTTACATCCTCTTCGTTCTTCCTATGGAACCTGCCCTACTCCTCTGGGACTAGGCAGAGTCAATTACACATTGTGTACTTGAGTATTACAAGTCCACTCCCCAACAAAAAAATATGTGGTTTACAAATTAAAAGATAATACATACAATTTAAAAAGCAGGATGTATTATTACTATTATTATTATTATTATTATTGCTGTTGTTCAGAATTTGATTGTTCTATAGGCAGTAGGGGTTAACAAAAAGACTCTGGTCCTTGGATGGATTTTCTTTTTCTTTTTTAAAAACTCTCTATTTTTCTTATTAGATATATTCTTTATTTACATTTCAAATGTTGTCCCCTTTCCTGGTTTCCCCCTCCCCCGAAAATCCCATAAGGCATCTCCCCTTCCCCAGTCAGCCCTCCCCTGCTTCCCTGGTATCCTCTATACTACAGCACCAAGTCTTTACAGGACCAAGGGCCTCTCCTCCCTTTGGTGTCTAACAAGAGCATCCTCTGCTGCCTATGTGTCTGGAGCCATGGGTAACTCCATGTGTACTCTTTGGTTGGATTTTTTGTCCCTGGGATCTCTGGGAGTACTAGGTGACTCATATTGTTGTTCCTCCTGTGGCACTGCAAGCCCCTTCAGCTCCTTGGGTCCTTTCTCTAGCTCTTGCATTAGGGAGCCTGTGCTCAGTTCAATGGCTGGCTGAGAGTGTCCCCCTCTGTATTTCTCAAGCACTAGCAGAGCCTCCCAGGTGACAACTATATCTGGTTCCAGTCAGCAAGCACTTGTGGGCATCAATAATAGTTTCTGGGTTTGTAACTGTATATGGGATGGATCCCTAGGTGGGGTAGTCTCTGGATGGTCTTTCCCTCAGACTCTGCTCCACCCTTTGTCTCTGTATCTCTTGCTGTGGGTATTTTGTTCCCCTTTCTGCAAAGGACCCAGGTATCCACACTTTGTTCTTCCTCCTTCTTGGGCATCATTTGACATGTGAAATGTGTCTTGGGTACTCCAAGCTTCTGGGCTAATATCCACTTCTCAGTGAGTGCATACCATGGGTGTTCTTTTGTGATTGGGTTACCTCACTCAGGATATTTTCCAGTTCCATCCATTTGTCTAAGAATTTCATGAATTCATTGTTTTTAATAGCTAAATAGTACTCCATTGTGTATATATATATCATATTTTCTGTATCCATTCCTCCACTGTGGGACATCTGGGTTATTTCCAACTTCTGGCTATTATAAATAGGGCTGCTATGAACATAGTGGACCATGTGTCCTTATTACATGCTGGAGAATCCTCTGGGTATATGCCCAGGAGTGGAATAGCAGGGTCCTCTCGTAGAATGATGCCCAGTTTTCTGAGGAACCGCCAAATTTATTTCCAGAGTGGTTGTACAAGCTTGCAATCCCACAAGCAGTGGAGGAGTGTTCCTTTTGCTCCGCAACTTCTCCAGCAGTTGCTGTCCCCAGAGTTTTTTACCTTGGCCATTCTGACTGGTGTGAGGTGAAATCTCAGGGTTGTTTTGATTTGCATTTCCCTGATGACTAAGGATGTTGAACATTTCATTAGATGCTTCTCAGCCATTTGATATTCCTCAGCTTAAAATTCTTGGTTTAGCTCTGTACCCCAATTTTAATAGGGTTATTTGCTTCTCTGGAGGCTAACTTCTTGAGTTATTTCTACATATTAGATATTAACCCTCTATTGGATGTAGGGTTGGTAAAGATCTTTTCCCAATTTGTTGGTTGCCATTTTGTCCTATGATAGTGTCCTTTGCCTTACAGAAACTTTTTAATTTTATGAGATCCCATTTGTCAATTCTTGATCTTAGGGCATAGGCTATTGGTGTTCTGTTCAGGAAATTTTCCCCTGTGCCCATGTGTTCAAGGCTCTTCTGCAGTTTCTTTTCTATCAGTTTCAGTGTGTCTGGTTTTATGTGGAGGTCCTTGATCCACTTTGACTTGAGCTTAGTACAAGGAGATAGATATGGATCGATTTGCATTTGTCTGCATGCTAGCCACCAGTTGAGCCAGCACCATTTGTTGAAAAGGCTTTTTTCCGCTGGATGGATTAAGCTTCTTTGTCAAAGATCAAGTAACAATAGGTATATGGGTTCATTTCTGGGTCTTCAATTCTAGTCCATTGATCTACCTGCCTATCACTGTACCAATACCATGCAGTTTTTAACACTATTGCTCTGTAGTACTGCTTGAGGTTGGGGATACTGATTCCCCCAGCAGTTCTTTTACTGTTGCTATCCTGTTTCATTTTTTGTTTTGTTTTGTTTTGTTTTGTTTTGTTTTGTTTGGTTATTCCTGATGAATTTGAGAATTTCTCTTTCTAACACTGTGAAGAATTGAGTTGGGATTTTGATGGGGATTGCACTGAATCCATAGATTGCTTTTGGCAAGATGGACATTTTATTAAATTGATCTTGCCAATGCATGAGCATGGGAGATCTTTCCATCTTCTGAGGTCTTTTTGGATTTCTTTCTTCAGAGACTTGAAGTTCTTGTCATACAGATTTTTCACGTGTTTGGTTAGAGTCACACTAAGATACTGTATATTGTTTGTGGCTATTGTAAAGGGTGTCATTTCCCTAATTTCTTTTTCAGCCTGTTTATCCTTTGATAGGAAGGCTACTTATTTGTTTGAGTTAATTTTTTAGCTGGCCACTTTGCTGAAGTTGTTTATCAGCTATAGGAGTTCTCTGGTGGAGTTTTTTGGGTTCATTAAGTATAGTATCATATCATCTGCAAATAGTGATACTTTGACTTCCTCTTTTCCAATTTGTATCCTTTGACCTTGTTTGTTGTCTAATTGCTCTAGCTAGAACTTCAAGTACAATATTGAATAAATATGGAGAGAGAGGGCAGCCTTGTCTAGTCCCCAATTTTAGTGGGATTGCTTCAAGTTTCTCTCTATTTAGTTTGATGTTGGCTACTGGTTTGCTGTATATTGCTTTCACTATGTTTAGGTATGGGCTTTGCATTCCTGATATTTCCAAGACTTTTAGCATGAAAGGATGCTGAATTTTGTCAAATGCTTTTTCAGCGTCTAATGAAATGACCATATGGTTTTTTCTTTGAGTTTGTTTATGTAGTGGATTACATTGATGAATTACCATATATTGAACCTTTCCTGCATCCCTGGAATGAAGCCTACTTGATAAAGGTGAATGTTCATTTTTATGTGTTCTTGGATTCGGTTGGCAAGAATTTTATTGTGTATTTTTGCTTCAGTATTCATAAGGGAAATTGTTCTGAAGTTCTCTTTCTTTGTTGGATCTTTGTGTGGTTTTGGTATCAGCATAATTGTGGTTTCATAGAACCAGTTGGATAGTGTTCCTTCTGTTTCTATTTTGTGGAATAGTTTGAAGAGTATTAGTGTTAGGTCTTCTTTGAAGGTCTGATAGAATTCTGTACTAAAAACATCTTGTCCTGTGCTCTTTTTTGGTTGGGAGACTTTCAACGACCACTTCTATTTCTTTAGGGGATATGGGACTGTTTAGATGGTCTATTTAATCCTGATTTAATTTTGAGATTTGGTATCTGTCTAGGAAATTGTCCATTTCATTCAGATTTTCCAGTTGTGTTGAGTATAGGCTTTTGTAGTAGGATCTGATGATTTTTTGAATTTCCTCAGTTTCTGTAGTTATAGCTCCTTTTTTCATTTCTGATTTTTGTTAATTTGTATACTGTCTCTCTGTCCTCTAGTTAGTCCAGCTAGGGGTTTATCTATCTTGTTGATTTTCTCAAAGAACCAGCGCCTGGTTTTGTTGATTCTTTGTATGGTTCTTTTTGTTTCTACTTGGTTGATATCTGCCCTGAGTTTGATGATTTCCTGCCTTCTACTCCTATTGGGTGTATTAGCTTCTTTCTGTTCCAGAGCTTTCAGGTGTGCAGTTAAGCTGCTAGTGTATGCTCTCTTCAGTTTCTTTTTGGAGGCATTCAGGGCTATGAGTTTTCCTCTTAGCACTACTTTCATTGTGTCCCATAAGTTTGGGTATGTTGTGCCTTCATTTTCATTAAATTCTAAAACATCTTTGATTTCTTTCCTTATTTCTTCCTTGACCATGGTATCATTGAGTAGAGCATTGTTCAGCTTCCATGTGTATGTGGGTTTTCTGTTGTTTATACTGCTATTGAAGACCACCTTTACTCCACAGTGATCTGATAGGAGGCATGGGATTAGTTTGATCTTATATCTGTTGAGGTTTGTTTTGTGACCAATTATATGGTCGATTTTGGAGAAGGTACCATGAAGTGCTGAGAAGAAGGTATATTCTTTTGATTTAGGATGAAATTTTATATATATATATATAATTCATTTGATCCAAAACTTCAATTAGTTTCACTGTGTCTCTGTTTAGTTTGTGTTTCCCTGATTGGTCCATTGAGGAGAGTGGAGTGTTGACGTCACCTACAATTATTGTGTGAGATGCAATGTGTGCTTTGAGCTTTACTAAAGTTTCTTTTACTAATGAGGGTGCCCTTATATTTGGAGCATAGATGCTCAGAATTGAGAGTTCTTCTTGGTGCATTTTTCCTTTGATGAGTATGAAGTGTCCTTCCATATCTTTTTTGATGACTTTTGGTTGAAAGTCAATTTTATCCGATATTAGAATGGCTACTCCAGCTAGTTTCCTGGGACCATTTGCTTGTAAAATTGTTTTCCAGCCTTTTAATCTGAGGTAGTGTTTGTCTTTGACACTGAGGTGTGTTTCCTGTATGCAGCAAAATGCTGGGTCCTGCTTACATATCCAGTCTGTTGGTCTATGTCTTTTTATTGGGGATTTGAGTCCATTGATCTTAAGAGATATTAAGGAATAGTGATTATTGCTACCTGTTATTTTTGATGTTATTTTTATGTTTGAGCAGTTATCTTCTTTTAGGTTTGATGAAAGAAGGTTGCTATCTTGCTTTTTCCAGGGTGTAGTTCCCCTCCTTGTATTGGCGATTTCCACCTATTATCCTTTGCAGGGCTGGGTTTGTGGAAAGATATTGTGTAAGTTTGGTTTTATCATGGAATATTTTGGTTTCTCCATCTACGGTGATTGAGAGTTTTGCTGGGTATAGTAGTCTGGGCTGGCATTTATGTTCTCTTATAGTCTGTATGAGATCTGCCCAGGATCTTCTAGCTTCCATCGTCTCTGGTGAGAAGTCTGGTGTAATTCCGATAGGTCTTCCTTTATATGTTACTTGGCCTTTTTCTCTTACTGCTTTTAATATTCTTTCTTTTTTAGTACATTTGGTGTTTTGATTATTATGTGACGGGATGTATTTCTGTTCTGGTCCATTATGTTTGGATTTCTGTAGGCTTCTTGTTTATTCATGGGCATCTCTTTCTTTAGGTTAGGGAAGTTTTCTTCTATAATTTTGTTGAAGATATTTACTGGCCCCCTAAGTTGTAAATCTTCACTCTCTTTTTTACCTATAATCCATAGGTTTGGTCTTCTCATTGTGTCCTGGATTTCCTGAATGTTTTGGGTTACAAGCTTTTTGTGTTTTGCATTTTCTTTGACTGTTGAGTCAGTGCTTTCTATGGTATCTTCAGCACCTGAGATTCTTTCTTTTATCTCTTGTATTCTGCTATTGATATTTGCATCTATGACTCCTGATTTCTTTCCAAGGTTTTCTATCTCCAAAGTTGTCTCCCTTTGTGATTTCTTAGTTGTTTCTACTTCCTTTTTTAGATCCTAGATGGTTTTGTTCAGTTCCTTCATTTGTTTGTTTGTGTTTTCCTGTAATTCTTTAAATTCTTTAACATATTTTTGTGTTTCTTCTTTCAGGACTTCTGCCTGTTGATCTATGTTCTCTTGTATTTCTTTTTTTTTTTTTTGGTTTTTCGAGACAGGATTTCTCTGTGTAGCTCTGGCTGTCCTGGAACACACTTTGTAGACCATGCTGGCCTCAAACTCAGAAATCCTCCTGCCTCTGCCTCCCAAGTGCTGGGTTTAAAGGCGTGCACCACCACTGCCCGACCCTCCTGTATTTCTTTAAGTGATTTTTGTGTTTCCTCTTTATGGGCTTCTATCTGTTGACCCATGTCTTCTGTACTTCTTTAAGGGAGTTATTTATGTCCTTATTGAAATCCTCTATCAGCATCATGAGATGTGATTTTAAATACAGGTCTTGCTTTTCTGGTGTGTTGGGGTATCCAGGACTTGCTGTTGTTGGAAAACTTGGTTCAGATGGTGTCATGTTGCCTTGGTTTCTGTTTGTGATGTTCTTGCGTTTGCCTCTGTTTATCTCTGGTGTTAGCTGGTGTTGCTGTCTCTGACTGTGGCTTATCTGTCATGCAAGTCTCTGTATCTGTTCTCCTGGGAGACCCATTCTCTCTGTGTACACTGGTATGTAGGTACTCCTGTGAGACCCACTCTCTTGTGGTTGTATTTGGGTATGTAGCTCTGTGGCCCCGATCAACTCTGGTTGTGGGTAGTAATCGAAAGACTCCTGTCCCAGGCTGTTCCTAGGCTCTTGTGTCCTCAGGGTTTTTACTCCTCTGAGCAGCAGGAGTAGTCCTACCTGTGCTGCCTGGCCTCTCTGCACTCCTTAGTGGTTAGTTACCTCCCTGCACCACTTGGGTATGGCACACTGTGCCAGAAGAAGGACCCAAGCCAGAGACTCCTGGATGGATTTTCTTAAGACTAAATCAGCCTCTACTACTTTCACATTGAGAAAAAAAATCCAAAGAAATATGTCAAGCAAGAGTCCTTCTGTAATCAGCCCTCAAAGAACAATATAGGATCCAGGCCATTGGAAGCACATTATCAACCAAGATTAAAATAATTGTCACTATGCATGGTGACCCACACTTCTAATCCCAGCAATCAAGGAGGCATAGTTCTATGAGTTCAAGGCCAACATAGTGAGTTGCAAAGCAGCTAGAAATACAAAGTGAGAACCTGTCATTAGTAATAATAATAATAATAATAATAATAATAATAATAATAATAACAATAACAGTTCTCACCATTGAAAAGCTTCCATATATATAATTGAAGACTTAATTATAGTTTCATTCTATTTGGGGGGGGTCTGCTTTGGTTAAACAGAAAGTAAGAACAGATAAGTCTGAAAATTCTCAAAATGAGAGACCACGTGTAACAAACAGCACATGGGCAAAACAATGTTATCATAGAGTAAACCTTTGTTTGGGCTGGCATTTTATTTTTTGTTTAGGAGGCACAGTATAAACATTTCATATTAGTTACTAAAACCCTCAAAGCTAAAGGCCCAAGAACCTGCCCAGCTAAACTTTGTCAGGCTTTTCTAAGCAGCTGAAGGAAGTAGGACATACCCAGAGCGCACCCTCCTGCCCCAGTCAAGTCCTTTAGGGTTCATTTTTTTTTTACCAAATGTTTTCAAAATGTTCAGAGTAAACCACTTAAGTGGGCACTTACTGTAAATTCTAGTTATATTGGCTTTTATCTAAAACTAAGAAAGAAATTAGTCTTTGTCTTAGAATTTCCATTGCTGTAAAGAAACACTATGACCAAGGCATCTTATAAAGGACTGAGGCTGTCTTACAGGTTCAGAGATTCAATCCATTGTCATCAAGGCAGGAGCATGGAAGCTTCCATGCGGGCATGGTGTAGGAGGAGCTGAGAGTTCTACATCTGGTTCCAAAGGCAAACAAGAGAAGACTGGCTTTCAGGCAACTAGGACAAGGGTTATAAAGCCCACAACCACTGTGACACACTTCCTCCAACAAGGCCACACCTACTCCAACAAGGCCACACCTCCAAATAGTGCCACTCCCTAGGCCAAGCATAGTCAAACTACCACAGTTTGTATTATTCTATCCTTGCTATCTAGCTAGCCCCTGTCAACTATAGTGACAAATGTCACAGTATAAGAGGTAAACTGAACAAAGTAAAAACGTCACAGGGATGTTTGCATGAAGCCCCTCCCACTGCACCATCTCCAGGTAGCTAGACTTCCAGATAATAAATACTACCCTGTGTCACTAAGCCAACTCAGACAGAATGAACAAATCATTTGTTTACTTCATTACATTGTGTGAGATAGTTCCACTATGAAGTCCCAGCTTGCTTGAAACTGAAGAGATAGCCCAGGCTGGTCTGAAACAAGTGGTCCTCCTGCCTTGGCCTCCTGAGTATTGAGTCTACAGTTAAGTGCTACCTCACTATCATAGCAAATTGTGGATGAAGATATTTTTCTTACTCCTAGATGTGTCTCATCATCTACACAACAAGGTAGCAAATAAATGTTCCTAGCAGCAATCATGACAAAGAGATGTTTGAAATAATCAGGATTAGTGTAAATATGAAGTCACAGCCACAACTGCCAGGAATGACCTTTGCCCTGTTCATGGATTTAAAAAATGACTAGGCACCCACTTATGCCAAACAGGGCTTTGTCTCTGGGGACTTGAAAGTGAACATACTCTTCTGTATTCAAGAGACAGAGAAGAAAGATCATCATAAAGTAGGTATGTTGTATGGCATTGCCAAAGGTAAAGGAGAGAATTGAGGCAGGCTGGGGTGAAGGGAGTGTTGGGGAAGGACTTAATATTTAATCTGAGCTAGCCAGGGAAGGCTTCACTGAGAATAGAAGATGTGATCTGAAAAGTCCTATCTAGACTAGACAGCCACCATGTGAAAGGAAAATCTACAATTTGGAAGTAGAGTGATATGTTTAATAACAAAACACTGCTTTAAAATTTCTAAGACACATTTCTAGTTGTTTTTTTTAGATATTTTTCTACACATTACAAAGTCAACATTAGATTTGATATTATCAGAATAAAACAAATACAATTTTTATTAAGTTATTATTATACCCTACCATATCCAATTAGTATTATTCATATGTGCATGAGTATGGAGTCATTCACTGGACCGCGGACAACAAAAAGGACTGTCCCTTCCCCAGTTGCCATAAACACCAACAATGCCTCAGCAAGGTGGGTGGGGGAGGCTGTGACTCCTCTCCCTCCTTCCATGCTGGAACTTTGATTGACTTAAGTCTTATTTATGTGATAACATCTACTGTAAGACCTTGAGGACAATCGTCATGTCATCTCCAGAAGATAGCACTCCACAACATTACTTCCCATCTTCCAGTTCTTACAATCTTTCCTTCCCCATTCTTCTCAGCCCTTTGTCCTTGGGAAGCAGTGCTATACCAATGCTCCATTTAGGGTTGCATTCTCAACAGTCATTTATTTTTGATGCTTTGGCCAGTTAGGAGTCTGTATATCATATCCCCACTGCCAAGGAAAATGTCTCTGAATAAGGTTAGTATTCTTCCCTCTCCTCCACATTGATGCCTGTGCCTGAAAAGGGTGGTATAAATGTCCAGCTTAGGGTTGAGAATTTGATTATCATTTAGACTCTGTATCTTGAGTAGATGTGTGTCTCTGCATTCACCATCTTTCATTGAGAAGGGAATTTCTGAGTAAGACTTAGAATGGTACTTGGGGGGCAGTGAATATATTTTTTTAGAAGTCAGCTTGGCACTGTCTTAATTCAACTAAAGACCAATGGTCAGTTCCTTTGCTCAGCCATGGTTTTTTAGTCATGTTTACACTATGAAACACAGATATCTTCTTGTGGAGCATGCCTCAAACCCAATCAGAGCGTACTTTATTTCTCCCATAATGGCTGTATCACTATTACATCAGTGGGCACATCTTGCCTGGAAGGTTGGTTTTCTCAGCTGGCTAAGACTGTTGCCTCTTCTCCCTGACAGCCTGGATTGCTTCTTCCTATATGATAAAAGCGAGCCAAAGTTGATGAAGCTTCTAACTCTACCCCTGTTTGATTTTTCTATATTTTGTACGCAAGTTATGCTGTGTTTTCAGCAATAGGGTGATATCAGTTTGTTCTGGCAGGCAGCTAGGAGGAATGAATCTGCTTGTTTTATGCCATGAGCCTCCCTGATCAACAACTAATAAAAAGATATTATGAAATTTGCAGGTAAATGGACACATTATGCTAAAAGAACCCAGGCCAAGAGAAACAAATGCCATATGTTCCTCTCTTCTATGTGAATCCTAGCTTTGAATGTTTAGTTTGGTTTGTTGAATGTGGAGTATCTGTAGAATCCAGGAAACCAGACAAAGATCACTGCGGTGAGCGGTGATAGCAGAACCTGGGCGATATGAAAACACGAGAAGGTGAATAATGGGGAGAGCTGTTAAGCAGGATTAGGTGATATGGAAGAAAGGGGAAATGGGGGAGATTAACTGAAAAGAGAGTATAGGAAAATATGGAACTGCTAAAAGATACATGAGATTTAGACGGGAAAGATAGCCTGCGTGGCTGAATGATGCAGAACCTAATAACCAGAAGTTATTAAAGTATATTCTAAGTAAATAACTACGTACATGCTAAAGTTCTACAAAAATGTTTACTGACAGAAGGAAAGGATACAAGACGTTGGAGAAAAAACTTCTCAACTACAGGTAGCACCATGGTGGTGAAATAACGATGTAACCTTTGTTGAAAGCACAGCCATTGTATCTGATTGCCCTAAATATGAGTCCAGATGCCTCTTGGCTCATCAGATGCTGTCTGATTCGAATATTCCTTTCTCCCATCTCAGTCTCTTTCCAGTGAAATTGATCTCTTCTCAACTTCTGGAGACCAGGCTTCTTTCACCTTGTGGCCTTCACTTTAGTTCCCTCCCTCGAAGAATTCCTTCAGTGTTTGGTGTCCTCTTTTACTCTTGGCCAACTAGGCTTTCTTCTCATAGGTCACTTCAGAAAGCACTTTCCCCAAGCCTCTCCTGACTCACTTCTCGAAGCTCAGCTGCCCTTGTTTATCAACATCTGCCAATATGTTTCATTGTCTCGTGTGAAAGACTTAGGCTGGCAGCCCTATCCAGTACCAGGAACCTGCAGGGCTTTTCATATATACATGCTAAATAAGTGAATCAATAAACAAATATATGTACCTATGACAAACTTAAATATTGCTACCAATTTTGTGATATCTCTAGCCATAGTTGTGAATTTCAGAGATCCACAGACAGCATTTTTGACATTTTGGTTATGAGTATAGACTTTAATAGCCAAGCCAATGATGGCCTACTTGGGACAGGTTTTTGCCATATATCTTTATAACAGAAACTTTGTGTTTTTGTTGTTTATTTCTTTGAGATAGGGTCTCACCATGGAGCTCTGGTTTCCTGGAACTCACTATGTAGACCAGGTTGGCCTCAAACTCACAAAGATCCACCTGCCTCTGTATTCCAAGCACTGAGATTCAAGTTATGATATAATAAGCCAGGCTTACAACAGAACTTTTAATCCTAAATTTTAATTTTTCACCCTAAATGGGGTAAATGTTGATGGCATTTGTCAACTTTACAGTGCTTTAGATTGTGCGTGGCATATAGTAAATACACTAGAAATATTTAATCATCTGAATTCCCTGGGAATGTAAGACACAATCCTCACGTATAGCAGATCTGTAGTCATTGGTGAGCAATTTTCTTAGATACCTGTCTACTAAATAACAATTCTATGTTTATTCCCAACTACTATGAAAGATATTGCTTATTCAAATTCATAAAGTTGAAATTTTTATGTTTTTAAGCTATTCTGTCCTCACATCATAAATACAGGAGATGGGTTAGAGTAAAACAGCAACAATTCACCCTACCAGAGTGATGTGACTTACATGTATGTATGAAGACAGGGCAATTTCCTCATACAGCCATAGACTATGCTTTCTTCAGATTACCTGGAGAGGGAGTTTTATGCATGGGTCAACAAACCCTACCTGAGTTAGCACACTCACTGAAAAGACACAGAAATTAAGTGTGACTATAAGAAACCAGGCATTCCTTCATAAGGAAGGCTCAACAGCTTTCACCTGCTGGAAATGATCTGGGGCTCTTTATTTTCCCAGTGTCCTAATCATTCACAGCTTTGAGCAGCATAAGTGCACAAGAAAACAGGCAGGCACAGCTGTATGTAGCCAAATTGGATTATATAGTATCCCTTCCACATACTGCTCACAAACACTCCCAACTGGGTTTTTTCATCCTTTTCTGATAGATAATTAGATGCAACTTCTTTTTTTTTTTTTTTTTTTTTTTCTTTTTTTTTTCTTTTTTTTTTAATTTAATTTTATTTTATTTTTTTAATTTACATTCCAAATCACTTCCCCTTTCCCGTTTCCTCCCTCCCCGAAAGTCCCATAAGCCCCCTTCCCTCCCTCTTTTCTCCGTTCAACCCCCTCTCATTACTCTGTCCTGGCGTTCCCCTACATCCAGTCTTTCCAGGACCAGGGGTCTCTCCTTCCATCTTTTTAGAAATCTATTGATATGCTGATTGTGTCTAGGGTATTCTGAGATTCTGGGTCAATATCCCCTTATCAGTGACTTCATACCATGTGTGATCTTTTGTGATTGGGTTACCTCACTAAGGATGATATTTTCAAGTTCTGACCATTTGCCTAGGAATTTCGTGAATTCATTGTTTTTAATTGCAGAGTAGTATTCCATTGTGTAAATATACCACATCTTCTGAATCCATTCCTCCGTTGAGGGACATCTGGGTTCTTTCCAGCTTCTGGCTATTATAAATAAGGCTGCTATGAATATAGTGGAGCATGTGTCCTTATTGCATGCAGGTAAAGTCTCTGGGTATATGCCCAGGAGTGGTATAGCCGGATCCTCCGGAAGTGTCATGCCCAGTTTTCTGAGGAGCCGCCAGACTGCTTTCCAGAGTGGTTGTACCAGCCTGCAATTCCACCAGCAGTGGAGGAGTGTTCCTCTTTCTCCACATCCTCGCCAACAACTGCTGTCTCCTGTGTTTTTGATCTTAGCCATCCTGACTGGTGTGAGATGGAATCTCAGGGTTGTTTTGATTTGCATTTCCCTAATGACTAAGGATGATGAACATCTCTTTAGGTGCTTCTCAGCCATTAGATATTCTTCAGGTGAGAACTCTTTGTGGAGCTCTGTACCCCATTTTTTAATAGGGTTACTTGCCTCTCTGGAGTTTAACTTCTTGAGTTCTTTGTATATCTTGGATATTAGCCCTCTGTCGGATGTAAGGTTGGTAAAGATCATTTCCCAGTTAGTTGGTTGCCGCTTTGTCTTTTTGACGGTGTCTTTTGCCTTGCAAAAACTTTGTAATTTAATGAGGTCCCATTTGTCTATTCTTGATCTTAGAGTATAAGCTATTGGAGTTCTGTTCAGGAAATTCTCCCCTGTGCCCATATGTTCAAGGTTCTTCCCTAGTTTCCCTTCTATTAGTTTCAGTGTGTCTGGTTTTATGTGGAGATCTTTGATCCACTTAGAATTGAGCTTAGTGCAAGGAGATAAGGATGGGTCAATTTGCATTCTTCTGCATGTTGACCTCCAGCTGAGCCAGCACCATTTGTTGAAAAGGCTATCTTTTTTCCACTGGATGGTTTTAGCTCCTTTGTCAAAGATCAAGTGACCATAGGAGTGTGGATTCATTTCTGGGTCTTCAATTCTGTTCCATTGATCTACATGTCTGTTACTGTACCAATACCATGCAGTTTTTAACACTATTGCTCTGTAGTACAGCTTGAGGTCCGGGATACTGATTCCCCCAGAGGTTCTTTTACTCTTGAGAATAGTTTTAGCTATTCTGGGTTTTCTGTTATTCCAGATGAATTTTTGAATTGCTCTTTCTAACTCTATGAAGAATTGAGTTGGGATTTTGATGGGGATTGCATTGAATCTGTGTATTACTTTTGGTAAGATGCTCATTTTTACTATATTAATCCTGCCAATTAGATGCAACTTCTAACTTTAACTTTTACTAAGACAGAAGAAGAAGGAGGAAGAGGAGGAGGGAGGGAGGAAGGAAGGAAGGAAGAAAAGAAAGAAAAAAAGATCAAAATCAATGCATATAAATACATATACAGAATGAATTACTATTTGTTTACAAGAATATGCACTCATGACAGTAGGCAAAAACAACCCAGGATCTGAGCTGCATGTTGTATTGATAAAGTGTGATGGATTTGACAAAGCAATTTTCCCTATGATTCAATAGGTATGGCTTACTTTTGGTTATAAATACCATTTTCATGCAAGTCTGCCTCTCCTCCTAAGACACATGTATGCAAGGAATCTTGACAAACTGATCAAGCTAAGTTGCTAGTAAATTTATCTGAGAGCTGTTCTTTGCCTCCTCTCCTGCATCTCCTAAATATATAAATCCCAATATGTACCAAAAAAAACTAATTTTTATTGCATTTTAATGGGGTGATTCAGCAATTTTTTGTGTCTGTGTTTTATTTCACTACCAATGAGAGACTTCAGAAAAGGTTCCAAGGAAGAGATTTAGGGAGGAGGGGTGAAGAAGATAGAGAGGAGAGCTTCCTGTGCATAAAGTGCTTTGCATTTCATTGACTTCTTTCAATTATTTCCAAGTATAAGCAACTCTGTTGTGTGAGTAACTCTCTTTGTCGAGCCCATCCTAATTGAACTTTCACAGATTCCCTGAGTACATGGAACTGGCTGCTAAATCAGACAGGGTGAGCTGAAGCCTGGGCTGTTCTGATGCACTTACTCATCTCCAATGCTATACTGGATTTATATTTTTGACACTAAGAAAAGAACCATGAATTTTTGTCAACTGCAGCACAGGAATTTACATTTGTTCTATAAAATGCACTGAAAGGACCAGCCGGCTCTTTGAGAATGGGAAATGCAATCTCCCCAACTCTCAATAAACTTGAGAATATATATCTGGTTAAACCCATTTCAAATGAGATGCACTCCTGGCAATATGGTGGGCTCTGGAAGGCTGGCAGTAAAAGTGGATATACAGTATCTGACACTGGATTGTTTCAAGCTTAATTTCAGTAAAATAATAATGTCAGGAAAACAAATGCTTGGTGATGCACAGATTGATACCATTAGATAAGAACCCCACAATGTCTTACAAACACAATCATTTTTGACTTGATGTTATGTGTAAAGAATAAAGTAATATTTGGTCTGGCAGCTCCAGATTTTCAGATATAAAAGTTAACCAGGATGGTGGTCATGGAGAAGGGATAAAATATGGCAAAACATATTCTTCTGTAAACAAAATCAGATAGGACCACACTGCTCTAAAATATGTTCTGTATGAATGTCCTCTCTCACTTGCCCTGGGAAACAAGGAACTGCCCACACTCAGCACTCAGTGACACAGAGTCTTCAAACAGGATGGTGAGCAAAGAAGGTAAGTGGATCACAGTGAAGCAAAACCAAAGTGCACCAGTGGTACTTCTGTCCTTCACAACAGAGATGTACAGGATAATTAAGGAAAGACAATGGCTGTCCTGAGAATCAAGCGAGGAAAGCACCACTCCCATTTTTTTTCTCTTAAATTACTTTTCCAGTCAGTAAATAATCATGTTATCGCATCCTATTTGCAAGAAAGCAGGTTTCATCTGTGGGCTCATACTCCTCGTCAGGAGCCCAAGTGGCGGGTCTGCTTCTGGCTTTCATAGGAAGACAATTCAAATATGTTTCTGCTTTCACAAATAATGATTTCTGGTTTTGTTTGCCTTGTACCAAAAACGGGAGGGACAGATTGCTTGCAGTTTGTCCTTTCCCTATTGGAAAAGATATTCGGTTATAGATCATGTGCACCTGCACACACACACACACACACACACACTTCCGCCAAATATCTGTAGAAGCCTTCACAAAGTAGCCGCTTGAACAAAGATCCTAAAGAATTGGAATACAAATAAATGGCCCATAAAATAATTATTCTTTATAATTTTGGAAAGTATTATGAAAACCTTAAACCAACAGCGAATGTCACAATGTTTAAAATTTGTAAATCCCAGTTATATTATGAAATGAGTAAAAGGGGATTATGTTTTTCACTTTCATTTCCAAATAATAAAATTATTACTACTGAGAAATCAATATTGTTGTTATTAATAGTTGCATCTGTAAACCATTTGGGGGGAATGTTGTGCTTCTCTGTATTTGTACACTGTAGCCTGTCACCTGCTTTCTCTTTAATCTTGTTTGAATGCAGAGCTCACTCGTCCCTGTTTTATTGACTCCAACACAGGCACACTGTCACTTTTTATAAAATGGTCACTGCAGCATCACATCAAGCAAATTTTTGCTTCTGCAGTCAGTAATTTAGTGCCTTTATGGAATTGCAATTTCAGGGCTCACTGCTTGTTTTTCTAAAATGTACTTTAGGAATTAGTTACTCCAGCCACAAATCAGTTGAATTTATACACAGTTGTAATACAGTTTATGGCCTCATGGTACATTGCTTCAAAAACAGCAGATGTGAAATTATGATAAATATAATGAGTGTTTTTTTTGCCTGATCTAGTGGAGTAGAGAAGGATCTGGAGCGTGTTTACCTATCCCATACAGTACATTTAATGTCTTAGTCAGGAGCCCTGACAATGGCTGATTAATGTCCTCATCTCCTTTATTAAAGATAAGAGTAGCACTGCAGTCAGGAGATAGAAAGCACACCATAAATCTTCGTAAAATGAGCAGTCAAATAATCACTCATCAGAAATAAAATCTACATACATTAACACTAACACTCAGCCTTCCACGCAGACTCCCATAAAAAGCAAGGGGAGATGGCAGTCCCGAAGTTTTAATTTGAACCGGTTCTTTAGCTTGACTATCACCAACCCTGTAACCTGGATGCAAAAGCTGGCATTTAAAAGCACATGCGAAAGGAGCAGATGCCTCATCATTACATTAAGAGCATGAAGCAGGCAACAATTAAGCGATTCACTGGAAGACATAATGCTGATCTATGCTAGCAATTAATCACAGAATACATTAGACAATGATGGGTGACCTACAAATTTTTGACAAAATAATTTTTCATCATGTTGGCGATTTCTTAGCCTAATATGCCTGCAAGGCACAGAGTCAAAACCTGTCATTTATTCCATCTCTCCTTGACAGGCGGCAACCTGTCTTCCAGACAAAATGAACATTATCTGTGCTCACTAGACATTTAGTGCAGGGCTTAGCTTATGACTAATGATAATCGACAGACAGAAATGTTAGAGTCTGGAATAATGTTCTCTTTGTTAAAGAAATTTCTCGAGGTAGAATTTTTTTTTAACCCAGAAAGATGTATAAAGATAAAAACTGGTTTTTATCTGTATGTTAATGCAACTCAAAGAACTAATATTTCCTTTCGACCAAAATAAACACAGAGAGGGAACATTTTTTAAATTAACATCTCATTTGAATACTGACCCTTGCCCAAAACTCCCTTACATGGTTAGGAACAGAGGTACAAAAGAGAGCTCCAAAGACAGAGACTTAAATAAGGCAATATAGACAGGCTGTCTGGTGTTTCAGGATTTATTTTGAATCTTGTGGCAATAAGTTGGAAACATCCCGAGCTTGTGTGCTGCAAAATGTAAATAAAGCAAGGCTCTGTGGAAGAACTACCTCCTGACAGTAGTGTTTTTGATTTCCATTTGTCCCTGGGTCCTTCAAAGCTGAAATGACCTAAAAAATACACTAGGAATAGATAATTCTGAGTAAGAGATATACATTAAATTACACGTTTATTAAACGAATTTAAAATTCCACAAGCAAGTACTTTGTCTCATAATTAATGCAGTTGTTTTATGGGCTTTGGATGAAGAGTAATGGATTTTCTTTTAGTTATTTTTCTTTTGCATCCCATGTGCAAAATGCCATCATAGAGTTAAGGTTTTTTCCTCTGGATTCAGGCACCAAATTTCGATTAGCCTTAATGGGACTTATGCATGCACACTGATGGGCGAACAGACCCCTTAGGCTGGAAATTTAGGAGAACAAATGGCAAGGACATCAAAATAGTAAAGTCTAATTTAAATGATCCATACGCTGCACAGTTCTTTCCCAGAGAAGGCAAACAAATGGTATGCCTTATGATGTTTGGATTGTTTTGATAGTCCCGTAAATACATCCTCTAGACTCATTAGTTAAGGGGAAATCTCTCTATCTAGCAATGCAGTCTTTGACCACCCATGCTTAGATCAAACTTTTTCTGTATTGCATAATTCATTGTTGTGTGGTAGGTGATTGTTTCTCTTGCAGTGTCCTGCATCATACCTACTGCAACAGTTTATATGTTGTTTCTTTCCCAAAGATAGAGGAAAACAAAGACTCTTGACACCCCCCCCCCCCAGATTACAGGTGTTTTATTGTAGTCCTGTCAAATTCCATCTGGAAAGAAATGCATTGTTTCATGACAGAAGAGAAGATAAGAAGGATGGGAGATAGAAGAAAAGGGAAGGGAAGAGAGGAGAGGGGAGGAGAGGAGAGGAGAGGGGAGGGGAGGGGAGGGGAGGGAGGGGAAGGGAAGGGAAGGGAAGGGAAGGGAAGGGAAGGGAAGAGAAGAGAAGAGAAGAGAAGAGAAGAGAAGAGAAGAGAAGAGAAGAGAAGAGAAGAGAAGCCAAAGATTAAACACAAAGGAAAATGGTCATCCCTTATCCCCATTCCTGAGCTTCACCTATCTCTGCCATATTTGAATTACTTCCCTTGTTCCTCTCAACAAGATGATAAGAACAGGGATTATGATAGATCTCTTCAAGTGTCTTGCAATCATTACCAGTTAGCTACTGTTCTAGAGTTGTTCCACTGTCAGGGCAAAGCAAGGTTTGTGCTCACTGTATGTTCCAGAAAATCCTTTGTGTTATTCCTAACTGAAATTTCAAGTCAAGAAAACTATTAATAAAGAGAAAGTCCTGTGCAACCAAAAGGTCGTTTGCCACTAATCGTCTATTAAATGTTACAAAGGAGTAAGCTAAGTTTATAAAAATAAATAAATAAATTATGGACCAGTGAAATGCCCCACCTCTGCTCTTATAAAAGACTTGAGTTGGCTCCCAGCACTCATATCTGGCAGCTCATACCATCTGCAACTCCAGATCCAGCAGGTTTAGTACCTTTTTTAGACTCCAAACACACCTGCGTTTATACATGCATAGACCCATATACAAAGAAACAAACAATTAAAAATTATATAAATCGTCATTATTAAAGAAAGAGAATAGCTGGGAGTGGTAGTGTACACCTTTTAACGCAGCACTCAGGAGGCAGAGACAGCTGAGAGAGTTCGAGATCAGCCTGGTCTACAGAGTGAGACTCGGACAGCCAGTGATACTCAGAAAAATTCTGTATTGAAAAACCAGAGGTGGAGAGGGAGAAAGGGGGAGGGAGGGAGGGAAAGGGAGAGAGAGAAGGAGGGAGGGAGGGAGAGAGAGAGAGAGAGAGAGAGAGAGAGAGAGAGAGAGAGAGAGAGAGAGAGAGAGAGAAAGAAAGAGAAAGAGAAAGAGAAAGAGAAAGAGAGAATGGAATTGTAATTGTCATATTAAAATTCAAATGTGTCCAACCGAGGTTGGAGTTGAGGAACCATAGTTTTGTGTCTGTTATTTCTTTTTTTTTTTTTTTTAATTTCTTGGGCAAATCCTTCCTGGATTTTTTTATTTACTTACTTAATTAATTAACTTTTTTACACTCCATATTTTATTCCCACACACACACACACCATGCACCCTCCAACTGTCCCACATCCCATACCTCCTCCCCACCCCTGTCTCCATGTGAATATCCCCACCCCCCATCTCGCCTGACCTCTAAACTCCCTGGGGCCTCCAGCCTCTTAAGGGTGCATCATCTCTGAATGAACACAGACCCGGCAATCCTCTACTGTATGTGTATTGGTGGCCTCATATCAGTTGGTGTATGCTGCCTGTTTGGTGATCCAGTGTTTGAGAGATCTCAGGGGTCCAGATTAATTGAGACTGCTAGTCCTCCTACAGGATTGCCCTTCTCCTCAGTTTCTTTCAGTCTTCCCTTTGTGATAGCCAGAAGCTGGAAACAACCCATATATCCCATGACAGAAGAATGGATACAGAAATGTGGTTCATTTACACAATTGAATACTACTCAGTTATTAAGAACAAGGACATCCTGAGTTTTGCAGGCAAATGGATGGAACTAGAAAATATCATCCTGAATGAGGTAACTCAGACCCAAAAGGACATGCATGGTATGTACTTACTCATAAGTGGATATTAGCAAAAAAAAAAAAAAAAGTAAAGAATACCCAAAAGTGAACAAGCTGAAGGGCCTAAGTGAGGACCCCTCAGTCCCACTTGGGAGGGAGAACAAAGCAATCACAAGTGGGGAAGGAAGGGATGGACCTGGGAGGGGGAGAGGGAGGGGAACCTGATCTGGTATTGGGTGAAGGAAAAGAATTGAAGCCCTAAAGGTCAGCAGAAAGAATGGAAACAGGCAACCTCAGAAGATAGGAGTTTGGGGAGGGGACCATCCATAATGCACCAGAGACCTGGGAGTTGAGAGAGTCTCAGGACTCAAAGGGAGGGACCTTAGATGAAATGTTCAACAGTATAGAGCTCACCTCCAGCAGGAAGACAGGGCATCAAATGAGGGAGAGGGGGACCATCTCACAGTCACAACTCTGACCCGTAAGTGTTCCTGTCTGAAAGAATTACAGGGATGGAAATGGAGAGAAGCCTGAGGAAAAGAAGGTCCAGCGACAGGCCCAAATTGGAATCCAGCAAAAGGGACGGTCCCAAGACCTGACACTATTACTGAAGCTATGGAGTGATCACAAAAAGGAACGTAGCATGATGGCACTCCAGAAGTCCCATCAAGCAGCTGAAAGTCAGATGCAGATATTTGTACCCAGCCAATGGACAGAAACAACTGACTCCTGATGTTGAATTAGGGAAGGTTGAAAGAAGCTGTCTTTTATTTCTAACTCTGGAAAGAACTTACTCTGTGAAGTCACTATCTTTCAGCTTTTATTTCATATCTGGTCTCCCATCTTTCCTTGTTTTCCTCTCATTCCCACCTTCTTTCTCCTCAGTTTTAGTCAACAAACTCATCACACGCAGCTTCTTAAATAAAGGGTATAATTCAGATGATAGAGCCCTTCCCTAAGATTCACAAGTTTCTGAATCCAAGCTTTACACAGAGACAGGCTTTCTCAACTGTAAAGTGTAATGGATACACCAAGAAGTGTATGTCATCTCATCTCATAGGACAAGTTGAAAAGTTAGTTGGATGGTATTTTGCTGGGGCAAACACATGAAGGAGTGTTTGCTGAAGTGGACACAGGTGAAAGACTAAGGCAGACTCATGAAGGAATGTTTCACTGAAGCAAACATATGCCTACCTGTGTGCTTGCCTATCCATGAGTATCTAGAGGACAGATGTTAAGTTTTGGTATCTTCTTCACTCTCTATCTAAGTTTTTGAGACAGCCTCTTCCTAAACCTGGAGCTCATTCTTTCACTAGACTGGCTAGCCAGCAAGCCCTTTGATTTGCTCCAGCAAATCAGTAGTAGAGTCACAGACTTGGCCACACACCTGGCTGGGAATCTGAACTCAAGTCCTCATGCTTGCCCAGGAATAAGCTTCCACACTGAGCCATCTCTCCAGCCTCACTGCTGAAGCTATGATATTCATGTGTCACCTGAGGAATGTTTAACAGAGGAGCTAGCTATCCTCCTCCCAAAATCCTGATCTTCCAGGAAACTTCGTTCATCATCATAAACAAAAGCAACTAAAGTACAGTTTGTTGATGCAAAATCATCAGAAATCATTCTCTTATCTATCACCAGATCAGAGTTTTGACATCTCTACCCTGCTCACATGCCTAGTCCTGAAATAAGGATGACTCTGAGGATTTTCTTCAGCTTCTTATTTGTGCTCATCTCTGAAGGCACTTTGTAATTTTTTTATGGAAGAATAAACTGACACAAGGGAACGTTATTGACCAGTGCAACAATATACAGAACAGAGAAAATTGAAGGTAAAAAGCCTCTGCTATAGAAAGAATACCCCAAAGCCCATGGGTACAGTCACTGTCCTGAAGAGTGGCACCACAGGGAGGCGACTGAACTACCGAAGAAGGTTGAGCAGAGGCTCTGGAGGGATGGCTCAACTGTTAAAGCTCTTGCTTCTGTAGCAGAGGACCCAGATCCCTTGTATCCACATGGCAGTCCATAGCCCTCTATAACTCTGGTTTTTAGGCACCAAATGCTCTCTCTTGCTTCCATGGGAGCAGACACACACATGGCACCATAAGGATGCCTGCAGGAAAACACCCATACACATAAAATAAAAATAAATCTTAAAAGAAAAAGTATAAGCTACTAAAATGAAGTTAGAGCTTTAGGGATGTGTTCTGGAAGGAAACCCAGCCTTTTTGATGCTCTACATTCTCTCTGCCATACCCAACAGCGTGCCAAAATAAATCATTTTTTATGTTGTTAGTTTATTCCAGGTACTTGTTACAGCAACAGAAAGCTAACTGATACATCCTATCTTCTTAGGACTTCAGTGATTCTTGCAGACTTCTAGGAAACAGCAGCCTATGTGTTCTTGTTCTTTGCCTGGTTCTATGGCTTTTGACAGAAATACTTAGCCCAAACCCAATGAGTATAGCATGATTTCTAAATCAAATATTTCTATTGTTATAGTCTTGTTCATTGCTTAGTTCATCACCATCATCACTATCTGCCTCAGTTTCTCCCTTTTAAAGATGGCATGGGAAATTGACTCTTACTTTAAGGGAAACTGATAGTGAATTATGAGACTATGCAGATACAAATCTGATTGTTAAAAGATATCACATGATAACAAAACTTCATTAATTCAACTCTCCAGTTACATGAGGTAGCCTTAACATGAAGTCTATATACCCAAATGTCAGGATGCAGACATATCTTGTTCATGGGAAAAGAAAAACACAAACAACATAGTTTCTATCTGGATACTGATCAACAACAACAAAAAAAAGATATCCTATCGCCAAAGCCAATACTTACCTGATAACTTAGAGCAGTAGTTCTCAACCTTTCTAATTTTGTGACTCTTCAATATAATTCTTCATGTTGTGGTGCTCCCCCCAAGAAAAACATAAAATTATTGCATTGCTACTTCATAACTGTAATTTTACTGTTATTAATTGTAATGTAAATATTGGATATGCAGGATATCTGATATGAGACCTCAAAGGGTTGACAACCCACAGGTCGAGAAACATGGTCTTAGTGGCTTCTGACATGGTAGCAGCTTTATCTTCCTAGCCTGTCCCTCATTTCATGGCATTAAGGTCTCCTCCTTTCCCCAGAAAGCCTTTAGGGTAATGCTATGCTAAGACTCTTCCAATGGATTATCTCATCCAAGTATGGATCCTCATTTCTTCTCCCCTGCTCCAGATACTATCCGTAAGGTCAACTCTCAACGTCTCACAGCCTATCTGCTTGCTCCACAGTAATGAGATGCACAATCTACATTCCCAAACATAAACATTAGACTAATCCTGATTCTCCTCCATTTTTTTTCCTCTTCTTTGGAGGAGAGGGAAAAAAAAGCGCTGTCATCTCCCTGGCAACTCAAGCTAAAATTCTGGGAGTCATCTTTAATTTATTGACTCTGTTTACCCCAGCATCCAGTTTTTTTTTCAGGCATTGAATGCATGTGTTTTCCATGCAAACCATCATGTGTGTCTTTTCTATCACAGTCTAAACCTCTTAGCCTCAGACTAAAACAATGGTATCCTAGCCAGTTAACTCCCTCCATTCTTCCCTCTGTTGATCTACTCTCCCCACTTCATCAGACAATATCTGCACCATTTCCCTTTCTTGCATCAAAACCAAAAACAGCTTCCTACTAGAATATAATGTAGATTCCACACAAAAGCTAATATGTTCATCTCTGTGCATCTTTGTTTCCTCCTTCCCATGAACACTTTACCACTACACTTGAGTAGAAATGAGTTTGTATTCTTCCAAGTCATCCCTACCTTTCTTCTCTCCTGACATCATCCACTAATTGGTACCCTATATAGACAGCTTAGGGAGTCAGCTTTTTTATGAACTTGACAAAATCTTTGTCAAAGTAGCTTAAAGGGAGGAAAGACTTAGTTTGGTTCATGATTTCAGAGATTTTTCTCCAGAATCAGCTGGCTTCATTGTTTCTGGGCTATGTGAGACAGAAAGCCCAGGCAGAAGGACCTGAGGGAAGAAAGCTGCTCTCCTCCTGACAGCTTGGAAATCAGAAAGCAGAGAACAAAAGAAGGGGGGCACATCATGGGCATACCCTCATTGATGTACTGATCCAAATAGGCCCCACCTCCCAATCTTTACCACTTCCTAAAACAGTAGCAAATGATGAAGGCCAATCCTTTAACAAATGAACCTGTGAGTAACATTTCCTATTCAAACTATAGCAGTTTTCTTCTCTCAAACATTGTAAACTGACCCCTTCTAAACCATCAGCTTAAGAGCCTTTCCAAACAGGCCCCGAGAACTCTAAAGACCGGGCTGCTCTTATCTCTTCTTTCACCCTTGGCTGTTCTCTAGCAACTGTGACATGATTAGCACACAGTGGAAACTTGGTAAATATTTACCAGACGATGAAGAAATGAGCTATGGTTTTTTTGTACCAAGAAGATGAAGGAACTGAATTAAATGATGATTAGACTTCTTGTAGCTCAATCATTCTGAGTGAGTGGGTCACCAGTAATTTGAATCTCCTCTATTCCATACCATCATTACATAAGATTAATTACAGCTATTTGTATGAACTGTACATGCCAGCATCACTTCTTCAAGACTGTCTTGACCCACATTTGATTTCAGTGTCTGAATTATTTAGCTACAGCAAAAATTTCAATGTCAATATAAATAGATATAGCAAAGAGTTATTTAATGTTTTACAATTTATATTATATGACATTATAAACTCTGTCTTAACATACTGGATAGTAGAATGCCTATAGCAATACTAATTATCTAAACTATATATATAACTATATATAGCTATATATAACTATATGTAACTATATATAACTATATATACACACATATATATAGTCTCAGTTGATTCTCTTCACATCAAAACCCACTCTATAGGGACTGGAGAGATGGCTCAGCCATTAAAAGCACTAAGTTCAATTCCCAGCAACCATGTGATGGCTCACAATCATCTGTAATGATCGATTCCCTCTTACAGCTACAATGTACTCACATAAACAAAGCCTACTCTATTGCTTTGTCAAGACACATACCTATGTCAAGACAGTATCATTTGTCTTACATTGTCTCTATGTCCCTCAGAATTTTTATGCCCATTTTTATGATTACTTTTACCTATACTCTCTTTAAGTCTTGAGTAATGTCCTGAGAACTATTAGAGCTGACTTTGCATGCTGTATTCTTGGGACCTTGAAGTAGCGAGGACACAGCACTTCCTACCTCACCTCTAGAACTTATAAAAGTAAATGGTCAGGTTTTGTGGATTCCTTTTTTTTTAAGATTTATTTATTTTATGTATGTGAGTACACTGTTGTTCTCTTCAGACACACTAGAAGAGATCATTCGATCCCATTATAGATGGTGGTGAGCCACCATGTGGTTGTAGGAATAGAACTCAGGACCTCTGGGAAAGCAGTCAGTGCTCTTAACCACTGAGCCATCTCTCCAACCCCCTGTACGTTCCTTTTATTTAGTCTTGTCTAGAGCCCCAATATACGTATGAAGCATTAATTGTTGAAAAGCTAAGTGGTCTAATTTATTTTGTTTTATTAAAACACATTTTTAGGGTTGGAAATTCAGCTGAGTGGTAAAACTCTTGCCTAGCATTCCTAAGGCCCTAGATTCAATCCACAGCACCACAATCAATCAAAGATTTCCCTTTAACCTTCCAAAGTAAAATAAGCTTTACATTTTATTCATAAAGATAAGAAAAACATTCCTGTTACATTATGTAGTTTTTTATAGAGTCCATACACCCCAATATATCTTATATCTACTTTTATCTTTCCTTAGAAATTCATATCCACAGTACAGTTCCAAGCAAAAGACTCCAGATCAATTTCTTGACCCTTCTTGAGACATTGGTAAATGTAGTCAGCTTCACTCACACAGAGGCTGTGACCCCTTCTGGTGATGATTTCTTGTTAGTTACATCAGGACAAGCATTACCCCAGGTGTCCCATGGGCTCACACAGACATGACAAGAACACATTCTCATCACTTGATATCTGGCGATTATGGAGGAAACAAGCAAACAGCCCTCCCCTTCTGGGGGAGATATGATCTTGAAGCCACACTCTGCTTCTGTGCAGTAATATTTGTAGAGTTAGGCCTCTCACAGTGCCACCCACGTAGTTATTTGTTGATCCTTTCCCCTTGTCCATCAATCTTTTTTCAATCCTGGGTTCACAGCTAGAATGCTGTAGCAGACTATATTGCATCTCTATGATAATTTAATTTAACTGCAGCCAGCTATGGTCTAGATTGCTCCTCTTAGCAGCCAGGGCTGACTGCAAGCAGTACCAGGGCCAATAATTGCTGGCTAAAGAGAGCTTTGAAAGAATATGACGTTCTACATAAATACCAAGAAATAAAAGCTAGAGTATACATAAAGATACACAAATGGGTATTTTAACAAAACCATACACTTTTTTGTCAAAACATCTCATAACTGATTACCTGATAAATTCTCTTACCCCCTTTGCATCTTTGTATAAGGTATGTGTGCTAGCTGCTTGCTCCAAGCATCATTCCTTAATGGATTTATATGTACAAATAGTCTAGCGATAAATGACAGAAAATGAATATGGAAGCTACACAGAAACAGGAAATTTCTGATAGTATGTTTTCTCTCTTCTAATCAGAAAAATAAATTCAAGTTTAAGAACCAAAGGAAAAAAATAGGTGTTTCTACCAGCTTTAACTGAGTGATGTCATAGGAAGAGAAGCAAAGATGCACATACCATAGAGGTTTCTTAGTAACATGCTGGCTGTCCCTGCCCTTACATCTGTGAAGCTGCAGTCAAAAAGCAGATGAAAGCCATCTCAATGCCATCATTGCAGAAACATTCTGCCCATCCCTCATTTTTAAGCTAACTTTGTTTAAAAGTAGTTACTGACTAACTGCAAGGAAAAGAAACTATATGGTTAAGTTAAAAAAAAAAGTCTAGTAGTTATGGAAACAAGTTTATTTCCAGACAAATTTACATTAACTCTGAAATAATGATTGTAACTCCCTCCCAGTAATACCTATGAACAATGAATGCCTCATGGAGTGCAGAAGGGTTGTTGATTAGCAATTGAGAGTGAATACCAAAAACTAGGAAAACATTATAGCAATACGATAAGAGAGGACTAAGAATAAGACTAGTCCTAAGATTATTTTGACCATTATGGGAAAAAAATGGTCATATATAGAAAATGTTATCTTGATGTGAAGATTATCCCATATCACCATCCCAAACAAGGAAAAGATAAATGAATTAATCAGAAATTGAATGGCATTCCACTCACTAGCTTGTTCTCTGGACATCTCAGGGCCTGATACAGAAATGCAGGCTTGGGTAAGGGTGTGGTCATGTTCTCCCAGATACTGAGTGTTGATCCCAGTGAGGTTGCCTTACAGTTAGGTGAACCGTTGAGATTGTGAAAGAGATTAACTCGCCATCAAGTTAAGTGCCCACACTCTCCTTCCAACGTTAATGTGCAGTGTTTGATCATACTGGTCCTTCATTTCCTTGTCTGTTCTGTGGGAAAGCTGTAACAGTATAGAAGCTTCTAGAAGAAGATACCCCAAATAATATTACCATCTCTCAGGCGATATTTTTACACATTACTTTCTTGAGTTGTATCAAATAAATTTGTAGCACCTTGTATCATTCCTTTAACTTCCTGGATATCCAGCTTATTTTCCTAGTTAATTTATTAGTATGAGTTTGTCTCATGCATAAACTATTGCTTTTTTTCAAAATAAATGGTTCAATAAAAAAGCAAGATTTGTTTTTGTGTATAAAGAAAGTGTGTGTGTGTGTGTGTGTGTGTGTGTGTAATAAGAATTTTTGTTTACCCATTTACTTATCCTACAAACTCTATCAAGAACAGTTTACTGTTTGACTTATTGATGTGGTGGCTAGGTGTCTGGGTGGCTGGGTGATTAATTGATTGTTCTATCTGTTGGTTTTTTGAGTTAGGGATCAAACCCATGGCCTTACTCTTACACCCACAAGTGCTATACTATTGAGCTACATACTTCACTCTTAACTTGGACAAAGATGATGATGTAGTGATTTGAATAAGAATGGCCCCAGTAGGCTCATATGTTTAAATGCTTGGTTTCCAGTTGGTAAAACTGTTTGGGACGAATTTGGAGATGCAGCCTTGTTAGAGGAAGTCTGTTGCTGGAGATGGACTTTGTGGTTTCAAAAGTCCATGTCAGGTCTCTTTCTCTCTGCTTGTTCCTTTAGCATTGTGTTAACTAGGAATTATAACATGGAGTTTTATACTGTATTTGTGCATTAATAGTCCTTTTATTCCTAAGCCCATGCCCACTTAAGAGCTAGGCTTGACAGATGAAAATATGAAACTAAATGCTACTTTAGAAGAAAAAATACTTCTCTAGAAATAATTTTATAGGTTTAGAACCCACAAATGCCTCAAAGGCAAAAATGTCTGACAAACTGACTTTTTTCTCTTACTATACTTTTTACTAAAAAAAAAATAAAAGAAAAAAATCTGAGAATAGTCAAACACCCAGATCCCCACTAATGATTACTTTATGAACATGCAGAGTAGGCTTTCAAATCTTTATCTGATCTTGAGACCAGGCCTGGAGTAAGAGGACACCATAAGATACTCCTCTGAATTGTGATCATTTGACTTCTGGGTACAACAGGGATCACACCAACTTGAAGGAGAACACCTCAGAAGTTACAAAGAAAATGCTGCTCTCTGCATGATAACAGGAAAACAGCAGTTGCCTGGACTGTCATTGTTAAAAGACCTTGGAGGAAAAAAAATCTTGTTTTTAAATTCTTTCTGTTTGTGTGTATTTATTTATTTATTTATTTATCTAGAGTAAGCAACTTGGGGAAAAAGTAAAATCACCTTGTCAGAGGGCTGACCTCTATTTTACATAATTTGTAGCTAAAAAGCTTATATCCTAAAACATGTAAATATATGCAGATCTGAGAACAAGACCTCAGAAGGGAAATGGTTTAGCAATACAGCAGAGACTACAGGAAAATACTAGGGCTCTTAAAACCTGAAACTTAAAATGATTTATTATCAGAGTCTTGTGGTGACCTATACTTTGTATCCTGCAAGTTTATTGGTTTAAGGAGAAGTCTGAAGCTGTAAATAATACCTCGTATTTATCTGACCTTGAAGATATCAGAATGGGTAAAATGAGTACTGTTTCAGCCCAAAGCTGACATGGCTCTAGTTTCAGGCCAAGCAGAATGCTTTTACATGGCTCATCTGTGCTCAGGACAAAGAGGGACAAAGCTTATGCTTGTTTCTCATTGGAAGATAGTGTACCTAACTTATATTCTAAACAATAGCAGTAACGAAAGTAAAATGTATAGCGCTTTTTCCAACCACACTTTTTGTTGTTGTTGTTGTTGTTGCTAAATCTCAATGGAAAGAAAATCAGAATGTGATTGCGGTTTGAAGAAAGATTTGGTCTGTGCCTTGAATGCCAACCTGCCAAGTGAGAGGCACCCAAGTGAGAGGTATCCAAGTGAGATGTGTCCAATACTGATGCAATAGTGGCATAACTGTTATGGAGGTAACCAACAGGTGTTGGCATTTGAGGTTAGCTATACAGCAGAGGATTCATTCCTGGACCTATAAAGTTAGTCAAAAACCCATGACCGAGGAGGTCTTACATCATAAGATGAAGTTTGCAATTTTTGATGTAGCTAAACTGGCATGGCTCCAAACTTCCTCATAAATATGTACATTTATATGTATAGACAAATGTTACTGTCAGCCTTAATCAGAGAAACTTCTTTCCACAATGAATAACAGTAAATGCAAGGATTCATGGCTGCCCTAGGTCATGAGAATAAGTGAAGGTTGCATGTTTGACTTAAGCAGGACATTTTTACCACCCTTTCTGAGGCTTGGGGGACATGGCAGCATTGGAGATGGAAACAACATTAAGAGCCAGATGACAGTGAAAGGGCATTGTGAAATGTTATCTTCTAGGCATGACGTGGTCATTGCAGTCATGATCCTACCATAGCTGAGGTTGCCTCCAAGAGACCTGCACAAGACTCTGCCTGTCATTACTTCATTATGGATCAAAAAAGATCTCATGTAACCCTACGCCTTCCTGGTGAACTATCAGTTACTAACAGATTCTGTGGTAAAGTTAGACATTTATTACTCACTGGGGAGCCTACTAAATTGTAATGACAGTTCCAAACTCATGGTCAAAGAGTTGGTCCTGCTTAAATTCAATGAGTTCAAAGGAAAAAAAAAAAGCAAAGCAAAAAGATGTGGATAGAAAAATACCTATAGGGAAGGTAAGTGATAAGGGTGGGAGGGAGACAGTAAGAGCAACCAGGATGAAGTATATATGTGTATGAAATTCAGTCAACTGCTTCGAAAAAAACAAGAATATTTCTTCAAAAATGAATGAGAATACATGAATGAAAATGGAACTGTCTATAACAATATTGAGAAATGAGCATGGCATATTCCCAAACCACTTGATTTCTCAACTATGGATTGTGATGCCATTGAAGTTGCTGGGACGGTCTAGGGCAAACATCAGTTCTAGAGGTCAGGACTTAGAGAAGACCCATGTTTCAATGCTGTTCAGAGTGTGAGGTCAGAACTCAGTTCTCCCGTCCCTCATGCTACTCCATGTTTTGGGCCTCTCACAATTGTTAAAAAAAAAAATTCTGAGTCTCCTCAAACAGTCATCTCTCCTGGTGGCTCTGTGAGCCAGTGAATTCTGAGAGCTGACAAAACCTAGTAGCTCTTCACTATACAGAGAAACCAAATTGTGCCCTCCAGTTTAGTGGAAGCAGACATGAGTCTACGCCTTCCTGGTGAACTATCAGTTGCTGACAGAGTCTGTGGTAAGGTTAGACATTTATTTCTCACTGGGAGTCATGGTTGAAACTGGACCCTGCCTTTAATTTTGCTTGTGTACATTCAGTGTAAAAATATGTCTCATAAATGGATTATTTCAGAGGAGCAAAATCTTGAGAGGCCATGATTGATGGAAAATTCCAAGAAACCCAATTAACGCCCATGAGGAAGTCATCAAATGTGAAAACCTTAGGTGAATTAACTGCCATTCTGAATGTTATGATGAGATGAATAATGGGTAACTGGGGTTTTATTAATAAGTATCTAATGGGAAAGATGGAACTGGAACCAACAAGTTTAATCCCCAATAATGTATGAAACAAGTCCGAGTCAAAGCCAAGAGATCTGTAGGCGCCAGAGCCTATGACCTACAACAGGAAGTATCTTAACTCAAAGGTGTGTTCCTGCAAAGGGCTCAGATTTATAAAATTGCTGCCATCACTCAATTGTCTTGAGCTAACACAAGATTATCTTATGTACATACTGTCCAAAGAATCACCAGTAATAATGGCTTCCTATGGTTAGCAAGAGCAGGAAAAAGAGGAAAATGTGATAGATTTATGAACATTACAGAAGTTCTGGCATACTGCATAGATGTTGCAATGCCTGGATATATACTTTTTCATAAAGGTTTTGTATCAAGCACATTTCAATATGGAATTGGACATATTTGAGGCCAGAATGAATAATAGATGCCCCTCAGGAGAAATTTAAAACAACTCAAGGTATCTCCAGAAGGTCCTGCTCCAGCCTGAAGTGCCACCATTAAATTTTGTTCCCTAGTCAGGGAACTTCTTTATGGGAAATGTCTTCAAGAATAGTCTCAGTTACCACCCTGTAAGTTGATGGTAAATAGTTTTGGTCTCCTGCTGACAGATATGATATAGAAAATTCTTAGGAAGTGGAGAAAGCAGCAGAGAACTTCTGATCCAACCTATTATTTAACAGCAACGCACATGGATTTGGATTCCTAGATCACCACAGCATTGTGCTAGCAGATTTCATGACAGGGACGTTTTTAAATCCAACAGAGTCTTGGGAATTCCTCAAAAGCACCATGCTTTCCTATGGATCCTGTCTTTGCTCAACTTGTTCTTCCCTCATGGAAATGTCAAGCCTATGCAGGTTCTCCCTCGCATGTCCTGGCTGAGAATGTTTCAAGACTGTGGATGGGAATTACTTTTTTCCTTTATTCCCATCATAATTGCCAGAATGTTATTTGCACTCAACAAATTCTTAAATGATACTTAAAAAAAAACAGGAATTAGTGAAACAGCTAACACGAGTCACCCTTGCCTCAGGTCTCTCCAATAAATGAAATTTATTTTCCCAGCAGGTCTATGCCTGTAAGGTCAAAATGTATTTGACTATAAAAAATTGTTAACAATAAATATGATCATATGTTGGAATCACATACATAAAATCTAAATCTGAGTCAGACTTGATGACCAATGCCCTTAATTCCATCACTTGGGTGACAGAGGCAGGTGGATCTCTGAATTTGAGGCCAGCCTGATTTACAAAGAAAGTTCTAGGACAGCAAGAACTACGTAGATAATCCATGTCTTGGAAAGCAAAACAAACAAAAAGTTTTAAATCTACACCTATGATAAAGTTATTTTAATTTTTAAGAACATACAGAAATTAAAATAACCATCAATGTCAACATGTTTGTCTGGGGAAACATGGCAGAAATAAAACAAAAAAATAATTTAGATGTTAATTAATATGATTTTTTTCTAAGTCACAAAGATTTTTGTGGAGAGAAAATGAGGACTAGTCATATTTTACCAGCCAAAAATTCTCCCACATTTTAATTTTCCTGTTCCATTTTTTTCTAAACTTAACTTTGTGGTTTCCTTTCAAGGTGTGTGTGTGTGTGTGTTAAATTTTCTGTATGTGATGTTCAGAAAGGGGTAAAATACATACGAAAAAATTCAAAGATCCAAAGCTTCCTGTGTTGTCAGTTACATATGCTGCGCTCATCTACATATGAGATCTAAAGGATCTCAGTATGCAGAGACAGTTAGCACAGAGCTTTCAGGCATCACACCCTCAGCTTAGGATGCTAGCAGCATATTAGACAGTAATTCAAATCCCCGTGTGACGTATTAGAGTGCATTTGTTTCTTTGCCAAGAAGGTAAAATAACTAAGTTTACACGTGGAGCTTCCTTACAAAAGTGACATTAAGATACATGTACACAGGGGTAAGAGGAAAGGCACAGTGGAGCCCTGGAATTCGAGAGGTGAAGTCTGTCCTAGAATGAATCAATGTAAGAAATTATTTAATTCATCTTTTGGTTAAGTAAATTTCCATAAAACCAGAAATTTTTGCATTAAAGAAGAATAAATGCGGTTTTATTTTTCTGTCTGTCTTAAAAAAGAAAGGAATGAGAGGGTCAAGAAAGAGACAAAGGAAGAAGATGTTAGGCTGTCCAGCACACTCTAGAATGATCATTGTGTTGGTAGTTATAAACCATGGAACTTGCAGTCAGGAGTTGCTTCCTGAGATAGTTTTACAAAAAGCAACTGTGCTATATGGGACAAAGCCCTCAAGCTCTTTTTTTTTTTTTAATTTACATTCCAAATCACTTCCCCTTTCCCGTTTCCTCCCTCCCCGAAAGTCCCATAAGCCCCCTTCCCTCCCTCTTTTCTCCATTCAACCCCCTCTCATTACTCTGTCCTGGCGTTCCCCTACATCCAGTCTTTCCAGGACCAGGGGTCTCTCCTTCCATCTTCTTAGAAATCTATTGATATGCGGATTGTGTCTAGGGTATTCCGAGATTCTGGGTCAATATCCCCTTATCAGTGACTGCATACCATGTGTGATCTTTTGTGATTGGGTTACCTCACTAAGGATGATATTTTCAAGTTCTGACCATTTGCCTAGGAATTTCGTGAATTCATTGTTTTTAATTGCAGAGTAGTATTCCATTGTGTAAATATACCACATCTTCTGAATCCATTCCTCCGTTGAGGGACATCTGGGTTCTTTCCAGCTTCTGGCTATTATAAATAAGGCTGCTATGAATATAGTGGAGCATGTGTCCTTATTGCATGCAGGTAAAGTCTCTGGGTATATGCCCAGGAGTGGTATAGCCGGATCCTCCGGAAGTGTCATGCCCAGTTTTCTGAGGAACCGCCAGACTGCTTTCCAGAGTGGTTGTACCAGCCTGCAATTCCACCAGCAGTGGAGGAGTGTTCCTCTTTCTCCACATCCTCGCCAACAACTGCTGTCTCCTGTGTTTTAGATCTTAGCCATCCTGACTGGTGTGAGATGGAATCTCAGGGTTGTTTTGATTTGCATTTCCCTAATGACTAAGGATGATGAACATCTCTTTAGGTGCTTCTCAGCCATTAGATATTCTTCGGGTGAGAACTCTTTGTGTAGCTCTGTACCCCATTTTTTAATAGGGTTACTTGCCTCTCTGGAGTTTAACTTCTTGAGTTCTTTGTATATATTGGATATTAGCCCTCTGTCGGATATAAGGTTGGTAAAGATCATTTCCCAGTTAGTTGGTTGCCACTTTGTCTTTTTGACGGTGTCTTTTGCCTTGCAAAAACTTTGTAATTTAATGAGGTCCCATTTGTCTATTCTTGATCTTAGAGCATAAGCTATTGGAGTTCTGTTCAGGAAATTCTCCCCTGTGCCCATATGTTCAAGGTTCTTCCCTAGTTTCCCTTCTATTAGTTTCAGTGTGTCTGGTTTTATGTGGAGATCTTTGATCCACTTAGAATTGAGCTTAGTGCAAGGAGATAAGGATGGGTCAAGCCCTCAAGCTCTTAAAAGATCTTGCAATAATTCAACTTCTTGAAACATACTTCAACAAAGCCAGTAACCAAATATGTTTAAAATTTTATGGATGTCTGTTATTTGATCTTTTGTTATTATAAAATCAACGAATTTATAATAATTGTTGGGTTAAATAAATGATAGTACTCTATAAGGTTGCAGATATGGACTTATTGACATAGAAAACTATTAAGCAACATTATATGTATACAGACACATACATATGTATATATGTATTTCCTGACCCAATATTATAATACACTTTTGAGTGTTTTGCTAAGGATGTTTTCCACTATTGCATCTGTCGCTATACACCAAAGATTAAACAAAAAGGAATATATAAGTGTGCGTGTGTTCATCAAGGCAATCTGTAATCCAATTGCTTATGTAATACTATGCAACCTTATAGTTTAATAATAGGAGTGACACAGATAATAAGTACAAGCAAACAATGAGGACTTCAGGCACAGTGTAAGATGACCTAAGATACCTTAGGGTAGCTTAGAATTCCCAAGGCCCTGCATTCGATTCACAGTATCCAAAAAAAGTTTTTATAGAAATATAATAAAAAACCATTGCTATGATATATTATTGAGCAGGGCATGAAGGTGTAAATATGTAATCCAAGAGTTCTGAAAGAATAGGTAAGAGGGGCATCACAAGTTCAAGGCCAACCTTGACATACTGTGATAACCAGGGCCACATAATGAGATCTTGTCTTAGAAAAAGCAATCAAACTAACAAACAAAGAGACTGGAGAGATGGCTCAGTGGTTAAGCGTCTGGCTGGCCTTCCAGAGAACCTGATTTGGTTCTCAACGACATCATGCCAATTCACAAGCATCTGCAACTCAGCTCAAGGGAATCCAATGTCTTCTTCTGACCTCTTCTAGCACACAGGTGGTACACAGACACACATGAAACCCAAAAATCCATACACATAAAATTTAAAAATTAAATCAACAATAAAATCTATTATAGACATTAAAACTAAAAATGTTTTTATATTGATAACACATTTTACTGGTTCCCTCTTTATTCAAAACTAGAAAAGAACAAATAATTTGAATGAAGTATTTTTATACTTCTTTCTTCAGCTCCAAAAGTTTTCCATCCTCAAAGTGTTTCTTTCAGACTTCGTATTTCTTTGCTATACCTTGTGGGACATGAGTATAGATTGTTTCCTAACTTGGGAATACACAAGCCCAGACTAATATGTAAAACAAATTGTTCCATCATCTCATGGTTCACAATCAAGAAGAATTATTGGTATTATAAATAATATCCAATTGAAGTTTTAGAACAGATATGGCCCTGCCTGAGTAGTTTATTGGAAAATCATTTGTTTCACATCAGCTTTGGCATCCAGTATTCAATGTGAATTATGTGGTTATGGCATAGTTTATTATATTTCTTTTTGTTCCACTGTGTATATATGTGTCTTAGGCTCTAAAAAGGTAATTTGTGCCCTCAAAATGTATTATGTAACAAACTGTGATTCATGCAAATCACTTTGATTTGTTTTCCAAAAATGTAACCTGCTTCAATTAATCAGTTGCTATTCATTTTGCCTGTTTCAATTGCAGTCGGAACAAAAGCTCCAGCAGGTTATTGCTTACACGGGGGGTTAGCTTCCAGAGGGTACGAACGACACAACAATCAGACGTTATACCAAGCGTACAATTACAGTGCGTGTCCCACAAACTCCAGTAAATAACATGTCCCATTATGCTGGACTCCCACATTCTGAAGTTCTCTACCACCCGAACCACCTACCTGCTGTAATCACAGCATTCTGCGGTGCGTGGGTGAGTAGCTTCCAGCCTGCTGGGACCGCGTCCACGATTCCCAATGGGTAGCAGAAATCAGCCAGGCAGATTGCTATATCTATGTTCTGCAGCCTGCCCATCATGACAAATGACTGGCTGGAAGTGCTGTGCTTCTGGGTCTGGACTTTGTTCAGAAAAGAAAGCAAGGAAAAGCACCATGTCATTCTTCATTGTGCTTAGAAATTGATGGGGTACAATATTTTCATGTAGCTTTTCTTTTTATTATTCAAAATGTAAAAATGGACATAGCAAAACCTTATGAGATGCTTATGAGATGCTTTGAGAAGAAAATGTTCTTTTTTATGGAAGTTTTAATTATGGACAACATAAAGTGTAATTACTACTCTGGCTTTTACTTAAGTGTCTCGTTTCAACCCTATACAGAGGATGAACCAGTAATAATAGTAGGATTAGCATTTTATATGAAGTTTGTTATTTGTTTTCTTTACAATAGCAGGATATTTAGTGTCATCTAAAATAGAGGGCGTTATTAAGCCAAAGGACTTTTCTATGCCAGCTATTTATAAATCACATATGAATAGTTCTAAAATATAGGGTACTGAAATGACTAATTGTGGTGGGTAGGTACTCATTATGGGCAAAACTGCCCACAAGGAGATTTGTTTGGTGAAATTCTGATATCACTTTATTTACCACTACCAAGTCACTTGGATGATGATGAGAAGTTTTATTTTGGGATATTTCTTCTGGGGCCAAGAGCTATAGAAAGAAGTCACAGCATGAGATGCTAGACAAATTTCCACCTTGGAAGAATATCAGATCTGGGTTTGGTCCTGGGATGTCTCAAGAGAGTCAACAGAACAGGTGCCAATTTGATGTCAGATGCCTCCATGTTTACATGTTTCACTACAAATAAAGCAAAACTCAGTGCCGACAAGTTAAAGCTTCCAACAGCACAGGAGGAGCACCTGAAGCTCATAGAGCACCTGACGCTCACCATCTGATTGTGGCATTGTTAGCTTTTTGAGAAGCCTTCTAGTGCTTTCCATGGTAGTGGTATCAATTTGCATCAATTTATATCAATTTGCATGTTTGCCGATTGCTCATGAGGCAATCTCATCAGCCCTGTTGCTGTTCCCTGAACTGTGCAGGGCTCTCAGTTCAGTGTGGTCCTTTCTGTCAAACCTTGCCATGATTTCCTCAAATACTGGAGTCCTGGCCAGTAAATTATTGTCTATGCCAATATCTTCATGTTTTCTATAGTGGTTTTTGACATTAATGTCTTCAGTTCATTTTGAGTTGATTTTTGCAGTGGGTGAGAGAGAAGAGTCTCCTTTCAATCTTCTACATGTGAAAGTTCAGTTTTCCCAGCACCAGTTCTGAAGAGGATATCCTATCTGCAATCTATGTTTTATCCAGCTCTGTTAAAATCAGTTACCGGTAAGTCCATGGGTTCATCTGTGTCATCTAGTCTGTCCTATTGGTTGTTCCAGACTTCTGACCTCCATCATCACGAAATAGCATATTTGAATTGATTTAAGGTGTTAACATTTTGGTAATTTCTATAGCGATGATGGGTAACTCTTAAAAACATAATGTACTAAAAGACAAAGCAAGAGAAGCACGCTAACATACAGCTTTTAAATATTCTAGGGAACTGATGACTAAAGCAATCTTGAGAGGTAAACACAAATACTTTGTAGGAGACAAGTTCTGGTTTTATTATTGGGAAATGGTAGTAGAGGTCACTAATGTCTACTGATAGAGCATGAGTGAACTATGATCAGCTCTCAACAAATTCTAAACATATGTCTTCAGATCACAGTCCCAGGGAGCTGGAGGCTCTGTATAAATCGGCTCCCAAATGCCAACTATTATCTACAGTGTTATCACTCGGTGATGAGGACAAGATGCTAAAAGTTAGAAGCAAGAAAAATAAGAGACCTCTCCCCTCCAGTGCTCTAGTCCTTGGCCAAAGCTCATCAGAGAAAATAATGAGTACAAGTGGGAGTAGGGATGGAGGAGAACAGAGATTGCCTTGGTGGTGTGCAATATTCACTGGGTCTTTCCTTAGCTTCAAGGCAGTAGCCACAGAAGGAAGAATACAAAGAATTGAGAAAGTTGTCCTGAGAAAGAAGGAAGCAAGATGGACAGAGATTATTGCAGAAGCAGAAAACAGGGGAGTATGTGATACTTCTGGGAAAGAAATACAACCAAGCCCTTGAACCTCAAAAGCTGAGAGTCAAGCTCTCAAATGTCAATACATCTCTGAAGAATAAATGTGCTTGTAGCTCAAGACCCGTGAAAAGGAAAATGCTGATCCCGATGGCAAAGTATTCAAGAATGATGGAAACAGAATTTACCTCCATCTGCCACAGAGCCCTGTACAGCTCAGCCACAGGAGAAACTGAGTCAGCACCTGTCCCAGCAGCCTGGCAGAGGAAGGCAGATGCTCCTTACTGGAAGCTCCTACTCTTCTTGACACAAAATGACTTCCATGGGATGAAAATTAGAAGATGTGGTAAAAGTAGAAAATGTGATGAATAGGAAAAATGGCAATCAATAGGGACAGGCTGACGGATGACCCAGATATTGGGTTCAGCCTGCAAGCACATTAAAATGTCTCTACTAAGTGAGATAGAATCTAGTAAACCATGGTGCAGGAAGTGCTTAAAAGTTTTGGAAGGAATCTGAACTACTTTTTAAAAGCACTACTGAATGTTATTTTTAAAAATGTAAGAAATGATGACACCCTTCAATAGGCAGAAAAAGGACACACTGGAAAGAGCAGAAGGAAATATAGATGAATTAGAAGACAGGACAGAAGACTGAAATGCAGATAGACTGTTTTACAGCTAAACAGATACTCTTTCCACCCTCTATTTCAGTGTGTATGCGTGTGTATACATGTATGTATGTCTATGACTATATATGTGTGTGCATATTCCAGAAAGAGAATAGGGTTGAAAATTAATTCGAAGAGGCTGAAAATTTTCAAATCTTTATGCACTATGTCAAAGTACAGCTAAACAACACTTGAGATATTTCAAGTCAAATAAATAATAAGAAAGCCACTCTCAGCATACATGACAAACTACTAGAAATAAAATAGTCAAACTAGGAATGGCCATAAAAGATATGTTACATGCAAGTGAAAAGAGTAAGAGAGATAACTGAGTTCTTACCAGGAAAAAAAATGCAAATGGGAGTCAGAAGGTGGTAGAATAGTATCTTTAACATGATAAGAGTAAAAATAAAATTTTATAGGCATAAAAACTATACCAAGAAAAAATATTTCAAAATGGAGAAACTATATCTTAATGATCCCCCAGAAGTACTGATGGGGTCTGAAAGAAAGACCCAGGATAAGAGTATGCATTTGCAAGGGAAAGGAAATACCAGCAGAAAAATAACAGTGAGAGGTCAGCAAAACCTTTATAGATAAATCAAGTACATCTTACTCATAACATACATGGTATACATATGTTATGTGTATGTGCAAAAATAAAGAGGAGAATAAGTTTTTAAAAGTCTAACTGTACAAAGACATGAAAGGCAAGAGGAGGAATGACTACAACTAAGATGCTCTGGGTGGAGGAAGTGAGAAAAACAGTGTACACTAAAAAGTAAATAAAAATAAAGTCAATGAAAGACATAGAATAGGACCCCAAAAATAGATTCATCCAAAAGTAGACAGAGAAAAGATAAGATGATGTCAATTAAAAAAAAAAAAAAACACCAAGATGTCAGTATTGAATTAATCACACACTGGCTGTGGGTCTCTGCATCCATCTGAGTCAGCTGCTGGGTGGAGCCTCTCAGAGGACAGCCATGCTAGACAGGAGTCTTCAAGCATAAAAGTATACCATTAATAGTGTTAGGGATTGGTGCTTGGTATTCTTATAGAAGAATTAGGGCAAGGATTTCAGTCAACTAACCTGGAACCTTGGGGCACTCACACAAACCAAAGAGCGTACACAGGCTGTACCTAGCCACCACCACCACCCCCCGCCCCGGCACATATGTAGAAGATGTGCCTAGCCCCACAGAAACTTGAAGTGTCAGGGAGGGATGATACCTAGGGGTTGGCCCCACCTTCTCAGAGGAGAAAGGGAAGGATAAAGGATTGTGGGAGGGGTGACCAGGAGGAGGGGCAGTGAAACAGGATATAAAGTGAATAAATAAAAATTAAAATAAAAAAATGAATTAATCACACAGATTGCTGTGTTAGCTGACAATGTGCTTCATGAAAAGAAAAAGGGGCTGGAAAGATGGTTCAGCAAGGGCTTCAGAGATGGTTCAGCAGTTGCTAGCTCTTGCTACCCTTGCAGAGGACCTGGGTTCAATTCCAGTACCCCTATCAGGCAACACAACTACCTGCAAAGCCAACTCCAGAGGATTCAACATGTTCTGTTGCCCTCTCTTGCACACATGTTGAATACACACCCACAGACACACACATACAGATAAATTCAAATAATAAAAACAAAAATCTCTTTTTCAAAAGATGATTATTTACTGTATGTGAGTGTTCTGCCTGCCTGTACACCTGCATGACAGAAGAGGGCATCAGATCCCATTACAGATGGCTATGAGCCAGCATGTGGTTCCTGGAAATTGAACTCAGGACTTCTAGAAGAGCGTCCAAAAATCTTTTTTTTAAGAAAGAGAGTTCTGGGGCTGGAGACATGGCTCAGTGGTTAAGAGTACTGGATGCTCTTCCAGAGGACCCAGATCCAATTCCCAGCACACATGTGGCAGCTAAAAACTGTCTGTGACTCCAGTTACAAAGGATCTGACACCCTTACACTGACATACATGGGGGCAAAACACCAATGCACAAGAAAGAAAAATAAATAAATAATGTTTTTACAAAAGAGAGTTCTGAGTAGAAAACAACAGTCAGCTTTCTCCTGACTTTGATTTTTGTTTGTTTGTTTTTTTTGCTTTTGCTTTTGGTTTTTCAAGGCAGGGTCTCTCCACGTAGCCCTGGCTGTCATGAAACTCATTCCATACAGCAGGCTGATTTATATCTACTGCATGCAGGAATTACAGATGTGCTTCACCACTGCCTTGGGATAAACACTTTCAGAACAGTATCAAAGAAAGATAAAAGTTAAAAATAGAAGACTCATGTAGCAATCAGAACAGACAGGAGGAAAGATTAAATGAGTCATTTTTCAAAGAATAAAAAGATGTACTTTAGTAACAGTTCTTGAAGATGTTGTGGATAAATTGATGAAAAGAATAGAGTAAATATGCGTATGGAATATAATTCATCCCTGAAAAATGGGAAATCCTATAATTTGCAACAGTATAGATAAACATGGAGAATTGATATCAGAGTTTGTGATAAAATCCTGACAGAATGACAAATTACACATGACCTCACATAGATATGGAATTTAAAAAAGTTAAACACAGGAGCAGAGAATACAATGGTAATTGTGGGAAGAATGTTGAAGAGAAAATGCTCAAAAGATAAATAAATTTCATTTTAGACCTGCACAATAAGCTCACAAAATCTATTGTAAAATGGGATGGATCACCAAGAAAAGCAACGTGGTGCTTACTTGAAGACTGCCAAGAGCAGACAGGATGAGACCACAGGGTTAAAAGGGACAGACTATGGAAGGAAGTGAGCAGTCCTACTATGGGATCCTTCCCTGTCAGTCACTGACAGATCAATAGACTGTTTGACAATACAGAAACTCTGGGTGACATTCTCAACCACACAGAATGGCTCCAGAGTTCAAAGCTTTTGAATTGTATGTGTAAGTGTTTGCCAACATAGATTGTATTCTGGGTTATAAAATAAATCTACAAGGCCATCCAGAGCATGACACAACATGAGCCGATCCTCTAACCAAAACACCATAAATAAAAAATTCAGCATCAACATGAATAGAAAACCACCAATGTCTAGAAAATCCACACCTGTCTGAATTCCTCAGAGGAGTTTGATAGATTCCCATCTGCAAGCCCAGCACTCATTCGGGAGGGGTTGAGGGTGAAGCAGGAGGATTATATTTGAGTTCATGGTCAGCTTGGGCTACCTAGTGAGAGACTGTCTCACAAAATCAGAGAAAATAAATGAGACAAAGATTAAACCACAGAAAAATTTAACCATCTCAAAGTTAATAAATAAGAAGATATGTATTTGTGACACCAGCACAAACAGTGTTTCAGGGAAAAAAGTATTAATTTGATTTCCTAATTAAAAAATACCTAAAATAAAAGACCAGTTCATTAAAAAAATTATGAAAAACATAATAATAATAATATGGGGGGAAATGGAAGAAAGGAAACAGTTATCTGACATGACAAGAAGAAAGTCAACTGAATAGGAAATCCAGACCATTCTACAGACCTGAGGCCTTCCTTCCAAACAAATACCCCGTGGTACATGAATCTTCTACCAGCAATGTGCGAGCCCTTGGGATGAAACAGCATGGCCTGTGCAATCCTCCTCAAAAGACTTCACAAACGATGAAAATGTAGGCAATGACCATTAGTAAAAATAACATGATAAAAATTAAAATGTAGGTGACTCATGAAATAAGCTTTCTGGAAAAATTTTGACAATTATCAAAGTCTGGTAAATGGAAAATGCAGATTTGTGAAACTATCATTTTTTCATGCTATATGTGTGAGCAGTGTGTAATAATAATAAATTTTTAACAAGTTTTGTATATAAGAAGCAGGTCCCCCCTACCTTCAGTGGGAGATATTGCTGACAATTAATCAAGGTCTTGTTAGTCATATTCTTCTAAATCACTCATAAATCATTCATTGCTTTTAAATTTTTATGTTGCAGTGATCTTTATGTCATTAAATAATTAACACTAATGAGCTAATTAAAGCAAATTCTATAATTGATAAAAGCAACCTCTTTTATTCCTGCAGATAGCAAATAATTAAGTGTCTATTATATGCATATATGGACACATGAATATTACATGCATATGTATACACATGTGCATATAAATGTGTGTTAAAGTATGTATATTTTGTATATTTGTAAAATCAGATGCAATCTCTTATACTGTGACCAAATTAAGGAACCTGAACTCAGAAACCTCAAAACTTCACATTCCGTCCCAAGAGTTTGTCAATTTTTTTTCAAATGCATAAAGTGAAGAAATTGATTTTTATCACCAATGACCTCTGAATTCTGATGCATATTTTGAAACTTATCATTGAATATAGACACAGCTAAAAGCGAAAGTAGACAACATTTTTCTGATACAATGACAATCTAAATTTGACACACCAGTGTTACTTTAATCTTTTATTCACCAGGATAAAACTTCCACTCTCTTACATGTCTCAAAGGACTGTTCCATTTTTTTTCCTTTTCTATGACATCTTCAATGTTTTTCTGTTAGAATAGTGCTGGCTAATAACTTAACAGTGCTCATCCCAGACTGAAAACACACTACCATGTTTTAAATTTCCCTTCATATGTAGTGGCCCTAACATCTCTGTGTCAACTTTCTGAACTAATTTGGAGCTGTGATTTCATTAGGGGCCCGTGAAAGGTATAGCATAAATTCAAATCAAACTACACCAATTCAAAGCTGGCCGCAGTCCTGCCTCTGCTTCTAATAACTGTGAGAGATCCAAAAGCCATCTATTCTCTATGGACTTCAATTTCATCCCAGTAGAGCTCAGACAAAGACACTGACTATGCTGAACGAGAAAGTTAATGTCTCACTCTTTATCATCATCGTCATTGTCGTCGTCGTTGTCGTGTGTTGTTGTCATCGTCGTCATCATTATTCAAGGCACAATTTAAACCCCACCTATCTTTGTCCTTTCTCTTCACCCTCAGATAAACTGATATGCACTGCAGTTGTTGGTTGTGAGGTGTGGAGGACCTACACGTCATGATGCACATGTGACATGTGAAGGTCAAAAGACAGCCCACTGGGGTCACTTCTCTCCTTCCAGCATGGAGGTACTGACGATCAAACTCTGATCCCTAGGCTTGGCTGAAAGAGCCTTTACTCACTAAGCCTTCATGCCAGCCCTCACTAACTAACATTTAAACTACATAGTATCTTGGTTCTATTATATGATTCTGCCCTGGGGAGATTACACCCCATTGTGCAAAAATCCATAGGTTTGAGTCCCAGAAAGCCTAGTTCTTCAGTCAAGCCTAATATCTATTTCTTCATTTGTTCTAAGTAGGAACACTTTCAGTCTTCCATGGATAATTATTCTGAATGAAATTCTCTGTGACCTTAATACAGTGCTAAGCACATAGTAGGATCTACCATAAAGGTTAGTCATTTTGATTATTTTGGAGTTAATTTTATACATCTCTGTTTCCCACAGTCCCCTGGAAGTCCCTTAAGGGGACAAAGCATGGATGATTAAGTCTTTGCATGTGTCAAGTCACTAAGGAATGGAGGAAAATGAGAGCATTTAAAAAAAAAGTTAATTCAAAAAAATAGAAAAAGGAGAAATGAAGAAAGGAAAGGGGGTGTTATAAGTAGACAGAAAACACTTAACATTTCATGAATGAAATATGTTCAAGCAAGAAAAATGAGTTCACTCCCAGAACTGTGCCATGGGAGTCAAGTCCACACTTCCCAACCAAGGAATCCCACACAGTCTGGTTCAAGACCCTGGTAATACTACATTTCATTTACAGTGCAATACCCTATGAATCATGTAGTATGTACTCGATAATATCCCAGCTCTTAGGCAGAGTACTTACCTCTTCAGCCATGAGTGCCACCATTGTTGAAGGACTCTGAGCATCAAGAGATAAAGAGTCCGCAGAGGGGATTCCTTGTGTAAAAGTACTTCATGCATATGTCTGATGACCTGAGTTTGCCCCCCAGACTGCATGTGTCAACACACACACACACACACACACACGAGAGAGAGAGAGAGAGAGAGAGAGAGAGAGAGAGAGAGAGAGAGAGAGAGAGAAGAAGAAGAAGAAGAAGAAGAAGAAGAAGAAGAAGAAGAAGAAGAAGAAGAAGAAGAAGAAGAAGAAGAAATGAATTAAAATAATTTTAAATAGAGTTTAGAGAGTGAACCTACAATGGCCTGCTGGTGAGCAATACACAGGGCACTCTAAAGGCCATTGCTACCTAGGAGTCAGAGCAACTGAAGGGTTAGAAGCTTAAATCTATTGAAGAACAATTAACTATTTCCCATTCTAATCCAAAGAAAGTTCTCTAAGACCAATTTCTTTCCAAGCAGTAAGCTACGGCATTGTCTAGTAGGGGTGAGATTTCCCATATCCTCTAAGTGCCAAATTCTCTGAGCTCCACTGTCCCAGGCATGGCTGTAGTACACTCTGCATGGCTCTTGACCTAAACTTCAATCAATATTCAAAGTCTAGCTAGTATCATAGAATCATATAAAATAATCATGATGAGGACTTGGAAAGTAGCTGGATGGTTAAGAGCACTAGCTGCTCTTCCAAGGACCAGGATTCATTTCCCAGCATCCTCATAGCTAAACACAACAGCCTGAACTCTAGTGCCAGGGATCCCTCACTCTCTTCTGGCCTCTGCAGGTACTGTACATACATCATGCATTTACATGCATGTAGACAAAACACTCATACACATTTTAAGGCATCATTTCAAAAAGTATAAATAAGCCTGGGGAAAGATCTCAGTGGATGTGTCTAAACTTAATTAGAAAAAGGGAGAGACACTGACATACAGTCTTATCAAAGTGGTCTAAGTTTCCATACTGTGGTTTCAGAGACTGCCAAGTTATTTATAGAACTATGATTTAACTGGAAACACAAAAGTGCTTTTTTCTTCGATCTTGTAATCTTATAAACATGTCGTTTTGAAACCTCTTCCAGAAAAATCTTCTTTTTCTATTCCAAGTGTTCTGTTCTCACTGAGTCTAAGGAAGACTGTAGTCTAACCTTATAGAGTGTCATAAAACGTTATACCAATAACATAAATCTTTACCTCTCCCAAAAAAACCTGAAATAATAAAGCTATCATTAAAAATGACTCTCCTTCAAAGCTACAGTTCCACAGGACACAAAGCCCAGGTGCCACTAACTGAAGCTGACGTTATCAGGGTCTAGCTTTTCTTGACTCATTTATGCATGCTGCACTCACCATAGAACAAAATTATAATAAAATGTATTTCCATTATGACCTAAGGGTAGCCTGAAGTTTCTGGGGCATATCCAATTCAGCATAATTTTATTTCTTTTAACAAATTAAATGTCACTTCATTTGTATACCTTTGTAAAACTTTTTCTGTAATAGGTTTATAATTCAGAGGGGGAAAATACCTTCAGAAAAAAAAAGGGGAGGTGTTTAATTAGAAAGATACCACAACCATTTCTAAAACCTATTTGAAACTAAATCTCCTTCAACTTGAGACCGTAGTATGGGAGGCCATCAGCCCTTAGAGGCAGGCCTAGTCCAGGTGGGTCTGTGGTGGACTTTGAATGTCTCTCATCATCACAGTTGACTGTGTGGTACCCTGGACTACATTTAGAGCATATGAGAATGGCTCAAAGCCAACCAGATTAGTCCTCCTGGTCTCAAAGGGATGATTTTGTGGATGTCCAAATCCCCAGTGAGGAGGAAGACTTGAGAGGTGCTCTAATTTGTCAGGGATACAAAGGTCCTAAATCATGAATCCACCGCTGCTTATCAGCCTGCAGCAGAATTAAGTGGAGAAGAGTCTTTGTTTGCACATTGTGAATTGTTTCCTCCCGTCCATTTTGCACCCCCACCTCCTGGAATAGAATAGAAGGGATGCTCTCATGTCTCACCTGTCACATCCACCTTTTCCCTCTGTCTATTTTCTTATCTGTTTCTCGCTTCTCTCTTTCTCTCTCTCTCTCTCTCTCTCTCTCTCTCTCTCTCTCTCTCTCTCTCTCTCTCTCTCTCTCCTTTCCTCCTTCTCTCCCTCTCCTTTTCTTTTTTTTAATTCTTGAATTATTACTTTTCAATAGCTCTCTGGTCTCTGATGTTCCATCTTGCAGTAACATCTTCTTACTTTAAAGAGGCAGGACTTTATCTTCAGAAGATGCAATGTTTGTAAACACTTCTACCCTGACTGGGCACTCCCCCCTAGGTCACAGTTTTCAGTTTATATCTCAAACCTTCACATGAAGGACTTTCTTCATAGGCCTGGTCAGCCTTGATTTCCTAAAGGCTGCAAATAGAACTCTCCATATTGGTGTGAAACTCCAAGTTCAAGAGCAAGGCTTTATTGAAGTGAAGTAAAGTTCATTTTATCAGAATAATTTTGCATATTTAGGAAAAGCCCCAAGGAGAAGCATTGCAGACTCCCAACCAGAGGGTCCAACTGTGCCTAGAAGATTCTAGAAATGAACTATAAGTTAGGTGTGGGGTGTCCTTCACATGTGGACACTCTTACATATCGTTTGAGTCCTTACCCTCAGTCTCCCCTTGAGTCAGACTTTCTATTTGGTCATAGCCTGTCTTCTCTACTTTTGGGGACAAGTGAGGTTACTAACTGTTGAACCTGTTCAGGGTTCTGTGACATCAATCAAGTTCAGCTCGCAGTTACAGCATTTATTCTCCAAGGGCAAACGTAGATCAGCCTTGATCCTACCACTTCCTTGGTCGTCTGAACTTATTTATGCATGTGTATCTCAAGGGAGGTGTGCTATGCCCACAGATATATGGGGAATGTATAGAGCTTTGTTCTTGTCTGCTTGGCTATGGTGATTAGGGATGCGTGTTAGCATTGAACAGGGTCAGGGCAACTCCACTATACTCATCCCATAAGCACTGGGGTCCTAAAAGTCATACATATCACGGCCCAGTCCCAGACTAAGAAATATGGCATGGTTTGTTTTCTATTTAATACTATACTATGTTATTATTGATTCTTTAAAACTTTCATATAATGTATTTTCTCATATTCAACCATCATTTCTCCCACATTCACTTCTACTTCTCTCCTTATGCCCAACTTCATGCTTTTGTTAATAAGGCATTAAGTAAAATTGTGCTGCCCATATAGTCTTGGGTGTGTGTCCATCCTCTGCGAAATGGTTAACCTAGCAGAGACTACAGGGACTTTAAAGAAAACTGATTCTCCTTCTCCCAGAAGCCATTGACTGTTTCTCTGTTCTCAGCTAGGGGTCCAACTCTTGCACCCCTAACTGCTCTGTTCTATAACATTGACTGGATTGATCTTGTATGAGTCTAGGATAGGCTATCATAGCTGCCATGGTTTCAGGAGTGAAGTGGTCCTGCCCATCATGTCCTCCCTGATCTCTGACTCCTACAGTCTTTCCTTGCCCTCTTCCACAGAAGCCTCTGAGTTTGGGGGTGGCAATACAGATATCCCATTTGTACCTAGGCACCTCAAAAACACTTACTCTCTACACTTGGACTGAATTTGAGTTTCCATGGTAAGTACCATCCATTCTGCAATATGTTTTATTTCTAAAGAAGATATGTTTTTGTTTGTGTGTGTGTGTGTGTGTGTGTGTGTGTGTGTGTACACGTATTTGCATTATTGGATCCCTTGGAGCTGCAATTACAGGCAATTGTGAGCAGACAAATTTGAGTGCTGGGAACTGAACTCAGGTCCTCTGAATGAACAGCAAAGGCTCCTAACCTCTGAGCATCTCTCAGCTCTCTCATGATATTTTTTAATGTACATTTTAAAGGGCCCTCTTGCTTTCTTATTTCCTTTTGTTCTGACTAGAAGAAAATAATTTTCTCTCTTTGATATCTAATTTACCCACTAAAAATGAAAATTGGTTATGTTGATTATATTAATAGCAGTTTGAAAATGTTAGCAAGCTGAGTTTGCAAAGTAGTAGCGGATGGTTTTGTTGCCTTTCATATTTATAATTTTGTGTTCTCTAAGAGAACGCATAACTCATCCTTGAGTCTAATTTGCCATATATACAATTAGCACAGATATTTAAAAGAAATTAATGATACCATCCCAAAGAGCAAAATTACTGAAATTTACAAAACAGCTAAACAAACTTGAATTTATTGTCTTATTTTCTTTAATGACTATAAAATATGAGTCTTCACTAGAAAGAAATAAGAACCCCACCCCACCCCCTACACCCCAGCAATGAGCAAAGAAACTCCTTGTTGGTGGTGTTCTTCTATCAGTCAGGGGAAGAGCAGATGGCAATTCTTCATTCATCCCAGCTTGGTGGTCAAAGCTGTCTTATGCCTAAGACACATAAAAATCAAATCAAACCCAGCAGGGCAGCACTGGAGAAGGAAGGCAGACTGAGCCCTGCAGATTGCCATAACACCACAGACTGCACTCCAACGCTGGGGACAGGCTGTCCATAAACACCTGCTTGTCGCCATGCCACGCAGCACAGACAGAGGATGTGCTCTTTTGGGCAAGCTTTCCAGAGCTTTGCATCTAGTGAGGGGAGGGGCCAGTTATGCACAGCCCTGGACATCCACAATAGAACTGACCCTAGTGGCAGGGGTGTAGTGATCCAACTCCAGTGCATGGTTATGGGAAAGTTGACCCCGCTACTCCTTTGCCCAGGAGTGGCACAAGTGCAGAGGTGATCACCACCACCACCACCACCACCACCACTGCCGCCGCCACCACCACCACCTGTGACAGTTGGGAGAACTGGCCCTGGGTTCATGAGAACAGATGACATGTCCCTGCCCATCACAGACTGTACACTAGGGAGAACAGGTCCTGTTCCTTGCCTGGGCAGAACAGTAGTACTGGCCCTGGTCAAGGAGGAGTGGGTGAACCAGCCCCAAGGACAGAGTGAGGGAGAGCTGACCCTGACACTCATCTTCATTGACGTGACATGGAAGGGGTAAGACCTCCCCCCACCCCCGCCTCCTTGCCCCTCACTACCTGCTACAGTTGGAATAGCTGGCCCCTGGGTCATGAGAGTGGGTGAGCTGGCCCTTACTTTCTCCTGTGGCAGTCAGTAAAGCAGGCCCTGCATCTTGCCCAGGCATCACATTATGTCTGGCCCTTGACAAGCTGAACCTACCACTTGTCTGGTGTGGGATTGCAAGGGTGTGGGGGCGATTCTCCCTGCCCGCAACAGTCTTAAGAATAGGTCATGGAATCAAGAGAGCTGGTAAGCCGGCCATGTCCCTCGCCAACTGCAGTCCTAGGGAGAGTGGGCTCTGCACTTCACCTAGGCAGAACAGTAGGGCTGGCCCTGGTCGAGGGGGCACCAAGTAAGCCAGCCTCATGGATAAGAGCATGGGAGAGTTGGTTCTGCCCCTCCTAGAGTAGGTGCAAGGGTGATGCCCTCCTCCTTCCCCTCTTGCCATCTGCAGTAGCCAGGAGAACCAGCCCTGGGTACAGAAGAGCAGAAGAGCATGAAGTTGCATGTACTCTTCCCTGCTCCTACAAACACCAAACGCAGGTCCGTGCGCACAGACAAACACACACACACACACACACACACACACACACACACACACACACACACACAGCTGGAGAAATGTCTCAATGCTTAAGAACACTTGTTATTCTTGTAAAAAGAGAAGAAGAAGAAGAAGAAGAAGAAGAAGAAGAAGAAGAAGAAGAAGAAGAAGAAGAAGAAGAAGAAGAAGAAGAAGAAGAAGAAGAAGAAGAAACAACAAAACAAGGCAAAAACCTGGGTTTAGTTCCCAACCCTACATGGTTCACAACTCTCCCTGGCCCTCACCAGCTGTGGCACTCCAGAGAGTCAGCCCTTCACCTTTCCTGGACAGCACAGTGGAGCTGGTCCTGATATTGAAGGCATTGTTATATTGTCAAACTCTAAAGGCTTTCCACTCTGCACTGGATAAGCAACAAACTCTTGCAGGAATCTTTATAGACCCCTAAACTGGCTGTAAGTTAAAGGCAGATTCACAGACACAGCTTCTCTAAAAGAATGCATAACTCATCCTTGAATCTAATTTGTCATAAATACAACTAACGTAGACATTTAAAAGAAATAAATGATACCACCCCAAAGAAGAAAATTATTGAAATTCACACAATAGCTAAACAAACTAGAATTCATTGTCTTATTTTCTTTGCTGATTTCCATGGGATGTGTGATCTGTGCTGTGGAGGGGAGTTCAGTCTTATTTGCCCAACACCTTAAGGACCATAAGGAGCAGGTAAGGAGGGGCTAGGAGGAAAAGGTCAAGCCAGTACTAAGACAAGAGGTCTATAGGTGAGGCTGGACAATCAGTATCCTTTGCCTCTTCCTACATTGCTTTGATTTACCTACCATCTCTACACTCCGAGCCCCAGCAAAACTTTGTGGAAATGCAACCTGCTTGTACATCCTCATACTTTAGCCTATACTGACAGAACTTGTCTGCTATGAGAAGATGAGCAAATCGTGGATGAGAGACATTAAGTTCCTTGAGAGAAGTTTGAGAGTGGACACTGTAGTCTCTCACCTTGCAGAGCATCAGTGAAGAAAATATCCAGTAGTAGTCATACACAGAAAAAGAGCCAGAGCTCAGCTCACAAATAGCCCCTTCTGGTCTAACCTGTTTAAACCATAAACAGAAATGTTTCAACACCTGGACACTAAGTAACAAGCAAATGACAAGTCTAAGAAAACAGTGAGATTTCTATTTAAATCTAAGATCTTAGATTTCTATTTAAATCTGCATCACCTCGAAAGGAAATGATAATGTCTAGTCTTATTAGTCCTCTTAGGTTTGTTGTTTTATTTGGCTTGTAATTAGCTTAGATGTATTTATTTTATCTTATATGTATGAGTGTTTTGTATACATGTAAGTATGTGTACCACATGTATGTCTGGTGCCCATGGGGATCATAAGAAGATGTTGGACACCTTAGAAATGGAATTAGGGATGGGTGTGAAGCACCATATGGGCACTTGGAACTGAACCTTGGTCTTCTACAAGTGTTGCAAGTGTTCTTAACCATTGCACCATTTCTCCAGCTAGGGCATGTGCGTGTGTTTGACGTTTGTAGGAGCACGGGGAAGTATGTGCTACTTCATGCATGTGGATGCCAAATAAAGACTTGCCAGAGTCAGTTATTTCCTTCCACTATGTGGCTCCTGAGGATAGGACTCAGGTTGCCAGGATCACTCACTAAGTCAACCTTCTGGCACTGTTCTCTTTGTCTAGTCTTATCTGTGTTGTGTATGCTTGCTGTACATCACTGGGATCTCTTAGGCCTTCATCCCTGCAGTGACTTTTTCTTATCTTGTTTATTCCTATTTTCTTCATTCCTTTCCTTTATATCCAAAGTGTCAATGATTTTATGTTTAATAATTTTGAAATTCCTCATTTAATTTATCCTATCTCCTTATCTTATTACAGTGTAGCTGATGTTTCTATTTTTTAAGCTAATTTTAACGATCTGCTATGTTGGGTTTGTTTTATGTTGGGGGATTGTTTGTTTGTTTGTTTTTCCTTCTGTGTTCTGGTTTTATTACTGTTATTACTGTTTCTGTTATCTCTCTTCTGAAGGATGATGGGCACTAAGATTCTGAGCGGTGATTGCCCACTATAAAGATCTAGATATAAAACTGGCAGAGGTACCTTTCCAACAAATCCATGGTTTCCATGTGGGACATAAGAAATATGAAAGGGGAAGGCAGTAGTTCATCTCCTTCAAAGCTTCAAAACCCCTCAATGACTCGATCCAAAGGCATTGAAATGATTGAAATGCTGAACACAAAATTCAAAACTATACTTTTAAAATTATCAATGACCTCAAGAAGAATTCAAATAAACTGATAAATGGCATGAGAACGTCAACTCAAGACATGAACAAGAAATTCAGTGATGTGCATGAGCAATTCGGTAAAAAAATGTCCTGAGTTTAATTCCAAGCAACCACATGGTGACTCACAACCATCAATAACGAGATCTGGTGCCCACTTCTGGCCTGCAGACATAAATGCAGGCAGAATGCTATTTGCATAATAAATGTATTATATAAGTAAATCTTTTTAATAAAAGAATATAAGGGCAGGAGGGACTAGTCAAGAAAATAAATTAAGATATCAATTTAAAGATATAGATCATGAATATATATTTATTAATCATGACCACGAATGACCAAGTAATCAAGTATAAGAATGTATGAGTGTCAGAAGGAGCTAATACAGACTAATGACATGAATGACCTGTTTAATAAATTAATACCAGCCATATCCCCAAATTTAGATAAATATATGAACTTGCAAGTGTATGAGACATTTAGAACCACAGACAAGACCAAGAAGGACCCATCTATATTATATCACAAAAGACATACCAAGTGTACAAAAACAAAAAAGAATTATTTAAAATTGTTTGAGAAAAACATCAACAATCTTACAAAACAGACTCGTCAGAACTAAATCAGAAAACCTAGAAATACAGACTGATGTATTTCCAGTTCTGAAAGCAAACAATTATGAACCAAAGTTACTATGTCTAGCAAAAAAATTTTTCAAATTTACTAGAGAAATAAATACTTTCCCATATACTCATATTCTTTAATAGCCACTAAGCCTGCACTACAGAAGTTACTCACGGGACTATGACACAAAGATGAGGAAGAAACATGTTTATGGTCATGATATTTTTGGAAAGGATAAGTTTTATTAGAGGAATACACTAACAAGTAAACACTAAGAATTAGGCAAATATTTCTAACTCAGTAAACCAGCAAATAACTCAGACAATGAAGAGAGACAAATAGAGATTAAATCAACAAGAAAATTATAGGAGCCCTTCCGGGCCGCCATCTGCAGCAGGGAACCAGGCAGCTCCAAAGCCTTCTGTGCTTAGCCTGCAAGGAGAGAGTAATCTCCCAGCAGCGACTGATTTCACTTCTGAGTGTGGAGGTGAGATCTCCAACTTCTCTCTGGAGGGGTGCAGCTAGGGGCACACAGGGCATAAGACCAGTGAAGCTGCTGGGACAGGAGTCTTCCCTTCTATCTGTCATTTGCAGCAGGGAACCAGACAGCTCCACAACCTTCTGTGCACAGACCCTTCCAGAAGAGAGTTGGTCTCCCGGGAGTACAGAAACAGGCTTACAGGCCCATAGGAGGGACAAGCTTCAGCCAGAGACAGCAAGGCCAACCAGCAACAGAGATAACCAGATGATGAAAAGCAAGTGCAAGAACCCTACCAACAGAAATCAAGGCTACTTGGCATCATCAGAGCCCAGTTCTCCCACAGCAAGTGCAGGATACCCCAACACACCGGAAAAGCAAGAGTTGGATTTAAAGTCTCATCTCACGATGCTGTTAGAGGACATCAAGAAGGACATAAATAACTCCCTTAAAGAAATACAGGAGAACATGGGGCAAAAGGTAAAAGACCTTAAAGAGGAAACACAAAAATCCCTTAAAGAAATACAGGAGAGCATGGGTGAACAGGTAGAGGCCCTTAAAGAGGAACACAAAAATCCCTGAAAGAATTACAGGAGAACACAAACAAACAAGTGAAGGAACTGAACAAAACCATCCAGGATCTAAAAATGGAAGTAGAAGCGATAAAGAAATCACAAAGGGAGACATATCTGGAGATAGAAAATCTTGGAAAGAATTCAGGAGTCATAGATTCAAGCATCAACAACAAAATACAAGAGATAGAAGAAAGTATCTCAGGTGCTGAAGATACCATAGAAAACATTGACTCAACAGTCAAAGAAAATGAAAAATGCAAAAAGCTTCTGAGCTAAAACATCCAGGAAATCCAGGACACAATGAGAAGACCAAACCTAAGGATTATAGGTATAGAAGAGAGCAAAGATTTCCAACTTAAAGGGCCAGTAAATATCTTCAACAAAATTATAGAAGAAAACTTCCCTAACCTAAAGAAAGAGATGCCCATGAACATACAAGAAGCCTACAGAATTCCAAACAGACTGGACCAGACCAGAAAGTTCTCCCGGCACATAATAATCAAAACACCAAATGTAGTTTAAAAAAAAAAGAATATTAAAAGCAGTAAGGGGAAAAAGGTCAAGTAACCTATAAAGGCAGGCCTATCAGAATTACACCAGACTTCTCACCTGGGACGATGAAAGCTAGAAGGTCCTGGGCAGATTTCATACAGGCTCTAAGAGAACACAAATGCCAGTCCAAACTACTATACCTAGCAAAACTCTCAATTACCATAGATGGAGAAAACAAGATATTCCATGATAAAACCAAATTTGCACAATATTTTTTCACAAATCTATCCCTACAAAGGATAATAGATGGAAAACACCAACAAGAGGAGGGAAACTGCACCCTAGAAAAAGCAAGAAAGTAATCTTTTTCCAACAAACGCAAAAGAAAGTAACCACACAAACGTAAAAAGAACATCAAAAATAACAGGAAGCAACAGTCACTATTCCTTAATATTTTATAACATCAATGGACTCAATTTCCCAACAAAAAACATAGTCTAACAGAAATATTTTTCATGTAAATCTTCAATTTTATCAGAAAATGTTTGTGATTCCTCTTTCAATCAATTTAGCAATGTTTTTTATGTCTACCATTTTAACTGTATTATTTTCCATGATAATCTTTAATTTTAACATTTTTCTATATATTTCTTCAATTTTATCAGAAATATTTTCCATGTAAATCTTCAATTTGGTCAGAAAATGTTTATAATTCCACTTTCATTCAACTTAGGAATATTTTTATGCCTACCATTTTATCTGTATAATTTTCCCATGAAATAGCCAATCTTAATGTGTTTTTCTATATATTTCTTCAATTTTATCAGAGATATTTTCCATGTAAATCTTCAATTTTATCAGAAAATGTTTATAATTCCACTTTCAATCAACTTAGAAATATTTTATGCGTACCATTTTATCTGTAATTTTCCATGACAATCTTCAATTTTAATGTTATCACACATTTTTCTACAATTTTATCAGAAATATTTCCCATGTAAAACTTCAATTCTATCATAAAATTTTTATAATTCCTTTTTCAATTAATTTAGCAATATTTTCATGCCTACCATTTAACTCTTTAATTTTCCACAAAAACTGTCAATCTTAATGTGTTTTTCTATGTGCTTCTTCAATTTTGTCAGAAACATTTTCCATGTAAATCTTTAATTTTAACATAAAATGTTTTTACTGCCTTTTTCAATAAAAAAAAGAAAAGAAAATTATAGCAATTGGACCAGCCTTCTCAATAATAGTGTTACCTCTCCAGTGGAAATACACAGTCTGACTGATTTGATTTAAAAAAACAAAACAAAACAAAACCAAGGCAGATTTCATGCAGTCTGTAAGAGAACACAAATGCCAGCCTAGACTACTATACCCAGCAAAACTCTCAATCACCATAGATGGAGAGACAAAGATATTCCATGATAAAACCAAATTTACACAATATCTTTCCACAAACCCAGCCCTGGAAAGGATAATAGGTGGAAATCGCTAATACAAGGAGAGAAACTACACCCTGGAAAAAACGAGATAGTAGCTTTCTTGCATCAAACCCAAAAGTAGATAACCACTCAAACATAAAGATAGCAGAAAGAATAACAGGCGGTAATAATCACTATTCCTTAATCTCTCTTAATATCAATGGTCTCAATTCTTCAATAAAAAGACATAGACTAACAGACTGGATATGTAAACAGGACCCAGCATTTTGCTGCGTGCAGGAAACGCCCCTCAGTGTCAAAGACAAACACTACCTCAAAGTAAAAGGTTGGAAAACAATCTTACAAGCAAATGGTCGCAGGAAACGAGGCGGAGTAGCCATCCTAATATCAGATAAAATTGACTTTCAACCTAAAGTCATCAAAAGGACACTACATAATGGTCAAAGGAAAAATCCACCAAGAAGAACACTCATTTCTGAACAACTATGCTCCAAATGCAAGGGCACCCTCATTCATAAAAGAAACTTTACTAAAGCTCAAAGCACACATCGCACCTCAGACAATAATAGTGGGTGACTTCAACACCCCACTCTCTGAAATGGACCGTTCAGGAAAGCAGACTGAACAGGAACACAGTGAAACTAATTGAAGCCTTGGACCAAATGAAACTAACAGGTATATATAGAACATTTCATCCTAGAGCAAAAGAATATACCTTCTTCTCAGCACCTCATGGTACCTTCTCCAAAATCGACCATATAATTTATCACAAAACAGATCTCAGCAGATATAAGAAGACCGCACTAATCCCATGCCACCTATCAGATCACTATGGAATATGGGTGGTCTTCAATAGCAACAAAAACAACAGAAAGCCCACATACACGTGGAAGGTGAACAATACTCAATGATACCTTGATCAAGGAAGTAATAAAGAAAGAAATCAAAGACTTTTAAAAATTTATTGAAAATGAAGACATAACATACCCTAGTTTATGGGACACAATGAAAGTGGTGCTAAGAGGAAAATTCATAGCCCTGAGTGCCGCCAAAAAGAAACGGGAGAGAGCATACACTAGCAGCTTAATGGCACACCTGAAAGTCCTGGATCAAGAAGACGCAAATACACCCAAGAGGAGTAGAAGGCAGGAAATCATCAAACTCAGGGCTGAAATCAATCAAGTAGAAACAAATAAAACCATACAAAGAATCAACAAAACTAGGAGTTGGTTCTTTGAGAAAATCAATAAGATAGATAAGCCCTTAGCCAGACTAGCCAGAGGGCACAGAGACAGTATCCAAATTAACAAACTCAGAAACGAAAAGGGAGAGATAACCACAGAAACTGAGGAAATTAAAAATCATCAGATCCTACAACAAAAGCCTATACTCAACACAACTGGAAAATCTGAATGAAATGGAAAATTTCCTAGACATATACCAAATACCAAAATTAAATCAGGATCAAATAGACCATCAAAACCGTCCTATAACCCCTGAAGAAATAGAAGTGGTCATTGGGAGTCTTCCAACCAAAAAAAGCACAGGTCCAGACTGTTTTAGTGCAGAATTCTATCAGACCTTCAAAGAAGACCTAACAGCAATACTCTCCAAACTATTCCACAAAATAGAAACAGAAGGAACACTACCCAACTATGAAGCCACAATTATGCTAATGCCAAAAGCACACAAAGATCTGACAAAGAAAGAGAATCTCAGACCAATTTCTCTTATGAATATCGATGCAAAAATACTCAATAAAATTCTTGCCAACCGAATCCAAGAACACATCAAAACGATCATTCACCACAATCAAGTAGGCTTCATTCCAGGGATGCGGGAATGGTTCAATATAAGGAAGTCCATCAATGTAATCCACTACATAAACAATCTCAAAGAAAAAAAACCCAGGGTCATTTCATTAGATGCTGAAAAAGCATTTGACAAAATTCAGCATCCTTTCATGTTAAAGGTCTTGAAAAGATCAGGAATTCAAGGCCCATATCTATACATAGTAAAAGCAATTTACAGCAAACTGGTAGCCAACATCAATCTAAATAGAGAGAAGCTTGAAGCAATCCCACTAAAATCAGGGACTAGACAAGGCTGCTCTCTCTCTCTCCATATCTTTTCAATATAGTACTTGCAGTTCTAGCTAGAGCAATTAAACAACAAAAGGAGGTCAAAGGGAAACAAATTGGAAAGGAAGTCAAATTATCACTATTTGCAGACGATATGATAGTATACTTAAGCAACCCAAAGAACTCCAACAGAGAACTTTTACAGCTGATAAATAACTTCAGCAAAGTGGCCGAATATAAAATCAACTCAAGCAAATCAGTAGCCTTCCTATACTCAAAGGATAAGCAGGCTGAGAAAGAAATAAGAGAAAGGATACCCTTCACGATAGCCACAAACAATATAAAGCATCTTGGTGTGACTCTAACCAAACAAGTGAAAGATCTGTATGACAAGAACTTCAAGTCTCTGAAGAAAGAAATTGAAGAAGACCTCAGAAAAAGGAAAAATCTGCCATGCTCATGGATTGGCAGGATTAATATAGTAAAAATGACCATCTTGCCAAAAGCAATATACAGATTCAATGCAATCCCCATCAAAATCCCAACTCAATTCTTCATAGAGTTAGAAAGAGCAATTCAGAAATTAATCTGGAATAACAGAAAACCCAGGATAGCTAAAACTATTCTCAAGAGTAAAAGAACTTGTGGGGGAATCAGTATCCCGAACCTCAAGTTGTTCTACAGAGCAATAGTGTTAAAAACCGCATGGTATTGGTACAGTGACGGGCATGTAGATCAATGGAACAGAATTGAAGACCCAGAAATGAATCCACACTCCTATGGTCAATTGATCTTTGACAAAGGAGCTAAAACCATCCAGTGGAAAAAAGATAGCCTTTTCAACAAATGGTGCTGGTTCAACTGGAGGTCAGCATACCGAAGAATGCAAATCGATCCGTTCTTATCTCCTTGTACTAAGCTCAATTCCAAGTGGATCAAGGACCTCCACATAAAACTAGACACACTGAAACTAATAGAAAGGAAACTAGGGAAGAACCTTAAACATATGGGCACAGGGGAAATTTTCCTGAACAGAACACCAATAGCGTATGCTCTAAGATCAAGAACTGACAAATGGGACCTCATAAAATTGCCAAGTTTCTGTAAGGCAAAGGACACTGTCAAAAGGACAAAACGGCAGCCAACAAACTGGGAAAAGATCTTTACCAACCCTACATCTGACAGAGGGCTAATATCCAATATATACAAAGAACTCAAGAAGTTAGACTCCAGAGAACCAAATAACCCTATAAAAAATGGGGTACAGAGCTAAACAAAGAGTTCTCACCTGAAAAATATATAATGGCTGAGAAGCACCTAAAGAAATGTTCAACATCCTTAGTCATTAGGGAAATGCAAATCAAAACAGCCCTGAGATTCCACCTCACATCAGTCAAAATGGCTAAAATCAAAAACACAGGAGACAGCAGTTGTTGGCGAGGATGTGGAGAAAGAGGAACACTCCTCCACTGCTGGTGGGATTGCAAATGGTACAACCACTCTGGAAAGCAGTCTGGCGGTTCCTCAGAAAACTGGGCATGACACTCCCAGAGGATACTGTTATACCACCCCTGGGCATATACTCAGAGGCTTCCCCTGCATTCAATAAGGACACATGCTCCACTATGTTCATAGCAGCCTTATTTACAATAGCCAGAAGCTGGAGATAACCCAAATGTCCTTCAACGGAAGAATGGATACAGAAGATATGGTATATTTGCACAATGGAATACTACTCTGCAATTAAAAACAATGAGTTCACGAAATTCATAGGCAAATGGTCAGAACTGGAAAATATCATCCTTAGTGAGGTAACCCAATCACAAAAGAACACACATGGTATGCAGTCACTGATAAGGGGATATTAACCTAGAAACTCGGAATACCCAAGACACAATTCACATATCAATAGCTTTCCAAGAAGATGGAAGGAGAGATCCCTGGTCCTGGAAAGACTGGATGTAGGGGAATACCAGGACAGAGAAGCGAGAGGGGGTTGAATGGGGAACAGGGAGGGCAGAGGGCTTATGGGACTTTCGTGGAGGGAGGAACCGGGAAAGGGGAAATTTGAAATTTAAATTAAAAAAATATAGAAAATAAATAAAAAGAAACATATAAGTAATCAAAGTGGGCTGGTGAGATAGCTCAGCGGTTAAGGGCACTGACTGCTCTTCCAAAGGTCCTGAGTTCAAATCCCAGCAACCACATGGTGGCTCACAACCATCCATAATGAGATCTGACCCTCTCTTCTGGAGTGTCTGAAGATAACTACAGTGTACTTACATATAATAATAAATAAATTTTTTAAGAAAACAAAACAAAAAAATAAGTAATCAAAGTGATAAGAGTAAGTGACTTGATGATGAGTTCTTAGGCCTAAGGATGTATCAACATCCCCTAAATGCTCACTCTGGCTTCACAAAATTTAAAAACCACAGAATGAAGGAAGGAGCAGTTCTGACACCAAGAATAATTCTCTTGAAATACCTAACACATATTTTTAGGCTGATGCCCTTTCTAGTTCCCCTTGTGATCTGTACTGTATGTCTTTATCCTACATCAGTGACACGTTTCCAGAGATAATTTTAACAATTTTACAATTAATGAGTCCTCTTTTAAGTTTCATGCAGGAATAGGAACTAAAGAGATGGCTCAGAAGCTATAAGTGTATAAAGCTCCTTTAGAGAACCTGAGTTGGATTTCCTATACCCTTGTCAGACAGCTCTTGGTCATATGATACTGCATCTTCAGGAGATCCTTTGACTTCATCTGACCTCTGCAGGCAACTTTATCCATGTACATATAGATCCCCACATATCCTCCTCAACATACACACACACACACACACACACACACATACACACACACACACACACCATGCATCTTGATACATGTCTGTAATACCAATATTCAGGAGACAGGAAGTGGTATAGCATTTGAAATGTAAATGAAGAATACATTCAATAAAAAAAGGGGGGGAAGAAACACAAGAAAACACAAACAAGAGAAGGACCTGAATAAAACCATCCAGGATCTAAAAATGGAAGGAGAAACAATAATGAAATCACAAAGAGAAACAACTCTAGAGATAGAAAACCTTGGAAAACATTCCTCCGTTGAGGGACATCTGGGTTCTTTCCAGCTTCTGGCTATTATAAATAAGGCTGCTATGAACATAGTGGAGCATGTGTCCTTATTGCATGCAGGTAAAGCCTCTGGGTATATGCCCAGGAGTGGTATAGTCGGTATATTTACACAATGGAATACTACTCTGCAATTAAAAACAATGAATTCACGAAATTCCTAGGCAAATGGTCAGAACTTGAAAATATCATCCTTAGTGAGGTAACCCAATCACAAAAGAACACACATGGTATGCAGTTACTGATAAGGGGATATTAACCCAGAATCTCGGAATACCCTAGACACAATTCACATATCAATAGATTTCTAAGAAGATGGAAGGAGAGACCCCTGGTCCTGGAAAGACTGGATGTAGGGAAACGCCAGGACAGAGAAGCGAGAGGGGGTTGAATGGGGAAAAGAGGGAGGGAAGGGGGGCTTATGGAACTTTCAGGGAGGGAGGAAACAGGAAAGGGGAAATGATTTTGAATGTAAATTAAAAAAAACAGAAAATAAAATTTAAAAAAAAACAAAAAACAAAAAAAAGAAAACCTTGGAAAGAAATCAGGAGTCATAGATGCAACAGGATACAAGAGATAGAAGAAAGAATCTCAGGTGCTGAAGGTATAGAAAACATTGGCTCAACAGTCAAAGAAAATGCAAAATGCAAAAAGCTTCTAACCCAAAACATCCAGGAAATCCAGGACACAATGAGAAGACCAAACTTAAGGATTATAAGTATAGAAGAGAGTGAAGATTTACAACTTATAGGGTCAGTAAATATCTTCAGCAAAATTATAGAAGAAAACTTCCCTAACCTGAAGAAAGAGATGTCCGTAAACATACAAGAAGCCTACAGACTAGAACAGAAATTCCTCCCGACACATAATGATCAAAACACCAAATGCACTAAACAAAGAAAGAATATTAAAAGCAGTAAGGGAAAAGGTAAAGTAACATATAAAGGCAGACCTATCAGAATTACACCAGATTTCTTACCAGAAACTATGAAAGCTCGAAGATCCTGGGCAGATGTCACACAGACCCTAAGAGAACATAAATGGCAGCCCAGGCTACTATACCCAGCAAAATTCTCAATCACCATAGATGGAGAAAACCAGACATTTCATGACAAAACCAAATTTACACAATATCTTTCCACAAACCAAGCTCTACAAAGGATAATGGGTGGAAAATACCAACACAAAGAGGGAAACTACAACCTAGAAAAAGCAATAAAGTAATCTTTCAACAAACCGAAAGGAAGATAGCATACAAACAAAATTACACCTTTAACAATGAAAACAACAGGAAGTAACAATCATTTTTCCTCAATATCTCTTAACATCAATGGACTCAATTCCCCAATAAAAAGACATAGACTAACAGACTGGATATGTAAACAGGAGCCAAAACTTTGCTGCATACAAGAAATCCACTTCAGTGACAAAGACAGTCACTACCTCAGAGTAAAAAGTTGGAAAACAATTTTCCAAGCAAATGGTCTCAAGAAACAAGCTGGAGTGGCCATTCTTATAACGGATAAAAAAAAAACATTCAACCAAAAGTTGTCAAAAAAGATAAGGAGGGATACTTCATACTAGTCAAAGGAAAAATCTACCAAGATGAACTCTCAGTTCTAAACATCTATGCTCCAAATGCAAGGGCCCCCACATTAATAAAAGAAACTTTACTAAAGTTCAAACACATGTTGCACCCCACACAATAATAGTGGGAGACATCAACACCCCACTCTCAGCAATGGACAAATCATGGAAACAGAAACTCAACAGAGACATGGTGAAACTAACAGAAGTTATGAACCAAATAGGTCTAACAGATATTTATAGAACATTCCATCCTAAAGCAGAAGTATATATATTCTTCTCAGCACCTCATGGTACCTTCTCCAGAATTGACCACATAATTGGTCACAAAACAGGCCTCAATAGATACAGGAATACTGAAGTAATTCCATGCACCCTATCAGATCACCATGGTCTAATGCTGGTCTTAAGTTCAAACAAAAACAACACAAAACACACTTACACATGAACGTTGAATAACGCTCTACTCAACGATAACTTGGTCAAGGAAGAAATAATAAAAGAAATAAAAGACTTTTTAGAAGTTAATGAAAATGAAGACACATCATACTAAAACTTATAAGACACAATGAAAGCAGTGCTAAGAGGAAAACTCATAACTTTAAGTGCCTCCAAAAAGAAAATGGAGAGAGTTTACACTAGAAGCTTGTCAACACACCTGAAAGCTCTAGAACAAAAAGAAGCAAATACACCCAAGAGGAGTAGATGGCAGGAAATAATCAAACTCAGGGCCAAAAATCAACCAAATAGAAACAAAAAGAACTATACAAAGAATCAACAAAACCAGAAGCTGGTTCTTTGAGAAAATCAACAAGATAGATAAACCCTTGGCCAGACTAACCAGGGGACACATAGGCAACTTCAGATTAATTTCCCTTATGAACATCGAGGCAATAATACTCAATAAAAATCTGGCCAATCGAATCCAAGAATATATCAAAACCATAATTCACCATTATCAAGTAGACTTCACCCCACAGATGCAGGGATGGTTCAATATACAGAAATCCATCAATGTAATCCACTACATAAACAAACTCAAAGGAAAAAAAACAAATGGTCATTTCATTAGATGCTGAAAAAGCATTTGACAAAATTCAGCATCCCTTCATGTTAAAAGTATTGGAGAGATCAGGAATTCAAGGCCCAACCTTAAACATAGTGAAAGCAATATAAAGCAAACCAATAGCCAACATGAAACTAAATGGAGAGAAACATGAAGCAATCAAAAATAAAATCAGGGACTATATAAGGCTGCCCTCTCTCTCCATATCTGTTCAATATAGTACTTGAAGTTCTAGCTAGAGCAATTAGACAACAAAAGGAGGTCAAAGGTGTACAAATTGGAAATGAAGAAGTCAAAATATCACTATTTGCAGATGATATGATCGTATACTTAAGTGACCCCAAAAATTCCACCAGAGAACTCCTAAAACTGATAAACAACATCAGCAAAGTGGCTGGATATAAAATTAACTCAAACAAATCAGTAGCCTTCCTCTATTCAAAGGATAAACAAGCTGAGAACGAAATTAAGGAAATGACACCCTTCACAATAGTCACAAATAATGTTACATACGTTGGTATGACTCTAACCAAGCAAGTGAAAGATCTATATGACAAGAACTTCAAGTTTCTGAAGAAGGAAATCAAAGAACTTAGAAGATGGAAAGATCTCCCATGCTCTAAAATTGGCAGGATTGATATAGCAAAGATTGCCATCTTGCCTAAAGCAAATCTACAGATTTAATGCAATTCCCATCAAAATTTCAAATAAATTCTTCATAGAGCTATAAAGAGCAATCTGCAAATTCATTTGGAATAACAAAAAACCCAAGATAGCAAAAAAATATTCTTCATAACAAAAGATCTTCTAGGGGAATCACCTTCCCTGACCTCAAGCTCTAGTATAGAGCAATACTGATAAAAAAAAAAAAAAACTGTATGGTATTGGTACAGAGACAGGCAGAAAGATCAGTGGAATAGAATTGAAGACCTAGAAATGAACCCACACACCTACAGTCACTTGAAATTTGACAAAGGAGCTAAAAACATCCGATAGAAAAAAGACAGCATGTTTTTTAATTTTATTTTATTTTCTAAGTTTTTTTTATTTACATTCAAAATCATTTCCCCTTTCCCGTTTCCTCCCTCCCCGAAAGTCCCATAAGCCCCCTTCCCTCCCTCTTTTCCCCATTCAACCCCCTCTCGCTTCTCTGTCCTGGCGTTCCCCTACATCCAGTCTTTCCAGGACCAGGGGTCTCTCCTTCCATCTTCTTGGAAATCTATTGATATGTGAATTGTGTCTAGGGTATTCCGAGATTCTGGGTTAATATCCCCTTATCAGTGACTGCATACCATGTGTGTTCTTTTGTGATTGGGTTACCTCACTAAGGATGATATTTTCAAGTTCTGACCATTTGCCTAAGAATTTCGTGAATTCATTGTTTTTAATTGCTGAGTAGTATTCCATTGTGTAAATATACCACATCTTCTGAATCCATTCCTCCGTTGAGGGACATCTGGGTTCTTTCCAGCTTCTAGCTATTATAAATAAGGCTGCTATGAACATAGTGGAGCATGTGTCCTTATTGCATGCAGGGAAAGCCTCTGGGTATATGCCCAGGAGTGGTATAGCCGGATCCTCCGGAAGTGTCATGCCCAGTTTTCTGAGGAACCGCCAGACTGCTTTCCAGAGTGGTTGTACCAGCTTGCAATTCCACCAGCAGTGGAGGAGTGTTCCTCTTTCTCCACATCCTCGCCAACAACTGAAAAGACAGCATTTTTAACAAATGGTGCTGGATCAACTGGAGGTCAACATGTAGAAAGATGCAAATTGACCCATTCTTATCTCCTTGTACAAAGCTCAAGTCCAAGTGGATCAAGGACCTTCACATAAAACCAGATACACTGTGGCTTATAGAGGAGAAAGTGGGGAAGAGCCTTGAACACATGGGCACAAGGGAAAATTTCCTGAACAAAACACCAATGGCTTATGCTCTAAGAACAAGAATTGACAAATGGGACCTCATAAAATTGCAAAGCTTCTGTAAGGCAAAAGACACTGTCAATAGGACAAAATGGCAACCAACTAATTGGGAAAAAATCCTTACCAATCCTACATCTAACAGAGGGCTAATAGTCAATGTATACAAAGAACTCAAGAAGGTAGACTCTAGAGAGTCAAATAACCCTATTAAAAAATGGGATACAGAGCTAAACAGAATTCTCAACTGAGGAAACTTGAATGGCTCAGAAGCACCTAAAGAAATGTTCAGCATCCTTAGTTATCAGGGAAATGCAAATCAAAACAACCCTGAGATTCCACCTCACACCAGTCAGAATAGCTAAAATGAAAAACTGAGGGGACAGCCAATGCTGGAGAGGATGTAGAAAAAGAGGAACACTCCTCCACTGCTGGTGGGATTGCAATCTAGTAAAAACACTCTGGAAATCAGTTTGGCAGTTTCTCAGAAATTTAGACATAGTACTACCTAAGGACCCAGCTATACCACTCCTGGGCATATACCCAAAAGATGCTCCAACATCTAATAAGGACGCATGCTCCACTATGTTCATAGAAGCCTTATTTATAATAGCCAGAAGCTGGAAAGAACCCAGATGTCCTTCAACAGAGGAATGAATACAGAAAATGTGGTATATTTACACAATGGAGTACTATTCAGCTATTGAAAACAATGAATTCATGAAATTCTTAGGCAAATGGATGGAACTAGAAAGTGTCATCCTGAGTGAAGTAACCCAATCACCAAAGAACCCACATGGTATGCACTCACTGATAACTTCATATTAGCCCAAAAAGCTCAGAATAAACAAGGTACAATTCACAGACCATAGGAAGCTCAAGAAGAAGGAAGACCAAAGTGGGGGTGCTTTGGTTTTTCTGAGAAAGGGAACAAAATACTCACAAGATCAATTATGGAGACAAAGTGTGGAGCAGAGACTGAAGGAAAGGCCACCCAGAGACTGTCCTACCTGGTAATTCATCCTACAAACAGTCATCAAACTCCGACACTATTATTGATGACAAGAAATGCTTGCTGAAAGGAGCCTGTTATGGTTATCTCTGTAGAGACCCTGCAAGAGCCTTACAGATACAGAAGCAGATGCTAGCAGTCAACCATTAGATTGAGCTTGGGGTCCTCAGTGGTGGAGTTGGAGGCAGGATGGGAGGAGTTGAAGGGGTTTACAGCCCCATGAGAAGAGCAACGATGCTGACCAACCAGACACCCTAGGGCTCACAGGGACTAAGCCATCAACCAAGGGGTACAAATGGTTTTAGCCACAAGTGTGGCAGAGGAATGCCACTTATCAGGCATCAGTGGGAGGAGAGGTCCTTGGTCCTATGAAGGCTTGATAGATGCCACAGTGTGGAGAAATCGGGGGTAGGGGAGTAGGTGGGAGTGGGTTGGGTGGAGGGGCATCTTCTTGGAGGAAGGGGGTGGGAGGATGGGTTGGGGGTTTTCTGGGAGGGGAAAACCTGAAAGGGTATAACATTTGAAATGTAAATGAAGAATATATTCAATAAAAAATGTAAAAAAAAAAGAAAGAAAATGAATTAATCCATTCGTTTCCTACAAAGGTGGGATAAATAAGCACTTGTCATACTAACCTGATAATCTGAGAGGAAGTCTTGGTAAATAATGCATATAATGTCTTATTTTTCTGGTATATTACAGTTTTTAAACATGATAATGCTGGTAGGTAACTTAGAAGAAATTGCTGGTATTTTAGAGGACATTGTGATCAATGGAATAGCAGCTTGCCTGTCTGGTGATTCTACTCTTACCAAATCCACAATCAAAGATGAGCTTCACATGATTGAAACGCGTTCTTCCATAGGACCTAATTTTGAATCCCATACCCAAATCAGGAGGCTCTTGACTGTCTGTAACCTCAGCTTCTCTTGTCCAAAACCCTCTTCTAGCTTCCACAGACACCTATGCCCATTGATCTCTAAGAAAGTTCAATGCTAAGACCCAAGATTGGACATGCCTACACAAGGCCTAGACTGGGATACTCCTGCCTCCAACACTTCTAATCCCTGAATAGACAGCACTGATAGTATTCCACTTAAAGAAGGTCAAGAAGATGAAGACATAAAGCCCTTCTTGAACATAGGCACTAGGAAGATGAACACAGATAAGAAGTATCATCAAAACCTCCCAGCAAATCAGCCTATACCACTACATAAACAAAAGCTAGAGAAATCTTGTGCTTGTGCACAGAACAAACCATGGGGCAAATGGCAGAATACAAGCAACTCAGATCCTGAGGCTATTGATGCAAACTCCAATACTCACACCCCAGCAGTTGAGGTTTGCACATTTCTGCAGAGCAATCCTGTTTCCCTCAGTCTCTACAATTCTATAGTTAACATCAACCTTCAAAACCAGACTCCTATCAAACAGCTAGCAAGAATGGAGCCAAAACTACAAATTAGATGTAAAGACTACTGAGCAATTAAAAATATTTTTAACAAATTTCATGGCTCCAGAGGTAGAAAAAAGTTTCAAGAAATGGGAAACTTCAACTGATATAAAAAATTATAAAGGAATTACTAGAAGAAAAACATGATAAAGTTAAAAAAAAATGTGTTCTATGAGCCCATAGGTGAACATCATAATTAACAGGAGAATCAATAATCCTGAAGCTAGGAACATAGTAATTTCACAAGCAAAAGCATCAACTCTTAAAGTAGAGAAACCAAACCAAACCAAAACATAGTTCCTGAGAACAATTAAACAGCAACAAATCATAAACCCAGAGGAAAGGAAAATAGCCCATTGTCAGAATATCATGAAATACATCAAGGGGGAAAAAAACTAAGAGACTCATAAAACCAGAGAAAATGATGATAATAATTTTAATTCAATCACATATGCAAACTGGTGGAAAGGGAAAAATAAAATCTGAAAGGTAAGAAATGGATAAAGATAAGGCTCTTTTTTTCTAATCAGTGTTTTTTTTAATTGAATATATTCAAATGTTATATCCCTTCCCAGTTTCCCCCATCTCCGAAAACCCCCAACCCATCCTCCCACCTCCTGCCTCCATGAGTATGCTCCTCCACCCAACCCACTCCCATGCCCCTTTTAGTATGTTGCTTGTACATATGAACACAGTTTCAGTAATATGCCCATACATGCATACAAAGTATGTGTTGATCATATCTTGTTCTCCATCATGTTCTACTCTTACCTCCTGTCCTAGTTAGATTTAACTGCCAACTTAACATAGTCTAGAATTATCTGAGAGAACAGCTTAGCTGAGAAATTACCTGTATCAAACTGGTCTGTGTACACATCTATTCTGTATTATCTTGACTTTTAATTGATATAGGAATGACGAGCTCACTGTAGACAGAAATATCCCTAGGCAGGTGTTCCTGAGATGTATAAGAAGGCTCCCTAAGCCTGACCCTGTGATGGAGCCAGCAAACAGCATCCTAGTTCCTGCTCCAAGTTTCTGCTTGAGACTCTGCCTGAACTCCTGTAAATGAATGTGACCTGAAATTATGAGCCAAAGAAGTGACTTCCTCCCCTAAGTTGCCTTTGTAATGGCAGTTGTCAGCAACAAGAAAGGAAACTAGAATAAAACCCGTCTTCTTCACCCATTTCTAAGTTCCTTGATGTCAAATTATACTACAGAGCCATGATGTTAAAATAGCATGGTACTGACACAAAACTGGCATGTATATCAGTGACATAGAATAAAGGATCCAGATATTAGTCCATAAAAATACAGCTACCTGATTGTTTGAATAAAGGCTCCAAAATAATACACTGAAGAAAATACATCTTAAACAAGTGATGCTGGGGTTTCAACATGTAGGAAGATGAAATTGAATCCCTCTCTCTTACCATGCACAAAACTTGAGACAGGAACCAGGAGGCAAGAACTGAAACAGAGGTCATGGAAGAACGTTGACCACTGGCTTGCTGGGGGTTTGAATATGCTTGACTCAGGGAGTAACACTATTTGTAGGTGTGGCCTTGTTAGAGGAAGTGGCTCACTGTGGGTATGGGCTTTAAGACCTTCCTCTTAACTGCCTAGAAGCCAATCTTCTCCTAGTGGCCTTCAGATGAAAATGTAGAATTCTCAGCTCCTTTGGCACTATGCCTGCCTAGATGCTGCCATACTCCAGCCTTGTTGTTAATGGAGTGAACCTCTGAACCTGTAAGTCAGCCCCAGTTAAATGTTCTTATAAGAGTTGCCTTTGACATGGTGTCTGTTCGCAGCAGTAAAACCCTAAGACACCTGGTTTGCTCAGCTTAATTTCTTGTACTACAACGCACGACCACCCTCTAATCAGTGAGTGGCTTATCTCACAGTGGACTGCGATCTCCAATATCAATCACTGATCATAAAAATGTCCTTGTAGACTTTTCTACAGACCAGTCTGATGGATGCAAATCCTCAATGGAATTTCCATCTTCTCAGATGACTCTACTTTGTGTCCAACATAAAGACAGGCCCCCCCCCCAGTGAAGGGGTAAGGACACCAACCCACCATCAAAACTTATAACCCCAAATTTGTCCTGTCTAGAAGAAATGCAAAGAGAAAGATGGAACAGAGACTGAAGGAATGGCCAACCAATAACTGGCCCAAGTTGAAGCCCATCCCATGGGCAAACACCCCCTGATATTCTATTATGTTTGCACATAGGAACGTAGCATAACTGTCCTCTGAGAGGTTCTACCCAGCAGCTGACTGAAACAAATGCAGATACCCACAGACAAACATTGGATGGAGGTTGATGAGTCTTTTATGGAAAAATTGGGGGCAGGATTGAAGGCCCTGAAGGGGATGGGAACCCCACAGAAGGACCAACAGAGTCAATTAACCTGGACCTCTGGGATCTCTCAGAGACTGAGCCGCCAATCAAAGAACACACATGGGCTGGTTCAAGGCCCCCAGCACATATGTAGCGGGAGTGCAGTCCAGTTTCCACGCCCTGCTCTCCAGCAACTGCATTGGAGGCTCTCCCTAAAGATGTCGCCTTACTGTGGTGTCCGTTCCCTATCAGGGCTGCCTTGTATGGCCTGAGTAGGAAAGGATGTGTCTATTCTGGCAGAGACTTGATGAGCCAGGGTTGGAGTTACCCAGGGGTGCCATCCTCTCAGAAGAAAAAGGGAAGGGGTTGGAAAGGGTCTCTCTGAGGAGGGACAGGAAAGGGGCAACATCTGGGATGTAAATAAGCAAATATTAAAAGAACAAAAGTATACAAGCAGGATAAATTATATAAGTCGATAAAGGACTGAAAAGACAAAATTCAGGTTTGTTGATTTTCAAAATCAGCCTTCAGATTAAAGTGGACATTGACAGATATGAGAAACAGCAAATTAAATATGCACAGAAATGACTGGAGGGACACATACCAAAATACAAACTAAGTAGTGTAGCTGTGGGGTTGTATGCTCTTGCACATCTTTGCATCTGTCCTACTTTGCATCTGACCAAAAGCAACTTATGGAGGAAATGGTTGACTTGGTTTCATGTCCCAACACAGTCAAACATTGAGAGAAGTCAGGGAAGAAACTCAAGGATTTGCAGAAACAGGAAGCATGGAGGAACACTGCTTACTGTCTTGCTCTCTGTGGTTTCTCACCTTGCTTTCTCATACAATCCAGGCCTGCCTGCATAACGGTGCCAATGCATACAGTGGACTGTGAACTCCAATATCTATCGCCAATCAAGAAAATGCTCTACAGACATGCCCAAAGGGCAATCTGATGGAAGCAATTTCTCAAATGAGAGTTTCTCTTCCAGTTAAAACTAGACTTGTATCAAGTTGTCAAACACTAACCAGTACAATATCTTATGTTTCTATAGTTGTCTTGTAACTGTTTAAGCATAAAGTGAAAGATGAGCAAAAAAATTAAATAATAAAAGTAAAAATTTAAGTTTGACTCTTTAAAAGAAAAATGATCCCATTTAAAGTTGATTGTAATTAATATTAACTATTCTCTATTACTGAGAATTTCATATATTTATAGAATAAAATACATCTTGTCTACCTTATCACCCTTTCAGCTCCCCTCAAACCTCTATCAACATAGGCCCTACAAAATCTTATGTCCTCTTTTTTTAAATAACCAACTAAGGCCAATTAGTGCTGTCTATGTGTTACAAATAAGGCCAGAATTTAAATTTTTAATTTAAATAAATAACTGTAAAACATGAGGGTGAGGGATTTAATTGGACAGGGAGTGGGAGGAAAATACAAAAGGAGAGGAAGGGAAGAGGGTAAAACAACCCTAAAGATGTTTTTAAAAGACATCCCCAGGAAGGCAGAAGCAGGTAGGTCTGTCTCTGTGAGTTGTAGGCCAGTCTGGTCTACATAGTTCCAGGATAGCCAAGGCAGTGTAGAGTGATCCTATATCAAACACATATATAGTTGAAATGAAACACATATATAGTTGAAATGAATATGAAGTTGAAATGAATATAAAGTTGAAATGAAGTACTTTGGCTGACAATGCTCCCTTCACAGAGCCATGGACTATCAAACAAAAACCACAGTATCAAATGTGAGAAGCTCCTGTTTTGAGTTTTTGGTCTGGGGAGTTCATAAGATTGGCTATTGCTCTAGCCCTGCATTTCCACCAAGTGTTTGAAGGTCTGTTCCTATTGTTGAAGACACCAAGCACTAGTAAATCTTCTGTTAGCGTGTGTCTCCTAGAAATGTCAGGGAAGCTTCAGCCATGCAACCTCAACAATATGGCTGCCTAAACAAGACTTGAACAATACAACACCAACAGACATGCTAACATGGAAGGGGGAAATCACAGAGCTGAAGCAATAGCTTGTAGGGTGGAGCTAAACTAAGTTCCTAAGAAATCAAAGGATAAGCAAAATGAAAAATGCAGAAAGATGACACTATGCTTCTAATATGACAATGTCTCTAATAGCAAGAATCAGAGTCTTATCGATCATTCTTCTAACTGGCTGTTTAAGGTGCATAGAGACAGAAGGATACAACTTAAATTATTTATGCCAAATAATAAAGTCATCTCATTTTATGTTAACTCAAATATCCATTTAGTATTACCACAAATATGACAAATTCCTAGGAATTTGGACAATAAGGGTGAATAAGACAGAGAGTGACCCATGCCTGGAGGGAGTGCAGCAGCCTCTGCCATCTTTGCTTCGGCGACAGAACAGACAAGAACTCCAGGTACACAGAGATATCGCTCGGGACACAGCCAGCTAGGGTTCCACCTGTGCCCAAGAGCGGGGCAGCTCTGTGGTCGTCTGGGTGCCAGATTTGCTGTGGGATATCTGCCCTGCAGAGTGACCCATGCCTGGAGGGAGGGCAGCAGCCTCTGCCATCTTTGTTTCGGCGACAGAGCAGACAGGGACCCCAGGTTCAGAGATATCCCGAGTATGACATCACTTGGGACACAGCCAGCTACGGTGCTGCCTGCACCCAAGAGCTAGGCAGTTCTGTGGTTATCTGTGCGCCAGCTCTGCTGTGGGACATTTACCCTGCAGACTGATCAGTGCCTAGAGGGAGCGCCACAGCCTCTGCCATCTTTGCTCTGGTGATAGACCAGACAGGGACTCCAGTACACCATCTCCAAGTGGCACAGGAAGCCAGCCATCTTCCCAGCTGCGTGGAGGAGTCAGGTAGCATAGGAGAGACCTGCATTGCAGAGCAGAGGAACCATCTTCTGCCACTGGGTACCATATTCAAGGGATACAAGGAGGTAACTAACTACTCAGGAATGCAAAGAGGCACAGTGGTACAATAGGACTACCTCTGCTGCTAAGAGGAATCAGTCTGAAACCCTGAGGACACAAGAGCCTAGGAACAGACTGGAACAGGAGTCTTCTGATTACCACCTGCACCCAGAGTTGATCTGGGCCACAGAGGTACATACCTAAAAACAACTATAAGAGAGTGGATCTTGCAGAAGTACTTACATATCAGTGTACACAGAGAGAACATGTCTCCCAGGAGCACAGAGAAACCACAGTCAGAGACAGCAACACCAGCTAACACCAGAGATAATCAGATGGCAAAAGGCAAATGCAAGAACACCACCAATACAAAAAAAGGCAACATGGCTCCATTGGAACCAAGTTCTCCAACAACAGCAAGTCCCAGATACCCCAACACACCAGAAAAGCAAGAACTGGATTTAAGAGCACTGCTCATGATGCTGATGGAGGGCTTCAAGAAGGACATAAATAACTCCCTTAAAGAAATACAGGAGACCACAAGTAAACAGGGAGAAGCCCTTGAAGAACTAAGGGAAAACACAACAAAACAGGTGAAGGAATTGAACAAAGTCATCCAAGATCTAAAGATGGAGGTAGAAACAATAAAGAAATCACAAAGAGAAACAACTCTGGACATACAAAACCTAGGAAAGAATTCAGGAGTCATGAATCAAAGCATCAACAACAGAATACAAGAGATAGGAGAGAGAATCTCAGATGCAGAAGATACCATAGAAGGCATTGATACAGCAGTCAAAGAAAATGAAAAATGCGAAAAACTCCTGACCCAAAACATCCAGGAAATCCAGGACACGATGAGAAGACCAAACCTAAGGATTATAGGTATAGAAGAGAGTGAAGATTTACAACTTAAGGGGCCAGTAAATGTCTTCAACAAAATTATAGAAGAAAACTTCCCTAACCTAAAGAAAGAGATGCCCATGAACATACAGGAAGCCTACAGACCTCCAAATAGATTTGACCAGAAAAGAAATTCCTCCCGTCACATAATAATTAAAACACCAAATGTGCTAAACAAAGAAAGAATATTAAAAGCAGTAAAGGAAAAAGGTCAAGTAACATATAAAGGTAGACCTATCAGAATTACACCGGACTTCTCACCAGAGACTATGAAAGCCAGAAGAGCCTGGGCAGATATCATACAGACCCTAAGAGAGCACAAATGCCAACCCAGACTGTTATATCCAGGAAATTTCTCAATTTCCATAGATGGAGAAACCAAGGTATTTCATGACAAAAACAAATTTACACAGTATCTTTCCACAAATCCAGCCCTTCAAAGGATAATGAATGGAAAACACCAACAAAGGGAGAGAAACTGTACACTAGAAAAAGCAAGTAATTAATCTTCTTCCAACAAATCCAAAAGAAGATAACCACACAAACATAAAAATTGCATAAAAAATAGAAGGAAGCAACAATCACTTTTCCTTAATATCTCTTAACATCAATGGGCTCAATTCCCCAATAAAAAGGCATAGACTAACAGACTGGATACGTAAACAAGACCCAACATTTTGCTGCTTACAGGAAACGCATCTCAGTGTCAAAGACAAACACTACCTCAGAGTAAAGGGCTGGAAAACAGTTTTCCAAGCAAATGGTCCCAGGAAACAAGCTGGAGTAGCCATTCTAATATCTGATAAAATTGACTTTCAACCAAAAGTCATCAAAAAAGACATGGAAGGACACTTTATACATATCAAAGGAAAAATCTAGCAGGAAGAACTCTCAATTCTGAACATCTATACTCCAAATACAAGGACACCATTATTTGTAAAAGAAACCTTACTAAAGCTGAAAGCACACATCGCACCCCACACAATAATTGTGGGTGACTTCAACACCCCACTCTCCTTAATGGACAGATCAGGGAAACACAAACTAAACAGAGACACAGTAAAACTAACAGAAGTTTTGGACCAAATGGTTTAATAAATATCTATAGAACATTTCATCCTAAATCAAAAGACTATACCTTCTTCTCAGCACCTCATGGTACCTTCTCCAAAACTGACCATATAATTGGTCACAAAACAGACCTCAACAGATATAAAAAAAAATTGAGGCCATCTTTGCTCCAGTGGCCGGGAAGTTGAGACAGCCAGGCTCTGAGAGAGACAGGCATAATATCGCTTGGATCTCGGGCTGCTTGTGTGTCTGCGTCTCCCAAGTGCTGGGCTGATCTGCAGTAACCAGCGCGCCAGCTCTGCTGTGGGACTTCTGCCTGGCAGAGGGACCCCGCACTGGGCGGGAGCCTACCAGCTTCCCTTCCGCGACCTCTGTTTCGGTAGACTGCACTGAAGAGACAGGTACCCAGGCTCTCCCCAATATAACATCACTTGGGACATGGCCTGTTGGGGCTTCCGCCTGCGCCCAAGAACTGGACAGCGCTGTGGTCTTCTGGGTGCCAGATCTGCAGGCCATCGCCTCTGCAGGGTGAGCAGCGCCACGGAGAGAGTGCAGAGTGCACTCCACCATCTTTGCTCCAGTGGCCGGGAAGTTGGGACTGCCAGACTCTGAGACAGACAGGCATAATATCGCTTGGGTCTCGGGCGGATTGTGTGTACATGGCTCCCAAGAGCTGGGCAGATCTGCAGTAACCAGCTTGCTAGCTCTGCTGTGGGACTTCTGCCTGGAAGAGGGACGCCCCCTCCCCCCCCACTCTAGGAGAGATCACACACCCCTGCACAGGGCAGGAGCCTACGAGCCTCCCTTTGGCGACCTCTGCTCCAGGAATCCACTAGGCTGAGCCTTTGGATGTGCAAGGACTCCCCAATATAACATCACTTGGGGCAAGGCACATCAGGGCTCCAAAGTCACTCAGGAGCAGGGCAGGCCCCAGAAATCTGTGCCAGGGGAATCCTGGTAGACCAGGGGGGGCAGAAAAAGCTTTGCAGGCTCACAGGAGGTCCAACCAACAGCCAGTGACAGCAGGACCAACTAACATCAGAGGTATCCAGATGGCCAAAGGCAAACGTAGGAATGTTACTAACAGAAATCAAAGTAATATGGGACCATCCGAACCCAACTCTCCAACAGCAGCAAGTCCTGGATACCCCACCACACCCGAAAGACAAGATCTGGATTTAAAATCACTTCTCATGATGCTTTTAGAGGATCACAAGAAGGACACAAATAAATCTAATAAAGAATTACAGGAGACCATGAATCAACGGTTAGAAGCCCTTACAAAGGAAACACAAAAATCGCTTAGAGAAATGCAGGAGAACATGGATCAAAAGATGGAAGCGCACAAGGAGACAACACAAAAATTGCTTAACGAGATGAATCAACGGGTAGATGCACTCACAAAGGAATCACAAAAATTGCATAAAGAAATGCAGAAGAATATGGGTCAACAGACGGATGCCCATAAGGAGGCAACACAAAAATTGCTTAAAGAAATGAATCAACGGTTAGATGCCCTTACAAAGGAAACACGAGAACTGCTTAAAGAAATGCAGGAGACGATGGATCAACAGATGGATTCCCATGAGGAGGAAACACAAAAATCGCTCAGAGAAATGCAGGAGAACGTGGGTCATCAGGAAGAAATCCTGAAAGAGGTAATGCAAAAATACCTTAAAGAAATACAGGAAAATACAAACAAACAAGTGAAGGATCTCAGCAAATCCATCCAGGAACTAAAAAAGGAAGTAGAAACAACTAAGAAATCACAAAGGGAGACAAATTTGGAGATAGAAAACCTTGGGAAGAAATCAGGAGTCATAGATGCAAACATCAACAATAGAATACAAGAGATGGAAGAAAGACTCTCAGGTGCTGGAGATTCCATAGAAAGCATCAACTCAACAGTCAAAGAAAATGCAAAATGCAAAAAATGTGTAACCCAAAACATCCAGGAAATCCAGGACACAATGAGAAGACCAAACCTAAGGATTATAGGTATAGATGAGAGTGAAGATTTGCAACTTAAAGGGCCAGTAAACATTTTCAACAAAATTATGGAGGAAATCGTCCCTAACCTAAAGAGAGAGATGCCGATGAACGTACAAGAAGCCTACAGAACTCCAAACAGACTGGACCAGAACAGAAATACCTCCCGTCACATAATAATCAAAACACCGAATGTTCTAAACAAAGAAAGAATACTAAAAGCAGTAAGAGAAAAGGGCCAAGTAACATACAAAGGAAGACCTATCCGAATCACATCAGACTTCTCACCAGAGACTATGAAAGCCAGAAGATCCTGGGCAGATCTCATGCAGACACTAAGACAGCACAAATGCCAGCCTAGACTACTATACCCAGCAAAACTCTCAATCACCATAGATGGAGAGACCAAGATATTCCATGATAAAACCAAATTTTCACAATATCTTTCCACAAATCCAGCTCTGCAATGGATAATAGGTGGAAACCTCCAATACAGGGAGAGAAACAACACCCTGGAAAAAATGAGATAATAACCTTCTTGAATCAAACCCAAAAGTAGATAACCACTCAAACATAAAGATAGCGTCAAGAATGGCAGATGGCAATAATCACTATGCCTTAATCTCTCTTAATATCAATGGTCTCAATTCCCCAATTAAAAGACATAGACTAGCAGACTGGATATGTAAACAGGACCCAGCATTTTGCTGCATGCAGGAAACGCACCTCAGTGTCAAAGACAAACACTACGTCAGAGTAAAAGGCTGGAAAACAATTTTACAAGCAAATGGCCCCAAGAAACGAGGTGGAGTAGCCATCCTAATATCAGATAAAATTGATTTTTCAACCTAAAGTCATCAAAAAAGACACAGAAGGACACTACATACTGATCAAGGGAAAAATCCACCATCAAGAACTCTCAATTCTGAATATCTATGCTCCAAATGCAAGGGCACCCTCATTCGTAAAAGAAACTTTACTAAAACTCAAAGCACACATCGCACCACACACAATAATAGTGTGTGACTTCAACACCCCGCTCTCTGAAATGGATCGTTCAGGAAAGCAGAAACTAAACAGGGACACAGTGAATCTAATTGAAGCCTTGAACCAAATGGAACTAACAGATATATATAGAACATTTCATCCTAGAGCTAAAGAATACACCTTCTTCTCAGCTCCTCATGGTACCTTCTCCAAAATTGACCATATAATTGGTCACAAATCAGACCTCAACAGATATAAAAAGATAGAAATAATCCCATGCCTCCTATCAGATCACTATGGAATAAGGGTGGTCTTCAATGGCAAAAAAACAAAAGAAAACCCACGTACACATGGAGGCTGAACAATGCTCTACTCAATGATAACTTGGTCAAGGTGGAAATAAAGAAAGAAATCAAAGACTTTTTGAAAGTTAATGAAAATGAAGGCACAACATACCCTAATTTATGGGACACAATGAAAGCAGTGCTAAGAGGAAAATTCATAGCCCTGAGTGCCGCCAAAAAGAAACAGGAGACAGCATACACTAACAGCTTAATGGCACACCTGAAAGCCCTGGAACAAAAAGAAGCAAATACACCAAAGAGGAGTAGAAGGCAGGAAATCATCAAACTCAGGGCTGAAATCAATCAAGTAGAAACAAATAAAACCATACAAAGAATCAACAAAACGAGGAGTTGGTTCTTTGAGAAAATCAACAAGATAGATAAGCCCTTAGCCAGACTAACCGGAGGGCACAGAGATAGTATCCAAATTAATAAAATCAGAAACGAAAAGGGAGAGATAACAACAGAAACTGAGGAAATTCAAAAAATCATCAGATCCTACTACAAAAACCTGTATTCAACACAACTAGAAAATCTTGAGGAAATGGACAATTTCCTTGACAGATACCAAGTACCAAAATTAAACCAGGATCAAATAGACCATCTAAACCGTCCTATAACCCCTGAAGAAATAGAAGTTGTCATTGGAAGTCTTCCAACCAAAAAAAGCACAGGTCCAGATGGTTTTACTGCAGAATTCTATCAGACCTTCAAAGAAGACCTAACACCAATACTCTTCAAACTGTTCCACAAAATAGAAACAGAAGGAACACTACCCAACTCGTTCTATGAAGCCACAATTACACTAATACCAAATGCACACAAAGATCCGACAAAGAAAGAGAATCTCAGGCCAATCTCTCTTATGAATATCGATGCAAAAATACTCAATAAAATTCTTGCCAACCGAATCCAAGAACACATCAAAATGATCATCCACCACGATCAAGTAGGCTTCATCCCAGGGATGCAGAGATGGTTCAATATAAGGAAATCCATCAATGTAATCCACTACATAAACAATCTCAAAGAAAAAAACCATATGGTCATCTCATTAGATGCTGAGAAAGCATTTGACAAAATTCAGCATCCTTTCATGCTAAAGGTCTTGGAAAGATCAGGAATTCAAGGCCCATATCTAAACATAGTAAAAGCAATTTACAGCAAACCGGTAGCCAGCGTCAATCTAAATGGAGAGAAACTTGAAGCAATCCCACTAAAATCAGGGACTAGACAAGGCTGCCCTCTCTCTCCATATCTTTTCAATATAGTACTTGAAGTTCTAGCAAGAGCAATTAGACAACAAAAAGAGGTCAAAGGGATACAAATTGGAAAGGAAGAAGTCAAACTATCACTATTTAAAGACGATATGATAGTATACTTAAGCGACCCAAAGAACTCCACCAGAGAACTCCTACAGCTGATAAACGACTTCAGCAAAGTGGCCGGATATAAAATCAACTCAAGCAAGTCAGAAGCCTTCCTATACTCAAAGGATAAGCAGGCTGAGAAAGAAGTAAGAGAAATAATACCCTTCACGATAGCCACAAACCATATTAAGTATCTTGGCGTGACTCTAACCAAACAAGTGAAAGATCTGTATGACAAGAACTTCAAGTCTCTGAAGAAAGAAATTGAAGAAGACCTCAGAAGATGGAAAAATCTGCCATGCTCATGGATTGGCAGGATTAATATAGTAAAAATGAGCATCTTACCAAAAGTAATACACAGATTCAATGCAATCCCCATCAAAATCCCAACTCAATTCTTCATAGAGTTAGAAAGAGCAATTCAAAAATTAATCTGGAATAACAGAAAACCCAGAATAGCTAAAACTATTCTCAAGAGTAAAAGAACCTCTGGGGGAATCAGTATCCCGGACCTCAAGCTGTACTACAGAGCAATAATGTTAAAAACTGCATGGTATTGGTACAGTAACAGACATGTAGATCAATGGAACAGAATTGAAGACCCAGAAATGAACCCACACTCCTATGGTCACTTGATCTTTGACAAAGGAGCTAAAACCATCCAGTGGAAAAAAGATAGCCTTTTCAACAAATGGTGCTGGCTCAGCTGGAGGTCAACATGCAGAAGAATGCAAATTGACCCATCCTTATCTCCTTGCACTAAGCTCAATTCTAAGTGGATCAAAGATCTCCACATAAAACCAGACACACTGAAACTAATAGAAGGGAAACTAGGGAAGAACCTTGAACATATGGGCACAGGGGAGAATTTCCTGAACAGAACTCCAATAGCTTATGCTCTAAGATCAAGAATAGACAAATGGGACCTCATTAAATTACGAAGTTTTTGCAAGGCAAAAGACACTGTCAAAAAGACAAAGCGGCAACCAACTAACTGGGAAATGATCTTTACCAACCTTACATCCGACAGAGGGCTAATATCCAATATATACAAAGAACTCAAGAAGTTAAACACCAGAGAGGCAAATAACCCTATTAAAAAATGGGGTACAGAGCTACACAAAGAGTTCTCACCTGAAGAATATCTAATGGCTTAGAAGCACCTAAAGAGATGTTCATCATCCTTAGTCATTAGGGAAATGCAAATCAAAACAACCCTGAGATTCCATCTCACACCAGTCAGGATGGCTAAGATCAAAAACACAGGAGACAGAAGTTGTTGGCGAGGATGTGGAGAAAGAGGAACACTCCTCCACTGCTGGTGGAATTGCAAGCTGGTACAACCACTCTGGAAAGCAGTCTGGCGATTCCTCAGAAAACTGGGCGTGACACTCCCGGAGGATCCGGCTATACCACTCCTGGGCATATACCCAGAGACTTTACCTGCATGCAATAAGGACACATGCTCCACTATGTTCATAGCAGCCTTATTTATAATAGCCAGAAGCTGGAAAGAACCCAGATGTCCCTCAATGGAGGAATGGATTCAGAAGATGTGGTATATCTACACAATGGAATACTACTCTGCAATTAAAAACAATGAATTCACGAAATTCCTAGGCAAATGGTCAGAACTTGAAAATATCATCCTTAGTGAGGTAACCCAATCACAAAAGAACACACATGGTATGCAGTCACTGATAAGGGGATATTGACCCAGAATCTCGGAATACCCTAGACACAATCCGCATATCAATAGATTTCTAAAAAGATGGTAGGAGAGACCCCTGGTCCTCGAAAGACTGGATGTAGGGGAACGCCAGGACAGAGTAACGAGAGGGGGTTGAATGGAGAAAAGAGGGAGGGAAGAGGGCTTATGGGACTTTCGGGGAGGGAGGAAACAGGAAAGGGGAAGTGATTTGAAATGTAAATTAAAAAAATAAAATAAAATAAAATAAAAAAAAAAAAGAATTGAAGACCCAGAAATGAATCCACACTCCTATGGTCACTTGATCTTTGACAAAGGAGCTAAAACCATCCAGTGGAAAAAAGATAGCCTTTTCAACAAATGGTGCTGGCTCAACTGGAGGTCAACATGCAGAAGAATGCAAATTGACCCATTCTTATCTCCTTGCACTAAGCTCAATTCCAAGTGGATCAAGGATCTCCACATAAAACCAGACACACTGAAACTAATAGAAGGGAAACTAGGGAAGAACCTTGAACATATGGGCACAGGGGAGAATTCCTGAACAGAACTCCAATAGCTTATGCTCTAAGATCAAGAATAGACAAATGGGACCTCATTAAATTACAAAGTTTTTGCAAGGCAAAAGACACTGTCAAAAAGACAAAGCGGCAACCAACTAACTGGGAAATGATCTTTACCAACCTTACATCCGACAGAGGGCTAATATCCAATATATACAAAGAACTCAAGAAGTTAAACTCCAGAGAGGCAAGTAACCCTATTAAAAAATGGGGTACAGAGCTAAACAAAGAGTTCTCACCTGAAGAATATCTAATGGCTGAGAAGCACCTAAAGAGATGTTCATCATCCTTAGTCATTAGGGAAATGCAAATCAAAACAACCCTGAGATTCCATCTCACACCAGTCAGGATGGCTAAGATCAAAAACACAGGAGACAGCAGTTGTTGGCGAGGATGTGGAGAAAGAGGAACACTCCTCCACTGCTGGTGGAATTGCAAGCTGGTACAACCACTCTGGAAAGCAGTCTGGCGGTTCCTCAGAAAACTGGGCATGACACTCCCAGAGGATCCGGCTATACCACTCCTGGGCATATACCCAGAGGCTTTACCTGCATGCAATAAGGACACATGTTCCACTATGTTCATAGCAGCCTTATTTATAATAGCCAGAAGCTGGAAAGAACCCAGATGTCCCTCAACGGAGGAATGGATTCAGAAGATGTGGTATATTTACACAATGGAATACTACTCTGCAATTAAAAACAATGAATTCACGAAATTCCTAGGCAAATGGTCAGAACTTGAAAATATCATCCTTAGTGAGGTAACCCAATCACAAAAGAACACACATGGTATGCAGTCACTGATAAGGGGATATTAACCCAGAATCTCGGAATACCCTAGACACAATTCGCATAGCAATAGATTTCTAAGAAGATGGAAGGAGAGACCCCTGGTCCTGGAAAGACTGGATGTAGGGGAACGCCAGGACAGAGAAACGAGAGGGGGTTGAATGGAGAAAAGAGGGAGGGAAGGGGGCTTATGGGACTTTCGGGGAGGGAGGAAACGGGAAAGCAGAAATGATTTGGAATGTAAATTTAAAAAAAATAAAAAAAAATTTGAACTAATTCTATGCCTCCTATCAGATCACTATGGAGTAAGGGTGGTTTTCAACAACAACAAAAACAACAGAAAGCCCAAATACACATGGAAGATGAACAATGCTCTACTCAATGATACCTTGGTCAAGGAAGAAATAAGGAAAGTAATCAAACCCTTTTTTAGAGTTTAATGAAAATGAAGGCACAACATACCCAAATTTATGGGGCACATTAAAAGCAGTGCTAAGAGGAAAACTCATAGCTGTGAGTGCTTCCAAAAAGAAGCTGGAGAGAGCATACAATAGCAGCTTAACAGCACACCTGAAAGCTTTAGAACAGAAAGAAGCCAATACACCCAAGAGGAGCAGAAGGCAGGAAATCATCAAACTCAGGGCTGAAATTAACCAAGTAGAAACAAAAAGAACTATTCAAAGAATCAACAATACCAGGAGTTGGTTCTTTGAGAAAATCAGCAAGATAGATAAACCTTTAGCCAGACTAACCAGAGGGCACAGAGACAGTATCCAAATTAACAAAATCAGAAATGAAAAGGGAGAAATAACAGAAACTTAGGAAATTCAAAAAAATCATCAGATGTTACTACAAAAGCCTATACTCAACACAACTAGAAAATCTGGAAGAAATGGACAATTTCCTAGACAGATACCAACTACCGAAGTTTAATCTGTATCAGATAGACTATCTAAATGGTCCCATAACCTCTGAAGAAATAGAAGTGATCATTGAAAGTCTTCCAACCAAAAAAAGCACAGGACCAGATGGTTTTAGTGCAGAATTCTATCAGACCTTCAAAGAAGACCTAACACCAGTACTCTTCAAACTATTCCACAAAATAGAAACAGAAGGAACACTACCCAACTCGTTCTATGAAGCCACAATTTTGCTGATACCAAAACCACACAAAGATCCAACAAAGAAAGAGAACTTCAGAACAATTTCCCTTATAAATATAGATGCAAAAATACTCATAAAATTCTTGCCAACCGAATCCAGGAACATATCAAAACAAGCATTCACCATGATCAAGTAGGCTTCATCCCAGGAATGCTGGGATGGTTCAATATAAGGAAATCCATCAATGTAATCCTCTACATAAACAAACTCAAAGAAAAAACCACACCGTCATTTCATTAGATGCTGAAAAAGCATTTGACAAAATTCAGCATCCTTTCATGTTAAAGGTCTTGGAAAGAGCAGGAATGCAAGGCCCATACCTAAATATAGTAAAAGCAATATACAGCAAACCAGTAGCCAACATCAACCTAAATGGAGAGAAACTTGAAGCAATCCCACTAAAATCAGGGACTAGACAAGGCTGCCCTCTCTCTCTCCATATTTATTCAATATAGTACTTGAAGTTCTAGCTAGAGCAATTAGACAGCAAAAAAGGAGGTCAAAGGGATACAAATTGGAAAGGAAGAAGTCAAAGTTTAACTATTTGCAGATGATATGATAGTATACTCAAGCAACCCAAAAAACTCCACCAGAGAACTCCTACAGCTGATAAACAACTTCAGCAAAGTGGCCGGATATAAAATTAACTCAAGCAAATCAGTAGCCTTCCTATACTCAAAGGATAAACAGGCTGAGAAAGAAATTAGGGAAATAACACCCTTCACAATAGCCACAAACAATATAAAGTATCTTGGTGTGACTCTAACCAAACAAGTGAAAGATCTGTATGACAAGAACTTCAAGTCTCTGAAGAAAGAAATCGAAGAAGACCTCAGAAGAAGGAAAGATCTTCCATGCTCATGGATTGGCAGGATTAATATAGTAAAAATGGCTATCCTGTCAAAAGCAATATACAGACTCAATGCACTCCCCATTAAAATCCCAACTCTATTCTTCATAGAGTTAGAAAGAGCAATTTTCAAATTCGTCTGGAATAACAAAAAACCCAGGACAGCTAAAACTATTCTAAAGAGTAAAAAAAAATTTCTGGGGGAATCAGTATCCCCGACCTCAAGCAGTACTACAGAGTGATAGTGTTAAAAACTATGTGATATTGGTACAGTGACAGGCAGGTAGATCAATGGAACAGAATTGAAGACCCAGAAATGAACCCACACACCTATGGTCACTTGATCTTTGACAAGGGAGCTACAACCACCCAGTGGAAAAAAAGATAGCCTTTTCAATAGATGGTGCTGGTTCAACTGGAGGTCAGCATGAGAAGAATGCAAATTGATACATTCTTATCTCCCTGTACTAAGTTAAAGTCCAAGTGGATCAAGGACCTCCACATAAAACCAGAAACACTGAAACTAATAGAAAAGAAACTGGGGAAGTGCCTTGAGCACATCGGCAGAGGGGAAAATTTCCTGAACAGAACACCAATAGCTTATGCTCTAAGATCAAGAATTGACAAATGGGACCTCATAAAATTACATAGTTTCTGTAAGGCAAAGGACACTGTCAAAAGGACAAAACGGCAACCAACTAATTGGGAAAAGATCTTTACCAACCCTACATCCAACAGAGGGCTAATATCCAAGATATACAAAGAACTCCAGAAGGTAGATTCCAGAGAGCCAAATAACCCTATTAAAAAATGGGGTACAGAGCTAAACAAAAAAATTTTATCTTAAGAATATCGAATGGCTGAGAAACACCTAAAGAAATGTTCAACATCCTTAGTCATCAGGGAAATGCAAATCAAAACAACCCTGAGATTTCACCTCACACCAGTCAGAATGGCTAAGATCCATAACTCAGGAGACAACTGGTGCTGGCGAGGATGTGGAGAAAGAGGAACACTCCTCCACTGCTGGTGGGATTGCAAGCTGGTAAAACCACTCTGGAAATCAGTTTGGCGGTTCCTCAGAAAACTCGGCATAATACTACCGGAGGACCCAGCTATACCACTTCTGGGCATATACCCAGAGGACTCTCCAACATGCAATAAAGACACATGCTCCACTATGTTCATAGCAGCTTTATTTATAATAGCCAGAAGCTGGAAAGAACCCAGATGTCCCTCAACATAGGAATGGATACAGAAAATGTGGTATATTTACACTATGGAATACTATTTAGCTATTAAAAACAATGAATTCATGAAATTCTTAGGCAAGTGGGTGGAACTGGAGAATGTCATCCTGAGTGAGATGACCCTTTCACAAAAAAATCACACATGATATGCACTCACTGATAAGTAGATATTAGCTCAGAAGCTTGGAATACCCAAGGAACAATTCACATATCAAAGGATACCAAGAAGAAGGAAGGAGAGGCACCTGGTCCTGGAAGGGCTCAATGTGGCAGTGTAGGGGAATACCAGGAAGGGGAGGTGGGAGTGGGTTAGTTGGGGAACAGGGGGAGAGAAGAGGGCGTATGGGACTTTTGGGGAGGGGGGGAACCAGTAAGAGGAAATCATTTGAAATGTAAATAAAGAATATACCTAATTAAAAAAAATTTAAAAAAAAAGAGTGAATAAGACAAAACAGAATACCAGCTCCTATGAATCTTCCATTCCTGACCTCTACATTTTAAAGCAGATCTTATATCTAACTCTATATTTAATGGAAATATAGTTCTGAAATAAAGTATTGTCCACGTTCAATTGTTAGTATCACTAGGGACCCATTAACGTTGAATATTTTTTCTAGCAATGTAAGATTTGAATGTAAAAATAGAAGACATAAATTATTTATATATTATCTTACTTTCATGCCTAATATAATATTCACATGAATGAAAAAAATTACCCTCAATATTCAATTGGTACAAGATGAAGCAAAATCCCTTGAGTAGAAGGCATGAAGGTGATTTTACCTCTCAAAATGTTTTTCTGTTTTGTTTTATTTCATTTGAGCTCCTCCTGGGAGCATGGGTGTACACATGTGTATATATGGGTGCGTGTACATGTATGTGTATATGTAGATATGTGTGAGCATATTTGTGGATGTGTGTGCACACATGAATGTCTATGTGTGTATGTATGGATGAGGAGATATGTGAGAGTATGTGTCGATATGGGAGTATGTGAGTATACACATGTGTATATGCTCAGTTGATAGCCCAATCTATGGTTTCAGATAGTTTTTCTAAGCATAACATAAATGAGAAATCTTAAGTGTTCTGGTTCAATGATTATTTTAATGCATGATGCAATCTAGAATAAAAACCTAGAATAAAATACAGTACATATTCTTATGTCTGGAGACTATTGCTCAAAATTTCTGCCCTGAGTTTTCATCTATTTTGATACATGGTGAGATACTCTCTTCTCTTTGTGTTATATGGTATGTCTTTAAATTAATATATCATATTTTATATCTCCAGCTTGATGCTGGCGGGGTATTTTAATTTTTTCCTATTTGGGCTATTGGAAATGATGTAGTAGATATTCTTGTGTGTTTTTGTTTGACCTTTTGTTCATTTCTGTCAGGTAAATGCCCAGAAGTAGAATTGTTGTGATAGGGTGATGTATAAATTGAGGTAAATACAGCTAACTAATTCCTGAGAGTGTTCATTCTCACCTGTTGGTTCTCTGACCAGCCTCAGACCTTAGTGACATCACACATCTTTGCTGTCCATTAACATTGTTGTGTTTTTCTTGTGTCTTAACCATTCTTGTGCATCCATATTTACAACTCTTTTTAGTTTTAATTTGTGTTCAAGTTGCATTTTGAGCACCTTGTCAAGTCACTTGCTTTTTAAGAGCCTCTGGTGAGGATCAAGCCTGCACACGTTTTCCCTTGACCATCTCTTGTTTTCCTCATTGCATTGTAGGACTCATTTTCTGGATTTTTGTTTATTTGTAATTAGCTTTCACATGTCATTCCACTTATAAAGAACCCCCTAAATCTCAGTGGCGTATAACAATACATATTTCAATGCTTAGTTTCCATTTTGGTGGCAAGTAAATTGCAATCTGGACCCTGCTAGGCTAATCTGGGCTTAGTTTTTCTTTCTTCAGCATGGCTTCATGTGCTTTCTTATTCTAAGGAGCAGGTTTAAGATGGAGTCAAGACATAAAATACTCTGGTCTCAGGATTGAAAGTAACAGCAATCTAGCAAAGCTTCTGTCAGCACTGATTCAGTTGTGGAAAATAGCCTATCCCCTAACATATCATTGGTCAACACCAATCACAGGATCAATCCCAGGGGCAATGGGTCAGAGTACTCCTATTCTCTTTCACAGGAAAGTTAGGTAGGCAGTGGGAGTTTTTTAAAGTGTATATCATATTACAAATACTTTCTCCCACTCTCCCTCAATAACGTCTTTCAAATGAAGAAAAATTACTTCTCTTTGTTAAGGTTTGCAAATTTTTGCACACAATTTAATATATCTTTCCAAGACTGGAATCATGTCTCCATGGCTGTGGTGGTACATGCCTGCAACCTAGGAATTGTAAGGCAAGGCCACAAATCAGGCTAGAGGTTAGCTTCAGGCCAACTAGGGATACATAGCACAGCCCTATCCAAAATCACATAATAAGTTGTATTGTTTAATCTTACATGATTACACTCAAGTCTGTGTGAAACTGATATTTTGTATTTAGTTAGAAAAGACACATAGAAGATAGATAGATAGATAGATAGATAGATAGATAGATAGATAGATAGATAGATTATAGATATGATAGATTAGATAGATGATAGAAAGTATATAGATTAGATACATAATAGATAAAATATAGATTAGATAATTGATAGATGATAAATATTTATATATTTTCATATATTTGACAACTTTAGTGACAATTATTGATAAGATTCTTCCCCTACAACACACTGTAGCATTAGTTTTTTCATAAATCCAGTGATCATAAGAATATGTGAATACAGCAACTTTGTTCTTCATTTTCAAAAATTTAGTTGCTGTCCTTGGCCTTTCACATTTCTAAATAAATATGAGTATCAGCCTTTTCATTTTTACACACACACACACACACACACACACACACACACAAGGGCACACCTCTATTGGAATTTGTGTTGGGATTGCGTTTTTATTTTTATTATGCCATTTATGTGTATGTGTTTATGTGTTTGTGAGTCCCCACAGAGGACAGAAGAGGTAACTGAGGTAGCAGGTGGCTATGGGACACCTAATGTGGGTGCTGGGAGATGAACACAGGTCTTATGGAAGAGCAGTAAGAGCTCTGAACACCTTAACTTTAGGACAGGACTGAATTTTTAGGCATATAAGCACAATTTTGGGAAATTTAGTGTCTTTTCAGTGTCCATTTTTCCAATCCAAAAACATGATGTAATTTTTCACTCACTTGGTTTTGTTTTGATATTCCATAGTAATAAATTAAAATTGTCTCTATGAAAAGTGTGCATATTCACAAGAAATAAAGAGGAGCATTTTATCATTATAGAATAATCTTGTCCATTGGAAAACAATCATTTTAGGTTTGTACACATCTAAACATATGACCTCACACACTGAAGCATATGCTTGCACTGACATTTTACACACAGACTCACACACACACACACACACACACACACACACACCTACAATTAATCTTAAAGTGGAGAGGCCAGGGCTGGAGAAATGGCTCAGTAGTTAAGAGCTCTGACTGCCCTCCCAGAGGTCCTGAGTTCAATTCCCAGCAACCACATGGTGGCTCACAATCATCTGTAATGGGATCCTATGCCCTCTTCTGGAATGTCTGAAGATAGCCACAGTGTACTCATACAGCGACAGTGTACTCATATACATAAATAAAAAAAAATTGAAGGTAATGACCACTGCAGCATGGTGGCCTGAGTTCAAACATCAGAATATGTAGAAAGGTGAAAAGAAAGAACTGACTTTACAAAGTTTTTCTCTGACCTCTGTACTGTAGTATACACACACACGACACACACCTATCACACTCATGATAATAATCTGTTTTTATTTATTTAACAAAGAATACAGTCTCAAAACATTATACAGCAAAAGGTAAAAGAAGTCCAGTGATTACAGGCTCACACCGGTAGTCTCACCATTTCAGTGACTGAGGCAGAAGAATCACCATGAATTCAAAATCACCCTGAGCTACAGAGAAAATTCCAGGCCATCCTGGGTTATGAGTATGACCCATCTTTTAAAAAAAAAATTTTTAAGGCAGAGGTCAAAATCTAGTTGTGAGTCAAAAATTTTGAAGGTAGGTTGGTGTCTCCATCCCTCCACTGGGAGCCCTGTCTATCTATTAGAGGTGGTCTCTTCAGATTCCATCTCCCCACTGTTGAACATTTCAGCTAAGGTCATTCCCATTTTTCCCTCCTTCCTTCTGCCTCTTGTGATTATTTAGTTCCCTCTTCTAAGTGGAATTGACGTATTTTCACTTGGACCTTCATTCTTATTAAACTTCTTACAGTCTATGGAGTGTATCATGTGTATTCTGAATTTTTTGGCTAATATCCACTTATCAGTGAGTACATACCATACATGTTATTTTGTGTCTGAGTTACCTCACTCAGGATAATATTTTCCAGTTCCATCCATTTACCTGCAAAATTCATTATGTCCTCATTTTTAATGGCTAAATAGTATTCCATTGTGTAAATGAACTGCATTTTCTGTATCCTTTCTTCAGTTGAGAGACATCTAGGTGTTTTCAGCTTTTGGCTATTACAATTAAGGCTGCTAACATCATAGTGAAGCCTGTGTCCTTGTGGCATGGTAGAGCATCTTCTGAGTATATACTCAGGATATACTCACACACACTCCACATACAGCTAGGTCATCAGGTAGAACTATTTCCAATTTTCTGAGGAACCTCCAGATTGATTTTCAGAAGGGTTGTACCAGTTTGCAATCCCACCAACAATAAAGAAGTGTTCCTCTTTCTCTACATCTGTGCCAGAATATTGTTAATGTCTAAAAGAAATTCACGGACAAAAATGGAGCTCAGACTTAAGGAAAGGCCATCCAGTGACTGGCCCAACTAGGGATCCATTCCATGGGTGGGCACCAAACCCTGACACTATTACTGATGCTGTGCAGATAGGAGCCCAGTATGGCTGTCCTCTGAGATGCTCTACTAGCAGCTGACTGAGACAGATGCAGACATTTACAGCCAAGCACTGGACTGAGGTTGGGGACCCCTATGGATGAGTTAGGGTAAGGATAGAAGGAGCTGAAGAGGATAGTAACCCCATAGGAAGGCCAACAGTATCAAGTAACCTGGAGCCCTGAGTGCTCTCAGAGACTATGCCACCAACCAAAGATCATACATGGGCTAGTTTGTCTTCCCCAGCACATATGTAGCAGAGGGCTGCCTTGTCTGGCCTCAGTGGGAAAGGATGTGCTTAATCCTGCAAAGACTTAATGTCCCAGGGAAGGCAGAACTGGGGGGAATGAAGTGAGGGTAGGTGAGTAGTGGGGTGGGGGAAGCACCCTCTCAGAGGCAAAGGGGGGGTGAAGAACTCCAGGAGGGGGGACCAGGAAGGGGGTAACATTTGAAATGTAAAAAAATAATAATTTAATAAAAATATTTAAGTTTGAGGCCCATGGCTGCACTCAGAGTGATATAGTGAGTCATATAGTTCTACCTTGAGGTCTTCAAGGAACCACCATTGTGTGTCTAAAAATATTGTGCTGCAGCCCTTACTTCATCTGCTGTTCAAAAATCAATAACAAAAGAAATTTTGATCTAATATATTTTCAAGTATTTTGACCTCTTTTTGTGTGGGGAGCAGGGCTAGAGATTGAACCCTGGGCCTTGTGTATTGTCACCAACAAGTTACACTTCCAGGCCTCCAGCCCCTTTTTCATCTCTGTATTGTTTTGGAGCTTTAATTACATACACACATAAATGCACACATGTATATGCAGATGTACATATCTGTAGGTACACACATGCAGGTACACATACACATAGGCATACACATGTATGCACATACATATACATGCACACACTCATATACCCATACATTAATGCATGCACCCACACACATAACCACCCTGGTTATAAATAGATACACACACAGACATACACACACAGACACACACATACACATATATATATATGTATATACATATGTATATACATATATATATATCCTTAAACACATACACAAACATGTATATTCACATAAACATACAAAGATACTATATTCACCAAATCTTATATTTTCTATTTTAAGCTATTTTGCATTTCATACTTCCACCCAAATACTTTCTGCTTGCATTTTCTTTTTTACCCTTCTCTCTAGTCTATCATTTAACATGTCAATCAGATTTCTAATTTCAATTATAGTATTACTTCATTCTAGAATTTCTTCTTCATTTTTTTAATTCCAGTAAATGTTCCATCTTTTCATTTATGTCCTTGAACTTAAGAATCATAGTTATTTCCATGTTAATCTGGTTATTCTAACATGTTCATGTTCTATTGTTCTGATTCTAGCTTATGATTTTATGGTTTATTTTGTGTCATATGAAGCTGCTTCCTGGACATCTGAATGTCAGACATCTACTGTTCTTCCAACAGGAAGAGTATGAGATTGACCCACCAATATTGATTTGTTCTCTCTACAGCATAGACCTTCATGGGGCCTCAACTGAATCCCTTGGGATTTCATTGCTGCCCCCATCAGTAATGGGTCTCCCCAATATCTTGAAATTCCCAGATATTTTCTTGGCTGCTTTTCTCTTAGCTGTTTCTTTCAGCTGGATTTCCTAGCATTTGCTTTCAAGTATAATTAAAAAGTTACATTTTTTAAGTTAAAACTGATGTAAGTTTCACATAAATTAGTGGGCCTATTTCTTTGCAGTTCTGTTTTCTCCAAATCCTAACCCCTTAAGTCCTCTCACTTGATAGTGCTCCACCCCAACCATAGCCCACTGAAACTATCTCCTATACTAAACACTTTCCATTCAGACTGTGGGCTCTGTGCTTGAAATCAACAGGCCATCCCTAAAACAACCCCAACTCTATCAGTGAAGAATAGAGTAAGAGCAGACAGGATCCGGCTCCTCTACAGGTGTTTCCTTTATTCTGAACACTCCCTCTGAATACAGTCAAATAAGTGTTTTCTATGTACAGGAACTGCTTCATTTTGGCATTTGCGTTTTGTATTTGTTGTGTGGAGGGAGCATTTTACCATGGAAAGAAGCAAAATTCATTTTTGAATATCAGGGTGTTCCCGTCCATTTTCCACTTGGCCAAATGGATGCATTTCTGCATTACTCTTGCACCCCTTTTGGCATGCACTTGGCTGATCTCTGATCTTTTTCAGAATGTAATGAGCCAGAATTATACATCTTTGGAGAAGATGCCAAGCACTCTGCCCTGGGACCCCTCAACATTCCTCAACATGCCTGCACGCCTCCCAAGAGGTGCATCTTAAAATCCATAAGGTGATGACTTCAATCGCCTTTTCTAGCTTTATTTATTTCTCCAGTTTCTATGGAAATTGTACTGGCTATGGTAATGAGCCTTGAGTACAAGGATATTCACACCACCGTAGTAACATTATTTTAGCTTGAAGCTGGGGGGTTCTCAAACTGAACAAGAGCTACAACAAGCTTTGCTGTTTATCCATAAACTATACTCTAAATGGTCTGAATTGTCTATCACTTACATGTCTTGTTCACTATATGTCTAGTCAAGGCTTAATTTTATCCCCTCTGACCAATCTGACCCAATTCTTCATCTCTCTCCTGCTTTCCTATGCAGGGATGGCAGGCTTCCTCCGTCTCTTGTCGACTTAATGTGTGTGAGGGCTGGAAGCAGAAGCTAAGTCGTCCTGGCACAGTAAAGAAGTGTGGGAGGCAGTGCGGAAGAGCCAGAGGACACAGGAGTCCCACCATGTCACTCTGATGTGAGCAATGGCCATGAGGCTATTAAATAGACTGCCCTGGCTTTTTCCTCTTGTTAGGATTTTAGCGTCCTCTCTCGTGCCATTGTCCCAGGTTTCTCTCTATTGTAACCTAATTATCTTGTGGTGAGAGATCTTCCCACTGGACACCGAGCAGGCCTGGGTTGTTGAAATCCATTGGGCTACTCATTTGTACCTTCCTACAGTTACAATTTAGCTGTGTTAACTGTGGAAACTGCTCTGGGACAGATTTAAATCAGAACAGACAGCTTCCATTTTTGCTCTGAAAATCAAATGAGAAGACTTGTTTTAAATAGGTCGTTGGTGGCTTGCCCCAACATGCATGGCATGCATGTTTACGTAGCTGCAGCAGAGTGTAATTTTTAACAAGTCCAAGTGCCTTTGTCAAAATAGACTTAAAAACAAAACACCTCATGTGGTGTGTGGATTATAATGGGTATCCAAATGGCATGCTTTCTTTCTGCAATACATGTATCTAGCACAATGAAAAAATTTACTGAAGTATTTATGACTTTTAAATTTTCATAGAGAATCCTCTGTCAAAAATAGATAAATGATAGACAGACAGACAGACAAACAGACAGATTGTTTTCTCACTACTGTCAATATTTCAACAAATAAAAATTTTCAACTTAAAATTAGATTGGGGTATTAGCTTTAGTGCTACAGACTAAACATGTTGGTAAGTGATGTTCACATGTTTAGTCTTCTACTTGTTACCTACGAATTTATTGAGCAAGTATTACATGACACATACCGATCTGGTCCTAAAGGTAAAGAGGTGAATAGCAAAGTAACTCTAGGCTAGAGAGATGGCTCTCTGGTTAAGAACACTTACTGTTCTTCCAGAGGATTGGAGTTCAGCAAAACCTACACAAGGCAACTCACACCTATAACTTCAGCTCTAAGAAATCTGAAATCCTCTTCTGGCCTCCAAGAATACATGCACAGACAGATAGATAGATAGATAGATAGATAGATAGATAGATAGATAGATAATCATGTAAGGTCCCTGAGGTTGGTTGTGATAAATATTTACAAATCCCAAAATGGTGGCAACTATGGAGATGATGAATATATTAATTTCTTACAATAAGACTTTTCATCACTCACATCAAAACAGTTTGCTATTTATACCATAACTATATATTGTTTTATAATTAAAAGTGGAAAGTTCTTAGATTAAAGTTAAAATATCAGTTACACTATTTAAAAAAACTGGACTAAGCAATCACAACAACCCCAATGTGAGTTTGACTGTGTCCTTTGCTTCACCTTGAGGAGCACACGTAAGCATTTATACATGTATAGCACGTCTTGAAAGTTTTTCAACTGAATTAGTTAATTAGTTAATAATTATTAATTATTAATTTAGTCTTTACAGTACTCTATGAGGTAGGCAAATCTTTACTCATGACATTAAAAGTATTAAAAATTGTATATAGTATCTTCTACAAGTGAAAAAAAAATGAATGGCATATTTCCCAACCTCAACAAAATCAACATTTCAGGAAGCACACAGGCCTTACCTACACAACTATCCCAGTGTCTTTCCTCACTTCTCTGTGTCATCCTGCGACTGGCATAGAACATGCCATACAGCAGAAATGAAGGCATGTGAAAGGTTTGCACTGAACAGATTTCTATCCTCAATCCTCAAAGGCTTCCCTCCCTGGAACCTTCTTACAACTTGTGAAAGAGTGGATTGTGTGGTGCAGTAACTAGTCTGCAGACTGTGTGGTACAGTGAGTAGTCTGTAGACCATGTGAGGTAATGATTAATCTGAAGATTGTGTAGGATATTCACTAGTCTGCGGGCTATAGATGCAAATGTGGTTGATGCAACCTAGTAAAACACACCAGTTTTGCAAGGTGGTGGTGGCATTTGCCTTATCTCAGCATTTGGGAAGCAGAGGCAGGTGGATCTCTATGAGTTTGTGGCTAGCTGGTCTACAGAGTGAGTTTCAGGACAGCCAGAGCCACTTAATGAGACCTATCTCAAAATAAATAGATAAAAAGAAAGAAGGAAAGAAAGAAAATAAGAAAGGAAGGAAGGACTCTTGGGCATATACCCAAAGGCTTTACCTGCATGCAATAAGGACACATGTTCCACTATGTTCATAGCAGCCTTATTTATAATAGCCAGAAGCTGGAAAGAACCCAGATGTCCCTCAATGGAGGAATGGATTCAGAAGATGTGGTATATTTACACAATGGAATACTACTCAGCAATTAAAAATAATGAATTCACGAAATTCCTAGGCAAATGGTCAGAACTTGAAAATATCATCCTTAGTGAGGTAACCCAATCACAAAAGAACACACATGGTATGCAGTCACTGATAAGGGGATATTAACCCAGAATCTTGGAATACCCTAGACACAATTCGCATATCAATAGATTTCCAAGAAGATGGAAGGAGAGACCCCTGGTCCTGGAAAGACTGGATGTAGGGGAATGCCAGGACAGAGAAGCGAGAGGGGGTTGAATTGGAAAAGAGGGAGGGAAGGGGGCTTGTGGGACTTTCGGGGAGGGAGGAAACGGGAAAGGGGAAATGATTTTGAATGTAAATAAAAAAAAACTTAGAAAATAAAAAAAAGAGAGAGAGAGAGGAAAAAAAATCTCAGCCAAAATAAAAAAAAAAGAAAGGAAGGAAGGAAGAAAGAAAAAAAGAAAGAAAGAGAAAGAAAGAAAGAAAGATCAAATGCAAATTGAAGTGAAATATTTTAATCACTGTGTGTGATTATTAGCAATATATTTTTAAAGTTAAAATAATTACTTTTTTTGTCCCTGCTGCTTAGTCTATTTCATTGTACCTAGTTGAGTGCTGTGATAAAGTCTCTGCCCTTTGCCCATGAGGCTACTTCCTGCAAAGGAGATGCCTCAGAAACTGAACTCACACCAACCCTATGATTTGACGATGTAAAATAGTGTTCTCCCCTCTTTGACCCGACAAGAAAGGACCCAACTTTTACAATTCTACAGAATGACGACCTTCCTCCCTTCTCCAAAGCCCGCCTGTTGTGGTGAAGAAGCCCTGTTTCTGTGCTCTGGCTCCTCCTGTGGTTCGGTTCCGGGCCTGTAGGCTGCATGTGGTTTATTCACCTGTGTGACTACTCGTCTGCAAACAGAGACAGAGACACAGAAACATGGGAAAGAAGGGAACAAGAAAAAGAAGAGACTTTTCTGCCACACCACTCTAGCCCTTAGAAATTAGCCTTCCATCAGGCATGTAGGAAGAATAAATAGTACAAAGACATCCTGTCCTCCAAGAATGCACAGCACGGCAGCTGCTCCTGGGTCATGCAACCTGTCTCACCCAGGATAGCAATCTGTACATCTATGAATAAGCTTCCCTCCATTAGAATACTGCTAAAATAGCCTAGTAAGAAAAGAAGGTGGGGTTTTTTTCTATATTCTTTATTTACATTCCAAATGATTTCCCCTTTCCCGGTTCCACCCTCCCCGAAAGTCCCATAAGCCCTCTTCTCTCCCCCTGTTCCCAAGTCAACCCCCTCCGCTTCTCTGTACTGGTATTCTCCTACACTGCTACATCCAGTCTTTCCAGGACCAGGGGTCTCTCCTTCCATCTTCTTGGAAATCTATTGATATGTGAATTGTGTCTTGGGTATTCCAAGCTTCTGGGTTAATATCCACTAATCAGTGACTGCAAACCATGTGTATTCTTTTGTGATTGGGTTACCTCACTAAGGATGATATTTTCCAGTTCAGACCACTTGCCTAAGAATTTCAGGAATTCATTGTTTTTAATTGCTGAGTAGTATTCCATTGTGTAAATATACCACATCTTCTGTATCCATTCCTCTGTTGAGGAACATCTAGGTTCTTTCCAGCTTCTGGCTATTATAAATAAGGCTGCTATGAACATAGTGGAGCATGTGTCCTTATTGCATGCAGGGGAGGCCTCTGGGTATATGCCCAGGAGTAGTATAACAGGATCCTCTGGGCGTGTCATGCCCAGTTTTCTGAGGAACCGCCAGACTGCTGAAAAGAAGTTTTAATCCGGACTTTTTTTTTTAATTTACATTCCAAATCATTTCCCCTTTCCCATTTCCTCCCTCCCCGAAAGTCCCATAAGCCCCCCTTCCCTCCCTCTTTTCTCCATTCAACCCCCTCTCATTACTCTGTCCTGGCGTTCCCCTACATCCAGTCTTTCCAGGACCAGGGGTCTCTCCTTTCATCTTCTTAGAAATCTATTGATATGCGAATTGTGTCTAGGGTATTCCGAGATTCTGGGTTAATATCCCCTTATCAGTGACTGCATACCATGTGTGTTCTTTTGTGATTGGGTTACCTCACTAAGGATGATATTTTCAAGTTCTGACCATTTGCCTAGGAATTTCGTGAATTCATTGTTTTTAATTGCAGAGTAGTATTCCATTGTGTAAATATACCACATCTTCTGAATCCATTCCTCCTTTGAGGGACATCTGGGTTCTTTCCAGCTTCTGGCTATTATAAATAAGGCTGCTATGAACATAGTGGAGCATGTGTCCTTATTGCATGCAGGTAAAGCCTCTGGGTATATGCCCAGGAGTGGTATAGCCGGATCCTCCGGGAGTGTCATGCCCAGTTTTCTGGGGAACCGCCAGACTGCTTTCCAGAGTGGTTGTACCAGCTTGCAATTCCACCAGCAGTGGAGGAATGTTCCTCTTTCTCCACATCCTCTCCAACAACTGCTGTCTCCTGTGTTTTTGATCTTAGCCATCCTGACTGGTGTGAGATGGAATCTCAGGGTTGTTTTGATTTGCATTTCCCTAATGACTAAGGATGATGAACATCTCTTTAGGTGCTTCTCAGCCATTAGATATTCTTCAGGTGAGAACTCTTTGTTTAGCTCTGTACCCCATTTTTAATAGGGTTACTTGCCTCTCTGGAGTTTAACTTCTTGAGTTCTTTGTATATATTGGATATTAGCCCTCTGTCGGATGTAAAGTTGGTAAAGATCATTTCCCAGTTAGTTGGTTGCCGCTTTGTCTTTTTGACACTGTCTTTTGCCTTGCAAAAACTTTGTAATTTAATGAGGTCCCATTTGTCTATTCTTGATCTTAGAGCATAAGCTATTGGAGTTCTGTTCAGGAAATTCTCCCCTGTGCCCATATGTTCAAGGTTCTTCCCTAGTTTCCCTTCTATTAGTTTTAGTGTGTCTGGTTTTATGTGGAGATCCTTGATCCACTTAGAATTGAGCTTAGTGCAAGGAGATAAGAATGGGTCAATTTGCATTCTTCTGCATGTTGACCTCCAGCTGAGCCAGCACCATTTGTTGAAAAGGCTATCTTTTTTCCACTGGATGGTTTTAGCTCCTTTGTCAAAGATCAAGTGACCATAGGAGTGTGGGTTCATTTCTGGGTCTTCAATTCTGTTCCATTGATCTACATGCCTGTCACTGTACCAATACCATGCGGTTTTTAACACTATTGCTATGTAGTACAGCTTGAGGTCTGGGATACTGATTCCCCCAGAGGTTCTTTTACTCTTGAGAATAGTTTTAGCTATTCTGGGTTTTCTGTTATTCCAGATTAATTTTTGAATTGCTCTTTCTAACTCTATGAAGAATTGAGTTGGGATTTTGATGGGGATTGCACTGAATCTGTATATTACTTTTGGTAAGATGCTCATTTTTCTAGCTAGAGCAATTAGACAACAAAAAGAGGTCAAAGGGATACAAATTGGAAAGGAAGAAGTCAAACTATCACTATTTAAAGACGATATGATAGTATACTTAAGCGACCCAAAGAACTCCACCAGAGAACTCCTACAGCTGATAAACGACTTCAGCAAAGTGGCCGGATATAAAATCAACTCAAGCAAGTCAGAAGCCTTCCTATACTCAAAGGATAAGCAGGCTGAGAAAGAAGTAAGAGAAATGATACCCTTCACGATAGCCACAAACCATATAAAGTATCTTGGCATGACTCTAACCAAACAAGTGAAAGATCTGTATGACAAGAACTTCAAGTCTCTGAAGAAAGAAATTGAAGAAGACCTCAGAAGATGGAAAAATCTGCCATGCTCATGGATTGGCAGGATTAATATAGTAATCCGGACTTTTAAAGGAGTACCTTTAGCCAGAGCAGTGCATGTACCACTGTTCACCCTCACAGTGATTTCTGGGCTCTGGGTGTGTTTGTAACAGAGTGTCTTCATAAAGGTTCCTTACAGGAGATAGAGGAGAGGAGAGTCCTTATTTAGTTAATAGGCCTCCTTTAGAATAATTCTTCAAATATAAATAAATACAAATTACTTATTGTAAATAAGTATACATTACTAATAAGCATTTCTTTTTATAGATATATTAAAATGTATTTGCATACATATGATATATAAATATTTAATATAAAATTAAAATAGTTTTATGAATATATATATATTTTTTTTACGGTTTGCCAACTGACGGTTTTATTTCATAGCTGCAGCACAATTTTTATTTTATTTTTTTTTTAATTTACATTCCAAATCATTTCCCCTTTCCCGTTTCCTCCCTCCCCGAAAGTCCCATAGCCCCCTTCCCTCCCTCTTTTCTCCATTCAACCCCCTCTCGTTACTCTGTCCTGGTGTTCCCCTACATCCAGTCTTTCCAGGACCAGGGGTTTCTCCTTCCATCTTCTTAGAAATCTATTGATATGCGAATTGTGCCTAGGGTATTCCAAGATTCTGGGTTAATATCCCCTTATCAGTAACTGCATACCATGTGTGTTCTTTTGTGATTGGGTTACCTCACTAAGGATGATATTTTCAAGTTCTGACCATTTGCCTAGGAATTTCGTGAATTCATTGTTTTTAATTGCAGAGTAGTATTCCATTGTGTAGATATACCACATCTTCTGAATTCATTCCTCCGTTGAGGGACATCTGGGTTCTTTCCAGCTTCTGGCTATTATAAATAAGGCTGCTATGAACATAGTGGAGCATGTGTCCTTATTGCATGCAGGTAAAGCCTCTGGGTATATGCCCAGGAGTGGTATAGCCGGATCCTCCGGGAGTGTCATGCCCAGTTTTCTGAGGAACCGCCAGACTGCTTTCCAGAGTGGTTGTACCAGCTTGCAATTCCACCAGCAGTGGAGGAGTGTTCCTCTTTCTCCACATCCTCGCCAACAACTGCTGTCTCCTGTGTTTTTGATCTTCGCCATCCTGACTGGTGTGAGATGGAATCTCAGGGTTGTTTTGATTTGCATTTCCCTAATGACTAAGGATGATGAACATCTCTTTAGGTGCTTCTTAGCCATTAGATATTCTTCAGGTGAGAACTCTTTGTTTAGCTCTGTACCCCATTTTTAATAGGTTTACTTGCCTCTCTGGAGTTTAACTTCTTGAGTTCTTTGTATATATTGGGTATTAGCCCTCTGTCGGATGTAAGGTTGGTAAAGATCATTTCCCAGTTAGTTGGTTGTCGCTTATATTTCCAAATATAAATGAAGTGTTTATGATAAATAAATATGAAAATATAAGTAGGTTCAAATGCCAGGTGACTTACCCTTTGAGCAGCCATTCAGATCCACCACAGTCCCAGTGGTACTGATGGTCGAGGGCCACTCAGCTCCAGCATCACAGTGCCAGGAAGAGAGGTGCCTCGGGAATCTATTTCATCTTCCTGCTTTCTCCTTTCTCCCAGTGTCACTTCTTATACATTTTACTGACCTATGAACAATAGTATGTGATTTATGTTTTTTTTCTATTGGATAGTTAGATCATAAATTTATATTACCCAGAGAAAGAGGTGAGAGTTTAGGACAAAACAGAAATTCGTATGGAAAGTTTCTGTATTTACCTCCCATTTTCTTTATATAAAATAGTTTGAATTGGAGTTACTCTACACAGGGGATAATAGTTCTCCCAAAAGCCACAGATTGCCAAATAAGAAGCTCAATGCCAGGAATGGCATACATTTCCTTGAGTGGTTAGTCAGAGATGTCCTGAAATTCTTAGTACACATTGATCTCTGCTTGTCCATACCAGGTTTCCGTTGCTGGCCGTCTTAGAAATAAACCTCCTGTCCCCTTACTTGTATAGTAAGTGTGTCCCTTTACACTTAGAATAATAGTTCCATTTACCTCCTGTCAATGGTTATTATTTCTCATTACCCTGTCCTCCCTACTAGACGTTTAACTGATAAAATATATCGACCCAATACTGAAGTGAATCACTGAATGAAAACTAAAGACCACCCATCCTCTTATGTTCAAGGTTACAAACAGGAACTGTCCTGAGTGTTCTCATGTCGTCTTCACACAACCTAGAGTCCCCTTGCTAGGGGAAGCATCAATTGAAGAATTTCTTGGATTATATTTCTCTGTAAACATGTCTGTGGAAGCATTTTCTTGACTACTAATTAATGTAGGAGGCCCAGTCCACTGTGGGTGGTACAAACCCTACACATTTGTCCTTGGCTATATAAGAAAGCTAGATGAGCATGAACCTGAGAAAAATCCACTAAACAGTGTTATTCCAAGGTTTCTGCTTCAGTTCCTGTTTGAATTCCTTCCCTGACTCCTTTCAATAAGGTGATACAGAAGTATAAGCTTAAGTAAATCCTTTCCTCCCCAGGTTACTTTTGTCAGAATTTCTTATCATGGCAGCAGAAAAGCAAACTATAGCAGAGACCAAAACTGCTTGTCCAACACTGTTAATATTTTTGGAAGTACCAGAATGAGTGAATCACTGCACTCTTTGAGAATGGTAAAGGCCGAGATCGAGATTAAAGTCTTCTGTAAGTTGACTGAACCTCAGGAGCTGATTCCAGAATCTATGATGTCCCTACACCCTTTACAACCTTTGAGAATCATATCAAAATCATGCTGATGCAGTGTACTCTGTTAGCAAGAGACCATGGTGCACTCAGATGCCTTCTTAGTCCTCTTGCATCCTTCCAGGCTCTGCCTCCAGCTAAATAAAATTCCACATGAAAATCTTACACTTAAGTAGGAGACAAATGCCAGAAATGCCATCTGACTTACATGTATGGCCACAGAGGATGTGAACCCACCCTGTGGTCCTTGTTCCAGCAAAGCACACTGAACTTCAGGGGAAATTCTGCCAAAAAGCAAGCTGGTGAAGCAAGGCTTGGTGGTGTCAAACAAAATTAGTTCTGTCTGCCTCTGCCTAGCTGGGTGTCAAACAGGAGAGTACTCCTTTATTGTACTTAACTATTTGTAGTTCAGTATGTTTCTATCTTTGTATATAGATAGATGTGCAAAATGTGCAGCAATTGCCTTTTATGGAGGTGATAAATTTCATTTACAGCATATACATAATATGCATGTTTGCTGAAAACATATTGATCAAACCAGCTTCCTTTACTATACTTAAAATGCAGAGAAATGTAACATTTTCTGAGTTAACATATGTTAGCACAGCCAAAAAATGAGAAGGAAAACATTAATAATATTCTGTTAAAAAGTATTCCCTAAAATGTCTTGGGTGATTGTGCCAGTATCATCAGAGTGAGCATATGCCCAGAATGTATCCTTGAGATCCCAGAACAGTAACCAGTCAAACTGGTAAGTGGAAGCAAAATGCCTGGGCTTCTTTTTTGCCCTGAATCATCCAATTCATTGATTCAAAAATGGTCACTCAATGTAATGTGATTCCAACATGTCTATTCATTACATGTAGGCTGAAATGGGAGTTCGAAGTCAGCCTGAGCTACAAAAAGACCCTATCTCAAAAATAAATGAGAGAGAGAGAGAGAGAGGTACATACATACATACATACATACATACATACATACATACTTGCATACATACATACATACATACATACTTGCATACATACATACATACATACATACTTTGGGAGTCCAGTGGCCAGGTTGTTCAGCAATAGATATTTACACAAAGAGGTTTGTAGGCGATTACTCTCCATTATGAGGGCAGTCAAGAAGAGAAGGCAGAAGAGGTAATTTGAGTAATGGTGAGATGTCAAGATAAGCTTATGTGAGTCCATGGTTTCTCTGAACATGAAAGACCCTTGAGAGATGCCCAGGCTAAGTTCAGAAGGCAGGGAATCACACCCTGGGCAGAGAACACAGAGATCTGTCTTTTCAGAGCATAAGCTCTGGCCTGAACTTAGTTGTGAGTCATTAGTCTGCAGTTTTCCTGGCTGCTGGAGAAATCATGTCTCCATCCCAAACAGGGCCTAAAGCAGCTGGTGGTCTCCACTAGTCTACCTCCAGTACCACTCAGATTCATTTGCTTCAGATAAAGTCACTGTGCCTAGATGCATACTAACTTCCTGGCCTAGGGAAGATGAAGGAAACAGGCAGTCATATCCTAAGTTTGGTAGGTATATTCATTACTGTTGCTATAAAACATTGTGACAAAAGAAACTTATAGAAGAAAGTCTGTTTGGCTTATGGTTTCAGAAGGTTGAGTCCGTCATACTAGGCAGGAAGCTTGGCAGTAAGTGGCAGGCATGAAGACAGGAACGGAACAGGAACCTGAGACATCACATACTCATCCACAGGCAGGAAGCACCGTGGGAGAATGGGGAGTAGGGTAAGGCTATGAACTTTCAAGGCCTGCCCTCAGTTACACATTTCCTCCAGCAAGGCTGTACCACCTCTCCAAAATGCATCACCAGCTGAGGACCTAGTGTTCAAATTCCTGAGTCTACGGGGGAACTTTTCATCCAAACTATTACACTGAGACTCACTGCATACCCTAATGTCAATAATCCCATTCTGTGTTCTTAACCTTGAAACATGCAGATATTGGCAGACAAGAAGTGCAGACTCATGAGTTGGACAAGTTCGTAAGACTTAATTTTTTCTTAAGTTTCCTTGTATTTTTGCCATTAGTTTTTAGAGAACTATATTCTAGCTTTTGATACTTTGGGTGCATAGTATTATAAAATGGTTATTGGTTGGCATATATACTGCATCCTGAAGAGCTGGGGCCTCTCAGATTACCATATCCAACTTCAAGAACTGATTCATTACTTCATGAGGCCAGCATCTTCTACCTGATACAGGATGGGAGGACAAGTGGATCTCATGGCTTTGTGCCCACTGCACAAAGACATTATCATGGTCTGATAATGTGTGATAGAGGAATCTGTGTTAGAGAATTACTGTATAGGCTTTCAGATAGCAGAGTTGGTTGCAAGTGCTTGCTTCCTAAATCAAGCCTCTGATGACATCACAGTGCTGACTGACAGTTGCAGTCAAGTTTGATGAGACATGGAATCCTAAAATCAAGGGGATCCATGCTTAGACTTCTGAACTCAAACACTTTGAGATTAATAAATATGTAATGTTAAAAACAGCTAACTTGTGGTATTTGTAATTCCGTATATAATATCCATACAGGTCCTGTGTGCAACAAACCCAAATACCTATCTCAAGTACTGTTGAATACTTGAAGACTTTATGAATGATAGTCCATGTTTCTGAACTTGTGCCTAGCTGCCACCCCAGACACTATACCTGTTCTGATCACATAACTCATGGTGTCATGGTTTGGATGGCTGATAACATGGGGTGTTTTTTTGTTTGGTCAGTTGGTATGGTTTTTTGTGATGGATAATCCCCTGGCATCAACATGAGATACTGAAATCTTCTCACTTTATGACCATATACTTCCTGAACTTCATTAAGCCAAAACTTCACATTTTTTCTTCCTTTTAGGACCAATATTCAAACATTTCACCACTTTTTATATCTATGTGTATTCTAAAATGGGACTCTTTTGTTTCCACACAAAGTGAAAACTCTACACAGCTTATCCATTAAGATTTTCCTCATCCCTTGCTCACAGGACAACTCAAGAAGAATGGTATAGAACAGTAGTCATCTATCATTATTTTTAGCAACCTCTTTGTCAATCACCTAAGTCTCTGTGTGGCCTTAGTCATAGGCTTAAAGGGAGATTCTAGTGCCATAGTGGACTCATAGGGATATACATGTTCTACCTACTCAGTAGGCTTGATCAGGCCTTCTGGACCAGCCAGATGCTCTCCACTAATCAGTCATTTCCATCTTATAATGGATTGCCTCTGAGCCTTGTGGAATATGATAGTTACAAATTCATGATGAGCACTGTTGGCCACTTAGTCACATGGTATACCACCCAGGACAAGTCCCAGGGGATTCCAGGAAAGACTTTCAAGTGTTGATATTTCTACTATAGAACACATGACCTTGTTGTAAAACATGTATGTTATTGTCATGGTCCCCTTTTTGTATAAACAATACAGCATTCTTTTATCCTCAGGAAATAACAAGGCACAAAGTTTGCCAACTCTACATGGTCGAAATAAAGGGTCTTGCTACTCCTCATATTGGACCTACCACAGAGTCCTTTAATACTTAGTATCCCACTCATATCTTGAAATTTTCTATATAACTGGGTTGGAACAAGAGCCTCAGGTATAGACTATGCCTCCAGATTCAAGGGCTCACCTAGCATTCTGAGATATACAAGTGAAGCTTTTGCATTTATTTGAGAAAACATATCCTGACATGCCCCAGCTTAGACCACTGAACCTCCACTGAGTAACCATCTCCCCTGTGAAGCACATAAGACTTGCCAGGGTTTATGATATGCTTGCCTGTTTCTGCTTAAGTAGTTTGATGTCATGACAAAGTGGACAACTGTGGTGTTCAATCCTTGGTCTTTATTATAAGAGGAAAGTTAACATGACCCTGAAAAGAGTGCATAGATATGTGCAGTGGTCCATCTCAAATGAGTGAAAACTGTTTCAATTCATCTTCCTGATATGCGTGAAAAAAATATGACTGCAATATCTAACTTCATGCATTGGCTTTCACCTGTATGCATCAGACCTAATAAAGCTACTATATTTGGTGCAGCACTGCAATTACTTTTTTGGAGGTGTTTCCATTGGTCCACTGCATGATTAGTTTGGTGTTTGTAATGTCAAACAAGATGGCAACAAGAGGGGCTGGATAGAGATAGCTCAGATATTAAGATAAGAGCATGCTTCTCCTCCAAAGTGTGTTTTCTAGGACCCATATCAGGAAGTTCACAAGCAGATCCTAAGGATCTGAGACAGTCTTCTGGTGCTCTCAGGCACTCAGACACATGGGATACCCACTCAAAAGGACACACAGTCATATACATAAACAAAAGTAAATTTTAAAAATAAATCATATAAGGACTGTATAAGACACCAAGTGGTACTGGCACATACCTTTAATCCCAGCACTTAAGAGGCAGAGGCAGGTGGATCTCTGTGTTTGAAGCCAGCCTGGTCTACAAAGTGAGTTCCAGAACAGCTAGGACTATACAGAGAAACCCTGTCTTGAAAAAAACAAAGATAAATAAATGACAGATAGATAGATAGATAGATAGATAGATAGATAGATAGATAGATAGATAGATAGATAGATAGATAGATGATAGATAGATGATAGATAGATGATAGATAGATAGATAGATAGATAGATAGATAGATAGATAGATAGATAGATAGATAGATAATACAGACTGTACAAAGACCTCCATCCTTGAAATTTTTATGTCTTATGGATGATATGTTTATTTATTCACCATCATGCACAATATTGCTTCTTGTTTGTAGTTTCAGAAGTCTAATCTACTATAATGGGTCTAATCCTACATACACCAAGGAACAAACATAGGGATTCTACCAAAATTTCTAAGAACTATTCATTCTAAGTATATATTCTGAAGCTGGGAAAATGACACCAGAATTGGTACATGGACCCTGTGGACCCATTCTGAACTGGGACTTGAGCCAGAAATTTATTTTCAGGCCTTAGATACCCTCATGTTAAAGGGTCACACGGAAGTTCTGGGTCTCCAAGTCAGCAGTTCTTAAAATATCTGGTCATTCCCCTTCCCCAGTGAACAGTAATCATAGTAAATGAGCCAGGGGTCTCTTTGGGAGCAGGGTTAAAGAATCATTGCCGAGTGTACTTTTTATGGTGTGGCAGAGTCCTCTCTTGGGAATTCTGAGTCTAAAACTGGCTCAAGTCCAAAAACTGGGCAAGGGGTCAACATTTTTATTAGCAAAGTTGCTCTCAGCATTATACATTCCTAAACTCCTTTGTTTTGCAGAGATGAGTAACGTCATTGTCAACTGCTCATCTATCTTGTCCCTAGTGTCCTGGGTGCTAGCCACCATCCTCATAACACTCTACAGGTTATGAGGTATATAATAAACTCTACTCTAACCTTGTCACTCATCATAATTATGTATCCCTCGGTGTGTCTTTAGCTGCAGCAGCTGAAGGACCATTCCCCAATCTCTATGATTTCCATGTCTTATCATTCTTATCATCACTATTAATAATCTCTTTCAGGGGGCTAGAGAGATGGCTCAGAGGTTAAGAGCACTGACTGCTCTCCCAGAGGTCCTGAGTTCAACTCCCAGCAACCACATGATGCATCACAAGCATCTGTAATGGTGGGATCTGATGCCCTCTTCTGGTGTGTCTGGAGACAGCTACAGTGTACTCATATACATAAAGTAAATAAATCTTAAAAAGAAAAGAAAAGAAAAAAATCTCTTTCACTCAGTCTTGGCAGCTCAGTCCTTTAATCTGAGCACTCAGGAAGGAGAGGCAGGTGGATCTCTGAGTTCAAGGCCAGCCTGGTCTACAAATCAAGTTCCAGGACAGCCAGGACTACATGGAACCCTGTCTCAAAAAAACAAGACAAAAGCAAAAACAAACAAATGAAAAAAGAGCAAAAAAGAAACAAAATCAAAAGAGCTCTTTCCTTATTTTAAATGTTTAGTGTTTATTTAATTGTTTTATTTGTGTGTGGTAGAGAGTAGATGGATGGATGCTCATGTGTAGAGACATGTCATGACATGAGTATGTTGATCAGAGAACAGCTTACAACTTACTGGGAAGCCATGATACAGTTCACTCACCAGCATATTTCCTGTGTTTTTGATAAAGTTTACTCGATTTTCTATTTGACTATATCTGGACATCTGACTTTCTGTCTGTTTATATATCTGCTGCATCCTTAAATGGGTTCCAGTCATTACTGGTTTTCACATAAGAAACTCTTATATGAAAATATAAATTAGGTATTAAAAATCAAATATTTACAATTATAAAAATCATAAAAAATTATTTTAAAACAATTCTTTGATATGTATACATATATATATGAGAGATTGGAGAGATGACTCTGTGGTTAAGAGCATGAACTGCTCTTTCAGAGGACCTGGACACAATTCCCAGCACCTATGAAGTACACATGCATACACTGAGGCAGAACACTCAACCATATAAAAAAACTTTAAAAGAAAAAGATGAAAGCAAATTTCCAAACTTATGGACAGAAGTACTTGTTTGCTTTATATAAAGAATCAAATCTTGGCTAAGTGAGATGTTGCAACCTTTAATAACAGCATGTACAGCAGAGGCAGATTGATCTCTTAGGAGCCAGACCAGATTACACAGTGAGTTCCAGGCCAGCCAAAGTAAATCATGAGACCCTGTCTCAAAACTCAATTAAATTTTGGTTGAAAAATTTTACTACATGACATGGAGCATCTTCAATATTTTTCAACATTAATCAATACTTTGAATTTGTAGTCATCAATACTGAGGTCATCATTTGGCATAAGTGTACAGTATAAAACAGCAAAGGTATATCTGGAGAACATTTCAGAAACTAACTGTTCAGAATTCTGTCCCAATCCTAAATCATAATCCATTGAACAATTTTGTATAACATTCACATCAGCAATGCAAGCATCAATTTTTTAAAGCCAACATTCTTACTTAACACAGTCCAAAGACAGACTTATATGCTGAACAATGAAGATAGGAAAATATTAAGTCTTTACTTTCTGTAATTAATCATTATGCCCCATAATTGCAGAAAACTCTGCATGTATGTAAAGGAAGAATGCAATTTATAGCATGCAGCAATCTCAGATCTCAGTGGAGATACTTATTCAGTGTTCACTGGCCAAGAATGCATAGATAAACCTTACCAAGTGCACAGTGTGTGTTCAGAACAAAGGCTGCAGTGAAGTCAGTGCAGTACCTGCAAGTCCTGTCAGAAACTACTATTTTGAGCTAACGGTTTTGATGCATTCAGAACCTTTTCACTATTGCTAAATTTTATGACTTACACATTTCATTACTGGATTCTGTTTTTGTCTTGGGGCTTCTGGGTGCAGTGGTGCCCACACTTTTAATCACAGCACACAGGAGGCAGAAGCAGATGGGTCTCTATGAGTTTAAGGCCAGTCTGGTCTACATAGTGAGTTATAGGACAGCTGCTTGACTAAATTCCCTTCCCCCATCATCCCACATGCACACGGATGTCAGTTTTCTTCTTCCTTTCCTTTCTCTTATTCTTCTTTCTTTCTTTTTTAGACAAGATCCTGTTATACAGCTAGACTGACATTGGCATTGAATTCACTATGTGACTCAAAACAGCCTCAAATTTAGAATCCTCCTGCCTCAGCCTCCTGAACACTGAGATTATAGGCATTTTCTTCATCTTTCAAATAGCCATCATAGTGACCTGCTAGCTAAGTAACTTCCACTGGGGTCTTTGGTAGAACATTACATACTCATCACACAATAGAGTTCCCATGTCACTAAATTCTCTCTAGCTTATGTTCTTCCCCTTGATTCAGCACCTTCACAGACCTGTTTCTTTACACATTCACTTAAATTTCACATGGACATAGTGGATAGATGCTTCATCTCCTAGCTGAAATATAATATGAATTAATCCTATGGAGAATTATGAGTTTAATATCCAGGAGACAAGCTGGTAGTATATTTTGAGGGAAAAGTGAGAAGCCTTTCCATTTCTTCAAGATTAATAAACAAACAAACAAACATTGACATCTACCAGAGAGAAGTACTAAATCAGACCTGTTTGTCAACCATAGCTACCACAACCATCAAGGCTCAGGGAACAATCTTGAAAAGGAAGTGGAAAGAATGTAAGAATCACAGGATGGGGAAAGAGTACTGTAAGATTCTGTCTTCTGGACATGATACAGCTGTTGTCCCAATAAGCTCTCAGCAGCTATGGTTACCTGCACAAGATCAAGCCAGACAAAACACGAGCATGTATGGGAAGGATCTCATCAGGATCCATCCCTTACTGAGGAGGTATTGAAAGTTGGTAGTTGGGAGGCAGACAATTGCTGGAAGATCCAGAGGTGACTAGAGGGAGAAATGGAAATATATCTAATCATATTTCATTGTGTACATATATAAAATTCTGAAATAACAAAAAGAAAAGAAAAGACAGACATGTCTGTAGACACAGAGAGTTAAGGGAAATCAGAGATTTGAGCTTCTGAAGCTTGTTGACCCAGGACTCTATTCCTTCCCACTCAGAGCCCAAATCTTGGTAGCAGAATTTGAAGTTAAAAATAAAATCTCTACAGAGATGCTACCCTCAGCAGTAAGCCCTGGATCAAGTCCTTTGCTCTTCCGCTCTCTAGTTGTAGGGGTTCTCATTCTCTGCTGTCATTGGTACCCTCTGGCTTTTATACTTCACCCCTACTTCACGATTCATCATCCTGACCCTTTTGTGTTCACATCCTGGATAGTCTGCTACACAGACATCTGATTCTGTAGTCTTTAATTTTCATTTACTGCTAGAGTCTTAAAACACCTGAGATATGGTATCTTGGAAGATTCTGCTTTATGTAGATAACCCTCAGTGAAAATGTTAACAATTTCATTATTAGATATTAACACCCAACTCATCACCAGGGGTGGATCCTGAGAATCAGCAGAAAATTTTACTACCATGTTCTGGTTTACCAAGGACTATATCACCATGATCAACTGTCATAAGTTGGCTTTCCTATAAAATAAACTGGTCCTAAAATTGGTAAATAGGTGGCTTATCAGGGAATATTTCAAGATATGGCATGTGTAAGGAACAAAAGAACCAGGGCTTTCAAGAAGAAAGTTGACTTATAATGAAAGTACAACAGAGGCCTCAGCTCCCGGTAGAATTTTGAAGCTGGGAAACCCCATCAGAAACATCTCACTAAGGCATGGTTCACTCTACATCCACACTGACCCTGGGGAAGGACCCAACTTTAAGCAAAAATCCTGTAGGAGGACATGACAGTCAGGTATTGGGAAATACATACCAACTCCTGGAGAAAGGAGAGTTTTCGCCCCAGTGAGAATCTGAGTAGCATATCACCCTATCTACTATAAGCATCAAGGTAAAGAGAGGGTCAGCTGGACAAATAAATGGTAAACAATTGAGTCTTTGTTATCGCTTCTTGACTTAAGAAAGATAAGCTCAAGTCATTGTAAGCAGTGAGTCATTCCAGACCCCAAATGCCTCTGTAGTCAAAGGCAGAGCACTCCTCAAAGCCCATCCCTGTCCATCCTCAATGCAGAGCACTCCTCTCTTCAACCACCCATACTGGTGAGTAAATCAGGAAGTCTGAAATCCCAGAGAAGAAGAAAATGACTTTTCACCCACAAATAATCAAGTCGTCTATTTTCACATATCTGTGTCTTTTGTGACACTTTTATTCATCCCAAGGAACTTCTCTCAGCACTGTGAGTATAATTTGAAAACCAAACTTATTTGAAATAAATCATGAAATCTAAAATGTAATGGAGAAAATCAGTAACAATGCCTACTGCTACGCATCCTGCATGGAAACACAGTCCTACCACTCTGCAGTGAACTCTTCCTAATCAGTTCTGGGCTTCCTAAAACAATGGGGTGATATGGGATGGCGAGGCTGTCATTTGTATAGCCTCCCTTGGTCCTCTAATGGAAAACCTCCTTCCTCTGCAGAGTCACTCCTGACAATGCTAATGATTCACTTTAAAGCAGTATCTGGGCTATGATTCGTGACACTCAGACTGGTTAGATGGGAGGGTTCGGCAGGTTTCTGGGGAGTGTCTTGGATGCAGAAATGCCTTGAAGACAGCACTTTATTATATTTAGGACAAGTATGACATCCCACTTCAAGGGAGAGGCCCCTATACATATTGAGAAGGGATTTCTGTGGTTTAAGTGAGGAGGAAAACTTGGTTGAAAAGAATGTCTCTGTGTGGTTCTTTTTTTTTTTTTTTTTTTTTTTGAGGTAATATAAAGATGGGAAGCAGAGAAGTGGAGGCAGGAGGCAGTAGGATTATGGGTAACGGAAGAATTCTGCCTGAGGGTATATGCCTGCTTTGCCTATTCCTGTATAACTAGAATATTTATAATTCAAATACTTATCTTTAATAATTAAAAACCAAGGAACATTAAAGACAAAAGGTAGAGAATATTATGTACACATGTGTAGGCGCCATGCATTAAATCCCCACCCTTGCAAAATACAGCAAGAAGTGGCTTTTAAAGAAGGTTAAAAAGTGAATATTTTAAATGTCTTGAAAACAGAATTTCTAATTCACTCCAGTTCTGCCAGGAGTGATACCTTGACTTCTGATTCCTACACACATCGTCAGTCATGGGGCTAGAAACTAAAAATATCCAGCATGGTGGTTTGACATCGGCACATCAACAATTAAAAGGGATACAAATATTTCAGATTTTCAAAGCCGTAAGATTTTCCCCCAAGATTTATAAAAACATTAGGTTTGCACAGGAAAAAGAAAAGTCATTTTCAATTGTTTTCACTGACTCCTCAAGAGCGCTGTCTATGTAAACCACTACTCACAATGGAATGTAATATTCTCCACAGCCGGGAACTCTCTCTGATCCTCTCCTCTCCTCAGACAGCAAAGACACAAAGAAAAACAGCCATTGCTGTGAATCGGAAAGAGGGTTTGAAAAGAGAAAGAGACCTCAACTGTGCCCCCTGGTACTCTAAAGCTGTCAATTATGACTATGATTAAAATGAAAATTCTGAAATAAAAACAATTTATTGTGGAGGAGAAGTAACTACATTTAACAACAAAAAAACAAAGAAAAATAATGACCCAAAAAAGGGTGATGCCGCTAAACTGTTGAAATAGTAACTATATACATATATATACATATTATGTATAAATATATATGTATAAATGCATGTGCATAAATATGATGTATAAACATATATAGTGTTATTTTGGCAAATATATATTGTGTTATTTCAACCTAACAGTCAATGCTAATGGTGATAATTTTTAAAATCTTTAAGCAAATTAAAATAAAGTAATAAAATATCAGAGCTCAATTGTTTATGCTGCAGAAATCAGAATACTTAGCAGCCAAAATATGAACAAATAAAGATTGTGGGGAAGATGACGGAGATTCATTGTTTTTGAGGAATGTGATTTCCATGGCAGTGAGTTTACACAAGATAGTTTCAACTTGGGTCTAACAGTAGAGGTGTTAATATTTACACCTTTGCTAATTATGTCAAGGAAGAGATTAATGAAGAATTAAATGTTCCTATCATTTTTACCTTTCCATCACACCACTTAATTCCTAGTAGAACATTAACCCAACCTGACAACAATATGCTGTGGATGCAGAAGTAAGAAGGGAGACACACAGACCCTCTGTCCTTCACCTAGTCCTGAAAAGAAGAGTGGCAGCCAGAGGTGACTCAGAGGTTACAGGCAGTAAATAAAACAAAAGGTTTGTGAAGGCTCATTTTGTGAAGATACTCCTTGTTTTTTAAAATCAGGAGCTAGGTTTGGGTTGCCATAATGATCTCACTAGAAACATCTCTTATCCACCCAAGAAACTACTGTTTCTATGCAAAAAAAAAAAAAATGTCCAGGTGTAATTGTTGACCAATAAAATAACACCATCATTAAACCCAGTTTGCTTGGGATGGTGTCTGTGGGGGCCCAACTAACATTAACAGATCGTAAGAAAATAAGAACGTACTGGCTGTGGAATTGGGACTAAGGGAATAACAAAATTCTCCTGCAAATATGTCTTGTTAATTAAAAGGAATTCTGGTCTTGAAAATACCAAGGTTTGCATCTAGAATTTTCCCCAAAGCCAATGTGTAAAAAGAATTGGTCTACAACTGTTGAACTGTTGAAAGCTGGTAAACCTTTCAGGGATGGAGCCTAGTGAGAGGTCTTCCTGTCACTGGATGTATAGATTTGAAGAGGAAAATTGGACCTCAGTTTCTCCCAGTCTCTTTGGTTCCCAGCTGTGTTTTGACATGTGCTCCTACCACCAGGTGCTGTCTCATCATGGCACCACCTCGTCATGGTACTGCCACTTCCCAAACTGGGAGCCAAAGGCAGACCTTTCTTCTCCATAAGCTAATTATTCCAGGTATCAGTTCCACAAAGGAATGATGACAGAGATAGTTATTACGGTGCACATTGCGTTGCCTAAAGATGGGCTACTTGAATGAACGTGACACTCTTCTCCATGTTGAGTTTTCTGGCACATCTGGAGAGAAGTGGAAACTCCACAACTGCCATTGTCATGTAACACTTTTCTTGTCTTGAAGATGAAGTGTAGGCTCGCAGAGGGGCCCTTATCTACTTCCACTCTTGCTGTTTGTCTTATAGCCTTATTAGCTTTCAACAAAGGGCAATCATAATTAAATTCTAAGGCAATGGATGAAGTCACCCACACCATCATCTGACTAGCTGCAGACGGTGCCAGTGACAATGTAACCCTGCTTTTCTTTGATTCTGGCTCAACAGCATTAACTCCCTGACCCCCTGCAGCTGTCAGTGCCACGGGCTGCTTAAGTGCTGTGCTAAAGCATTTCTGTTTTATTTGTTCTAAATTTACTGACTATTAATTTCACAGTGTGACCTCCTAGTCTCTCATTAGTTGGCAGATTTCACTGTAGCCTTCAAAAAGCTAAAGATTCCCATAAGTGTGTTCCTTTCCCTGTGGTTATCTGGCCACCTTCCACAGCATATGAAAATCTATCTTTAAATGTCCATGGTATCCTGTTTTGAAATTCCCGTTACATGCATATTCATTATACTTAGAAATTTATTCCATTCTGTAAATTTAATAAAGGCTAGCATTCCTCTCCTTTCTCATTTTTTGACAAATTCTAAGAGAAACTACTTACATTATATAATAACAATTTCTACAGTGTTGAGTAATTTAAAGCTCTTACTTGATGGTGTTCTCATGTACTCACACTGAGGGAGAAGGAATAGCTTCTTTTGTCTTAAGGTGAGAAAGAGTCTGGCTGTCATTGTCAACTCCTTTAAATATCTCTCGAGGTTGGGAACCTCACATTCCTGGTCTAGATCTTAGATTTCAGTAGAAAAATCATTCATTTGTCAGTGTTCTAACTGATACCAGAAATAACGTTTTTCTACTTGTGAATGAACGTATAAATGTTTATACTATATGGACTCCAGGTTCCAGGGGATTTGTGATATTCTTTTTGAGCAGCTGTGCTCATCTATCTTGTAGAAATACCACCTCAGCTCCAGCTAGGAGCTTGAGAGCAACATCCCACTGTACTGTCAGCCCAATCTTAAGAAAAGCTCACCAGTACCAGTAGTGTTTCAAAAACTCAAGTCTGTGGCATTTACATCACTGCACTCTGTCCATAAAAGCCTCAGGGGATCTGTAGGAGTGCTAAAAACTAGAGACAATATAAAATATTGTAAGAATGAATAACAATGTCTTCATATCAGCTAGATGCAATTTTCTTTTTTTTATTTTCTGTATTTTTTATTTACATTCAAAATCATTTCCCCTTTCCCGTTTCCTCCCTCCCCGAAAGTCCCATAAGCCCCCTTCCCTCCCTCTTTTCCCCATTCAACCCCCTCTCGCTTCTCTGTCCTGGCATTCCCCTACATCCAGTTTTTCCAGGACCAGAGGTCTCTCCTTCCATCTTCTTAGAAATCTATTGATATGCGAATTGTGTCTAGGGTATTCCAAGATTCTTGGTTAATATCCCCTTATCAGTGACTGCATACCATGTGTGTTCTTTTGTGATTGGGTTGCCTCACTAAGGATGATATTTTCAAGTTCTGACCATTTGCCTAGGAATTTCGTGAATTCATTGTTTTTAATTGCAGAGTAGTATTCCATTGTGTAAATATACCACATCTTCTGAATCCATTCCTCCGTTGAGGGACATCTGGGTTCTTTCCAGCTTCTGGCTATTATAAATAAGGCTGCTATGAACATAGTGGAGCATGTGTCCTTATTGCATGCAGGTAAAGCCTCTGGGTATATGCCCAGGAGTGGTATAGCCGGATCCTCCGGGAGTGTCATGCCCAGTTTTCTGAGGAACCGCCAGACTGCTTTCCAGAGTGGTTGTACCAGCTTGCAATTCCACCAGCAGTGGAGGAGTGTTCCTCTTTCTCCACATCCTTGCCAACAACTGCTGTCTCTTGTGTTTTTGATGTTAGCCATCCTGACTGGTGTGAGATGGAATCTCAGGGTTGTTTTGATTTGCATTTCCCTAATGACTAAGGATGATGAACATCTCTTTAGGTGCTTCTCAGCCATTAGATATTCTTCAGGTGAGAACTCTTTGTGTAGCTCTGTACCCCATTTTTTAATAGGGTTACTTGCCTCTCTGGAGTTTAACTTCTTGAGTTCTTTGTATATATTGGATATTAGCCCTCTGTTGGATGTAGGGTTGGTCAAGATCATTTCCCAGTTAGTTGGTGGCCTCTTTGTCTTTTTGACAGTGTCTTTTGCCTTGCAAAAACTTTGTAATTTAATGAGGTCCCATTTGTTAATTCTTGATCTTAGAGCATAAGCTATTGGAGTTCTGTTCAGGAAATTCTCCCCTGTGCCCATATGTTCAAGGTTCTTCCCTAGTTTCCTTTCTATTAGTTTCAGTGTGTCTGGTTTTATGTGGAGGTCCTTGATCCACTTGGAATTGAGCTTAGTGCAAGGAGATAAGAATGGGTCAATTTGCATTCTTCTGCATGTTGACCTCCAGCTGAGCCAGCACCATTTGTTGAAAAGGCTATCTTTTTTCCACTGGATGGTTTTAGCTCCTTTGTCAAAGATCAAGTGACCATAGGAGTGTGGGTTCATTTCTGGGTCTTCAATTCTGTTCCATTGATCTACATGCCTGTCACTGTACCAATACTATGCAGTTTTTAACACTATTGCTCTGTAGTACAGCTTGAGGTCCGTGATACTGATTCCCCCAGAGATTCTTTTACTCTTGAGAATAGTTTTAGCTATCCTGGGTTTTCTGTTATTCCAGATTAATTTTTGAATTGCTCTTTCTAACTCTATGAAGAATTGAGTTGGGATTTTGATGGGGATTGCATTGAATCTGTATATTGCTTTTGGCAAGATGGTCATTTTTACTATATTAATCCTTCCAATCCATGAGCATGGCAGATTTTTCCATCTTCTGAGGTCTTCTTCAATTTCTTTCTTCTGTACCCCATTTTTAATAGGGTTATTTGGCTCTCTGGGGTCAAACTTCTTGAGTTCTTTGTATATATTGGATATTAGCCTTCTATCAGATGTAGGGTTGATAAAGATCTTTTCCCAGTTTGTTGGCTGCCGCTTTGTCCTTTTGACAGTGTCCTTTGCCTTACAGAAACTTTGTAATTTTATGAGGTCCCATTTGTCAATTCTTGACCTTAGAGCATAAGCTATTAGTGTTCTGTTCAGGAAATTTTCCCCTGTGCCCATATGTTCAAGGTTCTTCCCTAGTTTCCTTTCTATTAGTTTCAGTGTGTCTGGTTTTATGTGGAGGTACTTGGTCCACTTGGAATTGAGCTTAGTGCAAGGAGATAAGAATGGATCGATTTGCATTCTTCTGCACGTTGACCTCTAGTTGAACCAGCACCATTTGTTGAAAAGGCTATCTTTTTTCCACTGGATGGTTTTAGCTCTTTTGTCAAAGATCAAGTGACCATAGGAGTGTGGATTCATTTCTGGTAGATGCAATTTTCAATTTGAGTTGGCATGGTCATGCGCACATTTAATAGCAGCCCTCAGTAAAGACAGGTGAATCATTGTGAGTTCAAGGCCAGTCTGATCTAACAAGTGAAGTCCAGGGCATCCAGGGCCCTCTACAATGAGTACAACACATTCTTAAGCATTGAGCCACTTTTCCAACCCTTAGTTTTTATTCTTTGTCCTAGCTTTTGCTTTATATTGAGGATTACACTCTAAGTATCAGGACTTTACCCTCAATAAATTACAATAGCACAGACTTTGACATCTTTTATATAAATATATCATGAAAACTATTTAATAAAGATTGTTATAAGCAGCTCCCTCCAGTTCCTAGGATTCCTCTTGCAAGCAAATATAAACAGAGACATTGATAAAATTATGTCACATTAGGAGCTATAGTCATGTTGACTGGTGGACTAGACTTTATAAGTATCTATTACTAATGCATTGCTAAACTGTGGATGGTAAGAGTCTATAGACTAAAGACTAGGAATAGGGCTAAATGAAACACCCAAAACTCATGCCCTGACAGAGAAAGTAAATAGCTGTGAGCCTTCTGAAAGTGCAAGAACTCAAGAAATCAAAGATCACATATGGGAAATTTAAATAGAAGGAAATTTAATTTAGATAAATCTATGTTCATTTGCTCATGGGAGACAATCCCTATCAGGTAAGAGCAAAGCTGAACCAGGACTGAGGGCAGAGGCTGATGCCTGCTGAGCACTGATGGACAAATCACTAGGGAGATGTTTCTGAGTTTCTATTGTTTCATAGCCACCAGTGTGCTAAAGCCAAATGCCTACCTGGTGTCTGCAGGGTGACCTGTGATCACCTGATCAGTCCTTCTGCCTTGAGGTGATGCCTGGACTTCAGCTATGGAGGTTGATGATGTCAACGCTCTCTCAAGTCCAAACAAGCCCCTCTTCTTCAAACCGGCAACAAAGAGCAATAAACTAGAATCTGCATTTGGCTCTGGCAGTGCCATTTTCAAATAAACTGCAGAGGCAAGACTGCAAAGGTGGAAATAGATGATGTTACTTAGTTTTATTTTGAAAGCATCCAATACATACAGGTCACAAAGGATACTCAATAACTGCTTAAAATTGAGACCACAGTTAAGAAAAATATCTATCTGATACCTTAGCAATTTTGATAAAAGGTGAAAATGAATAACATGCAATTGAATGTTATTCATTTGAATAACATGCAATGAAGACATATGCCAACAAATCCATTTATATATACATATATATAAATGAAATATATATACATACATATGTATATAATTACTTATTACCATGCAAGCATGGCTTAATTTTTACCCAGAGTGAAAACAAGCTATAAAATAGAACAGTATCTAAAAACCAGAAATGGGGGTGGGAGAGATGGCTCAGTGGTTAAGAACACTGACTGCTCTTCTAGAGGTCCTGAGTTCAATCCCCAGCAACCACATGGTAGTTTACAACCATCTGTAATGGGATTGGATGCCTTCTTCTGATGTGTCTAAGACAGCTACAGTATACTCATATAGTATCTATAATAAGTAAATAAATAAATAAATCTTTTTTTTAAAAAAAGGCAATGAACCAGCAATAAATGAAGTTATTACAAACTTAAGAATATTCTGCAAATTTAATAGGACCTAAAACCAGCAGTGAACTTATAAAATGTTAGTATATAGTAAAGAGTAATGCATTTTCCCAATTTCAGGTTATTTTGTTCTTCGGTTGGTCTATGGATCTTATAACCATGTATGGCAAGAGATTTCTTTCCATCAGTTTTTAAGATTTTTTTCTCTCCTTTCATTGAACTGTATAAAAATTTAGTAAGTACTGCCAATGTTGTGGCTAACTATAAACTCACACAGATAGGGAAAAGCCATGTCACTGAGTTAGGACTGCAATAGACATAGAGAAGAAAGAGCAAGTACCACCAGTCAGAAAACCTGAAATAATCCCCACACTGTCTAAAAATGGTAGAATCATTTCTAACTGCATTTGTTTAAAACTGACATAAGAAAAACTGACATAAAGAAAAATTCAAGGGTTTGGGAGATGGCTCAGTCAGTAGTGTACTTGCATGGCAAGCATAAAATGTGGAACTCATATCCTCAGGACCTACATTAGAGCCAGGCATAGAGGCACACATAAATAAACCCAGAACTGGAGAGGAAAGAAGCGGATTCCTATTGTTAAGCTTAATTGGTGAGCTATAGACTAATTGGTGAGCTCCAAGTTCAACATCTTCCTCTACTCTTCTTTACCTTACTTTTGGAGATAAGGTCTCTCACTGAACCCAATGCTGACCTCTGCCCTCCACATGCATGCACACACATGTGCATTGGCACACATATGGACACATATCTAAATGAACATGTGCATACACTACAAATGCACAAAGTGCATACACACAAAAAGGAAAATTCAAAATACTTATCCTATGTATTTATTTAGGATATATACACATACACACATATATAATAACCTATATAATTTGTTTATATCTAAGTTAATGACAAATAATAATTTACCAGTATTTGAAGCTTCAAAGAAAATTGAGTTGAAGCAAGAAATTCTTATGAAAACTACAAAAAATAATTATGTAAACCAAAACTTAGTTCTCCTCATATGATAGTGAAAGAAATCTGTATCATCTAACTCTCTGGTTCTTCCATGGCAGTAAATAACTTTAATTTCATGATGGTGAACTTAGTGCAGACAGGGCATTATTTTGAATGACTTCCACCCACTACACTGAAGTCTCTTCCAGAGAGCTTCAGCTGGTCAAGTTCAGCCCAAGTTGTAGGTACCTGAAGCTTCATTGATAATCGTTCCTAGGCAACGCTCTTGCATATCCAAGCTTTCAAACATTTAAACTTTTCTACCTAGATAACTGTCATTGATTAAATCCATTGGCACTGTATGTAGTCAGCCCTGAAATTTCTACAAAGGTTAACTTGAAGAAAATACTCTTGCAAAATAGGTCTTTAAAACTGAGGTCCCTCATGTCTTCATTTGGAGTCAGGAGTGGATGAATTCTTTCATGGACAAGGACAGTCTGCCTAGGGATTCCATGAGCTACAGCTCTTAAAGCACAACTGCAACAAAAATTACTTTCTTCTTAAAAAAAAAAAGTTGATGGTACTAAGTTCCCATCACAAACACCAGGCAGTTCACAACATCCTTTCTGGCTTCTGAGGTTACAGGTACTCACTTGTGCATACACACACGTACATATAGTAGAGTCAAATAAATCTTTTGTTGTAAGGATATTCTTTTATCCATGCCACTGAAATGTCAGAAATACACTGTGCTGCAGGCACATGAAACACAGATTTCAGATTAAGTAGCTGAGTGTGGTTATTCCCTTCCGGGACATATTTGTGGATAGCTGACACACCTACAAATTCTGTGTCAAACACTGTCAGAAAGGATGCTTTGGGGAAGGTGCTCCAAACTGAAGGAGATTCATCTTTGTCCTTTCTGCATCATGCTTTACTCTGTGTAAAGTCAACAGATGAGAAGGAAACTTATATCCAAAGGACCAAAAATTTCCTGATTCAGCACCATGGATTTCAAGCTCCTCCTATTTAATCAATTCTCACCTGTTTGTAGTTGTGTGTACTGTAGAGCTTAGTCATGAGTCTACCTATCATTTCCATGATGATATATAGGCTAGGCTTTTTCTCCCAAAGAAAAGTAAGACACAAAATTTTAATGATAATCAAAACTCAAAAAGAAGATTGCTAATGAAGCCATGAGATTATATCAAAACCCATAATGTGGAAACAGCAATTTCCAGATCTCTTCCAAAGAAAGCCACACAAGGAAGTAGTGACTTGGAATGTGGGCAATGGTTAATGTAACTCAAATCTACTCACTTAAGGATGTGAAGCAAGACTGCACCCAAGAATCCAGGGCTATCTCCTCCGAGTTTGCTGGGAGCTGCCTCACACTCAAGACCTCATCAGCAGACAGGGAGAACAGCCTAGTTCAAAAGCTTGCTGAATGAAAAGATCACGTGTACTGATACAGCTTTTAAATATAATTACAAATCTTCCCCAGAAGTGTGATTGGCAACACGAAAAAGTTATTTGTACACTCCAGTATTCGGCATTAGATTCACTCTGCCAGAGAAATGGTTCAGTGGTTAAGAGCATATGCTGCTCTTGCAGAGGACCCACGTTTGAGTCCCAGAACCCACGTTAGGCAGTTCACTATCTCCTGTAAGTTCAGTCCCAAAGAAATCCAACACCTCTGGCATTCACTAACAACCGCACTTATACACATGCATGCGCGCACACACACACACACACACACACACACACACACACACATCAATAATTAAAAATTAAAATTTAATAATAAAAAACAATCAAGGAAGATGAATCAGCAGTTACTTCTCACTGCTATGGTAAAGCACATGAATGTTTCTAAATATGTAAATTGCTTTCTTCATTACACCCAGATCATGTGTCATACAGCAACTACCAGTAGGAGTTTTCCCAGATCAGGAAATATTTGTAATCTCAACGAAAACATCTCCACAGAGCCATTTGATGTGATTGGTGAAGTTTTGTCTTCGTTTCTTTGTTTGTTTGTTTGTTTGTTTTACAATTGTATCTCTCTGAACATTCTGACTGTGACTCCAGGTTCCTCTTTCCTATCAGATTATAATCAGCACAGACAGGTCTGAGGAAGCCATAAAAATCAATCCGTAAGAATGGTAATGCACCATAGGTATTTTATTACAAACTTTTGAAGATTCATTAACTAATTCACTAAGACAATCATGTGAGAATGAGCAACCAGGTGAAGAGGAAGTCATCCCTGTAAGGGCTAATTTGTTTCCTTCACCTCTTCCCAGCCTTCTTCTCTCTCTCACCATGCTCTTACTGATGTTCTTGAAGGTGATCAATACCTCCATCATAGATGTTTGGATATATAACGCAGCACTTGTCTGCACTCTAGTTTGTGTAATTGGAAAACATTTGATCTGCTGTTTGCCAAGAGACAGTGTAAAACCCAATAATAACATTCTTAAAGGGTTACTGACCTTTAGCAATAGCTCATTTGGCTTCCCAGCACCCACAATAGCTACTAGGAAATTATGCCGTAAGCTTCAAATAGGGAGTTTATAAGGTCTGTGGCATATGCAATTTGAAAGCTGTTTGTTAAAAACGAGGAGGGGGTTTTCTGGGAGTGGTTTGAGAGATGAACCAATGGTTAAGAGCATTGACTGCTGTTCCAGAGTGCCAGGGTCTAGTTCCCAGCACCCGCATAGCAGCTCATAACTGTCCTTAAGTCTAGTGCCAATGGATCTGATGCCCTCTTCTGGCTCCATGGGAACAAGACACTCATGTGGTAGACATATTTACATGCAAGTAAAATATGAATACACATGAAATAAAAATAAATATTTTTTGTAAATTAAGCCCATATTAATGAAGGTTAAAAGACTGTAAGTGCCACAAATTAAGTGCCACAAATAACCTTTCAATTCATTATCTGATACCTCCTCTAAAATACTTCCTATTCTCTTATACAAAAATAATGTTATCATAATAGAGAAAGATACCTAATTCTTTTGTATAGCATGTCTAATGAAAGTTTACTTATATTTTGGAAACTAGCATGTATTCTATATAAAATAAAGAGTGTCATACATCATACACATCTGTGCCATGTTTATCCACTAGTATCTTCTCTTGTCCCCCTTCCCAAAGCCCCAACCTCACTGTCCCCCTTTCTCATTTCAGAGACTCCTTTATTTTCTTGTCCTTTTTTTTTTCAACTAGATTCCATATATGAAAGAAAACATCAAACACTTGTGTGAATCTGGGTTATTTTACTTAACATGATGATGTCCAGTTATACCCATTCCCATACAAATGGCAGGAGTTTGTTTTTCTTTCTAAGTGAATAAAAGTCTATTTTGTATATATACTGCATTTTCTTTACTCATTCATCAGTTGATGGGCACCTAGGCTGACAGGACATCACACCTATTGTGAATATTGCCATGATGTATATAAATATATATAGACATACTGCTGTCTTATTATATGCTGACTTTGATTTCCATATATCCAGAAGTGATGTACTTGCGTCAAAAAGTAGTCATATTTTCAGATTAAAATTATGTTTTACTATTAATATTTATAACTTGAATAGGTTTCCTCTCATTTATTTGCTCAATGGTGATTCTGATGTTGCTCAATGGGGATTCTGATGTTTTACCAATGAACTCTATCAGGAAGAGTTGTTAGGTGGTTAAAACAGAAACCTTATATTAATAGTCAAATAAAAAGGAGAAAGACTTTAGGGGACTGGGGAAGTGGTTCAGTAGGTTAATTGCCTTCCACAATGAATAAGAACCTTAATTTGGACCCCACATAAAATGCCAGGCATCGTGCTCGCTTCGGCAGCACATATACTAAAATGCCAGGCATCCCAGTACTTCCCTAGAATCTCAGCTTAGCAAAGGCTAAGACAAGAAGATCCCTGAATCTTACTGGCCAGCCAAACTGGCCAATTAAATGAGCTTCAGGTCTGGTGAGAGACCCTATCTCAAAATAAAGATAGAGAGAAATCAAGAAAGACACCTGATACAGACTTTGGGCCCCCATGTGTATTCCCAACACACACACACACACACACACACACACACACACACACACACACACACACAGCACATATGTATACAACAATGCTCAGATACATTAAACAAACTAACTAAAAGTAACATAAAGGAAGAGATGGTTTAACATGGTCATACCCACTGCCTCTGATCCTGTTGTAGGTTTGTATTTGGAAGTTATTATCTTCTACTTGAGTCACACCAAAAGAAAAAAAAAGTATTTTATTTTGTAATTGTATATGGTTCCATGTGAGCTGTTGGGTGGATTATTGTGGTTCCTCATCCTCTGCTTTCTCCCTCTCAGAGTGTCCAGACATCGAGGCACACAGGGCTGGAAGGATGAAGTGGAGTTAGGAATGGGCAGAATCCCAATCCACTGGGAGCGAATGCCAGGGTGTGGGGGGAGAAGGCCTTCTCTGAGCATTAGTGTTACAGCTCTTTTAGGCAAAGGCCTTCTCCAATGATCTTCAGTGAAACAGCATTCTGAGATGATCTTAGCTTGTGCATATTTCTTTATTCAGGCTGGGCTTGTACACATACACTTTATTTGGGGTGAACCAAGGGTTATTATAGTTTTGGGGAAGGGGAAGAGAATAATCAGGTTGGCAAAGATCACTGGCTGAAGGAATGAGCTAAGGAACTGAGATGCCTCATTAGCATGAGGAGGCAGTCCAGGAATCTAAGGTGCAGGACTCTGTGACATTACTCACCAGTAAGGTCCAGAATTCCACAGAGAAGAGGAAGCCCTACTGGCAAAGGGAGTCCACCTTTTTGCACCGAGCTCAGGGCTGTCCAGTAAGGTCAGACCTCAATCTTAACAGCAGGGTTTCCTGGCAGATCATGATAACACCCTCAGTAACCAAACACAAAAGTAACTCACTAAATACAAACTAAATCTGTAGTCATTTGAACATTCCCTCTAGAAAGATCAAAAAAACATGTCTGTCCAGTATTGCCTATCATTAGAAAGAACTCAGAGTGGAATCAGAATAGTCTGTGGTTAAAAGGGCTTAATAGGCATGGGCCCTGAGAGGGCAACAGCATTAAGTCCATGGGGCAGCTATAAGACACCAGCTATGGGATCAGGAACATGAAGATTCCAATCCCTTCCTAGTCATGTCACACCGTCTGAACCAAGGCAAGCCACACCTATAAAACAGATACGATGAAATTTGCCTTGTATATTGAGTCTAAATGGAATTTTATACATCTAAAATTTAGACATTGAGCCACTCGATAATTGGTAACAGTATTTACAAATTAAATTTGGATTAAATGTTTAGATTTTTTTTAACGACCCAAATGTGTGCATTCTTATCTAAAATAAAGAATGTTGAGTTTCCGGTACATGTTCCTTACACTGCTCTCCTGCTCAAGCAAAGTCTTGGAGTTTCGTTCCAGGTGCTGTGCTCTTCCAGACTGAGCTGCACCTGCCCTGTTCTTTTTCTCTTCCTATTACTACAGTCGCTGGGTTCATTCTGTGAAGGTTGATAGCAGCAATGACCAAAGAAACTATATGTGCCACCCTGGTCATTTAAATTAAATAAAGGCAGGTAGAAACTAAAAACTTAAAGCCAATTAATACTCTATTAATATTTGTATTTAACCCCCTGTATCTAAAATACAGTTACTTCGTGTTTTTACCTGTTTTGCATCAATGTTTTTTATTTAGGGCCTTATGTAATTTGAGGGTTGATCTGGGAATCTTGTGCATGCTGAGCACAGACATTATCACTGAGCCTCACACACCTGGACCAGTATTTTTAATTATGAATACCATATTTTGCACTCTCTTTGTCATGCTGTCTTCAGACTCCCATGTATATTTTACATTCTCGAGGCTTCCAGTTCACAGTAACAGCATTCTTCATCTTCAGTAGCCGCATGCGTAGGAGCCCCCATATTTCCCTGAACATAAACATATCTTCTACAGCATGAATAATTTGTACCATGCCATTCAGCATGAAAACATAGCATTCAATTACATTTACTTATTTTTTTTTCTGAATAGCAGACCTTCCCCAGTTATTCTCTAGGCTCTCTGAAGAAGAGTCCTGTATCTCTGAGATGCTGTATCCCATCTCGGTAAACGTTTATTAACAGATGATTTGGGTGTCCTTAGTAATCCTAGATGGAAAAACGCTCTCAACTGTGTGGCTTCTGATTGCACCGCACTCATTCCTTGGAGAGTGTTGTTTATTCTAGAATGTAAACTCTCAGAGCATATGGAATAACGCCAAGTGTGGTTAGTATTAGTACCTCTGCTCCAGCGAGGGTGTGAATAACACAAGTGGCAAAATGGAAGAGATGTGGAGAGGAAGAGGAGTGAGGAGAAAAGAAAAAAGGACTCCCAAGTAAGGTGGAAAGTAATATAATCTCAACACCACACCTCAAAGTGCAGATCCAATTTTCCAATTTTTAAATCATTTGCATAGCAGTAGTCAAAAAATAATGAGAGACTTAAAAAAAGATTCATGGGCTAGAAAGATGGCTCAGTTATTAAAGACTAGGCTCACAATCATATATATATATGTATGTATACATATATACATATATATATATGATTTTCTACTGATGTTTATGTGTATGCATGAGTATGTATATATTAATACAGGTATCACAGAGGCCAGAGATTTCAGATCCCCCCGGAGCTGGGGTTACAGGCAGATGTGAACTTCCAGTTGTGTGTACTGAGAATTGAACTAGCACATCAACAAGACTAGTACATGCCCTTAATCACTAAATCATCTCTCTGGCTCAAAGCTAGAATAATTTTTCTATTTGTTTTTTGTTGTTGTTGTTGTTGTTTTGTTTTGTTTTGTTTTGTTTCCGAGACAGCTTCTCACTGTAGCTGGCCTGGAACTTGTTATATAAACCATGTTAGCCTGGAACTCACAGAGATCCTCCTGCTTCTGCCCTTTTCATGCCAGGATTAAAGAAAAGCACCATTATGCCTTTTTTTTTTATTTACATTCAAAATCATTTCCCCTTTCCCGTTTCCTCCCTCCCCGAAAGTCCCATAAGCCCCCTTCCCTCCCTCTTTTCCCCATTCAACCCCCTCTCGCTTCTCTGTCCTGGCATTCCCCTACATCCAGTCTTTCCAGGACCAGGGGTCTCTCCTTCCATCTTCTTGGAAATCTATTGATATGCGAATTGTGTCTAGGGTATTCCAAGATTCTGGGTTAATATCCCCTTATCAGTGACTGCATACCATGTGTGTTCTTTTGTGATTGGGTTACCTCACTAAGGATGATATTTTCAAGTTCTGACCATTTGCCTAGGAATTTCGTGAATTCACTGTTTTTAATTGCAGAATAGTATTCCATTGTGTAAATATACCACATCTTCTGAATCCATTCCTCCGTTGAGGGACATCTGGGTTCTTTCCAGCTTCTGGCTATTATAAATAAGGCTGCTATGAACATAGTGGACCCGTGAGACACTTTTGACTTGAAACTCTGCTGTAAAAGTAGAGGCTCCTTTTAAGTCACAACAAGGGGCATCACACACAATCACCAAGGGTACTATAAAATACTCAGGTCTTTTCACGAATCTTCAAAAATGCAAATTGGTAAAAGAAAAATGCCAAATTTCTAACCTGAATGATTTTTAAATGTCTAGGTAAGAATCGTCAAGCCACACAACACAGATGTGAAAGACCCAGGCTTCACAGTGCACACAGAAGTCTGGCCTGGAGATTCTGGTATAACTTAGGTTTCCAAATAGGGGTTTCCTTGCTCATGGTGTCAAGAAACTGTAGTTTGTGATATGAAAAATCTCCAAGGTACAATGGAAGAAGTAGAAATGACAAGGTGGGACTCATCTGGAGAAGCACTAACTTATGGGGGGGGGAATCTTAACATGTAATGATTATACTTGCTTTTAAAAGAAACTTAACAATGTATCCTGATTGTGAACTTAACAATAGGAAAGCTTCCCACATTCCCACATTTGATCAAAAATATCTTTGTCCTTTACATCTTTTCCTGTATGTATCAAAGACAAAGCATAGTTCACCAAAATCCAGGGATGTCAGTTCAGTATTGAAACACCATCTCCTGGGACTGGGGAGAGGGCTTCTGGTTAAGAGCATACACTGTTCTTGCTGAGAACCGAAACTCAATTTCTGGTACCTAGATCAAACAGCTCATAACCACCTGTAACTCCAGCTCTATGGGATCAGATGCCCTCTTCTGGTCCTGTTGGCACCTGTGTTTACATACACATATACATGTGTACACACACAGAAACAATAAAATAAATAAATAAGAAAATCTACCTCCAGCCCAGAGGCGGTGGGTGCCACATACCTTTAATCCCAGTACTTGGGAGGCAGAGGCAGATGGATCTGTGAGTTTGAGGCCAGACTGATCTACAAAGTGAGTTCACCCTTTCTCAAAAAAAGAAAAAGAAAGAGAAGGAAGGAAGGAGAAAGAAAACCTGCCTCCCAAACATAACTCAGATAATGTTCATAGTCACAACTAAAGAAAATACTGACCTTCTCAGATCAGTGCATCTTTCGACCTTCATCTGAGAAAGTTCTATTTGCACATAACAGTGATTAACAGAGACCCACAACTGGCTCAAGTGCAGAGAGAATAAAAGAATGTTCAGTGCAGATCCCCAAACACCACAGGCTAATGCCAGAGCAGAGCGTTGTTCTCCACAAAAGAACAGCAGGACCCACTGCCCAGGACAACATCCACACAGCTCATTGAATGTGGAGAAGTCTAGCCAATGCCTGCATGGAGTCCTCACCCTGTGTTCTAGTCTCTTTGGTGAGGGAAGATACTCTGCAGGCTATTGAAAGATAAACATGAACATCAACCGGGCCAAAAAAAAAAAACCTTTGACCAACAATCTCTCCTGCCTGCAAGATATACTGGGGCAATGGTAGCAAAGAACTTGTGGGAGGGAAAACCAATATCAGATTTAACCCGTGGCCCACTCCACAAGAGGGAGCCCATGCCTAACACTGTTTGGCTGTCCAGGAACCAGAACTGGATAGCTCAGAGACCTAGGGGAGAGTCAAATATGATGGGTCCAAAAATCAAAATCAATGAAATGATTCTTAGTGATACTTTGCTATACTATTAGATCAGCATGTTGTCCAACTGTCCTCAGAGCTACCTCCCGCAGCAAATGGGAACAGATGCTAGACCTTATGGTAGGTATATACTTATAAGCTAAAAATTTACTATGGACACACAAACACACACACACACACACATAGACATTATGTGGAAAAAATCTAAATTAGAGGTTCCCATTTGGCCCCTTCTCTCAGAACTGGGGAAATCCCCAGAAACAGGGGTTTGAGAATCCTAGGAGTCATGGGGTATAGAGGACACTGGGAAAACATGAACCAACTAAGCAGGGTGCATACTGACTCACAAAGACTGAAGTTCAGAGCCTGTAAAGGCCTTCACCAGGTCCTCTACATGTATGTTGTGACTGTTAGCTTGGTGTTTTTGTGGAACTCCCAAATGTGGGAGCAAACATGTCTTTGATTCTTTTGCCTGCTCTTGGGACTCTTTTCCTCCTGTTAAGTTGCCTTGCCCAGTGTCTGTGTGAGGGTGTTTGCCTTGCCTTGCTGATTTTTTTTGTTGTTGTTGCTGCTGCTGTTACGTTTGGTTGTTGTCTCTTAGAGTCCTGCTCTTTTCTGAAGGGAGATGGAGGGGGAGTAGATACAGGGGGGTCAGGGGAAGTCAGATGTGGGGGGGAACCTGGGAGAAGTGGATAGAGGGGAAACTCTGACTGAGTTGTATATGTATGAGAGAAGAATCTACTTTCAATTTTTGAAAAAAGAATGTTCAGCCCTAAAGAGACCATATATATATATATATATATATATATATATATATATATATATATATATATATATGTGTGTGTGTGTGTGTGTGTGTGTGTGTGTGTGTGTGTGTGTGTGTATATATATACATACATACATACATACATACTCTGTCCCACCTCCAAAGCCTCAGGGATCATTCGTTGCATGAGAATGAACAGAAAGAGCATAAGGGTCAGGAAGAAAATAACTAGGAGGAAGTAGCTTTAGGCCACAGCACAATGATAGGGCACAATGATCAAAATGCATTGCATAAAATGTGAAACTCTCAAAAGGGAAAAAATGATCCCATTGGCAAGAATATAGCTCAGAGGCAGGCACTTGGCCAGTTTGCATTCCCTTCCTGAGTAAAGATCAGCTGGAAGCCCTTGGACAGGAGGATGCGCGTCTGTAATCTGAATACTCTGCAGGACATAAGGACTGAGGCAGAAGGATCAAGAGTTTGAGGCCAGCCTGGGATAGAAAATGAGACGTTGTTTCAGAATATTTTTTAAGAGAAACATAACATTGATTCCTTCAGTGTTGTGATATTGTGTTTAACTTTTTTTTTTAATTTTTTTCTCCTTATCAAATCCTAAGCAAAGGCTTGAAGAAATGCCATGTCTCCACCAAGCCTTCCTGAGCAGACTCCTATGCCATCAGCTATTTCTACTCATTGCTCCTATTTCCCCACACACATAAATCCTAGCTCTACAACACTACTATATGCTTCTCAAAAGCCTAGACCATGTCTTACTCATCTCCTGTCGCTCTTGGCAGAGCTTTGAAAAGAATAAACATTCAATCCCTCGTGACAATGCAGATCCTGGTTATGGAATCATCCTTCCCCGGGCCACCCAGAGGGCTAGCACAGTATCATCTTCATGAAGGCATGCAGGTATTCTGGAGTTTCTCTCTCTTTTATTTCCATTCTTTGAGTATCTTTTAAAATAAAGAAGATTGATATTCCATAAACATTTCTGTTCCAAAATTCTCACGTTTGATTTAGATTAAATCAAAAACCTTCCACTATTCGAATCTTGTTATCTTGTTTCAGTATCCAGTAGAATTTCCTTCCACTCCTCCTTTTTGGATTGTGTGTGTGTGTGTGTGTGTGTGTGTGTGTGTGTCCATAGTAAATTTTTAGCTTATAAGTATATACCTACCATGGATGTTCTCCAAATTTAATATCCTAAAAATTAATTCTGAATACAGGATCCATTTAGTGTAGTTGCTACTCAACAATTTCCAAGAAAAGGAAATTGCACCAGATGTAACACTTAAAGGGAACTCAGAAGTTAAATTTTCTATAAATGTGAAAAATAGGCCTCTTTACAAATATGCAGAAGGAAGGCCGCAGGGCTGTTAACCGCAGCGCAAAGTCTTCTGTCCCCATGAGCCGCGAGCCCAATGGATGCCGCAGTAAGAAAATGTCGTATATGACCTGCAGAGGGGGAGGGCAAGTGCGTGGGCTTTGGATACCAACTAGGGAAGTGGTTCAAGAGTAAGAGGCCATTCAGGAGAAGGGGGTTGCTTGAGCTATGGCCTTGGTGTTACCCCCTGGAAAGCGAGCAGTAACACTCAGTTGTGAGAGGTGCATTAACCTCTTCAGACCACTAGGGTTCAAAGTGTTTCGTAAGGGGTAATTTATTAAATGGCTCCTAATTGCTTGGTAATGTACCTTCCAAAAGTCATTTCTCTGCGCTGTGATTAGGCCTGGGCTTTGCCAAGAGCTGTCACTCTCTTGCAACTCCAGAACGGGGGTCTAAGACGTAGGAGTTTAGCCACTGGGCAGCTGTGTCTCTAACCGGAGCTCAGAATTCCACCATGAAAACCAAACTGTCCATCTAACCTCCCAGGGTGCAAACACTCAGATACTAAATTGGTGCACCATATCTTTATGCCTCGTATTAATTATACACGCATTTGAGTGGAGCATGAGTAACCAGCTCTACTGTGATGGAGAGGGGGTACATTTTTTAAGAAGTGTGAAATCGACCATTTTGTGACATTCTTCCTTCAAGATACAGAAATGATCATGCAATGTATTTGTCTTTAACCACTTAGAAACAAATTTTGTTTGACTGTCTTTGCTCCATCTGGAGGACAAATAACATGAATCTCTGACACAGTACTGGGCACCTTTCAGTCATCCTCCTTAGTAGTCAACCTCGGGTTTTTTTTCTTCACCTGTCCTCCTCAGGGATCCTCCTCGGGAGTCCTCCTCGATAGTCCTCCTGAGAAGTCCTCCAGCTTCACTCTTCGACTACATTTCTTAAAGACTGATTCTGTTCATTAACAAGACCAGCAGAGGGAGTGCGAGAGCCCTGTTACAGAAAACAAAAAAACAAACAACAACAAATGGAAATCAAATTTTTAAAACTCAATACCAAGCGGAGATAGGAAATCTGGTGTCGACCTGCAGAGGCATAACCTCAGGATAGAGGCATCCTTAAAAATACACTTCAGGTACGAGGCCACAGGAGAGGAAAGAGCACTGCCAGTCACTGCTAAAGTCTACCACACTCTTTGACTTCAAGATGCAACTGGCCTGATGGCCTCTGAGCTTGTAGGATACCGACACCAACAACCTCTATTAAGATCAGAAGGATTTGGGGCCACAGTAAAAGAAAGGATTACTAAAATGGAGTAGTGAAAGTGACGTAATTTATGTCTTTCATTGTCTACGTCACTCTGTAGACCAGACGCAGAGGAAAAACACTTGGGTATTATCCTCCAGCTCTCAGGGACAGATTTCTCTATAGGAAACTAGGACACAGGGTTAGATACACATCTAATTAACATAAATGGATGAAATTGATTAGACTACAAAATAACTCAGAGTGGATATCCATCACAGAAAAAAAAATCATATAATCAAATTCCAAACTTGGTTTTACAACTTGGTTTTACAATTTCCAGTCCACTTAGAGAAGGTAGGCATTTTTTTAAACATCTTTCGAGACTATTAGAAGAGGCTCACTCAACTCTAGTACTCAATGGGTTATTTAAAGCCTTGGTGTCCCCTGAAGGGGCTGTACCAGAGCTGTGTTTTCCCTGACTTTGGTAGGTCTTCTCAGGATATAACTGTGGGACCCTGATAACCACTGTCTCCCAATGAACATCCCTAGGAAAACAATGAATGAATGACACGGGCAAACCAGGCTTTATCACATTAAGCCAAATAAAATTCTTTGTTTTACAAACTTTGAATAGGCCTGAGGATATTGCAATTTGTCTGGAAGTTTGGCAGAAAAAAAAAAGTTTGGAAAGTAAATATTCAGTTCTGCTTTCTCCAGTAGATGTCACTTTCTGTACATGGGATATGATACCAAGCTTTAGAAGAGTTCCTTATGGTGGCAAAAATTAGCATTGGTTCCAGACATGTGCAACCCACTGCTAAGGTCTCAATGGCATTTTCTTGAGTTTAGAACCTTAAGGAATAGTTAAAGCAAAGTAAGTTCAGTTTGTTATCTGTCTTCCACATCTCTAAGTAGCGTAGGTCATTAGGTATAGCATGTAACACTACTAGTGTCTGCTCTGTGGGGTTTTTTTTTTATTTGTTTGCTTGTTTGTTGTCGATTTTAGCAAGAAAATAATAAAAAGTGAGATTTACTCTCCTAAGACTTTTTCAATGCTTGTCTTCCGGAGTCATCTATACGATTTCAAAATTCATGTCAGTTTCCCTTGTCTGAAGTAGGAAGAGGGGAATCTAGTTCTCTGAGGTGTTCTACTCTGTAGCAAGGGAAGTCTGCATCAGAATGAAAAGGGAAAAGAGAAGGAAGAGAAGGAGGGTGGGGGTGGGGTGAAGGAGATGTCAGAGGAGAAAAGGAGGGAGGGTAGGAGAGCATCATACGTTTTAATATCATTTTTATAGCATCCACACGTTCAAGAATGAAAATCAAAAATTAATAGCTGGAATTAGATTAATACTTCCTAAAATACTTCCAAAAGTGTTTTCTCATTTCTAAACATACGCCTCATTATGCAGCTCTATTTGTATTCCAATGCAGTTGAGTTTTATATTTGAGTTGTTGCAATGGATGACTTTGAAATGACAGGGGACAGTGCATTTTTGTTTCTTATTGATCCGATCAAGGTTTTTGCTTGTAAATACTGTACATTGAAATAATAAAAAAGGCTACAGAAGCTTTTTAAAGTACTACCATCTGGGTCACATTTGATTCAGTCGTTGTATTGACAAATGTGATTTGAATATTGATAAATTAAGCTCATGAGAAAATTAGTTAAACAACTACTTTTATTTTTAGACGGTTTAAACAAAAGATATAAAGTTTTTGGAGCAAATAATGATAGGATAGTGGAACAAAACTTCCCCCACGAAGGCAAAAACTGGTCATGCGGCATTTTACAAAACAAAGAAATCTGCCTGGCTCATCAAAATAAACAACATTTAAATGGTCGCTTTGGGTTTTAAATATTTTTGCACAGAGCAGACCCAACAAGATTCTTATCTGAGGTAGAGATTTCTTGAGGTGTTAACCAGGCAGTTATCATCCGGTGTATAAGGGGCTAAAACAAAGAGATTACAGGGGTTGAGGTAATAGAGGAGGCATCACCTTTAGGCTCCTGGCTTTCATGAAGCAGGACACCTGGTTTGCTTTTAATTCAGTTAGAGTTAGAAACCCACTTCAGGTAAAAGCCCTGGGGTTTTGCTTTCAACCATTCTAAGCAAAGGGAGTAACCAAAAGAAAAGCCAGGATTACAGTGCTCAGCCAGGACTTACATCACCCAACTTTGAGAGAAGAGATCTGATCCCACACCCCCACGCCCGAGCTTGTACTCGACTTTATCTTCAAGTAAATATTGAGCTGTTGCTTTTATGAAAGGAAAGAATGTCACAAAAAAAAAGTGTCATGAAAGTGAAGTCAACCGCTTAGTATCACAAGGCTGAGGTCCTTTATTTTGATTTGAACCCTAAACAGAGCCATCCTATGTGCACCGGCCTCAGACTGCAGACTCCTCCTATGCAAAGCAGGCACCAGCAGGCCTGTTAGTGGCCACTCAGGCCTGAAGCTAGCAGGGCTGAAAATTCCCAGAGTTGGACTTCTGGCTTTGGCCTTTCTTTGTCCCCTTCTCCTCCCTTCTCCTCCCCTCTCCTCCCCTCTCCTCTCCTCTCCTCCCCTCTCCTCCTCTCCCCTCTCTTCATCCTTCTTCCTTCCTTCCTTCCTTCCTTCCTCCCTCCCCCCACTTCCTTCCTTCCTTCCTTCCTTTTTGTTGTTGATGCTGTTGGTGGTGGTGGTGGTAGTGTTAGTAGTAGTGGTTTGTTTACTTAAATACTTTTTGGTTTCCTATACTATTCTATTTAATAGTTGAGAACAGAAACTGGTGAGAAAAGGTCAGTTGCTTCGTTCCACAGACCGGCTTCTTTTATCTTTATGATTTTATTATTGTGGCTGCTAGATGTATTGTAATACTTTCCTTTAAATTGTTTTATTATCTATCAGATGACTGCAGTGTAAAATTTGTGGCATACAGGTAGTAACAGTAGCGACAAAATAAATTAAGATGGGCATTCATTCACCAACGTCCCATACCCAACTCAAGAACTTTGTCACCACCTGGGAGTTTTTAATATGGACCATTTGTTAAGAGAAATGTGATAAAACTTTTTTAAAAGTTAAAACACTTAAGTAATTTGTTTGATTAAAAGACCATGTGTATCATTTTTACAATTCAGTTAACAGGCATATCAAAAGTTCATAAAAAGTGAGAACTCTGTCACCTGAAGGTCCCTGTCAGATTCTACATGGTGCCCTGAACATTCTAGCGCTTCAAATAGATGGTGGTTTTGTACAGCATACAAGTTTGGGATTCTGAGAAGTACTCCTCAGTGTCCTCATGTCTCCTCCCTGTCTCCCCCTCCCATCTGCTGCCTTAAGACAGCATCTCACTATGGAGCCCAGGCTGTCCTGTGAACTCACAGCAGCCCTCCTGCCTCTGCCTCCAAAGTGCTGGGACACAGTATGGCTAGCATCCCTGGCTCCAGAAAGCATTTCTAAGGATGGGCATCATTTTTTTTTTCTGAAGGATTTTGCTTTTAATCTGTAAAGCTTCTATGATCCCAAAGTTAAGGTCAGGATCCTGATAACTGATTAGTAAACTTCTTAGTGCATTATTCAGAGAAAGAGTCTGTGATTTACTGACCCTCTCTCGAAGATCTGGAGATGAGCATACCCCAGAAATAAGGGGAGAGTAGGACCTATGGTCCTTGGTGAAAACCATCTGGGAAATGAGGATGAAAACAAGGGCTCCCAGTGACATCCTGCTGTCCCAGACCCTCATTTACCTCTCGTTTAACTTCCAAAGGGGTTTCAGACCAGTCACCACCCAAACCCAGCAGGACAGTTCTGAGGTTACTCAGTAGCCAAGTTACCATAAGCTTGTACATGCTTCTGCTTTTGTTTTTCCTTTCAGAACACCTTTCTATGACACATGCACATAGTCAGTCTTTGCATCTCAACCTGCAGATGATTTTCTGTAACTCAGGATGTGGACAATCATTTAGCATGGACAAAATGTCTATGTGAAACTTCACCAACCAGGTTTAGCAGTGGCTTTTAGCTAAAACTCAATTCTATACTACAGTTAGACTCTCCTAAATTCATGAATGCTATTAGTATTCGTTTTAAAACTTGTCTTAAAGTTACTAAGAAGGGGCTAGAAAGGTGGCTTAACATTTAAGAGCATAAGTTACTCTTTCAGAGGACCAGAGCTCCCAGCCCCCACATCAGATAGATTATAGCAACCTGTAACTCCAGCTCCAGAACCTCCAGTAATCTCTTCTGCTTGCCTTGGATACCTGCCCACACCAATACATACACATACAGGTACAAAATTTTTAAAAGTAAACAAAACACATCTTCAAAGTTACAGAAAAAAATTCTAATCTTGAACCCCAAAATAGGAAAAGGGGTACTTAAGACAGCAATTGTAGGATTGTGAATGAGACCCTTGATAGACTGATCACCAAGCACCATGTGCGATGACTGTGACAAGAAATTTGAAAGTGCTATTAGTGTTCATTATTCTACATAATTTTTAAAAAATCCAAATTAATACTAGCATATAGAAACATTGTATAAAAATGTCTGTCATAATATCACTTAAATACCTTTCATTCCATCTATCCCAAAATACTCCCAGTTTTGTTTTGTTGTTTTAAAGATTCATTTATGGGGAAGGGGAAGTATGTGCTCCTGAGTGCAGTGCCCAAGGAGGCCAGAAGAGGGCATAAGAACCCAGGAGCTGGAGGTACAGGCAGTAGTTAAGTCTCCTGAGAGGAAGGATCCAGATAGTGTCTTCTGTTCTCTGCAAGAGCAGTAAGCACCCTTAAAGACCGAACAACCTCTCCAGGCCCACATCCGGCCTCTTACTCTGTCTCACTGTTGTGTCTCTCTTTTTTCCACAGCTACATCTCTCCTTAGGTCCTCTGATGTTTGTTTGGACTAGTTCACCCATCTTCAAACGTCACCCTTCAATTGTTTTACATGATACAACCAGTCTAAACTTTGGAAATCAAGGGTCTGTGTCCACATCATGTGGTCTGTCCCAGGTCTTTTTTTTTTTTTTGAATGCCTTTTTTAAAAAAAAAAAGAATTCTAAACTCCTTTATGGGGCACTTTAAACAGGTCTTCTGTGATGTTCTCAATTTCTCTACAGCTACTAGGAAATAGATACTATTTCTGCAGCTAACATGCAACCAATTTCTCACACTATGAAATCCCTTTTAATTACACTACTCTGCCTTGTCCCTTCCCTAGTGTACATTTTTTACCAGCTGAAATCGCAATGGTCTCCAAAACTGAAGTCCTAGTTACATGGGCAAGTGCTAAATTCATGCTAAGCCAAGAGCACCCAGTTCACCACTTTTGTCATAGAACAGGATTTATTTATTTTGTTTGTTTGTTTGTTTGTTTATTATTTTATGTGAGCACACTGTCACTGTCTTCAGACACACCAGAAAAGGGCATCCAATTTCATTACAAATGGTTGTGAGCCACCATGTGGTTGCTGGGAATTGAACTCAGGACCTCTGGAAGAGTAATCAGTGCTCTTAATCTCTGAGCCATTTCTCCAGCCCCACCGCTTCATATTTTAATTATGAAGGGTACAGGCCTTAACTCCTCACACCTTTGGATGAGGTATGTGCCTGACAAACCTTTACATATAGATTCAGCTTAGTACTTGTCATGCTGAATGTTTGAGTATATGACCTAAAAGGGATAAACACTGCCGTCTTTCATCAAGATGTTGATAGAAAACTATCCTTCCCCATCCTTCAGTAAGTAATGTAAGATCAACCTGGGAGCCTTCTTACTCATGCTAAGCCAAGAAAATTGCCCACGTGTTATTTGTTTAGACAATTTATTATAAATTTGCTACTTGTTTTTCCCCCAAAGAACATTTACCTTTCATGTTTAAAAATTCTAGCAGTTGGGCTGGAGAGATGGCTCAACAGTTAAGAGCACTGATTGCTTTTCCAGAGGTCCTGAGTTCAATTCCCAGCAACCACATGGTGGCTTATAACCATCTGTAACGGAATCTGATGCCCTCTTCTGGTGTGTCTGAAGACAGCGACAGTGTACTCACATACATAAAATAAATAAATCTTTAAAAAAATAATCCTAGCAATTATACTGTATCACCAACTCAGATAAGTAAGAGCTTTCCAAGAAGCAGACACTTGCTCAAACATCACTCTACTAATGCAGTGCCATTGGTAGTCACAAAGGTTCTTAGTGCCCTGAAACCACAGAGGAAGGAGAAAATTTTGAAAACTGATGTTGAAATGGTATATGGACCACTCTAGAATCTCTGAAGGAAAGCTTGTAAGAAAAGTAGATATTGGCCAAGTGATGGAGAGAGAGAGAGAGAGAGAGAGAGAGAGAGAGACTGTTACAGCTATGTAGGTGAAACATTGTTCAGTATCATCCAAGAGCATCCCTCAGTTAAACTACAACAACATGGTACCATGAATTGTGCTGATGACAGACAGGGAAAAGATCAAGTAGACCCAGAGAGGTATAGGTCAAGTTAAATAATTGTGTGGATGGAATGTATAAAACTTATTTATACTTACTTATTTTTATATTCTCTCTTCTAGAACCTTCTTTTATAAGGTTTTAGGAATTCTTTGCACAGCCTCAACATACAAGGAGAAGCCAAGAACATGATCATTGCTTCAATATCCAATAGAATAATTATGGGGCAAAGTAGATACACAGATCAGAATAAACAAGCCGTTAGAAATTTCTACACATACTGGCCTTTTGGTTCCTCTCATCCCAAGGACTGAGTCACACTTCAAAAACCTTGGTCTCTAAACCAACCTCCTCGTTCATACTTGGGAAAAATAAAGAACCAAAGAATTTGAAGTTCCTTGTGCAAAGTTCATCACAGGAGTTAGTGGCAGAATAGGAAATGAAAGCACCTTAACTGTCACTCCTCTGTTCTTTCAAGATAAACTTAATTCTATTTGCATAGCAAAATGAGCATGAGGTTCAAGGGTCCCCCAAGGTGACATTTAGGATAGAGACTGTTTCTTTTATTATGATAAGAAAAGACTTTAATAGAATTCAGTAATTTATTATTAAATAATTCAGAATCAATGCTAAGTATTGTATTCTATTCTAACTTTCATTCATTTTGATATTGAATTACCAGAAATGACAGCTCTTGGATCTTCTAACTTCTTGCTTCTGACAAGGGGGTTGGGGGGGGTGCACCAAAGACCTTCTCAGAGCTAGCATCAACTGACCAGACACACAGGCTGTAGAGATCAAAGTCCGACGGAGAGTCTCTCTCATTTTAAAAAGAAAAACTTAGATACTGTGCTTGCTTGTGAGGAGAGGCAGGAGTTTAGGGCCAAGGTAAGCTACAAGGTCAGAAACAGTTACACTGTAAAAGCAAGGAAGAGCTGAGGGTGGGTGCTTCTCAGTGTTGGAGCACTTGCTAAGCATGCCCAAGACCCTGGACTCAATCCACAACACAGCCAAAAACAAGCAATAGATAATCAAAGACAGAAAAAAAATGAAAATGAACTTCTCCTCCACTGAAAACCTATGAGGAAGAGAATATTTTTCACTCTCTGACCAACACAAAATGATGTGTGTTAGTTTAGACGTTAAGTGATTCAAAACACACACACACACACACACACACACACACACACACACACACACCATTTATTGAAATGTACAGGTATTGCAAGTCACCCTTATCAAGAAAGTTGGATCCTATGACTTGATGAAAATAAAGGTTATTAGAAGGGGAAAGTGCAGATATTTGCTCCTGATACAGAAAACTCTTAAGTCAAATATTGAGGTTAACCAAAGTTAAAGGTGGTCTGTTACTTATATGGATAGGTACCAATATTAGGACAAAACATTTTATGAAGAAGGTATCAAAGGCATTTTCTTTTCTACAGTTAAGGAGTTAATGCATTTGGAAAGGCAAGAGACTTTTTGTCATATAACAAAAATAACATGTGATGGCTTACAGAGACAATATAAATATATCTGAATTGGTGCTAGAACGTTATAACTGCAGACTTTAATGAAGATATTTAAGGGGCTGGGGATGTGGCTGAACTGTATAGTGCTCGTTCAGTATGTGGGAAGTCCGAAGTTCAGTCTCCAGCTCTTTATGAACTGGCTATGCGGGACTAACCTATAGTCCTAGCACTCGATAGGTAGACAAGAAAAGTAATTGTGCAAGGCTGTCCTTGGCTACATAGTGAACTTTTGGAAGCTAATTCATTAATTTTTAATCTTCTATTTAATTTCTATTCTGACAGGTATACTTATGTGCATGTTGTGTATGTATATGGTACAGGCAGGTGAGTCTACAGGCAAGCATATGGAGGCCAGAGGAAGATATTCCAAAGAAGGACATTGTCTTCCTCTATTGCTCTCTGCTTTCTTCCTTTAAGGATCTCTCGATGAGCCAGAAAGTGACCATTTTGACTAGGCTAGCTAGGCAGAAAACTTCCTGGGATTTGAGTTCCATCTACCTCTGTCTCCCAATGCTGAGGTTATAGGTCATGGTTACAATGGTTACAATCATTACAGGCTACACAGCCATGCCTAACTTTTCACATAGTGCTAGAGATTTGAATTCAAGCCTTTATGGTTACATACAAGCACTATTACCCACTGAATCATCTCTCCAGGGATGATTATTATTATTGCTTTCAGAACTCATGGCTGTCCTTGATTATGGTTAACATACAAGTCATGACAGCAAACTGGAGGCAATGTAGAGTCTCTCTCTTGAAAGTCCTGTCTCAGCTGGATTATACCTCCTGATTTAAACATCTACCTTAAAGGATGGCCTAGCAAAGGTATAGAGATGAATTTTTTAAACTGACCACATTCAAGCAGCCTTTTCCAAATTAACACAATGTGCACTGTGATACTCATGTGTGTCACCTACCTTACTCATTATCCAAAAAACTGAGACAGAACATGCAAAAGAGATCAATTGAGGAGTTACTTTAGAGAAATGCCTCACAACCTACAGATCATCCAAGTCAAACTTCTAAGAGAAATTACTTAACTGAGAAGTATCCCTACTTTAATACAGTCCCTAAATATGGCTTTGGTTTCTAAGTCCTACTGTATCAAATATCACTCCAATCACAGGCTAAGTGTTCCCTAGATTCTCTATCACAAGCTAAGTGTTCCCTAGATCCTCTATCACAGGCTAAGTGTTCCCTAGATCCTCTATCAAGGTCCTGTAAGTGAGTAGTCACTGCTGAGCAAAATAAAAACATTTCCATTAGAGCTGCTGAGTTGCCTACATTTTGCAACTCCAATTATTTCAACATATCTTTTGTCATTGTTTTCCAATGCTCTTGCTTTTTTATCAAGAGATCCTTACAAACTGTTCTCAATGCTTGTATTTCCTCTTTGCCTTTCTCAGTAGTAACTATTCTCTAAGATAGGTGCTCTCTGACGGAAGCTCTTCCTCATGAAGGATTTAAAGCTGTCATTCCCCAAAGCTAGGTATGCTTTTTGGCAGGGAAAATGAAGACTGTCCAGGCAGAGGTCTGAAACTCGATTTCTGCACAAGGAAACTCTTTCTTGAGCAGGAAGTACAATGTCCAACCACTTTCTACCTGGCTTGGCTCCAGGCACATGATGAATTGCAAAAATATAACATACAGAGGGAATATTTATGTGTCCTCCCCCTTAATCAGAGATACACAGTATTTTTTCTCCCATGTCACAAACATTGTAGCCACAATTTACAAGTACATGCACAAAGTTCTATTGATTTAAAGATGCATTTCTTTGATGTCCTTTGCCTTAACCTCATTTATAAAGCTGTTTTGCATTATTTCAAACTGTCAATGATTTGTGACTCATGAATATTCAAATCCAATTTGCACTTATCTTTTTGGTATGCATGCTTCCTTTCAATTTGTCCCTACACGTGCCCTTTTGTTTTGTATTTATTTGTTTATTGTTTTATTGAAATAATACAATTTTTAAAGCATAGTAAGTCCATTAAAAAACAAAAGGAGTGATTAGTGATTGATTCTTGGTTCCAGCCTACCATCTCTGCGTTGCAACTCAAAAGTCCATTCATTCCAACAATCTGTCTTTGATATTAAAAATAGCATACACTTGCTGATTGATGTCAATTTTGGTGGTGCTGGTGGGGGGGGCAGTTTTGCTGAACTTTGCACGTCTGTCTTAGAGTCAAAGAATTTGTAGATGAGCCCGAGCATTACAAAATAGAAAGAAAGGATTATTTGTTGGAGAAAAACAAAAAGTTCCAGCTGAATGAGGCTCTTCATGTCAGTGCGGATAAACTTTTCCACTTACGTGTGGAATGCACGAAACGAGACCTAAGAGGACTACACATCCCTTTTAAAAGTCTCAGACGGTGATAGCTGGAGGAGACACCCAGGCCTGGGTATTGCAGGTTGTCAGTGATGATTGACGCTCTCCAACTGCAGCACAGGGAGCCACCTGCCTAAGTAACAAGCAGCTTCTTTCTTGCAAAACCTGTTTGAGGACAAACGGAAAGTGTTGTATGACCAAAAAAAAAAAAATGGAGTTAAGAACATCTCTTTCATAACTGATTTCTGGACTCGGTCATGATTTCTAAGAAAATCCAAGCAACTAAATGTCCCACGCTGCCAAAATATAGATGCAAATATAGAAATCTCTTTTATGCCAGTAGCTACAATAGAAAACTAATAGGTTTGCAATGCAATATTGTGTGTGTGTGTGTGTAGTTCAGAAGACAATGTTAGGTGTCAGTCCTCATCTTGCAGCTTGTTTGAGAAAGGGTCTGCAGCTGTCTCCACACGGCACAAGTGAGGCTAGCTGGCCAAAGATCTGCTCATTCCTCTCTTCTTGTCATAAGAACACCGGGATTACAAATGTGATACTGTATCAGGCTTTATTTCAGGCTAGCAGTCTGAACTCAGATCTTCAAACTTCAAGTGCTTCCCCACTGAGTGGTCTCCCCAGCTCTCATGCTCAATTTATAGTCTCACATTTAACTAGTGGAGTTTCATTGTAGAGATTCACACATCTCCTCACTACTCATTTACCTTTTAAAATTTTTCTTATTGTTTCTCAGTTAGAAATATTCCCTGGGTAAAATTGAATCATTCCAAAAGTTGCTAATCTTTTCTATAATGATTTTAAAATACACTTTATTTTTAATTTGTGTGTGTGTGTGTGTGTGTGTGTGTGTGTGTGTGTGTACAAATGCTGGCAGAGGTCAGAGGAGGGTATCAGATCCTTGTAGATGGAGTTATAGGTGATTGTGAGTCTGGTGTAGATGCAGAGAACTGTACTCAAGCCCTTAGTAAGACCAGCATGTGATCAGAATTGCTGAAAATCCCTCCAGCTCCTTGCTTTGTTTTTTATCACAAGGAAATATTTTGCTACTATAGCTTATTCCCATTTATACCAATACCCTTTGTCTAAAAATGTTCATAATGTTTTCTTGACTTTATCTCTTTCAATATGATTGCTGATATCATTATTATGCCCCTAATTTGAAAATCAAATATCATAGATCCATCCTATTACCTCAAACTACCTTTGAGTCTACTGTAACAGGATGTGTAACTAAACGATTCATTACCTACAGCCTGATTTCTGACATATAAATGCAAACATTTCCTACTGGGAGGTAGGAAACTTCTAAAGACAAGGATTCTAGTATTATGATCCCTTGTTCTAATATACTCTTGCTAACTTGATGTGTAAATCAGAGCTCTGACTTAGAAAAGCTGAATCATGGGGTCTGGGAAATGGGGTGGAGGGGTACCTTACATTGTTATGAAAATCAATTGAGATTATTCAAATGCAAAATTTAGCATACTGACTGGCACCTGGTCAATGTTCACCACAGAACAGCTGTCTCTAAAGTTTTGTTGTTTTTGTTTTTTTTTAACCAGAAACTGTGCCTAGACTCTAGTAAATTGTAATTTAGAATGAACAAAATTTGTCTTCTTAAAATCTATCCCAAGCCTCCGCTGTGTGTCATTAATACAACTAAAGCAAATGCCCTACTCCAGGCAAAGCCCTTCCTACTCTTGGGACTCTGGTGAAGCCTTCCACAAAATCAAGAGAAGTTTGCTGAAGCTTGCTCTGTCTCTCTGTTTCTCTGTCTCTGTCTCTCTCTGTATATAAATATACATGTGTGTGTGTGTGTGTGTGTGTGTGTCTTTATCTCTCTGTATCTCTATCCCTGTATCTCTATCTTGATCTCATTCACTTTCTTTCTGTCTCTGTCTTTCTCACTCTATCATTTATCATGTATTTATCTACCTATCTCTACCTCTTACTTTTCCTCTCTCTCCATCTCACTACCCCTATCATTTGTCAACTATCATCCATTGTCTATTTAACTATCATTCATCTATCTATCTATCTATCTATCTATCTATCTATCACCTATCTATTGATCTATCTCTCAGTCTTTATTGCTCTGTCTCTCTTTGTCTCTGCCTCTTTCACACTACCATTTTTCATCTATCCATCCACCCATCCATCATTCTTTATCTTTCTGTCTCTGTCTCCCCCCACCTCTGTCTGTATCTCTTTCTCCTCTCCCCCAGCTCTCTCTGTCTCTAACAATAGCACCCAACTACAGCATCCAGAGGAAGAGAAACACTTCCTCCCAGTGTAGTTACAGGAAAATTGAAGCCTCAAACCTACTGTAGCTACCTAGCTTCCAGTCCAAGGATAAACCTGATACGTAGAGGTCAATGCTAAGAGAACAGATGGGAAGGAGGCAACACCTGCTTCAGCTCTTATCAATGAATAACTTTTTTCCATTATGGCTTAAGCGAATCAGGATTTTCTATTCCTGGAAGCCAAAAAATATTCTAAGTGATCCAGGGAGGCAACCTGAAGAGCATCCAGTACATGAGTTTCTGTGCGAGTGTAAAGAGGCAGTACCCGCTTCAGCCTCTACCGTGAGCATCTCCACAGCCACATCTCCACATCTAGGAGCATCTCTGCAGCCATGTTGTCACAAAGTGCATGTCTTTCTGAAATAGAATATAACATTCCAGGCAGACCCTTCAAGATCTCCCCAACCTAACATCTCACAGAACTCAAATGTCCTACCTGTCTTTGTAGAGGTGGATTTCAAGGCAAAGGGTGAATTCATAGCCACTTCTGCCATGATTCTGTCACCTGGTATCAGACCACAGTCCAAAGGCGCTTAGCATTCATCATCTACATAAGTCTTCGTAGTCTTCTTGAAGTCACAACTCAAAGAAAAATGACCGCACACTGAAGGCATTTTTTTTAATTGTTGTTTCAGAGTTCCCTGTTTTTATTTCCAACTGCTGAACATAATCATCAATATATAACTTTAAGATATGTGAAGGTTCTCAAGTATAATCTTCCATCAATATAAAAAGAACAAACCAAGCTTGCTTTATATTTTAGGAACCTAGATAATGGGCTGAATGGTCAAAATAAGAAACACTCAACTAAGTCAGACAATGAATTTTTTCCATAATGCTGAAGCAATTTATATATTCCTCTACCCTGTGAGCCCCAAGCTATCTATGATTTAATCTTCTGTAGAGTTCTCAGAGCTACAGAAACAGTATGCCTTTGAACAGTCAGTAAAGCAGAGACCAGGTGGTTCTCTATTGTCTAAAATGCATAGAACCACAGGTCTGGAAACACTCTTTGATATTATCTAAGGGGCCAGCCACAGGTAATTCCAGAGCCCTGCCTAGGTTCATACCACAAGAGGCAAGTCATCTTCATCTGACCCCCAGGCTTTTTCTTTTTAGTATCTGCTTCTTAGGTACAGTAGCTTTCTTTTTAGTATCTAGTGCTTAGGTATAGTAGCTCTTCAAATTTGCATGAATGAACACATTAAAAAATGTAATACGTGGGGTAAGTTGTTGGTGTTTAGTTTATCTCTGTGAGAAACTGCCTATTCCATAAGGTTCAGCTTTATGGTTTGATTTTTTGTTTATTTGTTTGTTTTTGTTTTTTTGTCTTTAACTCTTTTAAGGTGTAGAAAGTGAAGTCACTGGTCTTTTTTGTAAACAGAATCCTACTAGCCATAGAGTATTAAACTAAAATACATAATAGACATTTAAAATATAGCATTAGTAGACTAATATGCTTCAGCATTCAAATAGTTAAAAACCAATAAGACATGAACAAATTAATATAAAATAAGTTACATAATAGAACATGACAAAAAAGAAGATTAGATTTGGGTTGTTGGCTAATAATTCTTAAAGAAACTGAAAGAGGGATTAAGAATCTTTCTTTGAAAGTATTCCAGTGTTATTTTGGAAGGGAACACTATCATATTTTTAAGAAACCGATCATTTTAATCAGATATTTTTTGTATAAGAACAAACTGGGGGAGAAAATCTTCCTCCTTTGTGTGAAGATAACAAAATCCTGTTACCAAAATTAGGCAAAGATGAATCTTTTTAATGGTAAAGAAAAGAGAAAAGGAGAAATGACTAGCTCCTTTCTCACAGCAACAAACATTTAAAACTCAGAAGAAAAATAGTATTAGCCAAATCTAGTTATGCAATACAGTACCATAATCAACTCATAGATCCAGTCCAGATACATAGGTGTAGCCTAATATTGAAAAGGTTGGAAGAACAATATCACAATAAGAGTAGAAGAAAAGTAACTTATTACATGAAGAAGAATAAACTGACAAGATTTAACATTCATTTAAAACATTAAGATCTTAGTAAATTGGGCATGGAGTGAGGGTGAAATTCCTCAGTCTGATTAAGATCCTTATCAGCTGTAGTAAATAGCATTTGTAATGGAGAAAAGGGAGGGATGAGATAATGATGTGTTCTATGTAGGAATTCCTCTCTTCAGACTTGTCCTGGAGATCTGGTCCTAGATAAGGAGAGAAGAAAAAGAGGATGGGTGAGGGGAAGGGGTGGGGGAAAATCAAAAGAAAGAAAATCAGAAAGAAGAAAGGAAAAAAGAAAAGAAAAAAAGAAAGAAAGAAAGAGGAAGGAAGGATGGAAGAGTCATTGTATGTAGACAATAATACTAATATTTGCACAAACTGAATACCCAGGGAATAGAATTTACAGACAAACTGATATTAGAAAGGTAACTGAAAGATTACTAAGGAAGCAATGGAGTTGGCATGTTGATTGTATAGGAAATATACTGTGCTTTTATACATAAAAATAAAATCCTCTATTGGCAATATAATAAGTCAAATGAAAAGAAAAAGCAATTAGGAGTTAAATAATTTCTTAGAGTCTATTTTTATAACCTAAGAAGACAAACAATTTTTTATATAAGACAGAACAACATAAGCCATATGAAAATATGTAGATGTATTAATCTGTAGTAACATTTAACAGTTAAGTTCATCAAAACATTTTTCACTTAAAGAAGAGGAGGAGAAGGAGCAGGAGGGGGAAAAGGAAAATTGGCAAAAGTGGTAGAAGGTATTTTTGACATAGAATTTGTAAAACTGTTAATAAAAAGAAACATCAGTGTAGAGATGGAGAAAATGCACAAATAATAGATCTTACAGAGGAGCAATGTTGAGTCAGAAGAAAGTATTAATGACTTAGGAAATGAGTGTTTAAAGCCACAATGAATACCTCTCTCACTGGGAAAAAGATAAAAAGAAGGGACCCAGAGATGGAGATGAAGAAAAAGAAGAACAAAGTGTTGTTAAAGAGGAAGATGTGAGCAGATATATAACGTATAAATGTTTGTGTTATGCATTATTGCCAGTAAAATAATTAATGCAATCATCTAGAAATTGATTATTCTACCTTGGAAAGGGGCATATTCCAATATCCAGAATCAGACAGTGCAAAGCTCAGTTTCACTGAGTTTATGAAAATCTTTGCATATGAACTTTTTTTTTTTTTTTTTTTTTGGTTTTTCGAGACTCTCTGTATAGCCCTGGCTGTCCTGGAACTCGCTCTGTAGACCAGGCTGGCCTCGAACTCAGAAATCCACCTGTCTCTGCCTCCCAAGTGCTAGGATTAAAGGCGTGCGCCACCACCACCCGGCGCATATGAACTTTAACAGGCCTGTACCAGAATGCTTACAGCAGAACTCTTTATAATAGTATCAATAACAAAATGGCAACAGCCCAAAGAGGGAAAGATAAATAAATTGTGCTATTTTTACACAATTAAATGCCAAGAAGAAACCAAAAATGACTGAAGTTTAAGGTAAAGACTCTCTTGGGGGATATCTCAAAACACTCAGAATGTGAGAGATTCTTGGAGATGTTGATTTAAATATGTGTGTAGCCTTCAGCCCTTTTTTTTTTAATTCTAGGAAATTAATTCTGATTTTGAAGAAATAACAAACAAATAAACAAACAATTACTTCATTCCCAAAGATGGTTATTACAAGAACTTACATAAAAACAGATACATATAAAATATGTATCTATATAAATCATACTTCCATATTTATTGACTGCTAGCTTTCCATTACTGTAACAAATTACCTCAAACACTTAATTTACAAGAGGGATGGCACACTTTTAGCTTACAGTTTTTTTCAATTTTATTTTTCAAATTTAGCAACTCTATTCCTTTTCTCCTATAGCAAAGCAGTAGTGTATCAAGGCATGAATACATGGCAGAAGAAAACCATTCTTCTAGGAAAATAATAAAGAATGGAATAAAGGTTTGGAATTTTCATCATTTCCCTCAAGAGATCCCCAATAACATGCCACCTTCCCATTAGGCTCAGTTCTTCAAGGTCTCATTACCTCCCAGTAGGGCCATCCCAGGGATTAGCACATGGAATCTTGAAGGACATTCAAGTTTCAGTCGAAGTTTGAAACACTTCTTTATATGAAAGACACTACACTAGAAAAAAAAGTAAAAACACCATTGACTGGCATTTAAAACAGTAACATTACAGGGTCTGGAGAAATGGCTCAACAGTTAAGAGCACTTGCTGTTTCTGGAGACGACCTGGGTTAGGTTTCCAGCACTCACGTGACAGTTTACAACCTTCTGTATCTCCAGTTCCAAGGAATCCAATGCCATCTTCTGACTTCCATGGACACCAGGTATGTATTTTGTGTACAGATTTCTCACACATAAACCAAAATAAACAAAGCTTAAAAAATTAAGTAACTCAAAAATAGTAATATCACAAGGAAGAGGACAAGAATATGGAGATAATGGTTGGATGAAAAGGTGCTGTTGAGATGGCTCAGTAGGTAAAAGCACTTACCACCAAGCTTGAGGACCTGAGTTTAATTGCCAGGACCTACCTAATGTGAAGTGAAAACTGACTTCAGCAAGTTGTACTCTGATCTTCATACAGGTGCTGTGGCATATCCTCTACCACCCACCACACACACACACACGCACACACACACACACACACACACACACACACACACACACACACAAAATAAATAAATAAATAAATATCATTTAATTTTTTAATAAAAGAAAATATAATTATATACAGTAGGAGATATGCTTCTTAGTGCTTTATTGAGTAGGAGACAAGCAAATCAACTATTTCTTATGAATTGGCAGAAACTACTAAAAAACGAAAAGACACAATGAGTCACAATGATGAAAGAATAGTAAGTTGTAAGAGAGGATGAGGACATACAAGACAGAGTAGGAGAAAGAAAATCCCAACTCTATACACTAAAGAGACTAAGTGATGATTTAAGTTCCAGGTTGTAGAGATAATTGTTGGTAGCTAAAATAGAAGAACACATGCATAACACATATGGACATATATGCACACTTAATCAATGTGCAATTAATGACTGAAGATGGCTTTTGAGATGTGAGATGGGGAAAGTCAGAGGAGCAAGCTGAGACAACTAAGGCCGGTGGACAAAAACAGCAGAAGTGAGTACTTACCAGGGTTCTATTACTTTGAGATCTAGACGTCTGTGGACAATCACTTGAGTTTGGTGGCACCGTTGAGGCAAAGCAAGTCAGACTTAGACATCACTCACAGCTAAGATGGAAGTGATCAATTTTGTAAAGAATATGTAGAAAGAACTAATTCAGATTGTGTTATTTTTATTAACATGTATAATTGTGTATGAATGCATCCTGAATTCAGAAATAAACAGCCTTGTTTCATAATTCTTCTCCAAGCATAAGTTTCAAATCATTTTCTAAGCTATATCCTTATATCTGTGCTGAGCTTAGCCCAACTTACTATATAAATAAGACCTAATTGGTAGAGTACGCTAATGCAATCTTTTTGTAAGGTGACATTTTCCACGGAGTCTGTGTATAATATCACCTTTTAAATTTAGCCCGGTTTTCCTATTATACACTCTAGTCACCAAGGGAAACATTATTTAAATTTTTCTTAGTTCCACATATACCCCAGCCAACCTGCTGCAATAGAGTAAAACTGCAATATTACACTTTTATTTTATTTTATTACTAATACTTAGGTTAGTAAAAAGCTAAATATTAATAAGTTGATATCACTGATAATTTGGAAGGATTTAGAAGACTACATTGTAGTTGGGTGGAGAGGTACTTCTCCTTGCTTAGATCTTTCCCAAGAAGCCTCCTACACTCTCATTTTCCCTAAGCAGCCTCTTCTTCAATGTTCCCGTAGCAGCCTTGCTGTGTTTCTACCTTGCTTCTTATACACCTGCCTCTATTTCCCTTTATGAGCCTATTGAATCCAAATACATCTAATCACTCTTTATATGTCAACACCTATAAGTGTCCTTGAGAAACAAGGAAACTCAGCATTTCTTTGAATGGTTGCATTAAAACAGGAATGAATGAGTAAATAATTTCCATCACCTTATTAGTGTGATCAAATTGTCCCATGTCTATGGGCTAGGATTTGGTGCTGTGTTCCTTAGAGGCGTTCATAGCACACCATTGTGTTCTAAATAATTATGAAGTTTCGATGTAAACCATGCTGCTAATCTCCAATTCAGCCTTATGATGCTGTATCTTATATGTATCTTATATGCTGTATCTTATATGACTGGAACACATTATTACGCTCCCTGGTAGAACTTTCAATTTGTGCTCATAAATTTGTTTTTAACCTGTCAAGTATGCATCTCTTGCCCTGTTGCACACTTGTTCTATCCATTGTGAAATCACTGGGTTTTAAATTACCAAGACATACTTTATTTCATCAGTAATTTAGTAGAAACAAATCTGGTAATTGGAAAGTGTTGTCTCATGTGCCTCTGACCTTAGCTCATCTGCTCCTTTCTCTACATCTAATATCTACGAAAAAAGGACCCCCCCCCGCATGTACTACTCAACAAAACATTATGTAAGAAGCAGTGATATTGGGGCCACAGTCCAGAGATTTGGTCCCTGGGTTATTACTGCTTTGAGTTAATTAGGCCTAGAATGCATTAATTGCATGCTCTGGGGCTTAATTTCCTCACATTTCCTTATATAAAATAAGAAAGTTGTACCAAATAATGGTTGTAAAATAAACATAGTATCTTATTTATTAAAGTTTTGCTAAATGCGAGGTATGTATGTATATATATATATATATATATATATATATATATATATATATACCCTAACTGGGTAATTTGAGAACTTCATTAAAAAAAAAAGAATTAGAGTTAAAAGCTATGAGCAGGGTTTTAAGTAAGTCACAAGTGGAAGTACAGTGCCCCAAAGACAGAAGACATGGTTACCTGAACCCAGAAAGAGAATTATGAGGAGAGGCTTGATATGCAACCAGCCCACTGGGACCCTAGGAATCAACAGCCAAACCAAACTTGACCTATTCTGGACATGCTAAACAGGAAAGCATGTCTACTGTAGAATTCTGAAACCATTCATGCCAGAAAACTAGAAGAGCTAAGTAAAGAGAGTGTTGAGGAACCAACATAAGCTGTCCGGCAATGTCAGATATTGTCAGGATTTCTTGCCTGTAGGCATAGATTTTTAAAAAACAACTTTTAATAAGGGTTTACAAATGCTTCAACCCCCCTTCTAATTTGCTGTCCAAAGATAGGGGAGAAGAGATGGCAAAAAGGACGCAGGGATGGGACCTGTTTAGAAGTAGTTTCTTGAGGTGATTCCAACCTCCATTCTAGGATACCAGCATTCCAGTTCAGTAGTGTCACCAAATGTGAATCAGCAGCTATGGCACGACCCAGCAGAAACAGCCAGGCCTCCACCGAATTGGCAGGAGTCAGTAGGAGCGACCAGGTCCAGTAGGGATGATAGAAGTTATCTGCTGTGCCCCTCTTAACAAAGTGAAGAGGTAGACTGAGACCAACAAAGCGTTGCAAAGCGAGCTATGCAAGCATGCAGTCACTGTCTGTTGAGTCTCCAAACATCACGTGTCCCCCTAGGGGTCTTGCCTCAGCAAAATACACATGAGACTGTATCAGGAAAACACCATGTGGGTTGAATCTGCACCCAACATATCCAGAAACTTCCCTTCACTTGCTTCAGGTTATTGATATCAAAAGCATTAGAAAGTGACATGAAACAGACATATAAAGACAAATATGGAAGCTTATCTAAGATGTTTTTGCACAGCAAAGGAAACAACTTGCAGAATTTCCTATCTCATCCTCCCTCCCCCTGCTTCTATGAGGGTGCTTCCCGATCCTACCCACCCACTCCCACCTCCCTTCCCTGGCATTCCCCTACACTCGGTCAACGAACCTTCACAGGACCAAGGGCTTCTTTTCCCAGTGATGCCTGACAAGGCCATCTTCTGCTACATATGTGGATGGAGCCATGGGTTCCTTCATGTGTACTCCTTGGTTGATGGCTTAGTCCCTGGGAGTTCTGTGGGATCTGGTTGATTGATATTGTTGGTCTTCCTATGGGGCTACAAACCCCTTCGGCTCCTTCAGTCCTTTCTCTAACTCATCCACTGCGGACCCTGTGCTCAGTCCAATGGTTGGCTGTGAGCATCCACCTCTGTATTTGTCAGGCTCTGGCAGAGCCTCTCAGGAGACAGCTATATCAAATACTGACTTCTTAGGGAAGATTCACACACTACTACAACAGTGGCATGATTGATATGGTGTAACCAACAACTTTATGATTTTATTTGAGGCCTGCTCTACACAAAGGAAATGTAAGGCTGTTACTGTAAACCTGGTTAAAAACCCACAGCTGGAGTGGTTGTGGAGACCAGAAGGGAATCTATTGTTACTTTCCTAAGTTGCCCTGTTGTCAAACCAGAAGCTGGACTGCTCTCAGCCTTAGGGAGAGAAGCCTCTCTTCTAGTGAGCCAGTGATCAATGAGGAGACTCATAACTGGTCAAAATGCTAAGAATAAATGACTAAGTGTTCAGCCCTAAGGGAACTGAACTCCTATATCAGCACCCCCACACACATACATATACATATGCCAAAAGCTTGGAGAACATTTGGGACAAGGGGATAGAGAGAATGTAGAGCCAGATAATGGAGAATGTGCCATGAAATGCTGTCTTCTGTATTTGACTACTGCACTCATGAATTCACAGCAGCTGTGGAGACTTGCACAAGATCGAGCCAGTCAAAATTTCAGCACAGATGTTAGGGAGGCTCACAACTTGCCACTCCTAGATGGCAGCTGTTGAGAGCTAGTGGCTACTGTGAGAGGGTCCTTTTTCATTGGTAATGTGATCATTGGTAGGTTACCTATGTTCTAGTAGATGGTCCTATATCCATAGGCAGTCACTAATTGAATTCAGTAAGGTATAAGAGAGAGAGAGAGAGAGAGAGAGAGAGAGAGAGAGAGAGAGAGAGAGAGAGAGAGAGAAACGAAGGAAGGAAGGAAGAAAGGAAGAAAAAAATGAAGTTGGGAGAGATAATGTTGGGAGAGGTCTACAGGGAGTTTAGATGAGGAAGTGGGGTAGATATCATCAAGAGAGAGTATTCACTCCTATAAAAGTTTCAAATAATAAATTTAAGAATATTATTAAAAGTTTGGGGAGCTGGTGAGATGGCTCAGCAGTTAAGAGCACTAACTGTTCTTCCAGAGGTTCTGAGTTCAATTCCCAGGAAACACATGGTGGCTCACAACCATCTGTAATGAGATATGACATGACACCCTCTTCTGGTGTGTCTGAAGACAGCTACAGTATACACATAAATAAAATAAATCTTAAAAAAAAAAAGTTTGGCATGGTGGTGTGCTCCTTTAATCCTAGCTCTGGGGAGGCAGAGACAGGAATATTTCTGAGTTCATGCAATTCTGACACTAGGCATCTATGCAAAAGAAATTAAATCATTAGATCAGAGCCATTGGGTTTCTATACTCCCTTATTTACTACAGTTCTAGTCACAACTTCCTGACTTCTGTTGTCAAATCAATATGAGACCCTACAAAGTGGCAATATGTGTGTGTGTGTGTGTGTGTTTATGTGTGTGTATGTGAACAGTATGCCACCATAAAAGAAAAATGAAGTTTTGTCATTTGTAACAACATATAAGGAACTGGAGATCATTATGTTACATGAAACAAGGCAGATACAAATCAATAAATATTACATGATGTGAAAATAAAAAGCTGGTCTCATCCAAGAATGGAGAGGAATAGTAATCTCTGGAAACTAAAGAGAGCAAAGAGAAAGGTTGTGGAAAGAAAACCAAAGCTGAAGTGGAAATCTGCTTCAGCAAAACTTGCTCTCACAAGACAGTCTCCAGAAAAACATCACATGACACAACTGAGTTTCCAACAAAGCCAGAAATTCCTACTTCACACAGTGCAGTTAGAGGGAACTCATCCTGGTTGTCTATAGCACAGTACAGTAAGTTATGGGTTTCAACAATCTGTGATACTTTTCAAAGCAGCTAGAAGAATAGGAAAGTTTTTAGCATTCAGAAATGATTAATATTTGATGATATGGAAGTGCTGTTTGCCCTGATTTGACCATCACACATTGTAGATATATATTAAGTCACAGTACTGACTCCCATAAGGATGTACAAATGTTAAGCCTCAATTTGAAGAAAGAGCTTGGATGACTTACAAAAATACAACAACTGGGACAGACCCAGGACCTGCCTCCAGGTCACACTTGAGTCCCCTCACTTCCTCCAGATCTTTTTTGTTTTGGGGTTCCAAAAGTCCTCAGAAGGGATAGATTCTTTCAGCCTAGGAGGTGCTTGAATGAGACGGAGATGTGAGGTTTGCCTCATATACCTTGGAACAGTTAGTAATTTATGTGAACATTCTTCCCATTCCTGGGCTGTGGCTTGCCTCTTAACACTTAATCTGACTTATAATCACAAATGAGATGCTTGTAGGGACAAAGGTAGGGAACTATGTTTTTACTTTTTTTTTTAAATCTTCTTTCAATGGTGATCTCCAAATTAAGAACTTTTAATTCGGAGGACGCTCCATCTTCAAGAGACAGTCTAGTATATAACAGCACCCACCCTCTTATTTGAGGGCTTGCTTTCTGCCATTTTAATTACTCACGGTCAACCACAGTCCCAAGACATGAAATGAGAAAGTCAGGAACTAAATGATTCATAAGTATTAAGAATTTTTGCTACAGCATATTTTTTTATAATTTCTCTCTTTTGTTATTGCTGTCACTTTCTATCAGTGTTTAATTTATAAATTAATCTTTATTGTAGATAAGTATGTAGAAGAAAAAGCATACCAAACAGAGTTCAACACTGTTCCTGGCTTCAGGTATCCATGGGGCATCCTAGAATATGTCCGACAGCTAAGGGGCTATAGCATAGCTTTGTTCTCTATTGGGGTGGGGATGAGTATGGAGTAGGCATACTAACTACATCAGAATGAAGCCCAAGACTATGCTCAACGTGTTCAAGGAGACTGAGGAAGAAATGGAAAGAATGCAAGATGTTTAAATGCAATAAAACCAGAAATGACTTTCAAGCAAATTCTCCAACATCCTTATGAAAGCCGTTAAGATAAGCAAAGGAAATTCTCAGAATAAGTAATCATACATTGTTAATTACTCTTCATTCAAGAATTAAATTTGCTGAAGAGGAAAGACTTAGTAATTATCTGAGGTCAAGGGGCCCATCCCTTATCTGTCTGCTTCTCTGTCAAATAGAGATAAAAAGTTCCACTGAGTTCTTTTAGTCATGGGAAGCTTCCAGTACAAGCACTTTCTGACCCACAAACAAGTTGTGGTTTGGTGCAGTCTGGAATGTGACACAAATCTTCTAAAAGCCCAAGCGCAGCTACGGTTTTATTAGCCTTTTGACCAGTTCAATCCAGAATCCAGAGTTACAAACAGACAACCATTGAACTGAGTACAGGGTCCCCAATGAAGGAGCTAGAAAAAAGGACCCAAGGAGCTGAAGGAGTTTACAGCGCCATAGGAAGAGCAGCAATATGAACCACCCAGTACTCCCAGAGCTCCCAGGGACTAAACCACCAACCAAAGAATATACATGGAGGGACCCATGGCTCCAGATGCATATGCAGCAGAGGATGGCCTTGTTGGACATCAAAGGGAGGAGAGGCCCTTGGTCCTGAGAAGGCTAGATGCCCCAGTATAGGGGAATGCCAGGACAGGGAAGCAGGAGTGGGTGGATTGGTGAGCAGGGGGGAGGGGGGATCGGTTAAGGGGTTTTGGCGGGGGTGGGGGGACCAGGAAAGGGGACAACATTTGAAATGTAAATAATGAATATATCTAATTTTAAAAAAAGAGAGTTACAAACAGATTTCCTGGGAGGGATCACAACCAGCAGTACGACTGGGGACTACTAGCTATCTGCCCAGGTCAGTACATGAGCTTGGCTTGTTCTAGATACCTCTGAGTGGTTACAGTCCAGCATCATGGATGGATCTGAGCCAAGAGTGGCCATGAGGAACAGGGCTAGGATGATTAATGACTCACCTTGAATGCCTATCCTGTCTCCTGTTTGTTCTTAGATCAGAGTGGAGATAAACAGTGAAAGAGTTACACTTTCATTTCATTGTCTCAAATACTTTCAAATTTTGACAAAATATCTGCCCACAAGCAATGAGATGCTCTGAGTTAGCAGGGTAATTTATATTTCTTCTCAAAGAGTGTCTCCATAGGTAGATCAGGCCAAACAGAAGTCTAAGGAGTTGAAATTTCTGCTGTAATTTGTTGGTTAGTAGAGAACTGAGGAATTGGCCCCTCAGAGGAAATTGCCCCCAAACCCTGCCCACAGGACATCTTTTTCCCAGAACAGTGAATTTCCTGCAATTGAAAAGGCAAGACTTTGCAAATTGTTTGAAAATAGTCAGAGCTTCTGCAGGTCTTGGAGTTGGTGAAAATCAGCTTGGGTAGAATAAGGTGAATTTTAGGTATCTGTGGAGAACTGGTGCCAAGAAATCTCCACTTCAATCCTAGGATTGAGGGAGCCAGAGAGGTCAAGGGCACCACAAAAAAACCTACAGTCACCTAAACTGGGCCCATGGGGGTTCACAGAAACTGAACCGCCAACCAAAAAGCATGCAGGGACTGGACCTATGACATTTGTAGAAGACATGCAGCTATGTCTCCACGTGGTCCTCTAACAATTGGGGTGGGGGTTGTTTCTGACTCTGTGGCCTGCCATTGGATCCCCTTCCCCTAGCTGGACTAGATTATTGGGCCAGCCTCAAGGTAGAGGATGTGCTTAGTCCTGCTGTGACTTGATGTGCCAGAGCCAGTTGGTACCCTTGGGGGACTTCCCCTTCTTGGAGGAGAAGGGGAAGGGGGAATAGGAGAAGAGATTTGTGAGGGAGGGACTGGGAGGAGAGGAGGGAGAGGAGCTAAGATTCCAGATGTAAAGTGATACATAAAAAAAATTAGAGAATGAATGAAAGAGAGAAAGAAAGGAAAGAAGGAAGAGGAAGGAAGGAAGGAAAGAAAAAAGGAAAAAAGGAAGAAGGAAAGAAGGAATCCCTTTTTCAAACAGGCCCTGTGTGTGTGAAAGTCAACTGCTGTAGGAGAGCCTAGAAGAGGCTTGAACTCACAAAGATGAAGAGCTTCAAACTTACCCCAAATTAGTTTTAATTTAGTCATTTGTTTCCTTGTTTCCTCAAACTTGAAGAAGGCGTGGTTAACTTAAATAGAAGCAAAGAAAAAAGTAATGTCTAATACACACCCTTTAGGGTAACCCGATGTGATGTGATACAGTAAGGTGTGGTATGGTGGTGGTGGTGGTGGGGTGTGTGTGTGTGTGAGTGTGTGTGTGTGTGTGTGTGTGTGTGAGTGTGTGTATGTGTGTGTGTGTGTTTGGGGGTCCTCGGCCCTTAGCCTCTTGTTGTTGCTTTGTTTACACGAAGTTAACCCGGAGGAGCTGAGAGAATGACAGTAAAGACGAAGGAGATTATTTTAATTTCGAAAAATAAAAGTAAAGCTCTCTCTCTTTAGGGTCAGGCAATCCTGCCTACAGATTTGGAAATGAAAGCGCTCAGGAGAGGGAGGAGGGGGAGGCCCGGCAGCAGCGGAGATCGCTGTCTGTAACTGAAGGGGCTCTGGTGAATTTCAGGTTCGGATTAGTGACGACTCAGAAGTTTCGGCGGCGTGTGGGGGAGGGAAGTTTGCCAAGGTCTCTGAACTCGCTGGAGAGAGAGCAGCGCCGGGCGTACCCGAAGCCCCAGTCCCGGCAAGGCCAACAGCGCGGTCTCACCCCGCCTCTAGCCTGACTTTGTCAGCGATCATAAAATGGGAATTGATCATTCGAGCCACCATTGATTAGGGAAGAATGCTTACTGCAGCAGCAGGGGAAAGGTTAAGAGGAAATTGACCTTCTCCGTAGGTGACATAAAGTCATTAGGTAAATGAGATATTCACACTGGAGTTTTAAAAGGTCATGCTCAATTTTTATTTGCAGCCTGAAAAGTCAAGCTGGAGCTCCGGCTTAGGATAGGGACTTCCACTCCTAGGGACCAGGGCACCGATCAGAATGAAGTCCTGCTGCGCCGGCCAGAGGCGAAAGTGGGATGTGGATTGTAATCTGGAAGAATTCGGCTGGACTCCGCGCGAGCGGGTCCTGGCGGCCACAGCTTTGGACCTGCTGCTCGACCCGAGCGCGTCCTGAGTGTGAGATGCGCTCCCACCGCCCAGTATTCCCACCGCCACAGCGTGCAAAAGGATCTCTGGCCAAAGCCGACCTCTCAGCATCCGCAACACCTCCCTTTCCCTCGCCCACCACGTCCTACACAGTGAAAGTGTTTTGTTGTTGTTGATGTTGTTGTTGTTGAAAAGGAGAGAGTGAGAGAGATATTTATGCACATATTTATCCCTCTAATTATAGGAATTAATCCTCTTATGACTAAAAGGTAACGTGGAAGGACGTCCTTTTGATGTGGAAAAGCACCATTTGTGACTCACATTCAGACTGATTAAGGAATAATTGTTGTTAAACGCTTTGCAAGAGGAAAGTGTTTAATTGAGGGGCATTCGTAATTTTACGGCTTAGTGCAAAATTAAACGTAATTAAAAACTCAGAAATTCCAACTGATTTTCCAATTATTTTTATTGTCTGAGCTAATTGTTACACAAGGGTATCACTTCTCCCCAAAGGCATTGGGAGAGAGAGGTGGGCGGTGGGAGGCAATCATACCTTGTCCAAATATTCTCCAACGTCCAGAAAGACCTCCTGGGTTGCACCTTACCTCCCCAACCCCTGCTTGGGGTCCCGGGCGCCGCCCCGCCCATCCCTTGGCAATTATGCTTTGCAGGCACTCTCCCCTCGCTCCGAGTTCCGCCAACACCTTGAGATGTGAGAAAGTGATGGCAGCTCTCTTCTGAAGATCATTACGGCAAACCTGGAAGTATCTGGAGAAGGTCGATGACTATCTTCAAGTAACACTTGTCATACAGAGCCGAGAGATTTAAAAAAAAAATGAGTAAACACAGCTCTCTGGGGGCAATCCCTCCACGCCCTTGCCTTTGAGAGTGTGTTGGGGGTGGGGGGAAGGTAACGGAGGTAACGCACAAATATGACTCCAAGACATTCCTACAGGCGTGCACGACGACCTACAGACGCAAGCAGCAAACTTTCTTCTGCCTTGCACTTTATTTATTTATTTATTTATTTATTTATTTACTTACTTATTTGAGGTAAAGATGAGCATGGAAACGCTCAGACTTTTTTATTCTTTCTTTCTTTCTTTCTTTCTTTCTTTCTTTCTTTCTTTTTCAAAATGCTGGGACTGACGGCACCGAGCCAAACCATCTTTGTAAGTGTACCTTCTTTGAATGTCCAAACAGACCTATTTAAATACATTAAAAGGATAATGAAAAGCGCTTTAGGCTTTACAAAAACAACACCACCTCCTTATAGTTTGCTCAGAAGTGTCCTGCCTTTTCTACTAGATGTTGCTAGAATCCTGGGGTGGGATGTAAAAGCTTAAGATTAGGCAGAATGAATTTATACATTTCAGTTAGTCTTAGACTAATTGTACAGACCAATGAAATGTTTGTGTTTCAGTGAAAGAGTTTAATTTCTCTGGGATTTTTAGGATAGACAATCAAATTCATGCTATCTGCCTTTCTAATGCCCCACCCCATAAAATAAATGAGTGCCTCTGATCTGATGTGCTTCGTGAAAATGGGTAGAATTAAAACTGTCAGTTCTGCTTGCAACCTGTGTCTTTCGATGGAGTTCAAAAGCTTTTAAAGGTAAAACGTACCGATCACTTATGTGTATTATTTCCTCTCCTACCATCACAGCTTTTAAGTGAAAAAAAAATAAAGAAAAGGTATTTTTACACCCACATTCATTTTTCTTGAGAAGATTTCAATCTCTCAGGTAATTTGAGGGTGGGCCCTGATGTCCAAGTTGGTGGAGTCTGGGTTTACCTGAGTGTGGCCAAGGAAGTAGAGCAGAGTCTGTTTATCCAGTTGTCCTACCCAAGCGCTGGACCTCTTAGCTAGAATGAGGCCTTTGTATTGTTCTGGTGCTCTCTTGAAGAAGAGCATAGTCGGGCAAAAAGAAGGAAGTGCCTCTTCCAAGGTTAAAAAGTGTGGAAAGGACATGTAATCCATCCTGGAAATTTGAGTTAAAAATGCAGTGCCCAGTTTAGCTTAGGCGAAGATTGCAGAATCCTTTGAAAAAAACTGACAGGGATTTTCCAGAGATGGGGTGAGGTGGGGGGGAATCCTAGGGTGGGCATTTTATGCAAATGAGTAAATTTGAAATGTAGTACAAATCCAGTATAGTAAAACTGACGGTTCTGACAGTATTGACAACATAAATATATGTTTGAACACCGCACTTTCAGACACTTAACCGATGAAGCAATAAAAAAAATTCGACTACAATATTTCAAATAATCGACATTGATGTTTTGATACATCATTTTTATCCTCTGAATCGATCTATCACTCTCAGGCTGGTCAATTTTAAGTAAAAATGGGCAGCAATTATTTGCACTTTGACTAACGATGACCTAATAACAATCTTCAATTAATTACACCCAAACTGTGCTTTCTTCCCGCAAAAGTGGGGGTAAGTGAGAGAAAATCTTGGGCAGCAGAACTGGTAGTAGGGCACCCTCTCTGCTCCTGTCCATTCTGTTTGTCATTTGTATGTAAAGAGGTCCACACTAGAGCCTCCTTCTTTGCTTCAGAACACTTAAAAAGGCAAAGTTTCTAGAGCCTACACCACATACCTTCTAGGTCTTTTAGAAGATAGAGCCTCGTTTCTACTTCTAAGCAGTTAGGAGTTGCTAACTCACTTCCTAGCCACATGAATCCCAGAGTTTAGAGTAGTAAGTGGAAGGAAGACATTTGCTTAAGGCAAAGGTAGGAGGTTTCTCTCAGACTGAGTGTGAGGGAAAGGGATGGGGGAAAAGGATGAACAGGAGGAAGAGGGTAAACAGAAAGAGGGGAGGGAGGGAGGAATGGAGGAGGGAGGGAGGGAGAGAGAAGGGGGAAGAGAAGCAGGGCGGGAAGGAGGTAGGAAGAGAAGGGAGAAGAGAAAAAGAGAATATGAATGTATGCAGCAGTCTAGTAATGAGCCACCTAGCAGGGTCCACTGTCTTGGTCTAGGTCTCCTATAACCTCTGCTCAGACCACTGAGCATTTATAATAAGTACAGGAAGATGCGTATAGCTCGGGTTTAGCACCACTGGCTTACTTGAACGGTGTGTGTTGACTCATTACGTGGGTTTTCTAGGGGGCTTTCCTCTTCCCACTTTGACACTTGTCTCCAAATTGTGTGTGTGTGTGTGTGTGTGTGTGTGTGTGTGTGTGTTTGGTGGGAGTTCTGGGAATAAATGTGGTTAACTGAGGAAGAGAACATGGACAGGCGCGTTGGATGTAGACTGCAGACTGAGATGGTCCCTTGGAGACCTAGATCCCCCGGGGCCGAGAACACGTGTTCACCGGTGTCCGATTCACACACACACACACACACACACACACACACACACACACACACACACCAAAACAAAACACCTCTTGTCTCCTGCTGTGCTGTCCTATGCCTTAGAAGCCTCCTTCCTCTCACACGGGACTTCCTGGCCTTCAGACCTCAAACTTAAGATATGCTGTGCTAGCCAGGAATCCCAGTGTCTTGTTTCTTTCCAGCAAACTTCCCAATCGTTAAGCCCCTTCAAAACACCACCCGCGGAGACCGTGGGACTTGTCAACATTTTTTAACACCGCTAAGGTGCTCAACAAAGGGAGAAGACGAGTGTGGGTCACTCTGAATCCGGACTGGAAAGCCTTCATGATCTGGGAGTCCGGACTGCCATCTAGTTATAACTGTCCAGTGCGGGAGGTGGGGGGTCCCCAGTCTGCATTGGAAACTGTAGTAAAGACTAGAAATGGGGCAGGGGGAAAAGAAGGAACTGGAAATGGGATACAGAGCGCAAAAGTGACAAGAGATAGAGGAAGAGGAAAAGGAAGTGAGGAAGGGCGTGGGAAGGAGAAACTGACAGCGCCACAGTGCACGGAGTGTTTGGAGCCCCGCCAGATAGCGCTAGAGGGCTATTTATCGAAACCCGTTCTTTCCGCGCCATAGGGAAACAGCTAATATTGGAAGAAATCAAACAGCGCAAAAACAAAACGCAACAATTCCCTTCCATCTATTTTTTTTTAACTGTCGGTTGATTTGATCGTATTTCCAGGGAGAAAAGTCTATGATAGAACACCAAGGTGTGAAAGAGGAAAAGCCAATAAATAAAAATAAACACAAAGCAAAAGAGAAAACAAAAAACAAAAAACCCAAAAACCAGTAAGGTGGTGGTGGTAGTGGTGTGAGGACAGGGGCCCCTTCCCTCTGAAGACATCATCTAGAAAGAGTACTAACCAAGGTAAGAGGTAAGGAAGTGAGCAGACTTCTTTTTACTGTAACTTTTCGGTTATACTACCGAGAAGGTCAAAAACAGTTCACAAGGATGAGCGGAGGTTTACGGAAGAGAGATGTTTTAAAAGTAATAAATGGCTCCGAGGGCTGGAGCGTGGGACAAACACGTTAATAGAAATGCCAAATAAAATATATATCAAAAATTCCAGCTGTCAGCCAGCAGGACCAGGCAGAAGACAACCCAAGTCCTGAGCCTTTGTCCCAATGCCACAAGGCTCAGGACTGTGTCTGCAGGGCCACAGCACCCTTGGAGAACAATTTACAGACACCCGGGGAAGCCTGGAGAAAGGGAAGGACTTTGAAAACTCACCCTCCTTTAGAACCCAAAGGAAAGTAGTGCAGATGGAAATGGAAAACCTGGGAGCAGAGGTGGACATGGAACGAGGAGAAAGGGCAAAAGGATCTTGTGTTTTTGAGGAATCCTCCCCCCTTTCTAGATTCACTAATTCAAGGAAATAAATGTCCTTTGTTCCTAATGATACTTTATTTTTAAGTATCAACTTTGTTTTGTCAAAAATCCTGGCATTTCCTGTGTCTAGCCTTCCATGTTAGCATGAGCTTTCCTTTGACCCAGTGAAACCCCTCTTAAATCAAAGGAGTAAGTTATCTTTCATTAAACTGAGGAACAGAACCTCCCCAATTCAAACATAATCTCAGCTTCTTTCTTAAATAAAACTCTCCTTGATACGAAATATTCCAAATCAAAACATTAACTAAAGTTACAAACAAGATTAAGGCTGGATTTACTTGCTCTGGTAATAAAGCATCAATTGTTCTAACTGTTGTAAAGAAGACAAAAGGGATTTAAATCTGGTGATTTTAATACACAGATTAACACTTCAGGACCTCACAGTTCTGAGGAATTTGGAGTTATCGGTGCAGAGGAGCTGGATATTGGGGGGTGGGGGTGTATAAAAAGAACAGCCACAATTACCACCTCAAGGAGGCTGAACAAGTTCAGCTAAAATAAAATTCGAGTTTATAAATGCTACTTCAAATTAACTCCCCTCCCAAAAGCCAATGCCGCTGGACTACAGAACTAGGGGGGCTTACATTATTCCCTTAAATCCTTAATGTTACCTATAGTAACATTCCACAAGGGATCAAAAGAAGAAAGGGAGAAATAGAAAGGAGTGCTTTTCAAAAGTCTAGGGGATGCTTCAATAAGAAAGGGGTGATTAAAAACAGACTCTTAAATTTGAGAGGCCCAATTCTCTTTCTCATTCACCTCCCTTCGGTACCCCCCTTTCACCTCCTTTTTAATTCAATGTTCCCACCCCCCACTCCAGAGCTAAGTAGCTGATTTAAGATTGTGAAGAAATAGGTTTTACCAACCATATTTGTTCTGGGGGCACTTGTAAAACGCAATTTGTGGAGAGTCTTTAGCCTTCCAATTGTCTTTGAATTGTTTTTACTGAAACAGATCTTTTGCAGTTAATGAGTCCCCACACAGCTGGACAGCTCCTCACGGACACTGAGAACTCTAACCCCAAAATGACCCCAATTTGACACCGCAAGATGAAATTTTACCGCCTGTTAAAACCATTTCCAGCCTGGGCAGAAGGAGCTGACTGTTGACTGAGGTGTGCGTGGAGCCTGTGACCCCCATCTCTTGTTTGTCTCTGGGGCTGCCCCACCTATTTCCCTTCACCTCAAATGTGGGAGAGTAAATGAATCCACAAAGGGCGTGGAGTGTGAAGCTCTGAAAACAAGGTGTCCATACACAGAAGGAAAAGAGAAAGTGTGGACACCTCGCTGCTGTGCAATGGCTTCTACCAGACATGGAAATCAAGAATGGGGAACAGAGGCAGTCCTTAACTTCACAAAACCTATGCTGTTGCCTATAAAACACCCACAAGTTGTTGATGATCACAACTTGTGATATCACAGGAATCAGGACAGATACCCGGAATCAACTCCAACTTGATTCCCTGTGCAATGCACAGCAGTGGTAGATTTTAAAAATAACATTTAAACTAAGAGTTTCACCAATAGCATGCATCTGTGTAACAAATCTTTTCAGTTCCTAGGAAAGCAGCATCTCCTTTTAGATGAAGTGAATTTTAAAGCCAAAAAGACTTCACCGCATGCTATTTTCAACCACCTTACACTTCTTACCTCTAAAAGTCTCCCTAAAATTTATCGCTTTTCGCTTTGAGAATCTCTTAAAATGTCCTTCCTTTCTGCCCCCTACATCTAACCAGATTGTCCTCTTGTTTGCTTTAATGCATTTGCCTAAATGCATAAGAAGTTACATGGTGAAGGAGAGGAAGAGGTTCACGTTAAAACTCCTTCTGTACTGCCCACAGCATAAAGCAGAGTTCGCGTTTTTCTTTATAACCCCCCATTACCACCCTAAATCAAGCAATTATTTCCTTAACGATTATTTTAGAATATAGAAATAATCAATTTGGATTTTTACTGAGGGAGAAACTTTATTAATGCTATTTTTTTCTTAATGCTAAGGAAGTTTTACTAAATAAAGGCTACCGGGAAACTAAATCGCTTTACAATATCAACAAGGGGGAGGGGGCGCATAGTATAGTTGTGTGTGTGGGGGGAAAGAGCTAAGTGTGCTTAGAGGAAGATGCAGAGGTTTCTCATGAAGTTTTTCTTGACAAAAGAAGCTTTTATCTCGGAAACTGGTGTTCCTTTGAAAAAGAAACTTCCTAACTGGCGTTTATTTAACCAGCATTTTTAAAATAGCAAAAATCTTACTGGCTATAATAAATAGCCAAGGTTGAAGTTAAGAACAATTAGGGGGGTCAAAACTGAATGTAAACTCTGCCAACCGCGCTGGGCCAACAACTTGGATCCAGTACCATCCAAACTCTGTGAAACAGAAAACGCTCTCCAGCCAGGCCAAATATTCTCTCATATTCTGTGCCCGTCTCTTCTTTCTCTGTGTCTGTCTCTGTGTGTCTCCCCTGCCTCTCTCTTTCCCTCTCTGTTACCCTAGGAGGATAAACTGAGATTTAACTACAACCCCCTCCCAATAAAATTCTGGAGGCCAACTTTCCCTTTTCTTTTTACTTACCTTTTCTTATCTGCCGAGGAGTAAGTCAGCATCAAATGAGCCGGATATTTGTAATCTTGAAGTTCTTCTAGGGAGGAAAAAAATGGTGGGGGCTGGGGGAAAAGGACCCTACAGTCCTTCGGGTTCCAGATGGGTCCACTGTCTTAGGCTTGAAGCCGGACAGAAAGAGAGAGGGAAACCCTTGGCTGGATTCGGCTCCCAGAAGGTCCCCGAGTCCGCCTTCCCTGCTTTGGCCACTGGAGCCAAACCCGCACGGGCCGCAGCCCCTCTCCTGGCGCGCTCTCCGTGCCTCTGCCAGCCCCTCCACACTGTCTTTATATGTGAGGGCCGATTTCCCGCAGACATCATTGTTATGATGGCTCATTTAATCAAACTGTTTAATTGCTCTGGTAATCACTATCATCATCACAGGTGCTCAATCATTCATCATTTTTGGAGGGCTTTATTGACCTCCGGAGCTCATTCACCAGCCCTAGGAAAACGAGGCCAAATTTCCTCAGACTCCGCATGGAGTCTCGGCATGCGGTAGTTTTAGCTAGCTTGGGATGCTCAGAAGCTTGAGAGGAAACCAGGAAGATGCTAAAGGGGCGAAAACCTCTCTCTCTCTCTCTCTCTCTCTCTCTCTCTCACACACACACACACACACACACACACACACACACACACACACACCACACACCACTTTACTACACCTAACCACTCCCATCCACCACCGCCCCCATGAGAAAGTCCAGTCAAAGGCACCCTTGCAGGAGAAGCTGCTTTCTGTTACAGGATAGTTCACAGTTGGGGAGGGAGGCCGTAGCTGAACAGCAGACCCTTACTCTGTTTGCTATTCTCTGGGCCTGGGGCCAGGAACCCAGAGCGAGGGTGAGAATTTGGGGAGAGGGCGCGCTCCCAGTGCGTGGCTGGGTCGCGCTGCCAGCTGCCTGGTGGCGGCAGGGTGAACCCGGCTACGCGCGCCGGGTGACCAAAGCTCCGCCCCCAGCTCTCGTCTCTCGGTGATTGACGCGCAGCCGCCGGGAAACAGCAGCGCGGAGGTAAAGCCAGCTGGAACTCCCGCCAGGGATTGGGCGGGACCCCGGCCAGAACTAGTTTCTACCAAAACCTTGTCGGGTATTTACCTTTCTAACCCTACTCGCCTCCTTTTCCTTTTGGAAAAACTTCTTTAGGAGCCAGTCCCATCGTCCCCATCCAGCGAAATCCGCCCGGTGTAATTAACTCGGCCTTTAGCCCTCCTTACAACCGCTGCGCCCAGGGCAACCACAACAAAGCTGGGCAGCCAGCGCCGGCCACTCCTCGCAAGCATCTTCCGTCTCACATGTTTTTTAATCTTTCTCCTCCAGTGCTTCCTAGATTCAAGATTCACTTTAGAGGCGCACACCGGCCGCGCGCGCGCGCGCGCGCACACACACACACACACACACACACACACTTCTACATCGGTAAACACCAAACACCAAACAACTCCCGCACTGCTAACTCCTACCCCACTAACTCCCGCCCTACTAACTCTCATCCTGCTTCCTCCTTGCAGATTGCGCCCAGGACCCCTAGACTCTCCACGGTGGTCCGCACTGTCTGCAGCGCACCGAGGGACTATGCTCGGAGTTCAGCTGCTCACATCTTGTACTAGACAAAAATGAATATTGACAACAAGGGCGCCGCATCTGCACGAGAAAGAAAGTACCGCTGAACAACAACAACAACAACAACAACAAAAATCCTAGCCTGGCGGTGGTGCAGTCGGCGGAGCTTGCTGCCCTAGGTTGTTAGTGGCAGAGTTCGGGACCTAGTAAACCGCCGGCAGAGGAAAGGGGGCCGCGGAATTAAAACGAACAAAAGCTAGAGCGCCATGCCAAACATCCCCAACGCGACCCAGTTAGGCAGGAGCCAAGAGGAGTGGTGGGGAAATAAACGAGAAGTAAGTTTAAAATAAAAAGATCTGAGGCTGTACCGTACTTTCCCTGTGGCTTTCTGCAGTTTTCCTGTCTGCTCTCTCCCTGTCCTCTTCTACCTCTCTTCCTTCCCCCTCTCCAATCACGCGTATTCTCTCTCTCTCTCTCTCTCTCTCTCTCTCTCTCTCTCTCTCTCTCTCTCTCTCTCTCTCTCTCTCCTGACGCTCTCCCTCCTTCCTTCCCTTCCCCCTTCCCCCTCCCTCATCCCTCCTCCCTCCCCTCTTCCTCTCCCTCCCGCGTCGTCCCCCTGGAGAAGCAGGCTTGCTGATTTGCTCCGGTCCTCTCCGCTCCAGCCTCCCCTCCCCCAGCACCCCCCCCCCGGGCCGTCCGACCGCACTCGCTGCATATCAGAGGCTCCGCGCTGCGCGCTCCTCCTCGCTCCAGCTCCCCACTCCCGGGATGTGTCTCCGCCGTAGGACGGGCTATGGCCACCACGACTTCCGGGTTCCGTCATTTCGTTCTCCCGCCGCCGACCCGCGCCGCCAAACTGAGGCTCTACTATAAGCCCGGCTGCAGCCAACCTGCCAACACCTACTGACACTCACTCATCTCCCAGAGAGAGAAAGAGAGCGCGAGAGAGCGAGCGCGAGTGAGAGCGAGCGCGAAAGAGAGAGAGGGAAAGACAAAATACCTACAAGGGGGGGGGGAGGAAGTCCAATTTTTGCAAACTATTCATTTTTTTTCTTGGTTTTCTCCTTGCTTTCTTGGAACAATACTTTAAAAAGAGAGGATCATATTAGAGCTATTTTGGGGGGCAAAGCTAAAAGAGGGGGGAGGGGGGAGGAAAAATTCAAGAAGCAGAAAGCCCTCGCGGAGTTTTACTGGAAGAGAAAAACGGGTCTGAAAGATTGTTCCTCTTCATCATCATCAACCATCATTCATTCACTACCTTGACATTCCGGGCTTTGATTGACAGCTGGAGTGGCAAAAAGCCATGAAACTCGACAGTTCGGTTACATGTGGGCTGCTGGCTGGCCGCTCGTAACCTTCAGTTCGGGGGCTTGACAATTTTTTTCTTTTCCTTTTCTTTCTTTCTTTTTTTTTTTCAACTGAGAGGAAAAGAAGAGAAAGAGGGGTAAAGGAGGACCGAAGAGGAGGAGGAGGGGAGGGGGAGGAGGAGGTGGAGGAGGAGGAGGAAGATCAGGAGGAGGAGGAGGAAGAAGAGAAAAAAAAAGAGAAAAAGAAGAAATATCACTGAAAAAAATTCTTCGTTTTCTTGACTGGGCTTTCCCCACCCCCCTAAAAATAACATTGGAAAATTGGGAGAAGTCTCCTTGGTTTGGAAAAAAAGGACTCTTCAACCTAGCTCACTTTCTTATCCGGACTGGGATATTAAATATACGACACATCCAGGAGTTTATTGGAGCGCAGACTGATGGCGCAAAGGGTAGGTTTAAATCTCCAACACTTACCTAGATATAAATCCTCTCCTACAGGGCCCTGCCCCATGCCTCCTCTCCCTTTGAGCTGGCTGCTGCTGGTTGCTTGATGATGATGGCGGCCAGTATTTTAAAAAATAGTAGCAAAATTATTCACCGGCTTCTTTCCCCCCTGTGCCTCTGCGTGTGTGAGAGTGTGTGTGCGTGCGTGTGTGCGTGTCTGGGCGCGCGTGTCCCAGCGTTGTGCGAGCGGGCGGGCGGCGAGTGCGTGTGAGTGGTGTATGTGTGTGTATGTGTGTGTGTGTGTGTGTCTGTGTGTGTATACTTGTGTGCAATTGTTACACGCTTTCGCCTCGCTCCAGCTTTTACCCCGGCAGCGCGATTCCCCGGGTTCTCCTGCCGCCGCCGCTGCGTCTCTTTCGCCGCTGCTCGCGCGGCTCCGGGCGGGCGCAGGCTACATAGGAGCCGCCGGCGTGGGGCCGCGCTGCCTAGACTAGCCCCGGCTGCTTGTTTTGTCTCTGAAATTGACAAGGACGCAGGGAATCCGCTACTAAATAATGTTTCTGGTAACTTTCACGTTATTCCTCCCCACCCTCTGCTCCCAGCCCCCGGGGAGGCACCGACCCTAGTCTTCCCTTGTCCTTGCCGTTCTCGGCCTGATTATTAGCGTTTTTCTTCTCTTTATTTTGTTTCATTTCGCCCTTTGATTTATTGGATCTCCTGGAGGAGGCGAAGGGGGGTAAGGGGGTGGGATCCGGGCTTCCTCCTCTTGCTAACTCCACTTCTCCCTGGGTTGGCTCGCTGGGGTTCTGCAGCCTCCTGCGGGAGCGGGGCCTCCCTATGCCCCCCGGCATTCCCGGCCTCTTCGCCTGATCTGCCTTCCCTGAATGCTGCTCTCGGCTCAGACTTTAATTTTAAAATTTACGACACCGACACCCTTTCCTAACTTTCAAATCCGTTGTTTCTGCTGGTTTGGTTTGTAGTGTGTTTAACTTGTGTCCGGTACTTTTCTTTTTTTCTGACTTTGTTTTTATCTCTCTCTCTCTCTCTCTCTCTCTCTCTCTCTCTCTCTCTCTCTCTCTCTCTCTCTCTCTCGTCCGTCTTTACACCCCTCCATCTCCATCCCATTCCCACTCCTCTGTTCCCTCTTTTCTTTGCTCCGGGTTTCTTTGCTTTCCTGCCTTTGCCCCCTGGGTTCTCTCTTACTCTCTGTGCCACCGCCCCCTCCTCTTGCCGGACGCTGACAGTACGATGAGTTGCCCCATTACGGCGGGATGGACGGAGTAGGGGTTCCCGCTTCCATGTACGGAGACCCTCACGCGCCGCGGCCGATCCCCCCGGTTCACCACCTAAACCACGGGCCGCCACTCCACGCCACGCAGCACTACGGCGCGCACGCCCCGCACCCCAATGTCATGCCAGCCAGCATGGGATCTGCTGTCAACGACGCCTTGAAAAGAGACAAGGACGCGATCTACGGGTAAACCGACCCCTGGACCCAGCTTACTGTGTGTGAGTGTGTGTGAGTGCGTGTGCTTGTCTCTGGTGGTGATGGTGGTTGTGGTGATGGTGGTGGTGGTGGTGTTAGCGTGGACCAGGGAGGGTAAATGGGGACTTAATTCTACATGAGGAGACTGCTTGAAGTAGAGAAAGACAAGGGAGGGAGCCTGCTCTTGAGTCAAAGACCAGAAAATAGAACCTTCTCTGCTCTCTTGGTTCGGCCTCTCCAGACCCCACAGTTCTGTGTAAGGACTGAGTCTTTAAGTCTTGCCGGCTGGGCCTTCTCCCCAAGGACAAGATTCCTGGCCAAAAGGCGCAGGGCTGGCTGTCTCGGGCTGCCTAACAGAGGCCTTGATTAAGAGGAAAGTTTTCTGCAGCCGAGAAGAAACTTCCAGTTCCCCTTTCTTTCTTCCTTTCTCTCACTCTTTCTTTCTTTCTTTTTCTCCTTCCCCTCCCCTTTCTGCTTCCTACTGTGGGCCTGGGAGTCACTAAACGCTGCTTGAGCTGGAATCAGGGCAGCTTCTGTCGGCCAGGAAGTCCTAATCACTCACTTCTTAATTCTCTGTAAATAAAGGGGGCAGACCTTGAAGTGCAGCGGGGTGGAAGAGACTGCCGCTTGCACACACAGCCGTTCTTGGGAGTCAGGGAAATGGCTGGAAATTATTTTATATTCGGAGAGATTAGAGAGGGGTGGGCAAGCGCGGTCCAAGCGAGTACTAGCCGGGCTCTTCCGGCTGAGGGTAGGTGGGGAAGGCGGCGGGATGCCGAGGGGAGGGGACAGTGGGTAAACAGCAACTGAGCCTAAAGCCTGAGGCCTCACGCATCCCGAGGTGTAGCTAAGCCGCCCGGAGGAACACAAAGGGCGTATGCGCCCGGCACACACACTTCCAAGTTTTGAAACCCGGTTTATTTATTCTTGTGAGCTGCAACGCTGGGAGAAATGTGGTCTTTCGAAGGAAGCTCTTTCTTGTTTAACATTATTATTATTATTATGGCCTTACTACCGGAGCTTTACTGGAAGCAGAACAAACAAGTTTATAAAGCAAAGGGAGGAGAGATGAGACGAATACCTTCGTAAAATCGTGAAATGTCTCTCCGGTGTGGATGTAGGTGAAGCCCTCCGCCGGGTCTGAAACGCCCGTTAGATCAATTCTGTTTGGGGTTGGGGGAGGGCACCAAATAGTGCTCCCTGTCCTGAGTTGTGTGGCAGGCGTCTCGAGAGTTAGAAGTGGGGTCTGGATCTACTCCGAGCTCTAAATTGCCTGGCCTTCTTGCTTATTTCATTACTTCCCAAATGAGTATATGTTTACTTGGCGGGCTAAAGTGGCCGGGGGCTTCTCGGAGCTGATCTGAAAAGACCTGTGAACCTAGGGAAAAGGCCAGGCTGTTTCCTTTCTGTTTGTGGCCCAGGCTTGGCTGATTGAGGGTGTAGTGTGTTGCGTGCCTGTTGTATTAAAGAAGGAATGCAAACCCTCCAAACTTGTTGATTACAGTTCTTGCTCCTTCCCCTCTGCACCCCGTCTCCGTGCGTGTGTCTCTGCGTGGCGCTGCCCGTTAGGCACCCGTTGTTTCCTCTGTTAGCGCTGGTCTTTGAGAAGTGCGAGCTGGCGACCTGCACTCCCCGGGAACCCGGAGTGGCCGGCGGAGACGTCTGTTCCTCTGACTCCTTCAACGAGGACATCGCGGTCTTCGCCAAGCAGGTCCAACCTTCTTGACCCGCTCACCCCCACCCCCCCCAGCAGCCCTTCAATCCCCCACCCCCTTCCTCCAAGTTTGACTTGAAAGAGGAGGAAAAGGCAAGACACCCGATCTGTTTCTCTGGCCCACTCGGCGCCCTGCACCTCCTCCCCATCCCTCAGCCTGGAGGCGAATTGGAAAGGGAGATAAATATGGGTGTTTGTTTTTCCCCCCAGCCAGGAATACAGGGGCTCGACCCTCGAATTAAAGTTGACCTGCTCCTAATCTGGGGCTTGGCCTTTTCCCAGCCTGCAGCTACTTGAACAAGAATTGGGGAGAGGGGCTGGGAGGGACCTGGGAGTGCCCGGGAGCAAAGGAAGCAGGGCGCCTGGCAGTGAGGTCTGCACGGGCACCGAGGTGCTGGAAGTGGGGAGACCCAGCCTCTGGCCGGGCTGCAGAAGCCGGTAGTGAGGATCTGCGAGCTGCCTTGCCAACCCTGCTACAACTGGAGTAGGATATGGCTCTCCCCACCGGCTCAGGACCTAAAGGCCCTGCTGTTTCTCCACCGACCCCACTCACTTAAGACACCAATCTGTTTCTTGAATTTAACAAAGCCCCTGTACACCCTTCTGCCCTTGCCCTTCCAGAGTACCCGGTCCCACAATCCAGATTAGTGGCCGACAGGGTTTTCCTGTTTTTAAATGGGCTGAAGATTCATTCTGACTTTCCCCGCTTTCTATAGGTTCGCGCCGAAAAGCCTCTTTTTTCTTCAAATCCAGAGCTGGACAATTTGGTAAGGCTCACTGTTTCTTTCTTGTCCCCAGCCTCGGGCCCGGTCCCATGCTTAGAGTCACCCATTTGCTCCTGGAGCTCCATAGAGTTCCAGCAGAGACCTCCTAGGGAAACACAGTGGAAGAGACCTACTTAGAGCCCCTGCTGGGAAGGCGAGCCAGGGGCGGTATGGACCTCAGGGGACAAGAAGCCCACTGAGGCAGCAGCGGGCGCCGCGGCGCCGAGCCGAGTAGGGATGCTTCCCAGGTCTCGGCCTCGAGAGTAAGCGGCGAGAAGGGAGTGATTTCCTCTGCGGGCCGGGGCAGGCAGTGGAGCCCCTGGCCGCAGCCCTGAAGGAAGTAACTGCTCCAGCAGCGGAGGGCGGGCTAGGAGTGGGTTGGGGGTGAGGGGCTCTCCTGCGCAGGCCACTTTTAGGTGCAATTCTTTTGCTAATTTGCAGGATTTCAATATTAAAAGTACTTAAATCCCCTTTTCAAAGGCCCTGCCTCTCCATTCATCTGGAGTATTTCCTTCTTCTGAGAGGAGGCTTGCTCTGAGTCTGATGTTCTAAAAAGCTTTTCTGTCCGAAGAAATGGCTCTCTTCTCTTCTCTTTTCTTCTCTTCTCGTCTCTTCTCTTCTCTTTTCTTCTCTTCTCTTCTCTTTTCTTCTCTTCTCTTTCTTCTCTTCTCTTCTCTTTTCTTCTCTTCTCGTCTCTTCTCTTCTCTTTCTTCTATTATCTCTCCCTCCTCCTCCTCCTCCTCTTCCTCCTCTTCCAATTTGACCTGAGGTGGAGGGTAGGAGGAGACAGTAAAAGAGGAATGGGGTGGAGTAAGACCTGGTGGGAGAATGCAAACTTTACCAACAGCACACTGTGAGGACTGGGGTGTGGGGGTGGGAGGAATTCATACTAAGGCTGCCGGTATACTAATTCCCACCTCTGTAGCCAATGAGGCAGAGATGATCAGTAATAATTTGGTTTTCTTATTTCTTGGTGTGTGGATTTTGTCTGGCCACCTGCTGGTTTCTTCTTTCTTTGCCCAATTCCCTCAGCACACTGCCCTTCACACACACACACACACACACACACACACACACACACACACACACACACAACTTGCATGTGTTAGAACCCTAACTCTATCCTCTTACATCTTCCTTTCAGATGATACAAGCAATACAAGTACTAAGGTTTCATCTTCTGGAGTTAGAAAAGGTAAGCAGGAAATAACAGTCTGCATTTTGATTCCCTCAACTAGATGATTGGAGATACTACAAGCCTCCAGGATGAGGGATTACACATCTGGAATATTTTTTATTTCCCTCCTTTATAGACTTCTCAACCCAGAGGCTCAGAGGATATGGGAATCAGGGCAACTCTGGCTTTTAAAGCCCCCACCCCCAGACACTCAGGATTATTTGAAGTACAGCAAAAGGCATTTGTGTTGCTGGACACAATGTCTACTTGTGTCTCTATTAGCTTAGCTTATCACGGGCCCAGAGCTCTTGCTGGGTGCAAGCAGAGGGAAGAGTCCTCTCTGGGGTGTCTTCACATTGATACATAGATCAATCATTTCTCCAGGAAACATATACAACGGAATCACAAATGTCCCAATTCTAGTGTTTAAATGTTTCTGAGTTACTGTCAAATCACACTTTCATCTCTGCTCTCCCAGTTTGAACCCAGTTACTTCCAGTTCAATTTCTTTCTTGTAACTTGTTGCTCAGGGGAGTCTCTGGAGGATAATGTCTATTGCCACAATTGCCCTATTGTTTCCTTGCTTTCAACTCTTACACCCTTTAATTAGAGTTATTTTGGAAGACATCACATTGTTGCTCTCTACAAATGTAACCTTGCAACCTGATATTCATCCTCTTTAAAAAATGAAACATATAAAGACAACCTGAGCTGAGCCCTCGCCATGACCCTCCTCCTAGGTCCACGAACTGTGTGATAACTTCTGCCACCGGTACATTAGCTGTTTGAAGGGGAAAATGCCCATTGACCTCGTGATTGATGAGAGAGATGGAAGCTCCAAGTCAGATCATGAAGAACTTTCAGGCTCCTCCACAAATCTCGCCGACCACGTAAGTCTGCAGAGCCCATGGAGTTCTCTGAAGGCCACTGGGCAAGGCGTTTCTTTTTTTCTAAAACCTTGTGGTACTGAGTTTTGTTTTTTAATCGTTTAGTTGCTTTTGGAGTTATCTCTCCCTTTCTCGATACAAGTGGCATGGCCTTTCTTTTGATTTCCCCTTTCTTGGACCCTGTCCTTATTTATGGTGAGAGTCTAAAACCCAGGGAGTTGATAGAATGATTTGTGCTCTTCATGTGTGAAGTTACTTGAAGCTGGTGGCTTGGGAGTTAGTAAATTCTCTTTTGGTATGACTGCCTCGGTCTTTTCTGGGCTCTTTCTGTGTATAATGAAGGTATAGCAAGAGACAAGACAGTTAGCTGGAGAGGAAGGAATGGAGAGAGAGAGAGAGAGAGAGAGAGAGAGAGAGCAGGAGAGCAGGAGGGGGGGGCTATTCTCTCTCAGAGAAGACAACCCTGAGAATTCCTGGCAATTTTGCCTTGTACTGAATGAACACATTACAAGTCTCAGGACTTTTTGCTCATAGAAACTTATTGTCAGAATATGGTCTTATTGCCAAGTGCCTGAAGCATCTCTATAATAAAAGACAGCAACCTTGATGGACCAATTTTTAACACTGCATTACAGAGAGCTGAAGGGAATTAAGACTGAGTTACCATAGGTTAGTATTTGAGCTTTAACACTTTAACAGTTGGTGGCTGAGGATGGAGAATGTGGAAGATGCCCGTGGATGTCAAGCCAGGAAAGGAGATTTCTATTCTCTCTGTTCTTATTCTTATTTTGGAACTGATCTAGTGAATCTGATAGGGTGGGGGGGAAGCATATGTAGTGATACTTGAAATCTGAAGAAGAAGCAAAGAGAGGAAGGATTGCAGCTGGCAGGGATGAAGGGGAAGGCAAGAGTGCTGAGGTTAAAGAGTGGGTGTGAATAGCAGTGTATTTTGGGGAACTCATGCCGGGAAGTGGGGGACAGGGTATCTATGTATTCATTTGAACTCACAACCTAAATGACATAGGTCAGTGTCTGGGTAATTTCATGGCTTAAATATTAATTTAACACCCCATAGAAGTTAAACAGGCATTGAGGTTTGAAGGCAGTTTACATTCCCCACCCCCAAATTCCTGAGTCTGTAGAGGAATGAACTGAGCTACCTGAGGAATAATAGCTTTTCTGTGAGTTTTCTTCTTCCTCTACTAAAACTTTGAAAAGACGCAGCCATTGATTTTTAAAGATTAACCTTTGTACCACACGAGACAGCAGCCTAAAAGTTCAAGATAATGAAAGAAAACCATAGCCTAGGATGCCCGGTTCTGAAATGAAATAAATGTGCTGCTAAAAGCTCACACACCTGTCCTTATCCTTACCTGTTTCCAAGCCAATGGGGGGAGTGGTCTGGGAGCAGCCTTGTACTTTGCATGTTGTATTAAGTGAAATCAAAAAGGTGTGGCAGTCATTGGAATTTTCTTTGCTTCTCTGTGTCTCAACAGTGTGTGTCCTTGTGGTCCAAGAGGCATGCTAGCTTCATAAGTATTGCTTTATTTTTGTTCTTTACTTATTTCCCTCCCTTTCTGTTTCTGAGTTTGTATGCATTTGCGTTATGGGGGGTGGAGATAAAGAAGGATGTATTTACATGGTTTCGAGCGTGAGGAGTCCCTGGGCCTTTCTACATCAGAAGCTTATCTCGTCTTATTTTGTATGGTCGTGACTACTTGGTTTTCGACAGCAATTTCTTGACAATGCTTTTTCTGGTGGATGTATGGAGTTATAGGGTGCTGATGTTTATGTAGAAGAAATAAGATACATGAGTCGGTTTAGAGTTTTGGCTGATATACAATGCCAATTTGTGAAGATATCGTAATATTTAAATACAAACTCAGATAGAAGGTGGTACCTAAGAGAATAGTGCTTGAATAATTTAACAATCGTCATCTTTGGATAAAAGAGTCAACTGTAGCATTTGTTTCTACCCTTCCAAGCCCCCAATCAAGTCAATATGACAACTGATTTATTTTGAATCCATGAGGGCTTGCCACCTCATTGGGCGTCATAATTTAAAGCCTTTTATTTCCTAGAGATCTGAACTACAGCATTTTTGCTTTAACCCCCTGCTATTTGTTTTGAAACGAAGCAATAATTTGTTCCACCAGCATACAGGGTGGGAAATGGAGAGGTCTGCCCCATGCTTGTGTTTCTTGCGGGATGAGAGAGAAAGCCTTGAAGGCTCCGCAGTGTTTAGATACCACAGGCATTATTGACTGCATTTGTTGCTAGTCTACCCTCTTCTACCCGACAAAGGGCATCCACCTAAGGCTTTTTACCCTTTCCTACAAACTTGTCATCCCTCAGTCCCTTAGTCACCAGAGAAGGAAGAGACCACAGAACTCCTACCTGAAAGTGATGCGAGGGGACATTTTCAGCATATAAATGTGTCCAATTTGAGTCATCAGGTTTATTTTTTTCATTTGCTTTGATATGCATATTTAATGCCTTGCCCCAGGCTGGATCTCATTTGCTGCATGCTGGTGCAGGGGTGATGATCAGCCACTTCAGAAGGACCCAGACAGCGTGTTGTTTTCTCTGTTTTATCTGTTGGCCCACTATTCTGATCTACTGAGCTACCTCGTGGTTTTATTTGCACATGAAATGCCGTGAGCAGTTCAACTTATTGGCTATGAATAATGACAGCTAAAAAGAAGTGTAGGTTCATTTATTGTGTGCCAAGGTTTCTCTTGTGGAGGTGACAGTTTGTGACAGCTGTTTGACACCCCAAAAACACATACACCTCTATCCTTATTAAGTGGTATCAAGCTACATTGTGTGTGTGTGTGTGTGTGTGTGTGTGTGTGTGTGTGTGTGTGTGTGTAAGAGGGAGCAGGCAAGGAGAAAGAGGGGAAGAAAAAATATGAAAGACTAACTTTGTAGTTCTGTGCGCTGAAAAGTAATGAAAGACCTATCAAGGGCAAGATATTAAGAGCCAATATAGTTTTCCATTCTTTTATTAAAATACTTGAAAATATAAATGAATGAAGGTTGTTAAATGCATAAGTATCTTCAAAGCTAGTGTTCTCAGTAGACTTTTAAGAATGGCTTTTATGTACTGTTACCGGGTAAGCTGTGCTAATTCCACATTCTGTAATGTCACATAAGTGTTTCGATACAACATAAATGCATTAAAGGAAGACCCATAATGGTCTTGCATTCCGTTTTTTTACGTTCTGTGAGGATACTGGGTTTGTTCATTTATTATTAACAAACATGGTGTGTATAATGATGAAGGGAAGTTTGGAACCAAAGAGAAAATAAAATGTACAACTTTGATTGCTAGGCTGTGTTAACTAAATTCTTGAGGGATGCTTATTTTTTAATATTAGGATGCATTTTTATTTCATACTCTTATTATGGTATAAGAATAGTAGTTGCAGGTAGCAAATGGCTCTGATAATGTTCTTCAAAATCCTATTGAGGGAAAAGGAGATGATAATCAAAGGAAACTCAACTGTGTTTTCCAGCTGCAGTTTCCCAGACAATCAAATTTATCATGTTTTAAGACAAACATGCCGCATAAGCATTTTTTAAACTTTCAACTTGGAAACCGTCGTAAAATAATTATGTTTTTCCTAGACTATTGAAGTACTGAAAAAATAGGTAATATCCTATTTTTGTATTTTTATATAATTTGAAATCAACTTTTTAAATCTAGTACAGACAAATAAGTGTCAGCATAATATTTGTGCATAAAGATATTATATATCTTTATCAGGTTTACATGACCAAAATATGCTTGTTTGAAATATATTCTCCTAGCTATACTTGTCGGTAATGCATATGATTATGGTATTCCTGCTAATAGTACCAAACAGTTATATTTTTTCTTTGAAAGAATTAAGCAAAAATATAGTTATGTGGATTAATATGAATTGGCAGTATCTTGAAATTGATTGTTTTCTGATAACATCATAACCAAATGACATTTTATTTTCATTTCTGTGCTGACGTTTAAGTGATCATATGCTATTATTTTGCATTTCTGAACATGTCAAATATATTTATGTCGATACAGTTTTTAAAAAAAAATGGGTTAGGTCAGAGGAGAGAATTACCAGAATCTCTCTTTTGACAGAAAGTAGTCAAGGGCTGGTAGATAAATTCCGTTATCACCTAACAAAGTAGAAGCAATGCCATTGAGAATGGGTTTGAGCTTGAATGCTCGGTCTGTTGAAGATGGAGGAAGAATGGTGAGATTTGGTATTACATGAGTAATTTCTTTTGTCTGTTCATTTCTCACACTGAAGTGTGACACTAGGTGTTAGGCTGTGCCAGATCCAAAGCCTCTGGGATCCAGTTTCAGAAAGTTTTACTTCGGAGCTCAGTGTCCCATCTTAAAGACCCTGACCGAGGACAGCACTTTCTGTTCATTCTTGCTGCTGATGTTTCTGCTTGTTGGAGGCTTCCCTGTTTATTTCTTATCAAGAACATTTACATCATTTCAATTATTTAAGTTGTGCAGTTGGCGTATGTCTTCAGTGTTATTGTGGTGAAATGGAACCTAGGCATGCTTGGCAGCCACACAGACATTCAGAATGCTCTGAGAAGACTTGATGTTTAACGTCATTGTGTTGGTTGTTGACATACTAACTGGTCTATGAGATATCCCGGCACACTTAAAAAGTATAGAAAGCATCTTACACCACGCATTGTAGTAGCACATGTGTTTCTGTCTTCTTTGAGAGTCTACCAATCTATGGAGTGATCATTCTCAAAGGATGTTCCCCTTGGATGAGGCATAGGTATGCGTTAACTCCCAAAGATTGAGTCAGTGGTACAGATGCTGAGGCAAAATCTCCGGTTTTATTTACATTTTAAAAAGACTCGTCTTCTAAAAGCACACACCGGTGTCCTGAGTTCTTGGTCAACGTCACAGTCAAAACATTGAAATTCCAACATTTATCCCAACCATACTACGAACATTTTTATTTGTGGACTTGGATGCTCCAGGATTAAGAGTGCTTACATCTTTTTAAAGAACAGTTTTGTCTGTACTGTTAATTAGAACTCAAAACATCATAAAGTCACAAGAAATAAGTAACTTAATATTAACTGAAAGTTTTGACACAAATAGACTTTCCTTTTTTTAAGTGTGTCTAGACAGATTAGTCTGTGTACCTCTTCAGCTAATGAACATGTCTCTGACTGTGTTTTCTGTTACTGTGTAGCTATGAACACATATCTTGAATTACCTTATTGTGCTTTTATGCTCCCTATATACTTTTCTGCTTCATGTTATTTAGTTATATGGGTTCTAGAAAAATCTGTTGGCTATTTTTAAAGTACTTTTCAAAATAGAAGTATGGACATGACCTTGGGAAATCTCTCGTGTGACTTCATCATTTTAAAGAGATAAAGCACAGAGTCAAAAGTCAGAGAAGCGTTCACTCCCAGTCACATGACCTGTTAGAGGAGGCCCCAAAAGTCTTGATTCTGTCCTCCTATCTTCTCCCCTGTCTCACATTCAGGGAATAGCTTTTCATATGGAACCTAAAAACAATGAGTTCAGATCATTTTTGCCAAGTCTTTAGCACAATTGTGGCCCCTGTGTCCTTCTTCAAGCCTGAGACATTTTACTTTTACAGTTTTATTTAGAAGCTCTTGAGTATTTTAGTCCAGTGACCCCATGGATGAACTGTGCTGTGGAGGGTTGGGGGGACACTCCGTCATAGGAAACACTAGCAATTGGCCAGGACTTATTAAGTATTATCCTATAGGCAGGACACTCACAAAAGTGCTGTTCTGGTTTGAAGTATAATTGCAACCTACCTACAACCTCAACAAAAGCAGTGCACAGAGGATTTCCTTCTTGTGCCCAGAGACTCTTGTCCTCTCTTCTCTTTTCTAGATTTAGCAAAAATTCAATGATGGTGCTAAATCAATTCTTTTTTTTAACTTTCAAGGGAGAAAACACTGGCAGGATTGTGTTTTCTAGGGAAAGCCCTGTGCAAATGAGAAGCCAGGGAGAGCAGCCGAGCGCTCTCCTGTGGCCCTGCTACTACAAGCTCTGCCCATATTGTCTCTTGCTTTTATATTAATTACAACTTGCATTATCAGCTGTGAGTCTGTGGCCCAGCAAATAGAAAAAACTGCCCCTGGAGACGGAGCTTCTTGTATCTATTTCCCATCTCCTATTGTGCACAACCCGGTATTCAGTGCTTTTCTCCTGGTAACGCTGCTCTTTAACGCAATTATATAGAGAACAAGGGGAGTACCTTCTTTGACTCCCAATTATTAAAGCCGCTGGGAATAGAAACATGTTCCCTCCTTGCCCTGGGGTGTCTTCATGGTATTTTTGGCTGGAGAACAGGACATATATTATGGAATGTGTACACTTGAGTTCTCCTCTACACTGATGCACGAAGACAGCAATTCTTTATTTTTCTACATACGTCATGTGTTTTTACATGCTCTTGTACGCCACGTTGGTTCAGGATTCACTCAACTTCTGCTTATAATTTGGCATAGAGCCAGGTGGTTATTCTTGAAGGAAACTTGGAAACTATCTAGGAGGGGGGAAAAAAGGAAGCTGTGAAACACAAAAATATTTCAGTCTAAGAAGAACCCAGTATTTGTGGGTAATGCTTTACGTTGTCTATGTAGGTTGTGGGTTTTTGGTTTTGTTTTTGTCTTTTTTTTTCTTTTAATGGTCAAGGAGAATTTTTTTTCTTTTTGGTTTATATTGCCCAGATTACTCATGTTTGTCTTTATATATGATCACATCACTATGTGTAGCTTTATTTAGATATTTTGGTGGGTGAGTTACTACCCCAGAACTCCCAAGAGATGTCTGTCCATCCTTCTTTCAGAGTAGACTATCATGAGGCTCCCCTCAGCTTGCTTCTGTCCTTCCACTGAACGTAGAGCAAGCACAAGAGATGCCAAGGAAATATGATAGTTTTTCAAGAGAGCTTTTTGTTTGTTTTGATTTTTTTGTTTTTTAAGCGGTGAGGAAGAGAAGAGGCAAGAGACAGGGAATGGTAAATAGGATAACTTGGGGAAAATTGGTGACAGTATTGAAAATCAAAGACGTAACTCGGTTGGGGGAACCCATTTTTCCTAGAGTAATGTGGACAAACTTAGCTTACTTACCTTTCACTTCTCCACACGACTCTATACTGGCTCCCGAAAGCCACTGAAAGAGAGACACTAAATTATGAATTAATGAGGCTTGACTTTAAAGTTCTGCCCAGGTCTAGCTGATAAGAGCACACTTGTGTTTTTTTAGTTTCAGGAATTGCTTATGCAAGAACCCTTTCCATCATGCCAGAGCTTAAATAGAAAGACCTGTCCCAGCTCCATCCGAACAATTATATAATAGTTTTGGATGACATTTGCCTGAAAACACATCTGAGGTGTTAGTGGTTAATTATTGTAATTTTCATGAGGGGTAAGGAACTTTAATGGCAGTCAGCTTCATAAAAAGCCCGAAGTGCATAAAATTGACATCATCGGCTGTGTACGCTGGAAAGTTCAGTTCAAGGGAAGTGTCCTGCAGTACATGCTGTTGTGGGAAAAGGACATGGCATCTCCCAACACCCCCTTCTGTAATTCTTCTAGCTTTTTATTTGACCACCATCCAGTAAATATCTGACATGAAGAGACTGCAAAGCAACAGATAACTTGGTCTAATATATTCTACTCACTTTCATTTCCTAACCAATCTTATCTTCCTTCCTTCCTCCCTTCCTTCCTTCCTTCCTCCCTTCTTTCCTACTGCCTGCCTGCCTTCTTCCCTCCCTTTCTTTCCTTTTTTTTTTGTTACAGGTTCTCACTGTGTAGTCTAGATTGGACTCAAACTCATGCCCAAGTCTCTTGAGTGTTGCGATTAGAGGCATGCCGAGCTAATTCCTTAATCCTCTTTTTCCATCACATCTTTATTGTAGAGATCTGAACCTGCACTGTACTTACAGTCATGATTTCTACTCAGGGTCTTGACTTTGAGTCCATGGCTGGCCTGGTGACACCTCCAACAGCACTGCTTCACATTGAGATTGTTGGTCACAAAGATCCGAATTATGTCAGCATCTATAAAAATTCCAAATAGTAATTTTGCGATCTGTCTGTTGCTATTGTTCCATGTAAGAATATTTCCTCCATTTGTCTTTTACTTTGGTTTCTGGCTTTATTTAGGTAGCATTAGCTGCTATAGGTACAGTCTAGAGTTAGTGTTGAGGGAAACAAAAAACAGACTCTCTTTTTTTTCCCTAATAAACTCTATATCTTGGTATTATGGAAAGATAGCTTTCATATTTCAAACCAAATAGTTTGTATGTGGCTTATGCTTCTGAATTATTGCTTACCAATTCTAGTAAAAAGCAATGATGCACTCTGAAGAACTGCTATATCGTTAAACTTTTGCCCTGCACCCTCTACCCCAACCCTAGAGAATTCACTTGCCTGTAGCTCCATAGATTTAGTTCAAGTCCTAGCACATGGGTAAGAAGTGTACAGCTCTGGCTCCAAGTCTGCTGGGTTTCATGTGTGGTGCCTGTTCTCCCTGTCTGCCAGAGGAAATTCCATCTCTGGCCCTGCCTTCATGTGGTGCTGATAAAGTCCTTCCTGTACATTAGAATTCCTGTTTCCCTTTAAATTACAGCATGGGTATTGGGAATGATCAGGAAAGGGGAAGGGAAACAGGAGACAAATATATTAGTAAAGTAGCAAGAGCTGATACCTCCTGGTTTGCCTTGCAGTCCATCGAAGTTCCTCCAGAAGCCAAGGCTCAGTAGCTTAAAGCAAAAGTCTCAGCTCACTTGCTAAGTGGCACGCAGCTCGTCTTAGTTTCATTTTAAAAATTACCATTTGTACAAATTAACTCAGGCATTGGTGGCTTATGAGATGCTGATGCCATGATTAATATTGCTTCTGTTGACTGTACAATCTACCTGTTGATAACATTTGAGAGTTCAGACCGACCATTTTAGGATAATGCAATTGAAAGGTGTAAGGGCATGTCCCACCGAACTTTGTTGATCCAGTACCCTTTAGAAGGGAGTATTGGATTTTGTAGAAGCTCATATTCTGATGGATTTTGTTTAAGAGAACACCAGAAGATACGCATAGGAAAACTGAGAAAGACATTTTAAGGCAGTTTCCCTTTGGTTCAGAAGTTAACTTTACTGCGGTATAAATTTGCATATTGTAGAATGTATCTTTGAAGAGATATGTCAGTTATGTATATATTGATGTAACATAAAAAGACAGCACAGATTAGTGTGCCTGTGGCCACTTCTGAAAAATACTAATATGTCCATCTTTTTCTCCCTCTGTGCCTGTATGTCTTCATGACTCCTCATCTATGGCTCAAATGGTAACTGTGGGAAAATTCCTTGGCATCCTGACATCAGAACCCTTCATCCTGGCGAGACCATGATGATGCAACCTCAACTCACTCAGCAGGCACCCCAGGACCCTCCAGTGGGGGCCATGCTTCCCAGAGTGGAGACAACAGCAGTGAGCAAGGTAAAGGGTTAAGAATTCTCATTGTACAAAAGTAGACATGATCAAAATAACTTTGGCATTTCATGGTATCAGTCTCTGTAAACAGAAGGAGGGCTGCTAAAGGTGTAGGGAGTATTAGTAAACTTTTGGTAGGAAGACAGGTTTCCTATTGTTACTTTATTTAAAGAGTTAACATGAGCTATTTAATCTTTAAGTCCACAATTACAATAATAATTGATTAGTTCTGCCAATTCTCCTACAAATATGGTTATCTACACTACTTTGGTGTATATCGGAAAGCCAGATCTACCTAACTGCTATAATCCAGAAGTTTGAATTATACTGTAAACAAGATATTTGCTTCTAATATTTACTATAAGAGTTCTTTATAATTAAAGCAGCCATGAATTGAAAGAATGTAAGATACAAAAATCTGTTCTTTTTAACTCCAGAAATATGGGGAAGGGGTTTGAAGAGATCTATATGGATTATTATTTTGAGAGGATGGATTTCAAAATTCTTCAGATGTTGTTTGTCCCTGCTTCTAGGCAGCTGAAATAGTGACTTTTGTCCCGATTCGAAAAACAAAGTAAAACAAAAAAATAGAATTTCAGAAGGCAAGGAGAACAGCTGCAGATGTTCAGGAAGTTTTCTGCAATTTGTAATGAATTTTGCCATTTACAACAGAGAGCAATTATATGTTGGTAGAAACGAGTCTTCTATGGATAAAATGATCATTTAAAAGAAGATGCTTTATTGAATGTGGTCCAGGAATGTGTATAGATTTTACTTTTTAATATTTTACATTAGATGGTGTCTGATCTCTTAGGTCTATTTTATCTCTATTATGATTCTGTTTATGGCCACAATATTTAAGCATTAGACAGGCTTCCAAGTCAAATACTGTTTAACAGCTTGAGCTGTAGTTATATAGGCCATCTAAAAGAGAGTTGTTGATGTCCTGTGAATATCTACCTCCTCCATGTTTCTGGCCAGGGATTTTGGACGCCTGAATTTCCAAGCGAGTTTAGAAAACTGGCCTTTTAGGATAGTTTTTATTTGTAAGTGAACTCTATTTAAAATCTGTCTTTTAAACAAGTTGCAACTTGTGAATGATGAACTATCAAATACCAAGCTATAGAAGAACTTGTGAGCTATATGTATATTGGTTTGGGTACATCGGTTGGACTGTTTGTAAAATAAACTTCATTCTAAGACATTTAGAAGGAAAATCGTACTTAGATTCAATTGTGGAACTGCAATACAGGGGTTTAACTGAGGTTCCAATTGACCCTGGGTCAAATGCAGAAAGTTTTCAATCATTCAGTCCTCCCCAATGTTCCAAGTTAGGGTAACACAAAGGGTAAAATATCTAGTATAAAAACAAAACACTCTCAACATTGTAGGGATGGGTGCGGGGAGAAGGAGAAGCAGACTGAATGGCCTAATGAGGCTATCTTCCAGAAACTTCTCCGGTGTGAGGCTCCCTCTGACCTTTCACTTGGCTCAGGAGCCCAGCGCTTCATTTTTCACATTCTTGCAATTACGTTAACGCTTCAAGCATTTCTGACTCCAAGTCAGCTAGCGACACCAGGCATAACTCAACACTGTGAGTTTTTCTCTTCTCTGTAGATTCATTAACAGGTCACCAAGGTCCCAACTGAAATTTAAAACTGATTGGTTCTGTTGGGTTAGTTGAGTTATGGCAAGAGGGATAACAGAAAGGGTCAGAGAGGAGAGGAGGCAGAAGAGGAACTATGTAGGCTAAGGGAGCAGGGAATAGCCACCACAGCAAACAAAGCATGAAGTTTTATCATTTTACTTAGTCAGATCTGTTTTATTAAGAGTTTTTGGTCTAGAAAGAGAAACACATGTAAGAGTGATCTTCTGGGGAGGGAAAAAAAAACCACTGATCCCTCCGTGCTGTGGGTAGCTGCACCCACTTATCCCTTGCTGAAGGATTTGATCCCCCAAGCTTTTTGTTCCTTTAATCATATCTCTGTGGGATTAAAGAATGGACACGGTGGTTTATGTATGTGAGCACTGGGAAGTCTGTCTCTCCAACAGCCTCCTCAACTGTGTTAAAGTTTGAGAGAAAGCCGGGGGCGGGGGGCGAGAAGTTATCATTTTGATAAGATGGCAAAAGTTGGTGCAAGGAGAATTTTTCTACCTGACTCACTGGGTCAGTAGTTAAAATGCATACATCAAGGTGTTCTGGCTTGTTTTGTTTTGTTTGTTTTTGAGAGCAGACCCTAAAATTTAGAGGCCAGACTTACGTATGTTTTGCTCCTATAATCTTTTAAACATGTTAAAGCTATTTTGATACTTTGTTCCACCAAAATGCTCAGAGTAGCTTTCAGTGGGGAAAGATTAATTATCTGCTTCAGGGCAAAGTCAACAGAGATATTGACTGAAATCACATATGCTTATCACAGGTTAGATCTTAGAGCTGATGTAGAATGGAAAACCTGGGAGGGAAATTTATGTTCTTCATATTAAATATATCATAATGTTTCATTGAAACCTAAGTTGCAGTTCACAAGAGACTTTAGTTACTTCTTCAGAATTTATTAGCACAACAGGCATATGGAAAACTGTAAAACGATTCAATTTCAAAACAAATTATGATAAACAGAAGAAATAGGGATGAATTGTACTAAATACAATGTTTTCATACACATTTTAAATTAAACTTTAATAGCCATATGCTATAAAACAATACATGCATTTATGTTGCTTTATAATTTTTGTGAATATTTTTACAATAATGATTCTCACAAATCTTTACTTTGGAACCTAAAATCATCTTGTTTTATGATCTGATACTGAAAGAGCTCCAGTTACCCGGGTGAAAGGTCATCTTTTCTCTTAAGAGTTTGTATGATAAACCATATGGAGAAAAGAAAGTACAATTTTTTAATATTGTAAAAAAAAATGAACTTGGAGAAATGTAAAGTCTGGCTTTATCTTTCCAACTACACACCAGTCAACTGTATAAATATGAGCCCAACTTTTCATTCACTAGGTTTTCTGTTTTCGAAAAGCAGCCAAAGGGAGGGCGTTTGTCTTGTTGGTCACATTCGATGAGGAAGGAAATCTGGTTTTTCAAGGATAGAATTAGGGTGCAGACTCAGAGCTCTGGGGTAGTAACTGCCCGTCTTTGTGCCTGACTTCCCGGCAGTAAAATGGGGCCTGATAATAAAGCTTGGGGTCCCTGGTTCTGTACCTGCTGCTGAGTCAAAAGATGCTTTGTGTTCCATTGTGTGCTTGCCAGAGTGAAGACTAAGAAGCAGCTTCCTTGCTCCTAGAACACTCTGAGAGCCTTAGATAAAAGGCACAGTATATGTACAAAGTATTATTATTATTGATGGGTTTGTGTAACTCCCATTAACGCTGATGGGAGTTACACATGTGAATTGGCAAGAGAATAGGCCCCTCTGTGTTTAGAGCACATGAAATTTACATTTTTTCCAGTGCTGTAATTGAGATGTTGACAAATTGGAGAATATTGATGAGCCTTTGTTTTAAGTATTTCGTGCCAAGTTTGTTTTATTCTTCCTGGTTTGAACAATGGTCTGGGTTCAGCAGCAGTGAATAAAAAGGGTAGAGTAAAGATAACTTTGTATTTCAATATTTTGATGTGCCAATATGAAATAAATTGTCTTAGGCAAATGGAATATGCTGTTTTAATCATTAGCTATGCATGAAAGAAAAATTGATGTTGACATCTTTGCTGTAAAATCGTTGTAATGGGGCCTTCCTTACAATTCATTTTTGTAAAATTCATTTTGTACGTTTTGCAGCAATTGAACAATCCCTGCACTGTGAATAGGCAGGATTCCCAGAAATACCGAGACAGTTGGCCCAGTAACTGCTGAGCTCACAGTGCACATCACACACACGTTAACCATCCTGTTGCCAGACCCAGATTAACCCAAATACATGAACATGTTAGCATCTCTATCTCTAATCACTCAAGACCCAGGGCTGTATAAGCCAGCAGGGTTCCCCTCGACTCTGCCACCAGGCCCCTCCATTGATGTCACCATCTATCATCCAGGCAACGAGGCTAGAATCCCACAGCTAGATGTTTATTTAGTTATTATACAGTTATTTAGCAACCGTAGTGTTGAAATCTGCAAACGTCCCCTTAGTAATGAATGGAAGCCCTTATAGTTAAGAACATGCGTAAGATAGCATGACACTTTTGAGTTTATACTATATTGCAGTTATGAAATAATATTTTTCCTGCTTTAAATATTCCAGTTATATATTTAAAGGAGGAGGCGGGGAACCCACTTACTGAGGGTCCTGAATATTCTCTGCTGGGATTTCTCATTCAGTCTAGGAAAACTCTGTCAATGGAATGTTTTCATAGTGGCGGCAATCTCTTTAAAATAACCCTAAATACAATATGACAGACGCCATCTGGCATCATCTTTTGCTAGTTGCTTTTAACTTTTATTTTTCCTAGAGTTGAGCTCACCCCAAACCGGTCACTAACTTATGATAACTACACTAGCATCTCTCTTCCTCCCCAATTGTTATCAACATTTTTTTTCTCTTCGACTACAATTGACAGTTGAACATGGTGAGAGAAAAAGCTGTTATATATAAAAATATTCATAAGATACTTCCTTTCCTGCCTTCCCCCAAATTAAATAAATATAAAAGCCACCTTTCAAACATCAACAAATGCTTGGGTATGTTTTATTGATGTCTTAGGACATTTTAGGTAGTCGCCATCAGAAATAAAATTAAAGTCTTCTAATAAATACTTGTTCTAGGAACATGTAATGGTTGCCCATAAATGATTAAAAGCTTTCTATAGTTGCTGTTAATTTTGACTAAGTTCATATATGTATGTGTGTGTTTATCTATCTATCTATCTATCTATCTATCTATCTATCTATCTATCTATCTATCTACTTACCTGAAAAATCCACAGTTAGGATTTCCAGATTTTTTTAACTTAGTCATGGAAAGGGATGTCTCCTGATGCCAGTTAGAGTTTAATTTAGAGTAGTAATTAAACTTGAATACTGCCTCATAAACAAAAGATAAACAATAAACCAGCCACGTTCCCTGCTGTTTCATAGCTTTCTTTCCCAGATGTTTTAGCCTGATAATTTTTACACAGTGAACTACCTAACAAGGAGTTTTGTGGACAGAGGTCAAAATAAGTTTTTCTTTTCTCTCCTTTTTCTCCATTCTCTTCCTTTTTACCCAGTAATCTTTTTTTCTCTCTTCTACAAGTTAACTGGGGAGATTTCGTATCCATTGTATATTTAAAGTCTGGTAAGATAATACTTCATGCAGATGTGTTTTATAGATAACTATGGTACTTTTTTCTTAGATATCATGTATTGATTTTCTTTCTAAACTCATCTGGTCTCCAATTTCTTTCACACTTAGAAAAGGGAGCACATTTTTCTTTGAGTCAGAGTTGATGATAAGTCAAAGGACAGGCAGACTTGATGATGGAGAGTCTTTTTTTTTTCTTTTTACCCCTCTTCCCTTCCTGTCCATGTATCTTTCCCCTCTACCAGGGCTACTGTGTGGTTGTGTTCTTCTCTGGGTTCTGAGGGTGTCTCCGTCCAGTTCTGGATTCTTCCACTGTCAGCCATGATCCTTCTGATTGTCAGGTACAAGTGGGCTGCTCAGCGCGGAAGCCATGTTATTTTCACTGGGTGGGGTAATTACTGAAAGCTGAGAATAGCGGCACTAAAGACAGGGGGATACTTTCATGATCCCATTAGCATAAGAGTGGGTAAATTATTCATGCCAAGTGAGGATTCTATGGGGAAAAGTATAGTTAATGCACAGAGTTTTTAAATGTATCCCTTTCTGCTCTGAGACTAAATTCTCGTTGGAATCAGTTCTCAGACATTTACGGGAAGGCTCTGGTGGCGTGTTAGATGCAGCTCGTGTCTCTGTGTTTGCAGCGTTCTCAATAGAGACCATCTGGCAAAGATCCAAAAGGTGATTAAACAAAATGATCAGCTCTTGTTGCTGTGTTACATGTCCAATACTCGGGATTAAAAAACATGACCCACGACAGTCAAGCTGACGTTGTGCGGCTCACCCTTCCCCCTCCCCTTCCCGTATAAGAATTCAGATGGCCCACAAATGTGTGTGCCATCTTTGTGTCCTTATGGCCCATAATCATGAACAGGTTGTGCAAATGGTTCTTTCTGTAGCACTGTCTGTTCCAGCAGCATAGAAGCATTTCATATTAATTGGGTCAGTCTAATATTCATATTGACGTGGGGAAAAATTACTAAAATTTATTCTTATAGCAGACAATGAATATGTGTGCTTTCTGCCATGAGGGAAGTGAAGTCTGGCAACTGGCTTGTACAACTGATTAATTTTTCTTAAAACTGGAGAAAATCAAAGCATGGAAGACTGTCAGTCTGTGGAAACAGCGCACAACCCTTTATAACTAAACAAAATGGACGGGGTGGGGGCTCCCGAGGAGCGTGTGGAAGGGAGCTCTGGTGTTAACACCATAATCAGGGATGAATTTACAGTGCCATTCTGAAGAGCCCTCCCTCCCCATAAACAAGCTGATAATCACAGGGAAGCTGACTCCCAATTAGCTTTTCCTTCCCTCACCCGGATCAGCATGTTTATGTGTCTTTCTTAAGCTTGGATATGTCTCTACTGAGTTGCTACAGCTCATGTCAAATTCGAAAGTTTGGAAATGAAATGTTTGATTATGAGGAACTGCTGCTAATAAGCAAGGTAAATTCAAGCACTCATTTCACGATGGAGTTAAGGTAAAAATGCCAAGATTTGTGACTAAGGGACAGATGTATCTTATCTGTGGGGTTTGCACCAAATGCTAAGCAGAAATATAAATTGAACAAACCAGACATTGTGAGGAGTGATTGAAGAAATATTGAGATGAAATCTTGGAATGAAATATATATGTATATTTATAACAATGCTGTGAATTGCTTCCGCGGCTCATTTGCATGAGCCTGAACAGTGATTTTATTAAGGGCAGTGGAAAGTCTGTCAGCTAAGGCATTCAGAATACAACCCTATTACTCATTAGGCTCTTTGGAGACTGAGGCTGACCATTTACTATTGTGGAAGCCCATGACTGATCGCGCAGGATGCGTTTTAGTGCAAATGTCAAGAGAAGATAGAGAATAAAGCAGAGAAGGAAAACATTCTCAAAAACCACTTGAAAACATCATCATTCCCTGTCAGTCGCCCTTTCACAGGGAAGGCAAAGCTGTAGGTGAGGAAGGCGGAGGGGCAGAGGACTAAGGAGGGCAAGTGAGATCCCCCTAGAGTCTGTGGCAGATGAAAGGGACTTGAATAGCCTTGGGGGTCTTAAGGCTATTATAGGGCAACTCATGCTCTCTTATCATGCTGATTTTTCAATTGATTTTTGGCTGAACAGTACTTGTTGAAGCCCTCCAGAGCATCAGACACGGCCTTATGGCACTATACATTGTAATACACGTGTAGTATTTCCCCCCCTTTATTGTCCTTGCTTTGGAAGAGTAGTCAGTGAAAATACCATGTTATCCACCCTCTTCCCATCCCCCTTTCCTATTTCTACCCGTAGGGAATATCTTAAGATTGTTCCTGGGTTTGTTTGTTTGTTTGTTTATGGAAGGAGTTCATGGGAGAACTTTGTATTTATCTTCCCTTGTTCACATCTGTCTTTGATTTGACCTCAGAACACTTTTTTTTTAATGTCACAGCAGACAATGTTTTAAGCCACTTTAACTTACTAAAATATATCCCTGTGTTCTCTGGAGTGAGCCACACCTTTCTGGTGACAAGCAAAAAGGAAACTGAAAGTTAGCTCCTTGCTAAAAGTGGGGTGAAACCTCTTGGTATCCCTGCTGAGAAAGGATAAGTTCCCAGGATTCCCTGGAAAGCAAAGATCTCAAATAAGGAGACCATGGAAGCAGACCTGGCAGGAATGTGTTGTTTGTCTTCTATCTAGAGAACTCTTCTTAATCTGACACTCTAGTATCACCCCCTCCATGAAGCTTTTCCAGGTAGCCCAGGCACGAGCCTAGGTTCTCTTTCGTACTTCCATAGCATGTCAGTCTCTATTGGAAAATCTTCCCCATAGCGCTATAAGGATAGTGTATGATCCCTGGCCTCTCTCCCCAATTTTCTGGTGGAGGGCTACCCCCTACTGCCTATTAAGCTATTCTGTCAAGCAGTCATGGGTTGCCTTTTGCCTCTATAAACAGGACCAATAGACATACTTCTTGTTCCTTCTCAAGGTAAACAAAGTAAGAAAAACTTTGTGCCGATGGATTCTGTGCTGTTTACCTAGATATACAAGAGTTATTTGGAATGTATCTATGCATCTGTTGCAATCTAATTAAATCCCATAAGGAGTAAAAAACCCAACTTTTAAACTAACATTTTGTATATTCATTACTGCCCTAAAGGAGCCAAAAGAGACATCAGCTTAAACATGGAATCCTTTGGGAGATAGGTAGGTCTTTTAAATGTTTGTCTCATTATTAGTACTTTAGTGTTGTCTTTAACTGTTCATGTATGGTCAGAATTTGGAGATAAAATTTCTTATTATTATACTGTCAGAGAGAGACAGGGATGGGGGGATCTGATCAGGGAGATCACATAGTATGTGACAAGTATTTCCTTATGATGACCTTTTTTAGGATGGGTTAACTTTTGGAGGCATCACTTAGAAACGTGAAAGGAGACTGGAAGTAATTTTTCTTCATGCATTACTGATTTCATATATGTGTACTTTTGTTTTTTATAAGTAACTTTTAGGAGGTATATTTATTTCTGTAGTAAGTCCTTTCTATCTCAGGCTGTAGTCAGGGATCTTACTCTGTGGTAAGATCTGTACTCCAAGGTCACAACTGCAATGGGAAGGGTAGCACCTGGGAAGCAGACTTTGATCCAAGTCTCAGTTCTCATCAGCATCTGCTAGTTTCCGTTTCTCCTTTAGTAAAGTGGAGTCAGCACTGCTTTGCTTCCAGATGGAAGGTATGTTAAATCTGATTTCACGTGTGGGGCACAGAACATTGCCCCCAAACAGCAAGGCACAGTTCTTGCATTCTTCCTCTCTGTCCTGTGTTGACACTAATTGTTTATAGACCCTGGATGTGTTACATTGTCTTTGAGGACTTGTCCTCTCTCTCCAGCATAGCCTGGACTCAATGGCCTTACAATTTTAGGCTCTGGGCAGTTAGTGTGTCCATCCATATTCACCTATAATTTTACTTTTATTCTTAACCTTCTAACATGAAACTGGCTAGAAATTCTTCTTCCTTCTAGGGGTTCTATGTCCTTGATTTATCATAAGTAACGAGATAATATTCTCTGTTTTCTGTCTCTGTTTTTAGTTCAGGAGAGCTTTTCCCTTCTTAGCTTATCAAGACAAGAATTAGGCATCTGAATTTATTTTATGGCAAAGCATAAAATGACACAAATCGTATGTGGGACAGCTTAGGTTCTGGTCTTAACATCAGGAGCATCTTGTAAACACAAGCAATTTCTTTTGTTCATCATCCAACTGGGACTTTTTCTGTTGTGATTCTATACTTCACAAGTGGGATAATACGGAAGGTCAGCCTCTATCTACCCTTAGCTGCAAACTATTCCAAAACCTCTAATTAGTGATCATAAAGTTTCATAGTTAAAGGTATTTTGCGAGTCTTAATGTAAAGACCGTTAGTTCACATGGATCTATACATGATGACCTCTAGTGGGACTTCTCTGACCTGAGAAACTTTTATGTGACCACCCCTACCCAGGATAAATAGGTATGCAAAATGAATATAAATCAAGTATTTATAAGTATATAAATCAAGTATTTAGTGCTAATAAATTATAAGGAAATCTATTTTAAAACAACTCTCTGATATGTATATATTTTACCATTTATTAAAGAGGAAGAAATTTATATTTATAATATGGGTGTGTTTATTTTTACATAAAAATACTAAGCCCGACACGGCAGGACACAGAGCAGCTTCAGCATTTCCAGAGATAATCCTTATTTTCATTGTAAAGTCAACTGAGAACACAGCTTCACATGCATGAGGAATGGCCAAGGGTAGGGCCATTTCTGAAGTACTGGAATTTCTGCCCTAATTCCAACCCAAAACATCCCATATAATTCTCCCCTATTGCTTAGAGCCACCTGCATGTTCGTCAAGCCATCGATCACTGAGTTACATTCTGAACCCTACTAAATATTTTTTTTTCTGTTTTGTTTTAGTCAAAATTAAGACAGATACTTTTTTGGGGGGGGTTGGTTTTTAGTTTTTCAAGACAGGGTTTCTCTGTGTAGCCCTGGAACTGGACTGTCCTGGAACTCACTCTGAAGACCAGGCTGGCCTTGAACTCAGAAATCCACCCGCCTCTGCCTCCCAAGTCCTGGGATTAAAGGCATGTGCCACCACTGCCCGGCCAAGACAGATACTTAAAATTTTTTTTTTTATAAATCAAACATTCTAACACAGAACAATCCAAGATATACCAACTTGAGACTTGCAAGCTGAAGGATGATGGTAGAAAATATTTAAATTCTTTGTTGTTTTTTTTCACATACATAAAGCATTATGTTTCTGTAAGAGCAGAAAACTTAGCACAAACAGTAAAAACACTGCAATTCATAACTTACAATGGTCTCCAGTCTGGGCTGAAGTGGTTCAGGCATCCACAGGCTGGTGTTGCATGCCCTGGTGGTGTGCATGCTATGAAACAAACGTACTGTGTGTTCAGAACTGAGATGACTCTGGGATGCAACATGGCAAGCTCTGTCAGGAACATCTTGGATTTGTTACAAGTTTAATTTTGAATTAATTTTTGGTCATTGCATATTCAGAAAACTTTGACTATTGCCAAATTTTGGGGATTCACTCATTCAGTTATGTGACCCCCCCCATGTTGAGTTGTGATGCACATTCTTAGAAGCTGTGCATTAACTATTGAAATATTTGCTTAAATCAAATAGTTATTCCTTAGTCCTTCCTACCCAATAGAGATAGTTGGTCCTGTTGATTTAAAATAATTCCTTTTTAAAAAGAAACATTAACAAAAGCATATTAAGGAGGGTAGAATTTTATATTCCTTCTTCCACCTAACATTTGCAATAAACACCCAGTAAATAAAACTTCTAAAATCTCTATGTGCCAAATGTGAGGCAAGGTGATAGACTGTGGATGTTCAGAGCTCGTAGAATCTCTTCCTGACAAACTGCCACGTGTGGAGGTTGATGTGTATCTATCTCCCTATCCCTTAAATCCTTATCAAGTTGTGTGTTATTTAAATTCAGGGCACAAAGATCTTTCTCAAGCAAGGGATTCAGGGCATGAATGTATGAAAGTTATTGTACCCCTGCCTTCCACAACTGTCTACAGTAAGCTGGGGAGGAGTATTATGGCAGACACACACATGACTTGTACGAAGCATACCTTCACACACAAAGGTCATGGACTAATGAGTTCAGGAAGGATGCTGGTGCTCAAGGAAGGAGACTGGTGTTGAGAGAATGACAGGTTTTAAAGCAGGTGGATCAACTTTCCTCTGACCTTGCTACTCCCAAGTCACTGTTTGTCTGCCTGTTAGTTTCCCTACCTGTAAAATGGGACTAATAACTATTTCATAAGGCAGTTTTATACTTAATATACATTGGTTCCAAAATAGGCTATCTTGGTAGATTATGGAAGAATGCAAATGTCTTCATTCATTCATTTATTAATCATATAATTGGGTCAAATAAGATGTGTTTCCTTTTTACACCAGGGCTTTTATCACAAGATTTGGGAATGTAAACAAATAAATAGACACACTTCTGATGTTACGTCTGACATGCAGGATGTAATCTAGTTGAGGAAGGGAATGAGTAAAACTCTCTGAAGTATTAGTAAAGGGCTTTCTCAGAACTCTCTTCTCAAAACCTCTTCTCAGAGGCTTTCAGTGTTTCATTAGTGGCCTTTAATATTATTTTCTGGTGAATAGAATAGGGCAGGGACAAGAGAGCAGGTAGGCAGAGAAGACAAAGGTGCAGAAGCACAAAGCTATGAATATTCAAAGAGCAACAACCAGCCTGGACTTGCTGCTTTTATGAGAATACACAGCAAAAGCGTGACTGGAGGACCAGCAGAGCCGACATTTATCTCAAGCATGTGCTTACTCCTCTAAGCGCTGTTTATCAAACACTCCTAATTATGGAAAGCACACACGGACATGGGGATGCAGAGAGCCAAGCCCATCACAGAAATTTGACATTATGGTTTTCAGAGGAAGACCTGAGAATCTGGATTTTTTTTTTTAAGCCAGACTCAGGGAAACCCTGGTCTGGAACATGGGGAATGCACCAAAATAGTTTAAGCAAAAGGAAGTTATGATGAAATTTGATTTTTAAATTAGCTCTTATAGACTATGAAGATTGCATATGAGGGGAAGCAAAGCAAATATAGAATGGGGGTTAGTTGCCTAGAAGCCACAGGAAGCTTGCATCAAGCCAGTGGCAATGAAGTCAGAAGAGAGAATTCATAGCGAGATCATAGGAGGGCAGAAGATGGAGTCCAGGGTGGCCAGCAGGACTCTCTCTTAGTGGAGAAAGCAGACAAATAATCAGGACAGCCTTTGTTTTCCATGCCATGAATTGTGTAGACATGTAGCAACCAGAACAAACCGCACTAGCCCATGCAGAGTTTTCGAAATATAAATATGTGATGCGTGTTTGGCAAGGAATGATTCTTCCAGCAACATGGCGTATTCATAGGTGTTGTGGCCTCGAGGTTAAACACGTGGTCACTGGCACTGGCATTGCCTGGCTTGCCATGAAATCCTCACATCTGCTACTTGGTGTGAGTCTCCCATTCTCTACTCTACAGATAGAGGGTATGGGTAATAAAAAGATAGTTTGATAGATTTTGAGATGTAGGGATTAAATAATGTAATTCACAGAAAATCATAGTTTTGTGTCCCTTTTATACTAAGTGAATGTTATACCTAAATAAAAATACTTTTAAAATTGCTTTTAAAACAGTTGAAAAGTGACATTATCCAACAGAGATCACCAGGAGGACCAGAAAACAAAAAGTCCTACACTTATCATCAGAAAAGGGAAGTTATGGCTCTTTCAGCTCGAACCCTGCCCAAGGCCTCAGTTTCAGTCAAAAGAGCTCTTCTCTCTAAGCAGCTGCTTCTCCTTGTGTCTGGTGTTACACAAACTCTCTAGGACTTTGTTACCTTCCTGCTTGACTGGAAGATTCTTGAGGTCAGTTTCTCCATCTTACGCATCTTCTTTCACACCTTCTCAATGCCATGATTAATGTAGAAGGTCTTGGATAATAATAATTATCTTTATTTTTATTTTCTCCTGAAAAGAGAAGTGGGTTTATATTGTGTGCGGCAATGAATAGCAGGCTGGGGAATTAGTGCTTGGTTTGGTAGGTAATAGGGACCTATTGAAGGTTTGTGAATGCGGGTAGTGACATAATCGCCTTCCTTTTGAATGCCAATGACCAATTCTCCACTATGTCTTCCATGGTCAAAGTAGCAGACCTGTATGCTTGCCTGAAATACTGTCTGTTTGAAAGAGTAGATATTCTTTTCAGTGAAGAAACACATTTCAAATAGCAAAAAGGAGGGAGAAAAAAGAAAGAAAAATAGAAAGAAAAATAAAAGAGAAGCTTTGATATTTTCTCCAAAGCAATCTAAGCACTAAGATGATTGTGAAACACATAATTCCCCTGTATATCACCTCAATTCAGAAATCTGATTCTAAGGACATACTTCTGTAAATGTTTATAGTGTTGTAAATATTAACACCTGGAAATGACTCAACAAGATGGAGTAAATATATCATCTTCAATATCTGAAATATTATCGTTCCTGGGATATTTAAATATGCATTACTTTAAAAAAAGGATTCTGTGGTTAGAATGAAGCCTGAGTTAAAACTGGATTTCCTTTAGTGTAGGAATTCTCAGATCCCCTAATTTGCTAATGTGCATTTTAAAGCTTCAGTGGGTAGAGACCTAAAGCTTCCCAGATCCACTTAACCATTAAGATGGTCTTTCACATTACCTCTGGGGACTCCTCACCCTCGGAACACAGTCTGGAATTCACTGTCCTCCACTTTGCTTCCTTCACTGAAACCCATTCAGACAGAGCTAGTACCCTAGGGAGTCTTCTCTCGTGTTGTATTTAAGAGGTGGGTCAGCATGAGCTCAGGATCAATTTTCAATTGTGTAAAGAGCAATTTCCTCCATGGCCAGAAGTCTTGTGGACTTCGTCTCTTCTTGCACAGCGTATTCTCTGAAGCCAGCTAGCCTTGTACTTACACTTCATTGTCTTAATCAATGTGTCTTGAATAGTTCTTGGGCGTTTGATTCACAGGAAGCACATTTGATTACCTCCTCATAAATGTAGAAATGAAGAGCCAGCAGACTTATTCCAGACATGAACTAAAGTGATGCTTAAGTCTGAAACCCAGCACGAGATGCACTTGCTTCATCAAAAGCAAATTGTTTTTTAAAGATTATTCCCCTTCTTTGTGTCTTTCTGTCTGTCTCTCTTTCTGTGTGTGACTGTCTGCCTGTATTTCTGTCTGTGTCTTTGTGTCTTTCCCTTTCTCTCCCTCTCTGTGTCTATCTGTCTGTCTGTCTCTCTTTCTCCCTCTGTCTCTCTGTCTTTCTCTGTCTCAAGTGTGCACACACATCCGTGCATGTGGAGGTCAGAAGAAAACTTATAGGATTTTGTTCTCTTTTTTTCACTATATAGGCCCTAAGGATCAAACTTAGGTTGTCAGGCCTAGTTGTAAGTGCCTTTACCCACTGTGCCATGTCCCTAGCCCCAAATCTGAGTTAAGGACGAAGAGCAGAAACAGCAGTCCTTGCATGTTTGGAAGTAGATGATTTGGATTTTGTTGCCATGAGGTGAGCAGTGGAGCTGGCAATCCACCCTTTGAGAAATGTCCAGGATGCTGTGCTGCTACAAAACACTTTGGTATCTGAACCTCACCACACTGGCTCCAATTTAGCATCTGCACTGATTACATTTGCTGGTGATGCATTTTTCTCCTGAGTCTTCCTTATAGTGGGAGGATCCTGGGAGGCATGTTAGCATATTCAGGGACATAAAAGATGTCCAACATTTTAACCTCTCTTGAGGGATAGGAACTTCCAAGTGCATGCATTCCAGTCTTGGCTAAAGTGGGGCAGGATTACCCACCTACATATATGACACCCTTCAGGCATGAGGTAGAGAATCAGGTTGGTCCAGTCTTGTTTCTGAAGTTTGAGCAAGTAACTGAGAAGAGTCTTGGAATACAATTGAATTTACCTTTGCAGTATGGTGAGGAAAAACTTGATTTTATTCTTATTTGTCAATCTTCTTTTAAAAACAAGATTCTCAATGTTGTACGGTAACATAGCTCAGAAATTTATACCACTTAGAGGCTGTGGAAGTAGCTCAGCTTGAGAATACTTTCCTACTGAATGCAAGACCCTGGGTCCAACCCCCAACACTGAAAAAGAAAAGGAAGGAAAATTACAACACAGCCTAATAGACATTCTTGTTTCATAGGCAAGAAAGTTCAAATCATCGACTCTCATATTAGCTTCCGTCTGCTACTAAGGATTATTTTATTCTACCAGATACATCACAAAATTGATGAGTGATGCTTTGACCAGCTCGCAAACACTGTAAAAACCTATGCCCTAAATGAGCAGCACTAAAGCAACTACTTTTAGCTATTAGCTATTTGCCAAAACAAAACTGCAGTTTTCCCCACCAATGTATTTCAACACCACTTTGCTTTGCTAGCATGCAGGAGATACACAGAGCTGATCTAGTGAATGAGTAGGAGGTGAGTGGCCTTCAGTTCCTGTTTTCCTTACCTCCTACTGTCAAGAGTACCATGGAAATCAGCACAGGCTAATTGGAGGATATGCCCCAAGAAGACTGCAATTAGGTCAGGCAAGAAACAAACCAAAAAAAAAATCAGCAAATAAATAAGTAACTCCATGTAGATGAAGAAGCTAAGAAAGCCCACCTTCAAGGACTACTGTCCCTAGAGTAAAGACGCTGTCTGAGGCAGGATTTCCTTGCTTATCCTAAAAGCAGCAGTGGGCTTCAACATTCTAAATAACAATCAAGGCAAAGTGTCCATAATATAACCATCTTCAAATGGTTGACTGGAAACAACACGTCTGTCTATAGGAGTTCCATTTTTCCCTCTAATTTTTTAAAAACTGAAGCGTCACTTTTTCTGGTAGTCATATTTTAGCAAGTCAGTTTCTTCCATCTCTCCCTACCTCCTTCCTTCCTTTCTTCCTTCCTTCCTTTCTTCCTTCCTTCCTCCTTTCTGTCAGGTTATTGTTAAAGACTGTGTTTCACACTGGCAGAAAAGGAGCAACAAGATTTCTTTTTAGAACGAGAAAGAGAAAAGCCTCATTCATGAAGTTGCTGATAGCTGTACCAGGCTGTGTAGCTCATGTTTGTCAAAACATCATGGAGTTGGGGATATAGCTCAGCTGGAGGAGTGCTGGCTTAGAGTAGATGAAGCCCTGAGTTCAGTTCCCGACACCATAAACTGGACATGGTAGTGCACACCTATAATCCTAGGACTTGAGTGGTAGAGTCAGCAAGATCAGAAGTTAATTTCCAGGTCTTCAGTGAGCTAGGAGACCAGCACCAGCTATGCGAGACTACCCCAAACAAAAACCAAACCCATCAAAGTCTGGACAAAGAACTGTGAGTGCATGTTTCTATTCTAATCTTTGTAGGTTGACTAATGATGTTAGAATTCTTCAGTCTTAGATGAACTCCGCAGACAGAGACTGTGAGAATATGCACCAGATCTGCACAAGTTCAAGCAAGACAAAATTCTAGTAAGGAGAAAGGAAGTGGGCACAATGTCCTACCCCTAACCAAAGGGCTATTTGCAATTACTGAGAGAGGAAAAATCAATTTTCTTCAGTGGAGTGACACTGGGTATATCAACCATATCCCAGGGCAGGTCACATGCTCAGGATTGGATGACCATCAGAAACATACTCCATGTTTTGTTTTTCTTGTGTTTCGTTTTTACATTTAAGAGAGAGAAAGAATATCAAGTGGACTATGGGAAGGATCTTGGAGTAGTTGGGGGAAGAAAAATGACCAAATATATTGTATAAAATATTTTAAAAGTAAATTTAAAAATTAGTGATAAATTTTTTTTCTTTAGTTCTTCACACATACACATATTCCTGCCTATGAAACAGAGTTGCTGACGAGATACATGATGGAATAAACTTCAGTTTTGTTATGGCAAAAGGCTAATAGCTGAATGCAGCTACTTAGTGCTCACATCAGTCCTTACAGGGGATGTGAGTTGGTCAAAGCATTTGCTGTCAATTTTGTGATGTATCTGTTTGGTAGAATCTAATAGTCATTAGTATAAGTAAGCAAATATGAGTCCATGACCTGAAATAACATCTCTTTCTGGGGGATTGAGTGGGCAGCTAAGACAGGACCTTGCTTGCTATATAGACTGGTTGGCCTGGTCCTCCTGTTCCTGCCTCCAGAGAGCTATGATCCTAAGCATTCTGCCAGCACTATGCTGGCTTAAGGTCCTATGGACTCTAATATGTTTAAAAAGAGTGTTTCTATGCTTTATGGAGAAATTATAATTTAACACTCAAATATTTTTAACCTTGAACTTAAGAGCAGCGTGGTGTTAGTGCAAGGTCTAAATCTTAATTTCTGCTTTTGCTGTCCCTTGGTGACATTTAACCTCTCTAGGCTTGCATGCCTTCATCTGTAAACAGAGATGGCGTAAGAATTAAATTAGGTGGTGGATCTGAATCTCTGTGTGTTGGGCAAAGCATATACAATAAAATATGCTCCATAAATGAGGATTACAGAGGCACTAATGTGCGTATGAGCACTGACTTTATTAGTTTTGGTTCCATAGCTTAAACTTTAAGCCCATGTTACTGTCAGTGAGTTTCGGGATACAGCATAATAAAATTTCTAATAAGAAGGGAAGCAATAACGTAAGACACTGTGCTTATCTGTTTTCCCTCTACCTCTGTACCACAACACAGACACAAAGATGGGGAGATTTGTAGAGGGCCGGAAGAAAGGGTGTCAGCCTCCTGTGTACCATGGTTCAGTGATAACTCAAACAGCATCCTACTTTTCTTCATTTGTTCCTGGGAGCCATCATGGAGACCTCCCACTATTACATGGGTCTTACTATATAAGACATATAAGTTGGATGCACAGTATACGGTGGCTGGTTGTGGAAGGCCCAGAGATCATGTGTTCAAACTCTCTCATGGGAAAGTTTGAGGAATGTTGCAAGGTGAGAGTCGAGAATGTATGCATGGCATGTCGCAACTTCCCATTAAAACTTACTTTAGGACCAGAGAACTGGCTCAATGGGTGAAGTGCTTGCTGCACAAATGTGAGGACTTAAAACACATAAAGCAGAAGACAGTTGTGTGTATCTCTAATTCTTCTGTCCTCATGTGAGTCAGGAGGAATGTGAGGATGGACAGCTGAGGTTGTTCTCTGACCCCCCAGAAGCATGCTTTGGTGCATGGGCTTCTACTCATATAGGAACGTACACACAATGGACACACACACACATGCACAGATACTTAAAAAGAAAACTTTTTTCCTATTCACAGGATCACCTCCTGAAGCTCTCACACATTACCATGCACCTCTAAGTAATGAAGATGGTCGGGGATTCCTATATCTTCTCCAACATTCTATCTGTATTGATTTCCCAGTGACATCATTTAAAATTTAAATCGCTTCTGTAATGTGATATGTTTAGTTTTACATTTCTAGTCTTCATGTGTTTTTCCATAAATTTTCATGTGATTGCCCCAGAATTTCTTGGGCTTACCCCAGTTTTCAGATGAGGTGGCTTGCCTATAAGGTGTGTGGGAGACCTAGGGGCAGGGGTTCAATTACTTCCCTGAGACAGAAAAGAAAAGGGTGTAGAAGAACTGAAAGAAGCCTATTGCAACTATTCAGCTCCTTTACCTGCCAAGGGTGTTTTGCATAAGACTGCTCAGCTCACAATTGGCATAAAATTTAATGAAGGCAACTGGCCGGTCTGTGAAAGTCATTAAAACCCCAACGTCATTGCTCTAACCAAAAGGTGGCCACCCTTCTATTATTTCTTTATTACAATTTTTCATTTTTATTTCCTCAAGTTAAACTAGAGACTGGGTCATCATATGCTGCTTGTTAAAGATGTTAAATCTGTGATTTATGATTTGAAGAAGTCATTCCTTTCTTTCGAGCTTTTTTTTTTTTTTATTGATGTTAGCTAGGTCTATGAGTTCTGATTCTTGATCAGGAGAGGGAAAGATATGGTGTCATAAGGGCATGTTCTGAAGGGTTGGTCATTGTCTGTGCTTAGAAATAGCAAGAACCGCATACAGGGGGTCTAAGCATAAGGTAATGAGACTCCCGTCTCCTGAGACCCATCCAAAACTCTTCTTTCATAGCTATCAACCTCACTAAAGTTAAGGATGCTCATTTGTGCTTTAGTATTTACTGTTTGCCTCCAATATCCACTGGTTTGGGGAATAATAAGAATTCTCCTAACTGAAAGAAAAATCTACCAATTCCATTAGCTACACTTCCAACCAGATCAAAAAAAAATGAGAGTGTTGGTGAATATTTCATATTGTGGGTTTCTTAAAGATACTTTTGTGTGAATAAAAGGGAACTTTCTCTGAGCTGTTCATTTCAATTTCCGTTTTAATTTGCTCACCAACACTGCTTAATCACCTCTGTAGCCTGCTAGGAATGATCAACAGATAGACTTTGGAAGCTCAGCTAAGGTGAGTTCCTTTTTACCTATGTAATGGCTTAACATCTTGCTTTTATCTTGCTTGAAATATTGAAGTGGAGGTGGGGGGTGGGGGATAAAACCACATTCTTTAATTGAAAGGTGTTTCTGTGGTATTCAAGCCACAGTGTTAGTCATATGGGTTGCTCATATTTTTCAGAGATCTTGAATTACTTCCTCAGTATTCGGAGAAAGCAGTATTCTGACCCCAATACACTCCCCTCTCCCCCCAAAAGGATCAGCCAAGGCTTCCCCTTTTTTGGCAATCTTTATTCCCTGAAGGGTTTTTTTGACCCTGTCTTTAGTCCTTGACTTTCTGTGTTGTTCCTGACACGTTCCAGAGATGTACATCAGTGTCTATAGTTGTGTGAAAAGCATGAAGCCTCAGGTCCAGGCTCCAAGCCCTTACTTTTGATTGCCAGTGCTTCACTAGATGAAGTGCTTAACCTGCCCCCTGTCTGGGGCTTCCAGAATTTCTATCATGCAGGTTTGGAAGGGCAGGCATAGAGCTGGCACACTGAGAGTGTCTGTCATCTCTCACTGACTCAGTTGCGAAGGCTTGAACAAAATGACATGAAGCTGAGAGGAGCAGGACTCTGAAGTCGTGTAGGACCCTGTGTCTAGAGTTTTCTGCTCTGCTGGGAAGCTCTGAAAAGCAGGTAGTAAAGATCTGGTTACCTTTGGATGAACAATTCATCAGGAAGTGGTTCCTGAAGGCATGGTTCCAGACAATAGATAATTTATTCCCTATTTAACAGGGTCTTGTTTGCTTTTTTTGTCCATTGGGTTTGTGGTTTAGAGAGAAATTAAGCCCAGTTTTCCTCAAACCTAGAGACTTTCAGGGTTCCCTCAAAACAATGGCATCTGATACTTGAATCTAACAGACTTTCCCATGCGTAAGGGTTCTTTCTGTCTTTGTTTTGAGATGGATCATGCAGCCCAGCCTGGCCTCAAATCCACTGAACAGTCAAGGCTAACTTTGAACACCCAATTCTTCTGTCTCTCCTTTTGAGTTAAGTGTTAGGATTACAGACCTGTCCCACTCTACCTGACTTTAATTTACTGAGTTTAGTGCTTTAGTTTGCTCAAGTTCTTCTACAGTCTGAGTGGTGTCTCCGCAGTTGAGAGCTGACTACATTTTTATCACAGTAAAAAATTAATCCAAATATTCTATAACTTCCAAGTTCATTTAATATGTAAGTATGTTTTATTGTGTCATTTGCTATAAGGATTTTGTATGTATGTATGTATGTATGTATGAATGTATGTATATTTTCTGAGACAGGGTTTCTTTGTGTGGCTCTGACTGTTCTGGAATTAGCTCTCTGTAGACCAGGTCTCAAACTCACCTGTGCTGGGATTAAAAGTATGCGCCACAGCATCTGACACTATCAGGATTTCTAATAAGATGTCTGTCTTGTACCTTAATCTTTGTAGATTTTGTTTATAGTTGTAGATCTTTATAGTACTACATGTTTTTATTCTGAATACATTCTAATGTAATTACACAGAAGATAAAACCAGTTCTCTTTTCTGCATGATGCAGGTTATAGTATCTATGTGGATTTTTCATTTGTTTGTTTTTTTCTTCAGTAGAATATATACAAGTCAGCCAGGACTTATAGCTCATGATATAATCCCAGCACTTGGGATGCAGAGACAAGGAGATTGCTGTATGTTCAAGGGCACTATCTTCAACCTTTCAATTTTCTGCTCTTTTATAGCTCAAAGACCAAAGTAGAATACCCTGTCTTTTGATTTCTTAATCTTACAAGAGGGTTATTTTACTTTGGTTGAGATTTCATAACAATTTATCTAAGAATATTCTTATCTGGGTTTTTTAGAATGTGTGTGTTTATAATTAAATACTTTCCTCAGAAATCACTGCTTAGCTCATCATGAAGTTTTAGTCATCTTGTTTTACACACTGGACATCAACAAACTGGTTCTAGTCTAAAAACCATTTGATATAAGCAAGAATCTCCATACAGAGCTTGTGATTCTATACCTATTGACAAATATTCAATTTAACTTTCATAACTTGTATATGGAAAGAGGAAGCTAAGACATTACATTACTTCAAGAATCAAGAATGTGGGGCCAAGATTCTAAGGCAAGTCTGTCTAAGGGTTAATTCCAAGGCATTTAACCCTAATCAACAGTCTATGAGGATAGGTGTTCAGTGGCACAAGACATCTGCTGTGAGATTAGAAATTGGAATGGAGGCGTTTCCTCCCCCCTTCAGATGGATTACTATATCTCGTGTCATAAACCCAGCATTTCTAGAGATCCTGGTGTGCCATGGTCCTTAGTGATGTCAGTGGACTAAGTTATTTTCTAAGAATCTATCTTCTATTGTTGTGACGTTGAACTTGTAGAAGTGTAACACATCTCTAAAAAGAACTGTAATATCTCTCCTGGAGATCCATTATAGGATCTGAGTAGAGAATAAAGAATAAACAATCACCCTGCATGGCAAAGAAAACAAAAACCAAAGAATCTGCCTTCTAAATTCTGATTTGACGTCAAGTTCCAATCTGCGCATGTAGTTTTGGGAAATTACGGCTAGTATAGAACATTAACATCAAAACCAAATTACCAGTTGACCAAAGACTAGAAAGGCCTTGAACATTTCTCTGACATCATTGCTTGAGTCAGCTAACCAGTCTTGGAGACCATTGCCCTGATGAACAGGGCGGTGATGGAGGCATGGAGTTTCTGTAGACATCGATGAACATCTGGTTAAAACTGTTAAACAGGAAGCCACTTAATGGTAATTAGAAGAATCTGAATGGACTCACCATAAAACAAAAGAAGATGAATTTATTCCTCAGGAGAATTTGTATTTAGAACCATGTTGGTGTCCTTACTGGGTTAAAATTAGAATTTGCAAAGAATTTGAATGGGATTTTCCCCCAGATAGTACAAAGGCTACTTGTGCGTAATTTTGTTATTTTTGCGCTGAAGATTGAACATAGGACCTCATGCTTATCCTCCCCCCACAAATAATAAATATGTAAAAATTGTTATTAAAACAATTTTTAAAACTAGTGATGTGACTGATAGCAATACTTAGTTTCTTTGACCATATTCATATAGACCCAATAGTCTTCTTTCCTTTTAGAGTTTATTCCAGAGAAATAATTCATCATTTTTTGAGGTATTGAATAAGTTGATAAATTCTCAAGCAGCTAATGAGCAACTTAACAAGGTCAGCACAGTTGTACAACTGAATGAAATATCCTTAGTGTGTTTTTCATGGTGATCCTTTAGAATCTGAGATCTTCCAACGGTAGCCATTGGGTGGCTTGAACTAAAGACTCATGTTTAATGATCTTTGTAGATGAATATGCAGCCATTGTTTCATGCGGAATGAAACTCAAGTGGTTCAGACTAGTCTGCTTTCTGGACAAGATGTAAATTAGCATTTCTACCTTTGAACATTTCCACTTGGATTTGAGTGCTCTTTTCTTAGGCATACATAGCATATTTTGATTCTCTAACCTGCCTCTTTTCCCATGTGATGGGGAGATGACTTAGCAGTAAAGATCACTGGCAGTTCTTCCAGAGAGAGGATCCAGGTTCAATTTCCAGCATCCATATTCTGGTTCATAACTGTAACCCCAGTTCTTAGCACCCACATGGTGGCTCACAATGATCCCAAACTCCAGTTTTGGGGGATTGGATTATTTCTCACCTCTATGGGAAGTATACACACAATGTGCATGTATGTACATACATAAAACACTCATCCACGTAAAATAAAAATAAATCTTAAATGAAAGGGTAATAAACAAGTACATTAAAAGAAAGAGGCTCCCCAGTCTTTTGGTCACCACCATCCAACAGTTTGTCATCTTGTGTTATTGTTACGCATAGAGTAGTGGCTCCCCCACCTTCCTAGTGCTGTGCTCCTTTAATACAGTTCCTCATGTGGTAGTGACCCCCAACCATAAAATTATTTTTGTTGCTACTTCACAATTGTAATTTTACTACTGTTTTAAATCTTAATGCAAATATCTGTGTTTGCGATGATCTTAGGTGACCCCTGTGGAAGGGCTGTTTGACTCCAAAGGGGTTGAGAGCTATAGATTGAGAACCACTGACTTAGAAGAATATTCTTGTGCACCCATTGGAAAAAATTTTGACCTTGCTGCCAAGAGTGCCCACCATGGAGTTCTGAATTAAGAAAATGTAATGACATGAGGTCAGGCAGGAGTTCGTAGCTCTGCCTCTTTAAAATTACCAACTATATCATACATTTTCTGTGCCGAGTTCTTAACTTCTTAGTTAATCTCCTCGATAGATGGAGAGGGCTATAAAGGATGTGATACCTTCAAAAATAGATAATTAAACCCATACAAACTCATTATTAGGCACCTATTTTTTTCTCGAAATCCTTTGGCAGATGAAGCATGGTTCTAGTCTACAAGTTTCTATTTTTAGCACCATTCTCTACAACTCTTAGAACTGTGCAGAATTCTTGGGCTTCGTAACTGATGCCAAATGCCAAGCCCTGGAGTCACAGTACCAGAAACGGAGATAAACGTATAAGTTGCTACAAGATCCCTGACACATTAATTTTATACCATGTTTACTCAAACCCCACTCATTCTTTTAAAAAACTTTAGCTGTCAGTGTCCCCCTTTCTATATTTTTTTTCACTTATATTCAGTTACTTTGCAAATATTCCACAAAAAACGAGAGCATATTCTAGGGTAGCACAGATTCAATTATCCAATTTAGCAGACAGATACTTCTGGTAGTATAGGACATGTGCTTGATTTAACAGCCTAGAACACTGCCTTTAGTCCACTGAAATACCTACCCTAAGCTTGTCAAACCTAGGTCTTAAGGAATGTAGATTATGCTGAGTGAAATGCACATTGTCTCCGAGACAGAGAGGAACTTAGATTACACTCTAAGTTTACCTGGCCATGCTTGCTTGCTTATTTATTTACTCATTCGTTTATTTACTTATTTTGTTTATTATTCTTAAGTTTTTCAAGACAGGATTTCCCTGTGTAGCCCTGGCTGTCCTGGAACCCACTCTGTAGACCAGGCTGGCCTCGAACTCTCAGAGATGCACCTGCCTCTGCTTCCCGAGTGGGTGCTGAGATAACAGATCTGCGCCACTCTACCAGCTTGGTTTGCCTCTTTAAATGAATGAACTTACAAAATGCTCTATGCTTACAAATTTGTAAGTGTCTTCAGTTCTATGACTTTGGATTAAACCAGATATTTTGAAAGTATCTCTAATTTTTTTTTGAAAGCGTCTCTAATTCTGTATCCCGTATGTAACTTGTCAGCCATGACTATTTTACTTTACTCTTACATATATGATTTATAAATAGAAGCAATGTTGACAGACTTGTTTGACTCCCTTCTAGAAATAAATGACTCATTTTGGATTGTATGTGAGAGCTTCAAGCTGCTCACAGCAAAAATCCACGACAATGAGAAAGTCATTAAACTGTCTGTCCAGACAGCGGGGGGGGGGGGGGGCGGGCACGGAGGGAGGAAGGGAGGGAGGATGGACAAGCAGTTCCTTCAGTAACTGGGACTCTGTATTTTACATATCACCAGTGGTGAACTTTATGCACCTGTCTTTTGTGAACTTGTTTGACCCCAGAAGCTCACTTCTGAACCCCTGGATTTCGCTTTTGCACCTAGCCCTTCACCTTTACTCTATTAGTCATCTCCATACAATTTAACACAATAAGCAAAAACCTTATGACCTTATTGATGATTTCTACAGAGTATCTTTAGAACTAGTCTGTTGGTAATTTCTTATTTATTCAAAATATATAGGCTTACTTTATAAAGGCAGTCTTCTGACAGAATCTCCCTGGCAGGGGCACCTCTGGCCTTCTTTTGGAATGCAGGAAGCCAGCTACATCTCTGGCAGGCTGGCATTCTTTTATCATATAACCTGGTAAAAGCAGAGGGATCCTGACTCAAGTTTCTGTGGAAACTTAGCTTTGAATTCGAGGCTTGCTGCTGCCTGTGTCTGTTTGAAACTGAAGCGGCCATGGGGGACGGAGAAAGGGAAGCAGGGCTCTAACACAGAAATTACTTAGACGTGCAAAGTTTGTTTCCCAGTGAGTAAAGAGCTTTGTTAGGAGAGACTGCCCAGATCACATGATGCAACCTTTTGACAAGCCACTGTCTGCTGGGGACGCTGTGAGAGATGACCTTTTGACCTAGGAAGGAATGCTGTGAAGGTGGGAATGTGCACTCAGCCCTGGCCCAGGAGAGAACATGGAAAACAGCCCAGCTGCTCAGAGCTCACGAAAGCTTGGCGTTAGCTTTGAATTTAGAAGCAGATGCTAGAAATGTAAGGGAATTTCCTAAAATTATTCCAGATCTTTCCCTTACCCCCCACTGTCTGATACAGAACTTACAGGAAGCAAATGGGCTGTCTTGCAAAAGCGATGAGCGAGGGAGAAGTCACTTCTGCTTTCCCACCAGCTCGGGGATGAGACCTGTGTCTTTGAGCTGTTTTCCTGCAGAGCATTAAGCTTGTGCACATGATTTGGTGGCCTTAGGTGGGTCTGTGGAGGTGGGGGTGGGGCAAGAAAATGAGTCCATTGCTCTAAAAGCATTCCCAGTAGCGATGGTCTTGGCGGAAACAAAACTCCATTGTGCAGGGCTGAAACCTGAGAAACCCCCTGTTTCTCTGCTTGTTTTAGTCACCAGCATTGATCCTGGTACATGTGACCCTTTGAGAGGGAGCACCCTTGGTGACTCCTCCTATTACTAAATACCATTGTGTTTATAATGGCCATTTATATATGGTTACACTCCATGCCTGTGTGCTTAATAGGCGTTCTGGAACTCTGATGGCACCTCACTAGCACAGGACACATGCTTTGCTTGGCTCCTTGTCCACTCTTTTACAGTTCCCTGTCTTCTGTCATTGCTTGATACCCTCTGTGAAAATCAAGTAGGAATCTTATCATCTCTGTACAAAGGGCAGTTTGGATTCTGTGAGGTGTCGGGAGGTGGAGGGAGGGGGGAAGGGGGAAAGTAGGGGAAGGAAAGAAAAAAAAACAGACCAGGGAAGCCTTGAAGAAAATAGGTTACTTTATTATTTTTTTTTCCAGCTCTACAATGTGTCTGCATGCTTTAGTACTCATTTCTCAGCTAGTTGGGTCCCAGGAGGCCCCATGGAGCCCCGTGAAGCTCAGGGAATTGCATCTGTATAAAATGGGGGGAAATGTAGTTTGTAGAGATTGTTCTTTACCTCGGTTTGGGTTCAGCATGGCAGCTGCTCTCCGACTTTGTCTGTGACAGCACAAAGGCCGGCCGAGCTGAAAGCAAGTCAGCAACTGGAGAGACAAAAGCAACCATCAGCTAATACGGCTCCACATGGCCTGACTAATTTATGAGAAAAAAACTGTTCTGTTCATTGGATCAGCACTCTGAGGAAGGAGGCAGGTGGAATGGTAGGAAGTTTTCATTGACTCTCCTGAGCAACTAAGGACGCCACGAGAGATCCTTCTCAGTTTGAACTTTATCAGGGTCTACGCTTAATCAATAGGGTATTGGAAAAAGAATTAATTACTAAAGCAGAATAAAACAGCTGCATTTTAAACTAAGGATCCATCAATTCAGTAATCTTCCAGTTACAGGCTAGGTGCCGCAAGGATTTCAGTCTATGTAATGAGGAACCCGGGGACTTTGCTCCTGAACAGGCTGGGAATTCACATTATCCTGTTTCAGCGATTTGTCATTAGTACAACTCATTTCTCCTCTCCTGCACTACAGCTTGTATTTTATGTACTGTGGAACCCAGGAAGTTCCCACATTCAGGCGCGGGAGGGTGTGAAGGTGGAAAGCATTGTCACCCTGAGAAAGAGTCTTAACCTAGCTGGGCCTCTTTATTCTGGAAGCTGCCGTAGGAGCGCATTGGGACTGGACCTCCAACTCCATTGTGCACTGGGGTCGGGACACACAGACTGCACCCTAGCCTGGAAATGTTTCATCTATGATTTCCATAATGGTGGATTGCAAGGAGGGCTGAGGAGGGTTATGGGAGATGAATTAGGTTTTTAGTGAGCTCATTAGGGAGGCAAACAGAGTTGAGACGGCAAGGCGGGGAGAGGGCCTGTAATCAGTTCTGCTCTCTTTGTTCCCTGCCTTGGGGGACGTGTTTCGAAAAACTTCTTCGTTGCAGGGACTGCCCAGTCTGGCTGAGCCCAGGCTGCCATCCTGGTGGCTGACTTGTTGATTTCTAAACCTCTTAATTCATTTTTTTTTTGTCCAATTTAATCTTTTCTTTCTGAAGGAAAATTAGTTGAATGTTAGCCCTCTGTGCACTATTCACCTCTTAAATTATGCTCATTTTGAAGAGCTTGTTATGCCTGAATAAACATGAACTGGCTTGGCGGTTTCCCATCCGAGGCACACCCATTTTAACACCATGTATTTGCCATTCCTGGAAATGTCTCATTAACTTCTGAAAATCTGCGAGCGTGATATTTTGGGCTACTGTAACACACCTCTTGGCAGCCACAGAAGGCAGTTTGGTTAATGCCTCGTAATATCCATTTTTATTCTCAACATGAAGAAAGACTCTCTATAGAAAATTGATGCAGTTTGCTCTGCTAATTTTCATGCTCATTCCAATTAATTTAACATGACCCAGATTTTCTTCCTCAGGCTCATCCTGACTAATTAGTAAAGCAACACCTAGAACAAGTTATGTTTAATAACATTGAGGAACACTAGTTGTGAGTGATTTTGATGCTAATAAAGATATTCACTGATGGGGCAGATATTTTATGGCAATTACGGTATGTGATTTGGAAGTCCCAGTGTGCTGGTTGGGGTATCAAAAAGCTAGCAAGTCATGATGGGAGATAATACTGTTTTGAAGATTTCTGCAGCACCTGACCCAAACACTGGAACTAATTATTTATTTATTTATTTATTTCTTATTTACTTATTTATTTACTTAATTTTTGATGGAACAGGCAGAGCTGTTAAGCGATTCCATGCTAATGGGAGGGGTGGAGTTGTGGAGTTGCAGGCCTGACCCATATTCACCAGGCTAAGCTTTCAGGACTTACTGAACCTTGTCAAGAGAAGAAAGACTACCAGGCCATCTGAGAGCCACAGTGCTTGGAGAGGAAGGAGGGGTTTCTCCACCTCAGTGCTTGGCCTTCCTTCTTTTATCACATTTTTGTCAGTGAGATGAATCAATTGTAAGGCAGCAAGACTGGAGTGGCAGTGCTGTGGCAGAGGTAGAGGGTTTCTAAAGTTAAGTAGTATGGCTTAATGTGGGAGTGATTGCGGACTCTTTTACTTTCTCCCAAAGAAGGCAGTTAAAGGTAAGGGCCTAGGGATAACACACACACACACACACACACACACACACACACACACTCAGAGGAATGAATTATATCTAAGTGGAGGTATGGCTCAGAAGGTATGTATGCAGATACATACTCTGGATTCAATATTCAGCAGTGAGTACTCAAGATGTACTAGCTTACACACACACACACACACACACTTACACACACACACACACACACACACACACACACACACACAATATCTTTTCAATATCAGCAATGTACCAGGCACTGTTGTATGTGTTAGGAGTAGGAAAGGCCACAAAGACCTGGAGCCTGACTTTCTCAGAGCCATATATGAATGTTCACAGAAAAGGACCAGCCTCCAATTGTCTTCCATTGATCAACCACAAACATCTTTGACTGAATGGCTCAATATGTCAGAGAAATGTTCCGAAGGGTTTTTTAGGAGGTTGGAAAATTCTAGACAGAAGCCAGTATCTCAGGGATAGCCATTCTAAGATATAATCTACTGTAGTGTGCTTGCTGATGTGAATGCCAGAAGTGGACATAGGGTGTCTTACTTTATTGTCCTCCATCTTGTTTTCTGAGATAGAATCTCTTACAGAACCCAGACCAGAGTTCACTGATTGGATGACTGGCTGGCCAGTAAGCTTCTGGAATTATTCTGTCCCAATACTAGGGTTTCAGATGTGACTTATGTGATTGCTGAGGAGCTGAAATCATAGTATGTTTGCATAGTAGGCATTTGCCTGACTGAGCCATATTCCAAGCCCTGATGGAACATTTTACAGGAGGGTTTGTGATCAGCCCGTTGTTGCTCAAGCAACTTGCTTACCCTACTTAAGCCTTAGGTTCCTTTGTATAACAAAAGTCAACCCTGCTAGAATGGTTTGTATGAACTGTAGTCATTCCTGTGATATGCTAGCATACTGTCTGGAAGATGGTAAATGCTTAATAAATGTTGTTTTGAATTAATACTGTTTATGGTAGAAAATATTTAGAGTAGAAATTTCTCTATAGAGGTACATAACAGAATCTATGCTTATTATTTCCCAATGCTAATTACTACTCTTAAGGTCTGAAATTTGAGTCAACAAAACACTTCTCTTTTATTGAATGTTATGAACAGGTTCCTTTTCACATTCCTGTCTAAAAACATGCAAAGCCCTCTGCCTCCTAACTACTCATTGAGAACTTTCTTCTGTGTCAAGTCATGAATCGTTTCCTCCTAGGTGAGGACTTCCATTGTTGTAGTTTAGTTCTACCTTTTATTTATTTGATAGGAAAAAAATAGTTTAAATTATATTAACAAGGTTAGACAGGGTAATATGAATAAGGAAATTAAAAATTAGACAAAGCAGTCAGGTTTGGTGACCCTGACCTGTGATCTTTGTACTTGGAAAGATGATGTGAAAGGGTTGCCAGGAGTTTGAGGCCAGCCTGGATAGCTAAGTGACAGGGCCTCAAAAATAAAAACCACATTATAATCGATAATGAAGCTAAAACCACTGCTTTGCAAAATCACTATTGGAGTAGATCAAAAATCATCATATACTCATTCATTTCAGGCAATTTAACCTAATAATATTCATAGACCATAAATCATAAATTACAGAACTGCTTCACATAGGACAAGACATCAAAACATTATTCACCTTACTGCCCATCGCTGTCAAAATGGGTATTGTGATATATGGTCCTTACCCTTGATAATGGTAATCAGTTATTCAAAAAATTTAGTTATATATATGGAAAGAAAAAGGAGGAAAGGAAAGAAAAGAGAGTTTTTACCTACTAATTCATATTTTAAAGTTGCATTGTGACCCTCACAGTAGACACTAATAATTATTTTCCTGTTATTGGATGGGGATCCATAGCAAATGTCAACTCCACTTTTTTCTGGAGTGACACATCAAACTATTATGAAAAGTGGATATATTTGTGTGAAAATTTTGTAGATGTAAAACATTTTCCCAAGGGAAATAATCCTCTAGGTTTTATCACTCTTTTCATAGTTCTGGTCCTTTCAATAATAGAGCACTTTTGAGAGTTTCAAATTTGCTTTAAAAATCTTTGAATTATCACATACAGTAAGACTTGGAATATAAGTAAAAGAGGAAGTCATTACCAGTGTAAGTGGAATTGTGGGATATAAATTGGACTGTTGTCATTTAGCCCAGGGAAGACCCTTCTCGGAAGTTTTGCGGCATGGAGTGAAGCCGGTCGCTCTTCAGTGGTTACTGATTGGTGGCAGGAATTGTGTTGTACTGGGTCAGCAGTGAATTCTTCACCAAATGGTGTCGAGTCAGCTAGTTTTTAATTTGTTATCTTCTCAAGAGTACATTCACCGACTTTATCACTGAGAAGAATGACTCCCTAGCCTGTGTGATCAAGATCCGGAAATGTGCTGGCTCAGCAAAGGAAGGCTGGACCGCCACGTGATTGGTGGTTCTTGGATCAGTCTGATCTCGCTGCCGAGATGTCTGACTTCTCATAGGCTGGTTTCCACAGGTGTATGAGTAGACCTACTGAGAAAGCTAAGACTTTCTTTCCTTCCTGGGCAGTGGTTGAATAACCTTTTCTCTCACACTGTCTTTCTTTAAGGCTCAGTACGGGCAAAAACTCAACTCTGGCATTTGTGCCCTTAGATATAAGAATGGGGCAAGGTTTTAGTTTGTTTGCTTTTTCTTAAGTAAAGGCATTTTTCTGCCAATTGTACTAATTTTTTTTCCACATGAATGGGTCTTTAAAGCAAAACAAAAGTGACTCAACCTAACTTTTATTTGATGACACTAGGTAAATATTATACATCTCAAAAGTTGAGATGAGACATTTGGCTATCATCTGGCATTTGTATACCACTGCACTGCACAAACTAAAGCCACAAGGCACTTTTCTCTCTACATGTTACTTTTTCCAAATTATTAATTATATTTTTGCAAGGGAGGAGAGGCCACGGGGTACATGACAGCACAGGCTGGAGATCTAACTGTGCTACCAGTGACTCGTGTGTCTGTGTGAAGATTTCTTGTAGGGAATGCAATATCAGACTGACTCTCCCAAGGATGGACTGTGCATTGTATACAGGTCCAGGCTAGGCTAACACCTTCCTTTATCTTGCAGCCTCAGGGGTTACCTGAAGACATGGTGTAGGTCTTTGTATGCTTGGGAAGACTGAGATAATACTGAATTTTCCCAAAGGATTTCAAAGAAAATATTCAATGAAAAATCATTTTTGTTACCTTGGAAATTATCACTGATACATTTTAGCACAAATAGTTGGTTTTAGGTAATATGTCTCACAATGTGATTTAGCTAATAGAGAAAAGTAGTTTTCATCAAAACATGCAAAGTGCTTTCTGACCACTTGTTTTATATGTTCACGAATTAAAGCAACTTATATATGAATAATTAGGTTCATGGGGATCATGCTGGGTCTCTCTGTAGCATCTTTCAAATGCTGCACCCAGCCATTTTAAACTTTCAGAACATTGCTTTAGCAACTGCAGATATCCCCACTCCTACCCCCTCACATCCCACTCAAATCTGTACTGTGCCAAACATCAGGTGTTTGGAGCTTTGGCTGTTATTTGCTCAATTTTTTAAATCAACTTTACTGGGGCAAAATTCTCATGCCAAGGTTTCTTCGAGTTAAAATGGCCAGGTGATGAATTTGAGCCCCTGTATAATTTGATGGACCAATCCTGTCACTTCCCAAAAGTTTCCTGTGTCTCTTTGTTGTCGTTCCTTCCTTTCTTATGTACCCTTGGGCCACTACTGATCTAATTTTGGTTATAAATATTTGTTGGCATTTTCTAGAATTTAATATATTTGAAATTATACAGGAGTCTCATCTCAAGTTCCTTTGTGTGTGGCTTCTTCCATTCAGCATAATAGCACAATAACCTTGAGATGTAACACCCAGCAGGCTTCAGTGGTAGATTCCTGTATGTTGATGGGTAGTATCTCAGCACAGCACATTTTGTTTAATCTACTCATATTGTTTCATTTTAAGGAAATAATCAGGTAAGCAGGCCATTGTATCAAATGTTGGACCCCTCCACTCTTTATTACTTTAAATTTTAAAGTTTATTTTTAGTTATTTGACTATGCATGTGTGTAAGGGTTGGATGTACATGTAAGTGAAGGTGTCTACAGAGGCCAGAAGAGAAAGTCAGGTATCCCTGAGCTGGAGTTACAGGCTTTTGTGAGCTGCCTGACCTGGGTGCTAGGACCTGAATTTGGATCCTTTGTAAAAGCAGCATCTACCTTCAACTACTGTGAGATCACTCCAGTCTACCCTGTATCCTCAATCTATTTCTATAATATCACTTTCCTCTCCCAACGTGTCCTATAACACATTGAAACGTATGACATACCAACCTTACGAACAATCTTGAACTTTGAAAGACCAATATTCTAGATAGCTTCTGTTATCTTTTTTTTTTAGCTTCTGTTGTCAAACTTTAAATATAAGCCTAGAAAATTCATATCCATATTCCAAAGATTCATTCATTTGATTAGTAAATTAAGTATCTAGGTAATAGGAGTAGGATGTGTGTGTGTGTGAGAGAGTGAGTGATGTATCTCTGTGTGTAACTCTTCTGGAATTACTTTTGGCTCAAGTTTTGGAAGATGAAATAGCTTAGCCTAGAATTGTGTTATGATGTGATACAATTGAACATAAGAAGGATTAATTTTAGCAATAAATTTCATCTATTTTTAGCAATGCATATCTTTATAGTGTAAACAATATAAACCCTATCCCAAGTGCTTTAAGTACATATGCTTATCCATATGTAAGGTGCTATGATATCATTCATTAGTTAGGGGCATTAAAATTACATTTTTGCGGATCAATTTGGAGGAAAATTACACATATATTCTAATTCAAGTACTAACTAGGCTTGTGTACATCTTTCAGCATGCTTCATGATATTGGAAGGGATAGACCACTCTTTTCATTACTTGTTAACTTTTTTGAGATGTACTTTACATAGTAACAAATTACCCATGGTAAGGGTACAGCCTATTATTCCTTAGTATATTCCTAGGATTATGCAACCATCGACATGGTTAATTTTAGAATATTTTACTAGTCCAAAATGAATTCCACACCAATTAGCAGTGATTTCCTATTTAAAGTACTTTTAAGAGGCCCCGTGTCTGTGTTTCTTTAGTACATACGCTATGTGCAGATGAATCAACTTGTGAAATCTCAGATTATTCTTATTAAGCATTAATTATTTATTTCCCCAGAGTTAGTACATAAATACCATGTATATTCATTTGCATGACATTATAAATCATATCTGCTTGTTCTCAAATCATAACACTGGACTTCTTTAAAACACCAAGCTGAAATGGGGTGTCTAAATGCATAATTACTTCCTTTAAAATGTTAATGATTTAACTTAGACATTTCTTAAACAGAAAGTTAGAGTTCTACTGGGAAACCCTGATGTGCTAATGTTCTTCAAAAAAAGAAGCTATACTTTTCTAATAGTGAATAGGCTTTAAGCTTGGCATTAGTTTTAAAAAAATGTAATCAGTTATCAAGTGTGGTATGGAAAGCCTGTACTCTCAGCACTTAGCAGACGGGGGCAGGAAGATTACAAGTTTGAGGCTGTCCCAGCATACATTAGGAGACCTGTTATAAAAATAAATAAGTAAATAAATAAATAAATATGGGAGTGCAGAGATGTTTCAGTGGTTAAGAGGACTTGTGGCTGTTGCACAGGACCCAGGTTTGGTTCACAGCACCCAATGCTGGCAGTTCACACTTACCTGTAACTCCAGTTTTAGGGGCTCCAACACCCTCTTTCTGTCTTCTGTGGGCACCCAACCTCACATACATACACACATGCACACAGATGCATAAATAAAATTTAAAACAAATAAATAAAAATACCCAAACTAATGACCAACTTCATCATGCCAATTTTCTCCTACGAGCAACCATGTTGGCTTCCTATGAGTCTCCTACAGGAGTTGTTGATTGACATCTCAAGGAAGTTGTCTTAGGAAATAGTTTTAAAGAGATGTCTGGCTTTGCTTGTGGCATAAAGGCTTGTTGTAGAAGTTTGTGTGTATTATTTAACAATACTAACTTCAAGGTTGTGCTTTTATGAAATGACCTCTTATTTTTCACTTTACAGTAACAGGTACAAAGTAGATGTAATGTTTTGAAAGTCGTTTGTAGGTCTCATTGAACTGATACCTGCTGTTATACATTCAGAGAGAAGCATAAACTTAAGAATCCAAACTCATCAGCTGTCTTACATTATAAAAAACTGTCCCCATTTCTTTCTTTTCTGTAGCAAACACAACAATGAAGCAAAGAACTCTACAAAGGAAGTGTAATAACTTCTGCTACGATTAAATTTGCTTTTAAATTATTTTACCAAATTTTATTATCAGTGGACAATGTTTAATTGAATGCCATAATATGCTAAAACTGACAATACAATCCAAAATTCTGTGGTTATACTGTAACATGCACTTTTGGTACAGTTAATACGAACCGGGAACAGAAGAACCAGTCTTGAGTCAGTAAGAAACTGTTTACAGCTTGTCTGATAGCAGTGTGTTTTCTTAGGTAGGGAATGCTTTTGGTAAGTATGAAGGCCGTATCTTTTCATGAAAGAAAGACCTGTTGATTCCAAGATGTTAGCCAGCTATCTTTACTAAAACACTTTAGAATGCTAAATATAGTCCACTTCAGTTAAATATGGATGTTTTAAAAAAGAAAATCCCAGTTAGTCTGCAACAGAAGGACATTTTGTGTGACAATATTTTGCATGATTAAAAATTTAAACAGAATAACAGCTATTTATATTTACAGTTACATGTGAGTAATTACTAAAGCAGACAAAATACTTAGAGCATAATTTAATAATGTTTTCCTCCAGCAAAGGTGCCAAAATTGTTATTTGCATAATTTTCACAATTTGTACTGAAACAGCTAAGGGAAACTGGGAAGCCATGCCTCCCCAGCCACCTTTTCTTCTTCTTTGGGAAATATGGGGAGGAGATTCATAGATCATAACATCTCATTTTTGTACAGTTTTTCATAAACACCAAAACCCTCATGTCAAAGCCTCAGGTAAAGGAGACAAGATCCATTCATACTTTCTCTTTTGGGGTCTTTATTTCAATGGTCAGTCCCAGCTCAACTTCAAGGCTCCTAATTATAACATTTACCAGTTCAAAGATTAACCTCGGAGAGGAGCATTCTGGGCTGTTGGTAACTTGATCGGCTTGGTCCTCTGTGGGTCCCTTGGTCTGGTTCTTTGTATCAGGGGAGGGAGATGGTATCTGGCACATTCCTAGGATGACTGGAAGATAGCAGCCTCTGCATTTAGGGCTGAAAGATTGTGAACTCTGTTAGCTGAAATGCCGCGCTGGGGAAGCCAGGCAGCCATTAAAGCAGATTCAGCTGGAGGGAGTGCAGTCCAAGGAGAGTCAAATTTGAGAGCTGGGACCTGGGTGGACATTTGTCCCTGCCTCCTACCTTAATAAAAGCTGAGTGTTAACTGTGGGAAAGGGCATTTGAGAGGTCACTAAAAATGAATCATTAGAGTGCCCAGAAGGGCTTTATTATGATGTACTGTGAATAAGACCGGAAGGTACTTGGTACATTCCTACGTACTTATCAGGTAACAGAAGAACAAGTATATGCTTTTATCCTGTACCACAGAGATTCTGCTGAGCTGTAATGGCAGAGGAGCATGCATCCCACTGGATTCAGCCAGGACTCTCAAGAGTATTCTGTGAGAGATTTAGGAGAATATTCTTTCTTAAGATAGTCTAAAATTTGTAACTGAATTGTCTATATAAGCACGCATGCGTGTGCACACACACACACACACACACACACACACACACACACACTCACACTCATGCACCCCACATCTATATATTTCAGAGAAGAGTGAATGAAATATATGTACTTGAAATGAGAATAACCAAATGAAGTGGAGAATAGACCAAACATCTTGCCAGCTTCCCTTCACTTCTGCTATAAAGGATTAGGGAGTTCCAGTCAATAAACAAAGCCCTTTTATGGCTCCTAGCGGGTAAATTGAGGGGACTGATTTGGTCAAGGACCAGTATGAGGATGTTTCTGTTCAACAGCTAACAGGATTCAACATGCTATGGAAAATACAGGCATGCAAAACTATACTCCGACACTCACGTTGCCAGCTAAAGCCTAAAACACAGCCACATTTACATATGTGTCCATCTGTCTGTTTTTACACTTTATTTTTCCAACCAGTGGGTGAAGTGGTTTTCATCCAAGCTACAGTCTGATTTTTTTTTCCCTCACCCACCATTTCTCATTCTATACTATAGATGCATATTTTAAAGTGTGTGCTATTTGTCCCTGGACAAGCATTTGCGTAGCCCTTGCAGGGACCTGCCCTTTCCTCTGGGAAGTTGAGCCATCTCTGTAGATCTGTCCACTCTGCAGCTGCCCTCACTAGCTAGAATATCTCAGGATGTCTCCCGAGCAGTCGGTAGACCCGGGGGTCTCATCCTGTGCCCCCACGTCTGGCCTGGGCCACGCTGCCACAGTCACAATCCGGAGCAAGCCAGCCGGGTGAATGGAAGTGCTTTGGCTCTCTACAGTGGAGAGCCTGCGTAAATCCTGTGTAAATAGAGAGAAAACAACAAAGCCTGGGCCCCCGCGGCTCTGAGCTTCTGGAGCCATTTGGGGCTGAATTTGCTAAATGCTGCTTATACCGCCTGAGAAGTTGAAGAGAAAGGACCATAAAATCCCCTCTCTTTCTTTCCCTTTCTGTTTGTCCCCCCCCAAGGGGGGCGGGCGGGAGGGGAGGGTGTTCAGGACCAGGGAAGCCGAGGTAAGCCTATGAAGACTTGTTTTTTTAGTGCTCTTTTGAGTGTGAAAAAGGTGGCCTGGGTCACTGTCCCCTCTTTAATGTCGGAAAACCCACACAGTTAGTAAATGTTGCATGTAAACGAAAGCGTTCATTCCCTTCTGCTTCCTTCCTTGCTTGTGGACCGTGAACTAGTCACTTGAAAAAAAAAATCACAGAAAATTTTCCCTTGAACATGTCCAGCCAGCTAAACCCAGCAGGAGGGTAAGAGAGATCAGTGGTCAGCCTCTCTCGCTGCTGCCCTGGCTTCCCCTGAATTTCTGGGTGTACTCACTACCCCCAACTGTCCTGATCTGAAAAAATAATAAGTTGCTTGTGGAAAAACGTTGACTTTGCTGATAGTTCTTGGAGAGCAGCTTTTGCAAGGCTATATTCCGAGACAGAACCAGACGGAAACTTCCCCTCCTCTTAGTTCTTCTTATTTGAAATCTTGGTACAGTTTTCTCAGTGGGAGGCCCTAAATTAAACTCCTGGAAAGACCCCCTGACAACCGGCAAGAAAATATCTTTTGACTGTTAGTACATTTTAATCCTGTTTTCTAACTACTATATTGAGAGGGAAAAAGGAATCAAGAAAGGAAAGAACATTAGTCTACAAAACACTATGTGGCATTCACATGGTTGCAGGGTACTTACTTTTTAACCACACTGCTTCTACTAATTCAAAGTGATGTGCCTCCCTCGATGCCAGCACCCCTCTTTCCAAAGGAGGTTAGGTGTGAGATGGAGGTATCATCTTCTCCACAGACAATCCATGTCATGTGTCCTAGCACACACACTCCTTGGGAAGGACCAACCACAGTCACACACTGTGTAGTACAGAGCCTAATGTGGCCCAGCACCCCACCAGAGCAGGGAGAGTGGAGGGAGGAGCCCCAGGCTCACTGAAACCCCTTCATGAGCATTATTCTTTAAAACAGGGTATAACCTTCTCAGATCTGGTGGGTTGTGTTACTACCTTATGCTTGGGGTAAGAAAAGAGTAGAGTTCGGGCTCCTTCTCAGACATGTACTTTTGTGAGACCAAAAGTAAGAAAAAAACTGCTGAGTAAGTCAAGAACACAGAGCCCCAACTTTGGAAGAGGACCTAGGAGCACCTCTAAAAAGAGACCCCTCTTTCGCTAGAACCTGAAGGCTGAATAGGAATTTGCTAGCAAAGAGTAGAAAGCTGGAGTGGGAATAAAAATGAAGAGGAAGAACACACCAGAGCAACACCGAGGAGTAAAAGTTTAGCATCTTCAATGACTCTTTGACTCAGTCTTGAAAATGTGCTGATTTTCTTGTTTCAAAAAAATAGTTAATGTAAACTTTAGATCTATAAGAACAGGATGACCTTATAGATAGTAGATATTCTTGTTTTTTATAAAGATGTAGATACTTTTGTTTTGAGAAACATCTGCACCTAATTATTTCTTGGCTCATGTCTCTCTCTCTCTCTCTCTTTGTTATTGCATGTATTTATTATGTTGAGAGAGATGCATGGCCGTGATAGAGGTCAGACTGTGGGACCTTTTATCCTGTGAGTTTCGTGGATCCAACATTGGATGTCAGACTTAGTGCCAGGTGTCTGCTCCTAATGAGCCTCCTTGCCAGCTCCCGAGTTTGTGTCTATATGCATTGCTACACAATCTCTATCTGTGGAATAAAGACAAATGAGTATCCTAGGCTGGTGTCCTGGAGTTGAATTCTTCAGGGTTGAGGAATAATCCAGACTCTGGCTTCCCCATCCTGTCTTCTTGTCACTCCAGCAGTGCATTAGGGTGGGGGGTGGAGGATGAACCATGAGCTTTGAAGGCCAAATGTTTGTGTCAGTCACTTTCTGTGGTTTCTGACAAATGACTTAATTTCTTTGAGTCTTGGTTTTCTCTCTGTAAAATAGAATAGATAATAGTAATGTGTCCATTCTTTCTTTCCTTTTTTTGTGAGGATTAACCATGGTTACAACATTGTGAGTGCAAATAAAGATAAATGTGTGGGGGTGAAGATAATGGAAGTGAGAAGTGTTGGTGAATGAGGGCAGGACATTGTGTGTCACAAGATTCCCCTGAAACACTGAAAACTTCCGCTGAAAAGAAATGTGTTAGGCCTGTGTAAATGTGTGGATGCACATTCAATGGTCTGTGCCTACCTACAAAAACAGTTCATCTGCAAACACTTTGGCACTGTTATACAAATTGCACCACTTTTTAAGTATTTTGTAAAGACACAAACACACATGCACACCTATGTATCTGTTTATAGTCACATATATTGTACACCAGCATCTGTGTGTTTCCGAATGCATGTAAATGACAGAAATGAGATGGTTGAAAGTCATTGATTTCTAGTCATCTGGCTTTTTGTCTATGTTATCTAACGACCGTCTATCAGTAGATTGCATCTCTGCCTACCAGATCATCTGTTACTGACCTTGCCAGGGTCTCCAGTTAGCCTTGAAAGCCTAATCACAAAAATTCCAACTCTAGCCAGGTGGCACACATCTTTAGTCCCAGTATTTGGGAGGCATCGACAAGTGGATCTGTGAGATCTGGTCTACATATTGAGTTCCAGAACAGCCAGAGCTATACAGAGAAATGATGTCTCAAAAAACCAGTAACAAACGAACAACCATAACCAAAATTCTGACTCTACATGATTGTATGTGAAGCCTTCTTCAGGCCTTGGTTGGCTTGCAAAGAAAAAGATGCCCATTTTCATTTTTGGCCAAACTGGACCAACACTCACAGTTTTAGCCCTAAATTAATCCTTCTCCAGGATTTAGGCCTTTTTTTTTTTTGTAATCTTGGGCCTTCTTTGATGTGTGGTTGATAAGAGGGCTCAGACAAACTAACAGAGAAGTGAAAGCCAGTTCACAGGGTTATGAGAAAGCCTGTGGTCAGCAGAGTAGACTTGGAGAAGTTAGGCCTAGAATTAGATTTATCCTTGATCATAGAGAGATTTGGAATCTTGGGCAAGAAGGCAATCTTATCACATCAGTGTCCCCTGGAAATAGTTTTGTGTTTTAAGGCATGGGGAAAGGAAACCATGAGAGTTCTCCATTCCTGTGGTGTTGGATGCATTCTAACATATCATCACTGTGTTTATTATGCCTTTCCTCCAAACTTTTCAATGGATGTCTAGGTCAAAACTGACTTTAAGCTAAAGGAAACAGTGGAATATGCAAATGAAGGGAAGTGTGTCCATTGATTGAGTGGTTTACATGACCAAGGATTTTAGGGATCTCATTTTCTGATGGAGAGTTATCTAATGGTCCTGTTGTGGGGGGTACCCATGGCTGGCATTATTCTCTGAACACATATCAATGGATATGGATTTTGGCTTTCCTGGAATAGTCAGTATTCCTCAGGACTCAGAATCCTGAGACTCAGCTGCTTACACTGCTCACCTAAACAGGTGTCTCTGTATCTACCAGGCAGAGCAATGCCTGTGCCCTGAGAATACTTAGCTCATCCCTGTCAAGAATGTAGGATTTCTTTTAGAGCATAGATGTAAATCCAGCCAGAGAGGTTCTCATAATGCTTCAGAGTCTTAAAACAGCAGAAGGATGCAAAGATTAGAGCAGGCCTCCAGATAACAATAGGGGTAGCAGCCTAAGGAGATATTCTCAGAGTGGTGCAGATGAAGTGGGCACCAGAACCACCCACAGGGCTTATTAGTCCTCATACTGACGGGCTCCACACTTAACACTTCCTAGTCACTAGGTCTTGGGTGGATCTGAGATCTGCTGATGAACTTCATTTGAGGAGTCAGTATTCCAGTTCTGTTTAACAGGAACATGAGATGATCATGGGAACAGCCAGGACCCCAGAGCAGACCAAAAACCTACTCTAATCTCTGCAGACGGCCCACATATAATCATCGACACTCATCATGACCACTCCCCCTAAATGTGGAATAGTAGAGTACTCTTCCTGAGGTACATTTAATTTCAAGTCAGGTTATTCAAAGAAAGGCCCTGTGCCAGTTTGAGAAGATTGGCTCAGTCAGAAAAGGGATTGCTGAACAAGCGGGACACACACACACGTCTGTATCTCAATGATGAGGAGGCAGAAGACAGATACAGGATGTCCTGGTAACTTGTTGACCACCCAGTTACCAAAGCACTAGATTACAGATGCAGTCAATGACCCTATCTTAAGAGTATGTATGGTGGGGGCTGGTAAGATGGCTCAGTAAAGGAGAGAATTGCTGTGCAAACATGTAGAGCTGAGTTAGGATCCTCAGCAGCTGTATACAAAGGTAGGGATGGCTGTGGGTGCCTGTCATCTGTGCACTGTGGAGGGCAAGGACAGAAGGGTTACTGGAGCTGGCTAGCCACCAGATTGTCTCCAGGTTCTGTGGGAGCCAGAGAATAATAGATAGAACACCCAAGTCCTTCTCTGACCTACAGATACCTTGGGTATATGCACTCCCACTACACATGCACATACTTCCTGCCTTGCCCCATGCAGACACATGCACACACATGCATGTACATGCGCGCGCGCGCACACACACACACACACATACACACACACACACACAAATAAAATTAAATTAACTTTAAGGTGTCTCAGTGGGTAAAGGAACTTGCCATACAGTCCAACAACCCAAGTTTAATACCTGGAGACCATGTGGTAGAAGAAGAGAGCTGACTCTTACAAGGGGTCCTCTGGCTCCTACACGCATACCACAATACATGCACGCAAAGAATCAGTGCCAATCTTTGTGCATAAGCAAATCCCCAAAACTTGCTAAAAATGCACTGTCTTGAGACCAGTATATTTGATTCAATGAGTCCGTAATGAAACCTTGGGATCTCCACCCTCAGCAATCTCCCTCACGGTCTAGTACATTCAAAGTCTATGTACCCACCGGCCTTGAGTATTCCTTCTCATATTTGTAAATATTATATCTTACTAATGATACCCAATCTGATTATCTTGCCCATAACCTAGATCTTCACCTTGGTCAAAGGGTTTTGAGCCCTCAAAGGGAAATAAACAACATTTAAACATTTTTTTTCTTCATCAGCAGAGTGTTTGGTAGTTGTCACCCATACAGGCCCTGGGAGCACTAAGGTCTCTTTCTCAAGGAGTGACATTCTTGGAGTGTTTAGAAGTAAGTGTGTGCATGCAAGCAATTTTCCAGTCACCAAGAATAGCCCTTCGGTGCTCTGTGGGACCAGTTCTCCCATGTAACCATTGTCAGAGAGAGGAAAAAGCTTTGAGTAAGTCCTTCAGCCATTCGCCCTGCCAACAATTGTCCTGTTGTTGAGGTTATGCACCTAAGTGAGACATAAATAAGGAAGAGACAGTTCTGTTTCCGGAGGCTTCTACAGTACTGAATGGTAACTTCAGGGGTGGATGTCTGCACTAGCCATGCTCCCACCTCCTCTAGCACACCCATTGTGCTGATGTAGAGCGCTCTTCAGCACATTAACTAAATTAATGCACAGCCTTGAAACAAGAAAGCAGTATCCAATGTTAACAGGGGCTTAGCTCCAACAGAGGCCTGCACACGTTTAGTTTAGCTTTAGAGAACACAGTTGCCTTTCAAACATTTTCTTTATGTTGCTCTTAGCTCTTGGTACTTGACTTGGTTCATAGTCCACAGGAAAAAAAAGTGGCATTTATTATATTTGGGAAAGAAAAATTCCTTTGTTGAGATATAAACACTAGCATTAACAGTCTTCTATACATGTTCATGTATGAAATGGTCCAACTTAAGACAAAAGTATCCTGTTGAGTATCTAGTTATTAATATAGAACCAGACATGTTTTTGTTTGTAATTTTTTATGACACCGATGTAAATTCAAGTATTTCATAACATTTTTATGAAATGGACTGCTTTCTATTAAAATTCATGTAATGCTTCTCCTCCTCCAATTTAAGTCAGTCATCAAAGCATGCTCATGCTAGCAACATTTTTTTTTTCTGGAACTAAACATAGTGAATCATATAGTCGGAGGGTGTTATCAGCCCCTTTCTTTTTAAACAGGAGAAAATGCCCCAATGGAGCCATGGCCTCTCATTTTTTAAGGTCATTGATTGGGTTCAAAAGGCAAATGCCTTTTTTCATTGAACTTCCTTCAATTAAGCCATTAACCTTTTGCAATAAGTGTATTCAAAAATCTATCAAAGAAAGCTAAATGAGATTTTAACAAAACCCTGACAATTTCAGCTTAAACATATACACAGAAACCATATGTGCTTAGGAAGAAATATATACACACAGGCATTGTTTACAGAGTGTGTTTTTCTATTTGGAAGACAGTGAAAGAAGAGTTATTCCATACATAATCTGAAACGTGCGTTCAGAGAGTCACAGAGACTGCACACAGTCAGAGACAAAGATATCTCTATCCACAGTGTGGAGACAGACAGACTGACTGACTTCAAACTTGGACTTGCAATGTGAATTTTTTTCCCCCTCATCTCTGGGTACTGCTTTTCAAATTTGCCTCAGGCTACAGAACAGCACCTCAGATCCCCAAGGCCCACTGCCTGGCTCCTAATAGCCACTCTCCATCTGTGTCACATGAGCAGCTGATGAGATCGCTCCAGTGTCTGTATTTTGGAGAGCACATCTACCCAGGTGAAAAAGCTGGGGTTGCCTAGGAGCAGTCAGAAGCCATTAGTGTGGGCGAGAATTTGCCTTGCAGCAGTTCCTTGGCACAGTGGAAAGTGTGTGCACATGTCTCTATGCAGGCTTGGGCATGTGTATGCTCAAGTGTGTGTGCTCAAGTGTTTGTGTGTGTGTGTGTGTGTGTGTGTGTGTGTGTGTACGCGCGAGAGCGCACGTGCGCGCTCCAGCACATGTGCAACCCCCAGTTATATGTACATGGCTGTGCTGAGAAGGTCAACAGATGGAGAGTAGATTCTATATATCCACTATTCAAAAGCCAAAGGATTTTTCTTTTCCTGCCCACATAGTCATTCTTTGACTATTGGGGGGTGCAGATCTCCTGCACTGTGTGTGTCCCTCCTCTGTCTATGTCTCTGTTTGTCTATCTCTGTCCCTGTCTCTGTCTCTCTCTGTCTCTCTCTCTCTCTCTCTCCCCCCTCCCCTGTGTGTGTGTGTGTGTGTGTGTGTGTGTGTGTGTGTGTGTTTGTGTGCATGTGCGTTTCTCTCTTTTTATCATAACAGAAGGCAAAGGAAAAGAGAGCAGCAACTTCGGGGTCCTGCTCTACTGTTTGGGCAGATGGAAGGGAGCTGCTTTGCCTCGGGGCAGGGTGGCTGTAACGAAGTGGCCTGTCAGTCTGTAAATAGTGAGGGTCATCCCTTCCATGTGATGGAGGGGATCACATTGCAGTGAAAATGGAAATGTCAATAAAATTAATCTGCCAGCTCTTTGCTGTGGTTTTTCTGCTACTCTGGTCAAAGAAGGTTGAGGTTCTTTTGTTTTTTTGTTTTGTTTTTTGTTTTGTTTTTTTTCAGTGAGAAAGCAAAAGGAACAGGTACCAGGAAGGCCATGAGGCAGGCGCAGAAGTTCTAAGGCCAGTGCTCCAGTGGGCAGGAAGTCTGGGTGGAACACTGTCTGGGAGGAGGGAGCAGGGCTGGGGATTTGCTGGTAGATCTGCTGCATTCCTCCGGCAGCTACAGAGTGCCCAGCTCAGGCTACATTGAGCACAGAGTTTATTGTTTTAGGCTTTCTTGGACAAGGTTTTTACTTAGCGTGGGATTTATGGCATTTACTGCTAATGAATGTCTATTCTTAAATTACAAAAAAACCCATCTCAGCGCAATTCCCAGATGTCCTTCCAGGACCCCAGCTTCTTAAACACCAGCAGGGAGCATAAACTCTCCACTTCTCTGTTTTCCTCTTTCGTGTGGCTCCAGGCTAATGATGTGCAAGGAAAACACAGCCATCTATAAAGCCCCAGTGCTGTCCCCATATTCTTCATTTATTTTGCATTTGATTATGCCACAAGTCGGATCTTGTTTCTTTCCTTTTTTTAAAGTTATTAGTTCAAATATTAATGTAGGGATATGGCATATATTGCTACTCTTGATTGATGCCTTCCCAAAAACAGGAAGACGTGCTCGTATGAATTTTAAGAAAGTAGGGGTCCTGCAATGCCTTGCCAGAAGAGTTTTTCAGATACATAATTTAGATGCCCTCCAGGCAGGCTTTCAAGGCATTTTTGCCGGAGGGCAAGAAAAAATAACTCTGACTGTTAAAAGTAAATGATTTTTGCTAATGCACAATTAATGCCAGAGAAAAAGCACAGAAGAGAAAGATGTTGATAAGAAGTTCTGATTAAGTGAGCACCCTACCTTGATGTGTGTCTTTTTGTCTGCCCCCCCATGATAATGATCAGTGGTTCAGAGAGCTAAAAAGTTTTCACGTCATGCAAATGCGGAACTCTGGGTCATAGGAGGAGCGTGTGTATGTGTGAGTTGAGGAGGTGACAGTTCTGGGAGGGGATGAGCAGGCAGTGCGTTATGTGCAATCAACAGTGACATAGCTACTGTCACCTATGCAGGCAGCCTAGAATATATAGACTACAGAACATTTAACTTGATTACCCGGCAGTCTGTGCTCACTATGGGCACAGGGATGTATTTCTACCAAATGGGCTTTCTCGTAGCGGGTTGCCCACACTGGGTTCCGTAATTGACAAAGAGCTACTGCTCTGTGTCAAGTACACAATTATAATTGAATTAATGATATGGGCGAGTGTGAAACACACAAAATTAACATTTGAAGAGGCCTGGCTTAATTTTGTCTTTTACATATTTGTGTCTCCAATTATACTTTAATGAAAGAGAATATACCCCCTTAATGGATGTCTTTCAAAGAGCTTAGCTAAGCTCACCATCAGCCTGGCACGGTTGTTGGCCCTAGCTATGCTTGCTCTAATGGATCTTCGTTTCTTCCTGTTAGGCGATGGGTTAGACAACAGCGTAGCTTCACCTGGCACAGGTGATGACGACGATCCAGACAAGGACAAAAAACGCCAGAAGAAAAGAGGCATATTCCCCAAAGTCGCGACAAATATCATGAGAGCGTGGCTCTTCCAGCATCTCACAGTAAGTTACGATAAAAGACATTTTAAAATGGCATAAAGTTTTTTTGTTGTTTTAAGCTTTAGCAAATCACATGGTCTGGCAAAGGGTTAGTTTTCATTTTGGTTTGAGTTCTGTCCTTCTGTTTCCTTCCTTCCTTCCTTCCTTCCTTCCTTCCTTCCTTCCTTCCTTCCTTCTTTCCTTCCTTTCTTTTTTTAAACAAAAAGACAAGATTTCCTGCTTTCTGTTGGAATCTGGTGACTCATAGAGCAGTCACATTTTGTCGACATTGACATCCAAACAGCGTTTTCTAGAAAGGATCAGGGTTTTGTCTTAAGAGGCCAGCATTAGACCTTATTCAAAATGGCCTGAGATTCTCAATAACATATATGTAAATGTTTACTGAGTTACAAGATATGAGCAACTTCAGACAATACTGCTTCAACCGAAGGAGAAGACTCTGAGGCGCTCATGAACTTATTAGCACTGCTGAATCTCCTGCTAACCAACACTGTCTTCTCCATGAGTAAACCCAGCATCTTGCCACATGCATGTCCAAGCTCAGCCCACTGAGTTGGCCTGAAAACATGGCGTGTGTGTGTGTGTGTGTGTGTGTGTGTGAGAGAGAGAGAGAGAGAGAGAGAGAGAGAGAGAGAGAGAGAGAGAGAGAGAGAAATCCAGCAGGGCTCTAGGCAGGTTAATGCCTTTGTAAGGTTGAAATTAAGGAATCCGTTTTATGTCCATTATCTTAAAAGTTAATCCTTTTTACTTCTGGGGAAAGACTACTATGTGCAATGGCCTTAAAGTAACAATTCATACCGCCATGGTTGCAGTCAGTTTTATGTGTCTGTATATATACTATTGACTCAAAGACTGTCATGATGAAAAAGTGACAGGAACTATGCATGCTCATATTTTCCTGTCTGTTTGAAAATTCTTGGGAAGGTTCTGAGGATGTGTCTTGGCCTATCATTGTTTTCAGGCCGTTCTATCTACGTTATGGCTTAGTAATAGAGGAAGTAGCCCGCGGAAAGCTGAAGGTCTTCTTTGGTTATCTGACTTGTGTGTCATCATGCTGAAGGACATTGGTTACAGTGTTGCGAGTGTAGGACTCTTGTTTATGATGGTGGCTGTTGGTCTGCTCTTCTCACAGAAGGACAGAGGTGGTGTGGGCAAGGGGTGGAGTGGGTAGGGAGGAAGAAGTGATGGATTCATGATTTTAAATCAGACATTTTGATGTAAGGACATTAGTACCAAACTGAGGTGGATTGATCCAGCCTGTGATGTCCGGATTAGCTCGGGGTACCAACAAGGTTTCCCTGGTAGGGGTTTTTCTTGCCTCACAGCTATGGCCATTTCAAAGGTCAGGGCCCTGCACTGACTTGGCTCAGAGGAATTAGACGGAACATGCGTCTCTGGGCTGATTACTTAACCAAAGACAAAATAATGAGTCCTAAGCAAATACTGACTAATTGAAAGGGCTGTAAATCCATTACATATTGGTCAGGGATAATCAGGAGTATTTAATCACTTTTATCTATTCAGGAGCACTGAAGCTGCAACGGCAAAGCCCTCAACCTTGCCATGTGCTTATTATTCTCATCATTATCAAAATTACTTCACAGCTGTTCTTTGCTACATCACCTCAGCTGGAGACTGGCTAACCTGTAAAATGTTTTTAATTTGGAAGTCTAGTGAGTGTGAAGGGAGGGCTTCCATGTTTCCACTCCGAGGTTTGTTGGTTTAAGTAGCTGTAGGTGCTAGGAAAGGAAGGAGCTTCCTACACAGGCAAGTCACTTCATCCTGACCAGCTCATCTGGTTGGTTAGCTCCCTCTGGGCTCCCTTACAATTCTGTCTTTCATGGTTGAAATTAGACATTTCCACAGTTGCTTTGCAATCAAGCATCTATGTGCATGTGTTTCCATCCTTTGCTGTGAAACCCAATGTCCCAGAATGCCCACACCTTGGTGAATGTGGCTAGATGGGCAAGCCCAGCTGTCCGAGTCACCAGCTCTACATTCTTTCCACCTATGCAGGTGGCTTTGCTCAGGTCTTATCATCTTTATCAGTCTCATAAAGACCTTACGATGTCTGCCATCAGTACATCCAAAGTTGCGATGGTGATGGGTTATGGAGAAGACAAGTCTGTCTTCCTTACCTCTGTGGAAAGTCACTGACTTATCCAGCATTTCAAAATAGGGAGGGCTTCCTGCTCAATCTGTGAACTAATCTCATGGGGAAACCATCAAGAGCTCTCATTGGGTTTCTTTCTTTGACCTGTCATGATTCATTTCTCACCATACACTGGTGCCTCCCCACCAAACACTGCGGCCACCTGACCATGATCCCTTGCCACTTGCATGTCAACTGTGTTACAAACCCAACTTTCTTGCCACATGAGAATGTTTACCTAGTTAAATACACACAGACTTTGTGCAGAATTCTCTGTAACGCTAAAACTTTCCATGAATGCTTAGGAGGAAAGAAAACAAAAAAAAGACCAAAAAGACAATCAGTCTAGTTATCAGGAGCGCTTCATTTCAAATTTTGATTCCTCTGGACGGTGCAATGCCCAGATTAGCCCATTAAGTTATCTGGATTTTTTCTTTGCTTCATTTTTCAAATGAGAAAGCCATGTCATAGCCTCCATAGGTCCCTTGTCTGTACCTTTTGCATTTGGGTTCCAACCAGGGCCTTTAGGCAGAGTGATGCCCCCAGTCCCACAGTCATCTAGCTGCTTCCCTCTCACTTCTTTTGACCTTTCTTTTTCTCTTCTCCTTGACCTTCTTTCACAGATTGCTTTTCTTCGTGGCTTCCTCCAGCTGACTTTGTCTCCCATCTTTCTCTCTGTTCCCCTCCAGACCTTTTCTGCACCTCCCTTGCATCTCAGAGAAATTCTCTCTCTGACTTTCACTTTGAGCATGTTTTCTCTCTCCATCCACACTTCACCCCTACTAAAGAGAGGAGGCCTAGTAACTTTGATGAGGATGGTCTTGTAAAACTTTTACTTTCCAATCTTTAATGAGCTGAAAGATTTACTCAGCTGTAATTCTGAGCTCAGAAACCAAGAATAGAGCCCCCTAACTAGAGACATGTTAATTTAGACCTCTTTTCTTACACACAGTAACAGGCAGAAGGGAGTCCTTGGAAATAGGGATGCCCTGGTATATTTCTCTGTCATTTAATGAATTTCAACACTCAAAGTGAAATGGTGGCTGGAACTCACTGAAAATAGATGTGGTCTAAATTATTATTTCATGTAAATTTCTTTACATGTGTGGGATTCAATGCACATTCTTCCATTATCAGTCTCTTTAACATTATTTCAAACTGGTCTGTCCCCTTTTGTGCAGAGTGACCTGTTCTTGTAGTACCATAATCCCCGATGTACCCTTTTTTCTTTCTTTCTTAAAAAAGAAGCTAATTGAATTATCTCATTATTTTAATTTGTTAAGCAAATGTATTTTGCATCTCAGGATGTGTTCTTATAGAAGGGGGCTGCAAAGGCTTTGCCCCCTGAATGGGCCATTGGCCCATTTTGACATTCATGCATTCATTAACTATCAGAACATAAAAGAACTCTGGGTGTATTTTTTTTCCAAACACCCAACCAGCATGAAGCAACTTTTTCCAATAAGCCACAGGGGTCTCTCTACATATGTTCTCAACTGCATGCTATTGTCACCTATTCTGAATACCTCAAAAGGCGGAGAGGAGGGAAAAAACTCAACTCAACAAAGACCAACTGTAGCAATTGTGAAGTCTTAGTCTCAATATGACAAAAATCATTAACCTTCCATTTTCTAGGGAAGAACAAATTCCAGTATAATTGTAACAGTTGAAATAGTCTCTCAGATTCCTATGAACCAAGGTTAGGGGAAATATAATCAATTTGCTGATAATTGATAACTTTGGAGAAAATATTTAAACTAGTATCAAAGTGGAATTTTGAAAATTGATCTGTTTGATGAATCTGTCTCTATGCTCAGAGACTAGCTCTTCGAATTTGTTTAATCTGATGGCGAAGGATCACTCTTCATTTTCCAGCTACCAGTTTTCATTATGTCCTTTAAAACAATATCCTCTAAAATGTACAAAACTTTTACAAAAAAATAAATTCATTTCTTCTTAGAAATTCAGTTAGCAAAACTGTTGAGCTCCTGTTATTCTCTTCCATTGTGGCTTGACCTGCCTGGCTTATTCACCAGAAGACAGAGATGGGAGAAAGAATCTGTTGGAAATACAATTGGATTTATCAAAAAGTAAACAAGGAACAAAAGAAACAAACAAATGTCAATAGGGCTATCTCAGGAAAGTATATTCTCTTTATTAACACTTGGAGATTGTAAATTATAAAAGCAAGCCTTCTGTTACAACTTTTTTTATTCTACTCTAAAGATAGTTTAAAAAGAAATGACAATAAATCACTCCCAGGCAGACAGTTTCTAGCCAGGAAGAGGCTTCTATACACCAGCCGCTCACATTCAAGTCAGGCTCCCAGCACCTTGCCTTGTCACTGGGAGAAATCTCCCTGTGAGTTGTGCCCATCGTGTGAAAAAAAGAGAAGGTACCCACATGTAAGGACTTGGTTTACTCATACCAGTCTTTGACTGATTGGAAAAGTGTATTAAGTTCCCACATAAGAGTGTGAGACTTCCTTCAGAGATATCTGCACTGCCTTAGAAGCCAGGAATGGCATATTGGGCAATCTTCTTGACACATAAGTTCTGATGCTTTTTGTGGGTGTAAGAGAAAGGGCTGAGGTATGTGACTTGGTGACTCCTTATCTACTGGCAGTCATTTTATGGGACTTGGGATAAACCTAGGCTTGATGATAAAAATTTGCTTTAATGTATATTGACCCATGGAGACAATGAAGTGTAGTTATGGGTAAATAGTTACAGGTCACATGAGAGAAACATGTGTTTTCTTCAGTTGGGTCATGGAGACCTATCGATAGAAAGTCATCTTGAATTTTCTGCTGTAAAACTGGACAATGATGATGCACACCTTTAATCTCAGAACTCTGGAGGCAGAGGAAGACAGATATCTGCGTTCCAGGACAGCCAGGTCTACACAGAGAAACCCAGTCTTGAAAACCAAAACCAAACAAAAACCAAACAAAAAACAACAGCAACCACACACACACACACACACACACACACACACACACACAGTGGAAGTGAAGAGATGAACATCTATTATTTTGTCTTTTAACTAGTTCTCTTAATTTTAGGTCAATCTAGATGACCTTTCTTTCTTTCTTTCTTTCTTTCTTTCTTTCTTTCTTTCTTTCTTTCTTTCTTTCTTTCTTTTTTTCTTTCTTTCTTCCTTCCTTCCTTCTTCCTTCTTTTCTTTCTTTCCTTTTTTCTTTCTTTCTTTCTTTCTTTCTTTCTTTCTTTCTTTCTTTCTTTCTTTCTTTCTTTCTTTCTTCCTTCCTTCCTTCCTTCTTCCTTCTTTTCTTTCTTTCCTTTTTTCTTCCTTTCTTTCTTTCTTCCTTCCTTCTTTTAAACAATTTTTTTTCAAGACAGTGTTTCTTGGTGTATCCCTGGCTCCTGGAACTCTCACTCTGTAGAACAGGCTAGCCTCAAAGAACTCAGAGACCCTCCTGCTCTGGCTCCGCCTCTTGCATGTTGGAGTTAAAGGCATGTGCCACCATAGCCCAGCTGACTTTCTTTCTTAAATGAGGGAATAACATGTCTCAATTGGATTTTAAACCACAGCACAGTACTTATTTTACCTTAAATATTATAACCTCTGAATCTTGTTTTCCATATCTGTAGAATGGGATAATTCTGGATTCTCCTAATAGTTATTACAGAGATTAAGTGATACACATGTGAACACGCAAATCTGTACGTGCTTCATATAATAAATACTTAATATAAAGTAGCAGCCATGCATAGTGGCACATGCCTTTAATCCTAGCTCCTAGGAAGCAGAGATAGGCTTATCTCTGTGAGTTTGAAGTCAGCCTGGTCTATATAGTGAGTTTCTTTATACACCAAGATCTACATAACAGAGAGAACCAGTCTCAAAAAGTGTGTGTGTGTGTGTGTGTGTGTGTGTGAGAGAGAGAGAGAGAGAGAGACACACAGAGAGAGAGAGAGACAGAGACAGAGACAGAGACAGAGAGAGAGAGACAGAGACAGAGAGACAGACAGACAGAGAGAGACAGAGACAGAGACAGAGACAGAGAGAGCTATGTTTCTCATTTGAATCTAATTGGATGAAAGAAGTCTTGGCCAGTGAATGGGTCTGGTCATTGATGTTACCATATCCTTTCTTGGCACTGTGTGAGGTATGGAGATTGGATTTTGACATACAAAGCCCAAAAGGGTAGAACATGTCTCTCCCCAGCTTTTGAAAGCTGTGTCAGCATTTAGTGGTCTTTCATGGATGATAGCTGATAGATAGAGGAAGAGAACACTGGTGCTGCTGGGCCTGGTAGCATACACCTGCAATCCCAACACTTGGGAAACAGAGGTTAGCAAAATCCTGGGCTCAAGACTAGCTTGGGCTGTACAAGGTGACCCTGCCTGAAAAAGAAAAGAAAAGAAAAATACAAATGATTGATGATCCTTCTGGCATAGGGAGGGCAGGAGAACTTCAGTCAGAATAGTTCAGAAAACCTCCGTAGTGCTTGGTTTGGTAGAGAGATTCTCATACATTTTGGATCCTAGCTCTGTGAGATTGGAATGTGTGTGGCTCTGTACAGTGCTTGATTCTATGTTTTCAAGGCATCACTGGAGTATAGGTTTTTGTTGTTTGTTTGTTTAACCTTTAGGAAGAAATAGTTAGTGTATGCTATCCACCCATTCACATTTTTGTATAGCCAAGACAATGTAGTCATTGTGCACACTCAAGTGTGTTACATCAATTCGGGTATTTTAATCTTCTGGTTGCATGCTTGGGTTTTCAACTGCTAGATGCCTCTGTTACCTTAAAGCCTCAGCAGAATTACGTACCTGACATGTTCCTCTTTACCAAAGTGTTTCTTCTTGTTCTTTCTGTACAGCTGTACTGGTGACAATAGCATGACACTTCCAATCACTGTACATTTCTTTAAGAACCTAGAGTCCTTAATAGAAGCAAAAGTTCTTGGACATTAGTTATTTCTACTTGGAAAAGTAGCCACTTCATGATTCTGAGATGGGTCTACTTAATACTAACAGCTGTGGGCCAAATTAATTCCAAATAAGAAATGTTGGCCTTGCTTACACAGAGAGACAGATGAAACAGTCTTTCTCATGCTCAAAGAGGCAAATGTGCACTGAATACAAGCAGAGCTCCCTGGCAAAACACTCACAGAAAGAGGTGTCTGCAGAAACCACAGCTGAAAAGCACCAGCAGAAAGTGAGGTCTTCACCATCGTGCTGGCCAGTGAGGCTGCCCCTCGCCTTTGCCTCTGCGTTGTTTTTCTGCTTGCCAGGAGAAAACATCTGTGAGTTGTTTGAAGGGAACCTTATACTGGAGATCGCCTGAATCGGTGTCATCTCTGTTTAATTTCAGGAAATGATGTCACAATGCATTAAATACCATTGCTGGGTGATTTATTTTCCCGTGGACATGCTGTCCTAAGCATTCCTCTTCTCTTGCAGTGTTTCCAATTAACTGTAAGCTTGAATGTTCTTCCTATTTTATAATGATTTTGAGGGGTAGGGGCGGGAGACTGGGGGTGGGAAGAGGAGTAATTTCAGAGGTTGCCGAGGTTCAGAGCTAATGACACATCTATCATGTCCTTATTGGGACAGGAGGGTCTTGAGTGAACATCAGGACTGTGATCACAGTGGCAAGCTTGAACAGTCTTGGTTGGTTTCAAAGAATGTCTGGAAAAGAAAGCCTGAAGGCTCTGGTGCTGTTTAGAGAACCTCTCGATAATTCTATTAGCGACTGAGAGTACTGGAGCTTCTGCCCTCAAAGTCTCTGTGCACTCCCTTCTTCAGGGAAGAATAGAGGACACAAGTCAATTCTGTGTGCCATCTGTCGTCGTTTTTACAATTTCTCAAATTAAAGAGACAGGCCAAAAATTTAATGTTGTCTTAAATCTTAGAAACTCCTCTGGAAGAAAAGCCAAATTGGCCATGCCTCTTGAAGGGGCAACTACACGATGTGGCCTTTCAGTTGTCCTGATTTAGTGTTTAGAATAGGAAGATCTGGATTTCTGTATGGAGAAACCCATGTGTTGTTGTGATGTGGTCATCTTGCCTCTGTTCATGTGGTCCTGGATGAAACTTGTTACAACAGCTTCATGGATAAGTGATGAGATAATACAGTCTTCTTGACAAATGGTTTCAAGACAGGAAAAGATGCTTTAGTTATTGTTTTGTTTTCTGTTTTTGAGGCAGGGTTTCTCTGTGTAGTCCTGGCTATCCTAGAACTCACTCTGTAGACCAGGCTGGCCTCAAACTCAGAGATCTGCCTGCTTTTGCCTACCAAGTAATAGGATTAAAGGTGTGAGCCACCATGCCTGGCAATGACAAGACATTTTTTTAAGTATAGCTGGTGATACCATTTTAAAAGAGAGTTCGCCTAAGAAACTCAGTGCCCAATTTAAGAGTTACTAATGACATTTTTTTTAAAAAAAAGTCAGTGATTCATTTCCAGAACATAGAGTTTTAAGACACTGTGATATATGTATGGTACTGCCACAGAGGATACATGCCAGTATACATGTGTTATAATACAGAATATTCACTGAGCCCAGGACTAAGGTTCTCTATGAAACTCAGAGGTGAACACCCTGTTTTCATAAGGCCCTAGTTTGATTCTCACTACCATAGAAAAAAGGTGAACCCTGACATAAACTGTTGGCACTGGATGATGGCACTGTCCATGAAATTCATCAAATGGGGACTAATGTGCTGCATGGGAGAGGATGTTGATAAAGTTAGTCTGTGCATATATGGAGTCAGAGCTGATATTGGAAAGACTTAAGCCTAATTCTTGTTTCTGCTATAACTCTAAGACTAATCTTAAATAAAAGTCTATTTTTCAAAAATAGGTCATTGAAAAATGAAACGCTTATTAAATTACCATCAGAAAGAAACTAAAATAATTGTACTTCGAAGTTTAGCACCCAGTTTTATAAAATGTCACTTGAAGCAACATTGTTTAAAAATACACTGAAGGATTCAAGGAGATGCAGAATTGAGGACCCTTGAATAACGGAAAATAGAAGGCGTGTGAGTATTTGAATATTCAGCTATTCAAAAACTCCAAGAATAGAGTGCTATTACATGCTGTTTAGCGAGAACCCTGAATATTCATTCAAATTATACAGAAAAAATCTATTTCCTTCCACATGACCACAGCATGCGTGCAAATACAGTCTAGGCAGAAGTGGAGTTTTTAGAAACTGAAGACCAAGGTAACAGTATTGGGAGAACCCTGGCTGTCCCTTGGTGTAGTTACAGGATCTCAGACAGTGACCATAGTCTTCAGGACTAATTTGACTTTAGAGTGCAACTGTACAGACTTCAGGAGACATTGGGACATCCTGCCTAGCCTGTATGTGCTCTGCTTTTGTGATTTGAGGTGATTATAAAATGTGAAGATGACTCCAGTCTCAGTGCTCATGTGGTAAAATAGTGGCTTGGGAAGGAAGCCTTAGGTTGGCTGAATGGAATTGTCTATTGCATTTATGGACCACATGCCCCTGTCTAAATTGATTGGCAGTAGTTGTTGCAGTATGTAAAGTAATCACTCACACCCTTTAAAGGTATATTATCCCCTTAAAATGTAATCATGATTCCATTTTTAGGCTTTTATATCCATTTTTCATGTTTTGAACTGCCAAGACCAAAATCTGCCAGAACTAATTCAGTTGTTTTAATCTAATAGTGGATGAGTTGTCAAGTCACAATATAATGGCAGATAATTTTTCTTAAACTGTAGTTTTTCTTTTTTCTTATAACAGTTAACAATAACGATTATTGAATCTGACTTTAATGTACACACACACACACACACACACACACACACGCTACAACTCAAGAGATGAAAACTGAGATTATGAGATGACAAGCGATGAAGAAATGCTATTATCTGATCATTCTCAGCACAATAGGAAACTAACATGGGTCAGTAACAACCCTGTATTAGGGGAAATCTGAGGAACAGTTCAGATAGAATAAATATATATTTGTTTATGCATATAAATATATATGATTTTATATTTACAATACTATATTTTAATATTATATATAAATCTATATGTATGTATGTATGTATACCACTATCCAGCCCTCTTGAGCCATCCCTCTAGGATCATTGGATCTGATTTGCCTAACACAGACAGATAGCAAAGATCCACTCTTGCATTCCTTAAACCAACTCTTGCTATTCTTCATTTTAATTCCTTAGTTCAGATAGAACTGTTTGGTTTTTTTTTTTAATCAGCCCTCTGCCATCACAAATACTTCAGAATTAATTTTTACTGAAAAAATACATAGCAATTTTATAAGTATTCATTGACAAAATGATAGTCTCATGATTGGCCACACTGCAGTGGCGACCCACAAGCAGACAATAAACACCCGAGTATCCTGGGGTTGGTGCTACAGGAGTCTTTGTAATAAGAAAAAAAGCTCTTATCAATAGAGGAGATGAATGCTGGATTATTCCCTGCAGGTTGGTGACAGGTTGGAACTCTCTATAAAAGCAATCTTATTTTTTCCCCCATGGTGAAAAGTTATAGGTTCCATTTCAGTGTTTCAAGATACCTGCAGGCAGCTCATGAGCTGATCCACTTGTTTTAAACACTGTCTTGCAGTGATTTAAAAAAAAAAAAGTGGGTTGAGAACATGGGAATATGGGGTCATTATTGGTCAATTATAGGCTCAGTTTTGCATTAAGTTTCGACAAAGCTGTGAAGTGCAGGTCTGTGTGGCAAAATCCCACTGATGACTGGGTGATGCTTTGATAAAGGCCCTTCTTTATGGCATAATCTCAAAGCTCTTTTATTTTCTTGCACACTGAATAAGTGATTATCAAATATGACTAAGGGATATGTTTTTAATATGATGTTTGTTGCCAGTCTGAGAATTTGGTGTGTGTGTGTGTGTGTGTGTGTGTGTATGTATGTGTTTGAAGAAGACTGTAATGCAATGCTCTGTGCTTTTCATAGGCTTCTTGGTTAATGGCTACCCCACGTGCCCATGCTTATGTGGATGGCCTGTGCAATCAGCTAAATGAAAACGACTGTCTTCAGTCCTAGTGAATCTATGGCTCAACCTTTTTGGAATTTAGATAATGAAAATGTTTATAATTAATTTTAAAAGCAGCAATTTTCTTGCCTGTAGATGCAGTGAGAACAATCTGTTAACTTTTGTGTTCACAAAAATAAACAAAGATTACAGGACACAGTAAAAGCCTTGATGTATAGAAGATGATACAGCAGGGCAGACTGAGTTATTAGTAAGTGGAAACCATTAAACCCCATCTACTGCTCAGCTCAGACCCTTGTTATTCTTAATTCCTTAGACAAATAATCTAATTTGTCTGGGTGATGTATTCTTACCTCATTGATTTTGTTGTTTTTGTTTTTGGTGGTGGTAATGTTTTTTGGGTTTTTTTTTTGTTTGTTTGGTTTTTGTTTTTCTTTTTTTTTTGTTTTTGGGTTTTTTATTTTTTTGTATTTTGTTTTTTGACAATGTCTCTTTCTGTGGAACTCACTATGTACAGGCTGGCATTGAGCTCAATAGAAGTCGACCTGCCTCTGCACCCCAAAATGTTAAAATTTAAAATGTGTACCACCTTATCCAGCCCTTTCTTTATTATAGCGTTACTTAAAATTAGAAATAGTTCAGATTAGAAAGGGACAAAAACACCATTAAGTATAAGATGATATCCATTCATGCCCTTCTATATAACCTGCTGAAATAATCAATTCTCTCTGTCTGAACTTCATAAAAACTAAACTTAGATACTCATCAAAGAAAAATATTATATTTTTCCTTGATAGTATCCTTGAATAGTATTCACATCTACAGACATCATATAATAAATAAGAACAAGGGTAAAAGGCTGTACAACACTCAACTGAGGTACAGTTTCAATTATGTAAGTTCAAGTAAGATTTGAAAGCATGTGTTCATCCTTAAGAGAAAGAATGGACTGACAACAAGACATAGCTTTGCAGCAGAGAAGTAAGGAGATTTGAACCTTTTTTTTAAAGCACGTCAGCCAGAGAGCCAACTGGTCTACCATCCTGCTACTTTTCATCATGGCTGAACTGCCTTTCTGAAATAGTGATACCATCTCCCCACACTAAGAAAAGTGAAGGAAGCTCATGTTAGATGTAAAACTATATCATTGATCTGAAGATGATTTCAGGCTGATAGTTATCAGGCTTCCTTTGATTTGGCATTCAGAAGTTTGCAAGTGGTACAGACCTTTAAAGAGAATCTGTGTTGGCAAAAATCACAGAAGCAACTTTGGAAGGCACTATGGTGGTGCCTGCCTTTAATCCAGCCATTGGGAGGCAGAGGCAGGCAGATCTCTGAAGTTGAGGTCAAACTGGTCAGAGCAAGTTCCAGGACACCCAGTGATGCACAAAGAAATCCTGTCTTGAAAACAAACAAATAACACAAAGATAGATAGAGATAGGGTAGAAGGAGGGAGGGAGGAAGGAACAGAGGGAGAAGAAGGAAAGGGAGAGTGAGGGGGAGAAAAAAAAAGCCCTGTGGAGGGCTTGGGCTTAAAAACATTAGCTATATATCTGCCGAGAGGTTCTCTATGCAAGACTCATAGTTCGAGAATTGGGATTGATCTATGTGGAAGTAATATTTGTAACTATGTCATTGTATAATGGTCAGCAAGAGAGTACACAGAGATAGATATAGAGAGATGAGGGTCAGCAAGCTTTTGAAAATGATGTGGAGGGGTGGGAAGAAAGACAAATGAGCAGAAATAGACATCAGACCCAAGGAGACATAATGAAAACATGTGACGAGGGAAGACATTTCAAAGTAGGGGAAGTAGATCTTGCAGAAAGATCAAGGACAATGATGACTAAAAATAAGCCTTTCAGTGTGGCACTTTGGGGTCATGGTCTACCTTTGAATTCTGCTGGCTTGATGAGTGAGCAGGCAGGTTGGGAGGGAACAAAGGAAGAATAGAAGACAGGGCGTGGGGGTGGCTCGGTTTCTAAGCACAGGTGAGTCAGGAGCATGGGGAAGGTGGAGAGACAGAAGGAGAGGTACAGGGACAGAGAAAAGGACAGGGATTAACATGAGGAGGTAGATGCAGGCCAGAGCCCAGGTGCAATGGGGCAGTAGTGACAGACAGGTTTTGTAAAGATAGGAAAGATGTAAAGAGATTCAGATGTCTCTGGGGACAAGATGAAAAACATTGGGGGTGTGATGGGAAATAAATTAGGGAGGGATGAAGGTGTGGCTTTGGAGTATGCCCCTAGATGCAATGGATTCATTGAAAAATCCTTTCTGAGACAGGGCCCAGAATCACAAAAGAGAGGCAAAAGCAGACCACAGCACAACCCCAGACTTTATGAGCAGACAGGAGAAGGATGGTGGCAAAGAAATCTTGAAATAGAGGCCAATAAGTCAGCATCCCAGTGATGTAATCGTTCCTGGAATTATGACCAAAGAATCATTCTGTAGTTCATCTGCACCATGAAATGACTAAGAAGAGTCAAAATAATGTTGAGGGAGACGTTGCCTTGAAATGTCTAGTAATCTAATACAGTGTGTCATCACTGGTCAACCCTGGAGACAAAATGAGCAGCTGAAACAAAAATCCAATCATCAACCCAAATATGTAGAGAAGTTTATTAATTTAAAGTCACCACTTTTAAATTGTCGGGTGGAAAAAAGGATAACTCGATAAATGGATTTGGGGTAATGGTTTAACTATTTTTTAAATCAATATTCTTCGTGAAAATAAGTTCCATATTTACGAGTTCTTTGAAGTGTTGTGACTATTTCTCTTTCCTTTGTTTAGTGAAATCCTTTCAGAGAATAAAAACAAAGGGATTATAAAGAAAAATGATGATTGATTAAATTAAATTTAAATTAAGGTCTTTGAATGTCAGGAAAATACCATAAACAAAATAAGGAAAAATACTAAAACTTGTAAAAGTATGTGCAACATCATTTAACAGGCAAAGAATTAATGCTCCACATAAATGAGGCGTTATACACACCAATGCAGAGAAAATGAAATGGACAAGAACTCAAAGATGAGCAGGACCATTACTAAGAAGAAACATAAATGGCCAGCAGGCATTGTAAAAATGTTCAATGCCATCAGTAACCATATGCAATTTTAAAAGACAGCATCACTTATCATTTGACAGAAATTAAGAAAGAATGGATTGTGGTGACATATACCATATCTGCAATCCTGTACTAAGAGTCTGAGGCCCATGAATCCTGAGTTCAAGACCAGGTCCAGCCTCAAACAAAGAAAACAAAAGTTAAGAAACAGTGAAAATAATAATAATATCCATTTATATCCAGGTTGAGAGATTTTATCCACCATAATTAGGACAATCAAAATATTGTCTTTCTGTCATACAAATTGCTAAGATTAAAACCTAAACCTATGGCATGCTGGTGCACATCTTTAATCTCAGGAAGAGGCAGGCATAACTCTGTGAGTTCAAGGCCAGCCTGGTCCCCTACACAGTGAGACTCTAGCTAAAAACAGAAAGACCAAACAAACAATACCCCACTTAGGTAAAATATATTCTTACTATTTAATACAATAATTTAGTTTCTTGGAATTTTGTCATAAGAAAAAAAGAAATAAACACAAACATTATGCAAAGTTGTGCCTGAAGATATTATCAATAACAATAAAGATAGGAAACTACCTATATTACCAACTCTAAGAGACTATTAAAGACCTTTGTAGACTAATATCCAATCATTAAAAATTTTATAATCTACATCTTTGAGATATAGGGAAACCTTAATGTATTGCTAGCTGAAATACAATTGGTAAAATGCTATAGAAACTGAATTTCTGTCTTATAAAATAAAATATGTGGAAATAGGCACAGAAAACACTGATAATTATTTTTGGGTAGTGGGATCTGGATGACATTTTTGTATTAGAATACTTCCACAATATGTGGGAAAAAATGGGAGGCTAAAGCAAATGATTATTGGTTCATGGACAGTAGCCCCTCGCCGCAAATGTTATATCCTCCCAGCTAAGGAGGATGCAGAAACCCAAGGCCATGGTGCTGTTGTGTTCTTTGCCTGGTGATGACTCTCCTGAACAGTGCACAGAAGATCAGCATCTTCCTGAATGTTCTAGCAGAGCCTATTCTCTGTGCCTGATACAGGGGAAGAGGGAGGAGGCATCTCTCTCTAGAGTGACCAATCCTCTTGGATTAGAGCCCCACCATCTTGGGGCCTCATTTAATTATATCATAGGTAGATCCTTATTTAATCATAATTATATCATAGATGCCCCTTTAACTCATGATGATGCTACATACTACATGTTTGATTTTGGTTTTTTTCATATTTAATATTTTTATTTTTATTTATTGCTGTAAGATTATCATAAGTTGAAAATATTCTAAGTCAAAAAAGTTTATCGAATCCACTCCTGCAAACATCAAGGCTTAGAATCACACTACAGAGGGAGAATTGTTTATCCTCAAGGTACAAGGACTGTGAGGATAGCTCATTGTGGCAGTGAGATTGTATCATACCCATACTCTAGTGAAGAATTAAAAATTCAGACCACATTTTTTGTTGAGCTGAGCTCCATTCTCATACTGTTACAAAGTCAAAATATCAAAAGTAGAAGAATCCTGAATTAAGGACCAACTCTAAAATCTTTTTGGCGATCAGGGCTTCAGCACATGATGTTTGAGCAAGGGAGCTGATTACAGTTCAGACCATAGCTAAGAACCGTCATAGAAGCCATATTTTAGGACAGACATTAGTTTCAAGCCAAGGACATGGAACAGCACATGTGGAAGAGATCAAAGTTCTCTTGCTTTTGTTTTGTTTTGCTTTGTTTTCCATGACCTTGTAAGTGAGGGTGAGGCCAAAGGAACAGGTTAACTTAGGATGTGGCAAAATAAAACTGAACCAAGAAATCCAGTCATGCTGTGGTAAGAGCCACAGGCCTGTGTTAGCATGAAGCAGAAATAAGGGAAAACTGTGAGAAGAGTTGGGAGGGAGACAGAGAGGGAGGAAAGAGGGAAGGGAAAGAGACAGAGTGAGCACCCCCCCCCAAGCATCTGGACTGAGGGAGCACAGTGGAGAAGGGAGTGGTGGGGTGGGGTGGGTCCCAGGGTGCTCAGGTCCGGGGTCTTATTTGGATCACACGGAAGCCTTGTTTGATCTTCCGCAGAGGTCAGCTTTACTTGTTTTACCACTCAATCGGTTTGTGTATTTTCTTCTCTCTCTTTCCCTCCCTCCCCACACCCCTCCCCTCTAGAAGCCCACTCCTGCTCTATCATACGCTCTTGCCCTGTCATATGCGCTTGACCCTTCCCTGGGACCTGTGGTTAATACACACTCTGTAGAGGCGACGGGCAAACCCTGCTCTCCACAGGACTCGATTCATAATTCGCTGTGAACAGGCGGAGCAGGGCTCTCTGTAGTGACTTGATTGCTCGGTGCCACTAAAAAGCAACGTGTTGTGACCTTCGCTGTTATCGAATCAGGAAGTAGACAGTCCTGGCATGGAGTCGAGTCTTCCTATGGCTCTCCACAACTGTAAATTATGTTCCAGCCTTCCCATCTAGAGAGCATGTCACACTTTACATTACTATTGTGTATCTTAAAATAAACAGCATCGCAAGCTGTTTATTTTGGTGTTACTATGTATGCAATTTTAAAACAGTGGTTACTTAAACAAATGTCCCTGTTCCCACAGCACTTGAAAGCCAGTGTTTGCTCCTGTGGTTTTGGATTTTGTCACTTCTGTTTGGATTATGTCTGAAACCCACACTGGGAGCAGTTGGTAGGAACCTGGCAGTATCTAAGATTGGGACTTAGAGTTGGTCCTGGGCCTCAGCAATGAGTAGCTGTCTGACTCTTACAGTGTTTTCCAGCCCTCCACATTACTTTGCCCTCCTGCACTAACTAGCAATTTCAGTTTCTCTTTCAAGCTGTAAGTTTGTCCAATTCAGTGATAGAGTCGCTAATTCCTGTTCCCGGATGCTGTGCAAGTTAGTCAAGTAAGGGATCTGCTGCTTCAATAACAAAATAGATCTCTCAAATACTCATTTAAGAGAGTTGGCTGTATCCTAAAGATAGTCGATGTATTCCATTAGCATAGCCTGGCCAAGTTCACTGAGGATGGATGACAGTAATAAACAAAGTGGCAACAAACTGGCCTGTGACCATGGGTCTTTATGTCACCATCATGTGTGGAAGTGAACTTGGTTTATGTCTTAGTAAGTAAGCTCATGTAAGACTGGTTCCCAGGAAACCACTTGGTAGCACTGTTTCTTTGGGAAAATTTTTGAGCACTGTCCAGTCTTCATCTGTGAAATAGGTGGGACAGAGACCAGATAAAATGGTGCATGTAAAATAGCCTTGAACTTGTACAGCATTGGTACCCAATACTTAGTCTTTTGTGCCTCCCCTTTGGCCTTCACCCCATGACATAAATTACAGCGGTGGGTGGTCTATGCTTAGTCCTGTCGACTGCAAGCAGGAGTTAATGTAGTGTGGGAGAGATGCTCATAGCCTAGCCTAGCCTGATGGTGACATTTGCAACAGCCATTACCCAAAGCCTGCTGAGCCATGGGGAGAGAAGCAGGGAATCACAGCACCCCAGGGTGCCTTCTCCTTTCATGGCCTGTTTTGAGAAGAGAAGGAAGGCTGGTTTAAAGCTGGGCATCATGCTTACCCCCTTCCCTCTTGAGTGGAGGCCTCAGACTGTACTGTGTATCCTATCTTCTTAACATAACTTCCTGTTGTACTCACACATTATAAAGGAACAATCTAGATCATTTGCTGGTAAATGAATGAATGAGTAAAATTCTGCTTTGGTTTTGAGCACCTCAAAAAAATCTAAGTTACCGTGGAATAATTAATTGCCATCCTTAAAGTTTTGGACACAGGGGTAATTTTTATCCTCATATCTTGTTTGTGCGAATGAAATAGGAATATTGTTCTTGATTATGTTTTCTATGAGATTTGTTGAAAAGATTTAGATTAGATTTTTTTTATGAGCTTGAAATTGCATCACTTGTGGGATCTGAAATATTAAGGAGATGACACCAGATATTCGTGAGACAGTCACATTTCTTCTCTTCTATAGCACATATTCAAAGCCCTGTGCTGTGTAGACATCAAAGACAATCTCTTGGATCATTTAGATGCAGGGGAGATGCAGTAATTGTTTTCTGTTCCATGAAAAGATTCATGTAAGATATTTTGAGTATATGGATATTTTTATTTCAAATATGGTGAAATTACAAGGGCCATATATGTGAGCTTTGAAAAGGCTACGTTGCTCCATTCATTGAAGGCAAGTTTCAACTATTCTGCTTTCTTCCAGGAGAGGTAATAAAGCTGAGGGCAGGGTGTTTGGAATGGATCAAGGTAGGGATTCTTGAGCAAAGCCTTTATCATATTTCCTGCACTAAGACTCATGGAAGTGTGGCTTCTTAAGGAGGGGAGTACTGCTTAATTTCCATGATAATTTTGAGAGTGAAGAAAATCCAAATTTCTTGCTATTGTTAACTCATTGTTCACCCAAACACTATGGAATCCTATTGCTCTCGATAGAACCACAAAGCATATGGAAGGGTAGTGAGCTAGAAAGACGTGTGGAATTACAAATGGAGTTTAACTGAAACCAAACAATTTTCATGATCAGCTTCAGAGCTGAAGATCTAAGTTGCTGTCCTTCTGTAACGGGGTTACCTTGTCATAGAATAGTCACACTATTTTCTTTAAAGTCATGAATTCAGCTTGCTAATAAGTAAGACATTGTCTTGTGTTGAGGGTAGACAGGGATCGGCGGCTGATACACCCATGTGTACATGTGTGTAAGCTAGTTGACATTGGCTGTCATACACAATTTATTTTTTTGAGAAAGTCCTTTAATGAACCGAGTTTGCTGGCTGCCCATTGCACACCCCATGATCGTTCTGTTTCTACCTTCATGCTGAGATTAAAGGTGTGTCCCACCACACTGACATTTTATATTGATTTCAAGGGTTTAAACTTTAGTCGTCTGTTTGGACATCAAGCATTTTACCCACTGAGCCATCTCCCCAACCCGACAGGATATGATCGGTCAGGATTTTGGTCTGTGTGTCTTATCCCCAATTTGGCTACTTCCCCTCTTTTGCCATCCCGGTTTCACTGTGGCTTAACTACATCCACATCCTTCATCCCATCTTTCACCCTACTATGCGTTACTTTCATTTGGTGTTCAAACAATGGTTGCAGTTTTCATTGATTTGCCTCATTGGAAATGGGTCAACAATGCTTATTGTGAAGGAAGTCAGGTGTGTGTGCATTTTTGTCCTAATAAAATTAGATAACATAGTGACAACTGTGTGTTTGTTAAAAAGCAGTTAGCACAAATTAGAAATACTTCACAACAGATGTGTTTTGTGAAAGGATGTGCTAAAAAATTAAACAGAGAATATTTTCCGGTTATAATTTTAGAAAAATATTGTGCAATGAGGCAAATTTACAATTCATTTAAATCAACCTTTTTATAGAGTGTGTGCCTTCATGATAAAATTTTGACAATTCTGCAATTTGTTTCAGTGTTTCATTGAGGGGGTGGGAATCCATCTGCTAGTTATTTTGGGGGACACCATTACATCAATAAAAATGATTCCCAGGTTGTACACAGACTTCACTTTAAGATCATGTGTGGCTGTTTTTGGTACAAGTGAGTTAAAGGCAAAAGGTCCTATAATATACGGAGAGTATACCTTGTATGGAGAAGGTACTGCTTCCTTTGTTTGCTCTGCCAAACACAATCCCGAAGAGCTCCATTCTCCAGGAACCGCTTCAGCCTTGGGTCCTCACTAATCTTTCTTGTTCTTCCTTCACTGACCCCTTTTTGAGCTTCTAGAAAAATGTTTCTGTGGGTGGTATTTGAGTCAATATCTTTTATACAGTAGCTATTAATCACTGTCTGCCCTGTTATGACGCAGGTTTAATGATATACCAGTGAGTAGCTTTGGTAAACTGGAAACTTACCAACAGTTTCAGCCTTTGATATTCAACTCACATGGGTATGGGGGTGGAGGTGGTGGAAGAGAAATGGAGAGTTAAGGAAAAACAAACTGCAAATCAGAAAAAAAAGATCCAAAAGAACTAAAGAAAATGGAGTGAGATTTAAAAGGGAGGGGGCAAATAGCCTTTTGTACGCAGACTAGTCTGCCATTGAGCTGAGCATCTAGAAGCCTCCGCAGCCCTGTTTGGAACCTGAACACAAGGGTGCTAAATGTATCATTCTCTCTTTGTTATTTAGGAATGGGAAAAGCTAGCTGACTTGACTAACTTTGGTTTCTACCTCTGTCTTAGTACTGTTTTAACCTTCCTAAAATTTATCTCTTTGTGAATCAAGAATGCAAGGAGCAGCCAGGCCTCGAATTGTTGAGTAAAACTGAGGTGATGTGCCTGAGTTAGTGTGTGTGTGTGTGTGTGTGTGTGTGTGTGTGTGTGTGTGTGGAGTGTCTGAGTGTATGTGTGGTGTCTAAGTGTGTATCTGAGTGTGTGTGTGTGTGTGTGTGTGTGTGTGTGTATAGAGTGTCTGTGTGTGAGTTTCTTCCTCTCCTGGATGTGAGGATGGGAGGGTTTCTTTCTTTATAGTAGGAAAGAGTATCCCTTGCTACATGCATCATGCATTAAAGTATTTTATGTAGAATTTTAAAAGTACCAAGAAAGAAAGTTCAGCGCTGTGAGTAGACATGCAGCCTGATGGGACAGCAGGACCTCTTCCCTTTGTTTGTTTGCCTCCATGTTCTATGTTGGACTGAACCAGGAAGGGGGGGTGGGGGGGAGGTAGAAGGCAAGCTGCTACAGATGTGACTAATTATGAATATTCATGAGCTCCCTTGCTCTTCCTTTCCTACAGCATCCAGGCCTTTTCTGATCTTCAGCTCCCAGGTGTTCCCCCTGTATCCTACACTATGCTCCCACAACCTCAAATCTGCCCTCCCAGGCCAACCATTAGGCAAGAATGCTGTTCTATAGAAACTGGCACCATACAGTCATCAGTAGCTTCAGAAACTGTGTGTGTGTGTGTGTGTGTGTGTGTGTGCAAGCTTGTGTGTGTGTATGTGTGTGTGTATATGTGTGCATGGGTGTGTGTGTTTGTGTGTGTGTGTATATGTGTGCATGGGTGTATGTGTGTGTTTGTGTGTATGTGTGTGTATATGTGTGCATGCATATATGTGTGTTTGTGTGTGTATGTGTGTGTATATACGTGTGCATGAGTGTGTGTGGTGTGTCTACATGTACGTGCACACTTGCATCAAAATAAAGGGGGATAAAGAAAAAATGTTATCCACAGTTTTATGAATCCAACTCCCCTTAATGTTCATTATTTAAACCAGCAGCAATTACAAGTTCAAAGGGGTTTAGAAGGCCAGCAACCCGCATAATCACTGCCAAATTAAGCGGGACTCATTCGTCACAGGAGAGTACACCGTGAGCACTGAATCATGCATGCCGTGACAGGCTCTGATTTACATAAAGCAGAAAGCAGTGCCCTCTAGGCTGTGTGTTACCTCATCTCCCCAGTCCTGTGACTCGTGGATTTTTTTTTTTTTGTCTTGGGAAGCTGATACTGCCCTAAATATGGACAGTTATTTACACCCTTCAGAATGTACAGAAGTTCGGATCACATGAGGAGCTTTGCATAATGTGAGCAGAATTGTGATTTTGGAAAAGACTTTTTTCTTAAACGTCTCAAATTAAGCATTTGGGAGGGGGTTGCTTCAAAGAATGCACATTTTGGTACAGCTGTAGTCTCTTTTCTTCCCAGGCTGTTCAAGCCTGTAGTTCAGATCACGGATGCTGATAAGCTAGCAAACACCTCTGACCAGAGACCTCCGTGGCCTAAGGGAGAAATAAATACTCCCTGAGGCCCATTCCTCTTTGGCATTTACAGAACTGTTGATTGCTACCTAGTGAGAGTTGGGGCCAATAATTGAAGTAACCTGTTTCTTGTAGTTGGGTTCATGTTACCAAACTTTATAGAGAAGTTCTGATTGGATAGTCTACGAAACCTGCTTGAGGCCTGTCATCAACCTCGAAATCTCGAAGTCTGAAGATGAAAATTCCAGAATTGAGTTCAGATGGCAATGTAGTCAGGATGGCACGGTCAGACACCCGAACAGCGTCTGCAGATTTATATTTCTCCTCCTAGGGTCTTTCTTGTCTCTTAGGCTGCTTTGTCCCATATCTTCTGTCATCTCTTGCTTCATGGCTGAATCATCTTGATATTATGATGCCCCTCAGAACCATAGACACCTTTTCCTTCCCTTTCCACATAGACTGAACTGTGTCTACACTTAGGCCTTGAAGAGCTTGGGGTTTGAGAATTAGCTTGGCAATTGAAAGATTACCTATGCTTACACTTCCCTGCTGACTTTGAAGTACAGATAAAGGTCTTGTGGTTTTTTTTTTTTTTTGCCTCTTGTAACCAAGTCTACACTACATGCATATCAAAGTCATGTGGTTTTAAAAGGTTCTTTGAAGCAGATCACAGTTGCTTTTGAAGCAAAGTGACAAAAACCGGCCCCCAGACACCCAGGCTTCCTGGTGACACTTCACCACCACTACTCAAAGCCCTCTGGGAATTCACTTGCACTTTGGCCTCTGTCCCCTTCTGCGATGCCTTTATAGAGCCCTTCAGTGGGTAGGGATTTGGGGCCTCAAGTGTTAAGTTGCAGGAACGCCATGTCGTCTGTTACAAGTAGATACTATCCAACTGCAGGTTTATATGGTAAAGGTGAGTCAGTGAGGACTCAGGGCCAGCTGTGTTTCCTTAAGTAAGCCAGGGGGAGCCATCTGAAAGATACAACTCACCCAACCCCCATGCCTTTCAGTTCTCTCCTACACATTTGGGGGATTCTCATTCTTATCTTGTTTAACCCATGACTGTAGTCAACCTCTGAGCTCATCAAGCTCTTTGAATTCCTCAAGTCATCTCAATTCTCCTTTTCTAAACTCATCTTTGTTGCTTAGAAACGAGACCTTGTCTTGATGCTTCATCCTGAATTTATTCTGTGTTCCAGATGAGCTTTGATGTGAGGGTACCCTTCCGAGAAGAAGGGTTCTGTTATAGTCCAAAAAGTCTTGCAAGACAAAGCCTTTCTTCTTCCCACCTCATTTTTAGTGTTTTAGTGAATAAGAGTTGACATTTCATCTTACAGGTTCTTATATGTCCCCTCCGTTTGAACATATCTTTCTGTTTTCTGCCTAAATAATTTCATGTCCTTTAAAACTGAAGTGTTGGGGCTGAAGAGCTGTGAGAGCAGTTAGGAGTCCTTAATCCTAAGTAAGATCTGGGTTCAGTGTCCAACACCCACATCAGGTGGCTAGTAACACCAGCTTCAGAGGATCTGAAGCACTCTTCTGGTCTCTTTAGGCAACTCCACCCATGTGATTCAGATAAACTCACACAGGCACATATACATAAGTGAAATATATATATATATATATATATATATATATATATATGAAAAAATCTCAACTATTAAGCTCATTAAGGTCAGAGAGTTTGAAATGTGTGTTTGGTAGACAAATTTATATACTAGTTGGGACTGTAGCTCAGTGGTTAAACACATACCTAGTATCTGGAATCTACTCTCAGCATTACAAAATGAAAATTTTGTATGACATCTCCTATGATATTTTTGCTGAAAGTGTATACCAACACACAGCAGACACTGAATTTGAGCTCCAGCTAGCTCTTCTTTTGAGGTTGGGCAGGATGATTGTCATAGTTTGAAACTAGCCTGGACTACACAGTGAGTTCCAGTCCAGCCTGGACTTCATGATGAGACTCAGGCTTAAACAACAACAATGAATGATTATGTACTGTCATCGTAAGCCCAGAAGTGCTGAAAGCACATTGGACATTCGGATGATCTATATTATTCTAAACTTTCATATGCCCATCAGAAAAATAAATCAGTGGTTTGCAAATCCAAATAGGATTTATACATAAGCTACTTAAAGATATCCCAATAAAGAAGTAATGTAATTGGATCTGTATACACTAGGGCAATTTTACTTAGCATGCCAACAAAAATAGCCAAACAGTATTAAGTTGGGCAGCTTGTCCGTACAAATGCACATGGAGCAAACAACATATGGATGCATGTATATGCACATGCACGCTCGTGCACGTGTGTACACACACACACACACACACACACACACACACACACACACACAGGCATGTACCAGTGAACAGATATTGAGTGTCAAAGATACCAGCCCTTGCTCAGTGAATTTCATGGGACGTTTTTCCAAGCCTACTTCATTTGTGGAACACTTTGTGACTGGCCTATCAATACCATGTGTGGTTAGATTCTGAAGTTCAGTTAGTGATAGAAACTTAGGCATACTTCTTTTGTGAGCATGTGTGTATCTCCATTCACATCTTTCTTAACAGTGTGTGATTTCTGACATGACTATGCCAGTGGGAAAGAACTGAGGACGGAGACATATTTTAATGATCAGGTTTCACCTTCTTTGGCCCAGCTTCTATAAAATCTTGCTGCTATATTGAGCCAAAGTAGCCATCAATGTTCCTTTTATTGGACATGCTTCATATATCGTGATGAGGTTATATGCATCCGTAGAGTTGTTAGGAGGAACTGAACATGCCACTGATGTGCACTGAAGGCAAGTTAATTGTGTAGATGCCACAAAACAGCATCCGTGAGTAAAGCCCTCTGTCAGGCATATTAATCTGCCTGGAATAAAAACTGCTAAACAGGCTTGTAACCAATAGCCTAAGGTAAAATCTGGTATTAATAAACCGATGGCTATGAATCAAACCGCAAGTATCTTTATGTACATAGGGATCTGTAGCCGGTAAAACCACTGATAGATGCTGGTCTGTAAATGTAATCCTTTTTCATATTACTCACAGAATTTAAGCTGAGGTGAGGTCTGTTGTTGAAAGTACACGTCTCTCTTCAGTCTCTACCATAAGAGCAACATCGGATATTTTCATTAACCAAGAAAACAAATTCTTTTGAGATATTTCTTTCTACATTTGTAATTCAGGAAAAATTTCTCTTTGAAATGCCCAAGGGGGAATTGTCTAAGGTAATGTCTATTCTGAAAATTTTTAATATAACAGACTTCTATCTAAGCAACCCCTGCATAATCCAGCTGCATCTGAAATCAGCCCTTGTTTGTGTGACAATGAGCAATAACGACTCTAAACAGCATGTCTTCCAACCTCATGTTTTGACTCTGTGTGATACAGCAAATATTTCTACCTCTAGGTACACACACATGCACATGATGCATATATCTGGAGCTCCATGTCTTACTTTTTTATCTGGAAAGCAGGTTCTAGACAAGGAACACCTCTAGTGAATTTGTTCTCCTGGGACATCTTCAAGGAGCAGCTGACACATTTTCTGATCCATTTTCAATAGTGAGAAAACCCCAGGGCAAATACAGAGAGACATACAAGTAAGGAGATGAGTGAAACATAGGAAAAGAATGAAAATGGCCGCTGTTGTGAGCTCAGAACAGCTTTCTCTCGGGTTCCCCAAATCTCTTCGAGCACAGTCAATATTGTGAATTAGTTTGTTTTCTAGGATAAGGGTGTTGCTGTGTGTAGAGTGTGATTTTGGAAGAAACGGGTTCACTTTAAACAATGAATCTGAAGACTTTAGAGGGTTTTGCCTAAAATAGTGCTTTCCAGAACACTTTCTAGATCATGAGAAACATGGGTGAGGGCACAAGGAGAATGGCTCCCTTGACCATTCAGTTCTCATTCATTCCTTCATTTGATTGTACTGAATAGCCATTGGGTGTGTTAAGCATCTGTTTAACTAATTGAATTACCCGCAAGCACATATCTATATCTGTATATTGTAGATACGCATTAGGACTGCATATACTCTTATGCATTTTTATACATCAGTTGACTTTTTTCAGTTCCTCAGTAGCACACAAGGAGGGTGAGGAAAGCTACTCACTGGTGAGGATAACCTCAGGAAGCATCAAGGTGAAGAGGAATCACAGGTCCACAGTACTGTTTACCTCAAACACCTTAATAATAATTGAAGCAGAATCCCTCCTTACAGTAAACCCACCGTGAAGGCTACACCATAAAATACTCTTATTGTCTTGATAGACAGTATCTTGTGTAAATAATTTTCCAGGCCATATTTTTGCAATGACACAACTGTTAGCTGTCCCAACACTTCTAAATTATAGACTGGTTGCAGCTCACTAGGCCAGCACATTCCTGAACTCTTGATGAAGTAAATATCTTTAACCTCAAACAAAACAAACTAGAATTTTAAAATTCTTAGGATGAAGATGAAACCAAATCTACATTGGGTTTATACCTGAGTTGATGTTTGAAGTTAATTTCTGTGGCCAGACATATTCTACTTTTATAAGTTATCTTAAGAAATTCGATCAATAGAGACTATTGATAAGGAATAAGAGATATATTTAGTGGTTCCTTCTGCTTTCTTTGTCTGAAATTCCATTTTATATCTGCCTGTGCAGAGCACAGAATGTCATTTCGTATGTTTATTCCTATAATGCGTTCTTGCACTTACGTGATGCTTCACTTAAAAAGACTTTAGCTCTTTCTATTCTTTTGCCCTAAATCAATAACTTTAATGACTACTCCAAATAAGCTAAAATAGTTTGGATAATTTTCAGGCAAATGGCAAACTTTTGCTTTTTAGCAGTTAAAAACTTTCTGAAATATTTAAAACTCTCTTTTGACAGTATATTAAAGTAAGCAGAAGTCGTTATCTAAAGGCCCCATTCAACTTTTCATGTGCTTAAAATATTACAGACAAATTGAGGAGGCAACTTATTATAGAAACAAGAGACTTAAATGAAGAGATCTCCTGAAAGCAAGGAAACCTTTGTGACAAAATATAAATGGCATACCCGTGGTGTTCCTTACCTTCTGTGCTATGGGTCAAAGGTCACCCTGAAACTTCAGAGCAATCCCAAACTTCCCAAACATTAAAGCAATCACAAACTAAGAAGTACATTAAAAGAAAAGATTGTGAGTAGATTGGATTAATTTCACTAATCCAAAAAGAAAAAGAAAATGAAAAAAACAAAAAAAGAGAAAAAACTTATCTGAGGAAAATCTTTAAATGTCCTTATTCACTGGGTAGTATTGATGCATGCATGCTTACTACCTGCATTAAAGAGGCAGAGGCAGGGGTATCTCTGAGTTTGAGGCCAGCCTGGTCTACAGAAAAAGTTACAGGACAGCCTGGTGTCTTCTGCTTTCTACATACTATATGAGGGTTACAAAAGGCCTTATTTGCTCCAGGAGTCTCTGAGCGAGAACAACCTCTGTAAGTCTCTCTCCACATTCAGCTTCTCAGAAAGTCTCTGGCAAACGTCTTTTTTTTGTGTATGAGATGGGAATGTATATAGACATTTTGAGAAAAGATCTCACTCTACAGTCCAGGCTGGTCTTGAACTCATAGCAGCCCTCTTAGCTCACCCACTCAGAGTAAAACTTTTTTTTTTAATTCTAAAAAAAAATGTATTGCACTTTTATCTGTTTTATGAGTTTGTTTGACTACATGGGTGTGTGTGTGTCATAGTGCACAGGTGATGGTCAAAGGACAACTTTCAGGAGTTGGTTCTCTCCTTCCATAATGTGGGTTCCAGGAATCAAACTCAGGTCTTCAGACTTGATAAAGGATGTCTTTTCCCACTAAGCCATGTTGGTGGCCTGTGAAACTCTTCTTTCTTCATTGACTAGAAATGATCACAGAAAGTAGAATGGCTCTTATACAAGTTGAACTCATCTTTAAAGTCCAAAGGATGCTCACAAAAGGTTCACTTTCTCATTTTGTTTTTATTGCCATTTTGCATAGGAACCAAGCAAATAATCCCTGAAAGGACAGAGTAGATCTCCGTGCCTGGCTTTACTCAGGAAAAGTCAGTTCAGAGTCCCAACATCTCAGTTGTCTACCTAAGACTCACAAATCAATCTTTTTACATGGACTTCACAATTTCCAACTTTGTGTTTCTAAAGAAAGAAATACATTCACATGGTCGCCCAGTCTGGAAGCATCACATGACAAAGAGTGTGTTTCTACATAAGCCACCTCAGAGTGGCTTTAGAAACACAGCCAATGGGAATTTGTTTTTATGTTTATTTTAACATCTAGCATGGTCATGTTTTATCCATAAAGAAACAAACTTAAAAGTTTCTCAGGTCAACTGTGATCTGTTCTGTATCTAGCTAACCCATGTCACTTATCAGGAGAATATTTGAGGAAAAAGTTCTTTTGGGCACTGGCCTGAGAGATTCAGGGATATGTATAGTTAGTAAACATCTATGGGGAAAGAGCCTACATGGTAATGAAAAAATGGTGGTGCAATATAATTTATAACCAGAAGTCAGGTCATGATGAGGGAGAAAAGTACCCTTGAAAGTTATATAAGCTAGCATCTCAAATTTCTCAAGATAATAAAAACTTGTAACTATGTTAGGTGAAATTTAGTTAGATAGATACAGTGGGTCAAACTTTGGTGTCCTTTAGAGGAACAGACTGCCAGGCTATGGCTTAACATGAGACATCTTTGTAAATATTCTCTCAACATTTTAACAACCTGACTGAGTCATATGGGGAAGACAGTATCAAAAATCAGTGTTTAGAGCTGGAGAGATTGCTCAGTGGTAAGAGCACTGGCAACTCTTCCAGAGGACCTCAGTTCAATTCCCAGAATCCATGTGATGACTCACAATCACCTGGAACTTCCGTTCCAGAAGATCTTGCATGTGCCTTCTGGCCTTGAGGGCACTGAATGCACACGGTACAAAAACATATATGCAGGCAAAACACACATACATACACATAACAAAGAATGAATAAGAAGATAAATTTAAAAACTCAGTGTTCAAAACTCTAGCTAAATGGTAAAAAATGTAACAAAGTAATAAAAAATTTCTAATGTACAGACAAAATTTACTCATTTAAAAATTCAGAATTCGGGAAGGTTATGAGTAATTAAAAAGCAATGTGACTCACAGCTTCTCCAAAGGACCCACAAGTGCTTTGTAAAAATCCCCTTCTTTGAAAGGCATATAATAGATTCAGTCACTTGTGCAGAGTAATGCCTTGCCATGCCTTCCAAATGCTATGGAATCAAGTTTTTCTTAGCAGTTCATGGTGACCTAGATGGTGATGTGGAAAGGGTTGAGAGTATAGTGCCTGGGAAAGGGGAGTTTAGCACGGGAAGTCAAGGGCCAAGTTCTTCCATCCCCACCCAAAGGTTCAGGCTCCTCCTACATCTCATTCTCTGGCCCAGTTTCTTTTAAGTCAGCTAAGAGGCCTGAAGTCCATACCTCTCACCTTCCTCTTTTGTCCTGGACTGCTTTCTCTGAACACGCCCTTGACTTTGCCTCTCAGCTTTCAGCCCACTTCGCCCAGCAGGGGCTGCAGATGAAATCATGACGAGGCCTTGCAATCTTTGACGGTGTACTTGTGAATAATTATGTTGAAGAAGGAAATAAAATCAGCTTTTGGCAGCCAGTCTTTCAAGGTGATTTTCTTGGACTGTTTCCTCGAGGTCTTTATGAGCACCAGGTAAGATCTACCAGAGGCAATGCAGGCTTTTCCTTTGCTTCAGGCTCTTGGTCTTGTCCCTGTGAGCCACACATGGTCTCTGTGACTCAAAACCCACTAATCCTCTACAAGGATCTGGCTCTTTTGTTTTGTTGGCTTCTGTTTGTTTGTTTGTTTGTTTTGATGGAATCTAGGGCTTGTCTTTTCTGCGAGTGATCTCAAAGTGCTAGTGACGGGCCTGGAGGCAGAGGGGTGGACATACTCGTATAAAGAACAAGCAATTGAACATTGAACATGTGGGGCCCCTTGGCCACACAGACTTGCCCAAGGGAATCATCTGTCCAGGCCATTTCTAGCTCTAGTATTCGAGTCTATGAATTTCTCAACATCTGACAGATCATTTTGATCGCCCTTAGTGAATCAGCTGGTAATGCCTACAGCAATGAAGGCATTACCAGACCTTCCTGGCCTGTTTTGTACCTGAACATCATAGCTGAGGTTTACAGCTAGAATCCTTGATTGTATTCAAGATGGCAGCATGCATCAGCTGAGAACGAGAGGTGGCTGCTTTCTGAGCATGGTGAGCCAGTAGTTACCCTAAAGCAGAGCTTCTCAACCTGTAGAATGCAACCCCTTTGCTGGTGACTTATCAGACACCATATATATCAGATATTTACATTAAAATTCATACCAGTAGCAACGTTACAGTTATAAAGTAGTAGCAAAATAATTTTATGGTTGGAGATCACCACAATATGAGGAATTGTATTAAAGGGTTGCAGCATCAGGAAGGTTGAGAACCTTCCGTATGGCTCAGCTGGAGGTCAACATGCAGAAGAATGCAAATTGACCCATCCTTATCTCCTTGCACTAAGCTCAATTCTAAGTGGATCAAAGATCTCCACATAAAACCAGACACACTGAAACTAATAGAAGGGAAACTAGGGAAGAACCTTGAACATATGGGCACAGGGGAGAATTTCCTGAACAGAACTCCAATAGCTTATACTCTAAGATCAAGAATAGACAAATGGGACCTCATTAAATTACAAAGTTTTTGCAAGGCAAAAGACACTGTCAAAAAGACAAAGCGGCAACCAACTAACTGGGAAATGATCTTTACCAACCTTACATCCGACAGAGGGCTAATATCCAAGATATACAAAGAACTCAAGAAGTTAAACTCCAGAGAGGCAAGTAACCCTATTAAAAAATGGGGTACAGAGCTAAACAAAGAGTTCTCACCTGAAGAATATCTAATGGCTGAGAAGCACCTAAAGAGATGTTCATCATCCTTAGTCATTAGGGAAATGCAAATCAAAACAACCCTGAGATTCCATCTCACACCAGTCAGGATGGCTAAGATCAAAAACACAGGAGACAGCAGTTGTTGGCGAGGATGTGGAGAAAGAGGAACACTCCTCCACTGCTGGTGGAATTGCAGGCTGGTACAACCACTCTGGAAAGCAGTCTGGCGGCTCCTCAGAAAACTGGGCATGACACTTCCGGAGGATCCGGCTATACCACTCCTGGGCATATACCCAGAGACTTTACCTGCATGCAATAAGGACACATGCTCCACTATATTCATAGCAGCCTTATTTATAATAGCCAGAAGCTGGAAAGAACCCAGATGTCCCTCAACGGAGGAATGGATTCAGAAGATGTGGTATATTTACACAATGGAATACTACTCTGCAATTAAAAACAATGAATTCACGAAATTCCTAGGCAAATGGTCAGAACTTGAAAATATCATCCTTAGTGAGGTAACCCAATCACAAAAGATCACACATGGTATGAAGTCACTGATAAGGGGATATTGACCCAGAATCTCAGAATACCCTAGACACAATCAGCATATCAATAGATTTCTAAAAAGATGGAAGGAGAGACCCCTGGTCCTGGAAAGACTGGATGTAGGGGAACGCCAGGACAGAGTAATGAGAGGGGGTTGAACGGAGAAAAGAGGGAGGGAAGGGGGCTTATGGGACTTTCGGGGAGGGAGGAAACGGGAAAGGGGAAGTGATTTGGAATGTAAATTAAAAAAATAAAATAAAATAAAATTAAAAAAAAAAAAAAAAAAAAAAAAAATTCATACCAGTAGCAACGTTACAGTTATAAAGTAGTAGCAAAATAATTTTATGGTTGGAGATCACCACAATATGAGGAATTGTATTAAAGGGTTGCAGCATCAGGAAGGTTGAGAACCTTCCGTACAACATTGATACAAATTTTTTTCCTCTCTGGTTTAAGCTCTGGAGGTGCTAAGAAGGAACTGCTAGGTATGAGTAACAATTGAAGGGATACAGTAGTTCCAGAGATCCAAGGACCCATGTAGTATTTCCAAGGTTAACTACAAGGAAAACCTCACTTGCTTTTAAGTTCTGTCTTGGTTTGTTTGGTCCTCCATACAGAACACTGTAGTGTTGGGCATCGGTGAGCTTAGCTCAGCGCCCCCAGCTGAGCTGTTCGCACAGGTTTCCTGAGAGCAGAGCATCCTGCGGCTTAGCTTGGTTTCTGTCTTCCCGCCCGGTGTGGTAGGGACTTGCCAGGTGCCTGACCTATGACTATGATTGTTTTTCCCTGTTGTTTTGCTCCAGGTCTCTAGTATATATTGCTGGTCCCTCAGTAAAGCTTTGGCATTCTCCTCACCAGAATGACCCGAGTCTGTGTTTTCTGTTAATCTCCCAGGCCTACGCCCAATACTCAGTACCGTGGCGGCGCGGGCGCCGTCACTGTAGAATGGGAAGCATAAAAACAGTAGGGATGTCTTCCCCACAGTTTGAGAATGGAAGGGTCTAAGGCCCTGGCACTGAAATATTCAGTGTATTTCAGGAGCCCACCTCACTCCTGGTGACATTGCCTCACATGGTGGGAGGGTAAGGAAGTGCTCACTAGTCTTAAGGATACAAATCCCATCCATCCACTTACTTGTCAAAGGCTTGCTTTCCCACAGCCTCCCATTGATGATTGGGATTTTAGCATAGGAATTTGAGAGTACAGAGACATTGAGCCTGTAGGCAGGCTACTGTAGAAACACTATTCTAGAAAAGAATTTGGAAAGAGGTGAAATTTCCAAAAGTTCAGAACACATCTTAGGGCAGGAGATGCCTGATTGACAATTCCTGTGACGCCGGCTCCAGCAGATGCCTGCTGATGTTCTGCCTGAGGTGCCATCCTATAGTAGGCAGCCTAACCCTTGCATTCTTCTGCTTAGTTATTGATATTGTTAGTTTGTCTGTTTTCACATCTGCCGTCCTTCTCTCAGAAATATCAAAGAAATACATTTAATTTGTGACCTTAAGAGTGAAGCCTAAAATTATTAGCAGTAAGACAGAAAATTTATTGAATGGTCTTTTTCTCAGACTGGAAGAATTGTTAGGATTGTATTTGAGCAACAATGACATACACAAAGATTTCATTATCCTGAGATGTATTTTCAGAACTGGGGGCCACATAGAGACAGGTTCATCAAGAGGAGAAGGAGGGTGCAGGAAGGAAAGTCTCTGCTGAAAAAGAATTATCAGGGGGCACTACTTCTGAGCAAGCACATCCCTCTAAGGGTATCACTAAATGCTCACAGCTGTGGTTAGTCACTCAGGAGAACATCTTCTGGGAGATGTGTAAGCCCTCCAAGAGGTACCATTTTATATCATTTCCATGTTTGTTTGGCACTGGGAGGACAGCTCAGAAAAAATAAAATCATGCATTTGGTAATATTTGCTTCTAGCAATTCTTATAAATATGCATATTAAAGACAAACAAACAAACAAACACAAAAAATTCTGAAGAGTCACCCTAACTCTGTTTGGAATAATGAAATACTTTGCTTCCATAGACGAAAGTTACGGTAAGCAAAGGTCATCTAAGATGAACTATGTAAGACCCATGTTCATCTCCCTAATCCCTACCACCAAAGCACAGAGGAAGTGTTAGAAAAAAATGCCTACTAGAAAATGACATTAGTTGAAAAGTCCCCACATGTTACCTTGTTTATATGTTCATTTAGTCAAAAAATATTTAATGGGCTTTTCCCCCTAGGAGCAAATACTTCACTCAATGACAGGAAGATGCAAAGATAAGTGGGCAACGGAGCCTGCCCTCAAAGAATTTAAACACACAGGCAAGAGAAAAGGTATTGACAGAGTAAAATTTAAAGGTAGAAAGGAAAGGGTGACAGAAGGAAGGTACAGGCACAGGAGGAAGTTTTCGGAAGTTGGAAGGGAGAAAGATTACTTCTGACTGAGAGAATTATTAGAGGTTTGAGGAGGCTGCAGATGGGGAGGGAAGGAAAGACTTGAAGGTAATGAGAGAGTATGGGGTCAGCAAGAACAGCGAAGGTGTGGGAAATAGTGATTAGAAGAAATTATGTTTCCATAAAGCCTGAGATAAGGTGGTCTGAGCAACAGGAAATGACGTTAGGCTAGCAGTCTAGAGACGTTGGTCTATTTAGTCTAGAGACAAACTTGGTTAAGGATGTTAGATAGGAATGAAAGGAGAAGGAGTGTTTGCGCAAGAGGCAGCCAGGATACTGTTATGATTCTTAGTGATTAGTTTGGAAGTACTTAATCAGGTCAGTTGAAAGTCAAAAAGATCCAGAACTAGAAATATTTGTTAGATGCTTTTGTTCAATCAAAATGTTGTCTCTCGAAAGATAAAGTGTATATTACCTATATATATTGACTTTAAGACATATTCAGATTCTGGCAATAACATCACTGAAGAACATACTAGAAAGTGTAATTCTCTGTCAATTCTCTGATTCTATGAACTACTGGGATAGATAAGTCTAGGTTAAAATTATGCGATATATTAGATTTAAAATATTAAATCAACAGTTTAGTACATGCTGTTTATTCATGTTGCCCATATTGTGTAAAACTTTGGGGAATATCTGACCTGATTAAATACTTCCAAACGAATCACTAAGAATCATAACAATATTCTGGCTGCCTCTGTGGGAGTGAACATGAATGTATGTGAGTGTGCGTGTTGTAGTACTAGAGACTATGCCCATATTTACACATGCTTGAGGAGTACTCACTTGTTGAACTGCATCCCCTACCAGCATCATGAGTGAAAGGTACCTTCTACCTTAGGATAATGGATACAGATGAAGAGATGGGTGTGAGAAATGGTCATGAGAAAGAATCTGCAGAGCTTGGTAATCTAGGTGCAGTAAATGAGGAAGAAATCCAAAGTGCTACTATAGTGTGAGACTTGACTATTGTCATGCTGGCAGCTATTAAGGGAAATAAGAAAAATGGATTGTGAGCAAATCCACGTTCAGTGTGTAAGTGCTAGGAGGTTGAAGTTTTTGTGAGGCTTCTGAAATGCAGGACTGACATCCTGAAGGGCTGGGACAGGAGATTTAGGATCGATCCCAGAGGCAATGGCTAGAGGTTTAATGTGGTGAGCAAGGGGCATAGAAAAGAGGACTACAGATAGATTCTTAGAAAAGGATATATTCATGAATGGTAAGAACTAAAAAGATTCAAGAAGGTACCGGAAAACTAAGAAAAATTGAGAAAATACATATTCTGAGTTCTGGCATGATCTTGCTATTAGGATAAGGGAATTTCTAAACAGATAATAAAGAAAAAGAAATGTATAACCAACAGTTGTTGGGGTGTACAGAGAAGGTCAAGGGTCAAATGGGAGAAAATACCAATGCATTTGGCCATGAGGAAGTCATTGGTGACCTTTGGGTCTATTGGGTCTCAGTGGAGTGACAAGGGCAGAAGCCAGATTGTAAGGAGGGAAAGGCCAAGTGGGGGGTCCGGAAGTGGCCTCCTCTTTCAAGAGCTATGAAAATAGAGAAAATGCTAGCCAGGCAGGGAGATGGAACAGTGCTGAGAAAACATTCTTTTGAAGAGGTCACCCTTAAGCAGAGAAATGAGTAAGGAGGAAAGATGTGCACATGAAGAGCCTCATAGTCCAACGAGTTGTTGGGGGAAGTCAAATTAGGGTGAGGAGGAGCCAAGACGGAAAGAAGTTGAGGAAATCAGAGGTACACACCAGAAGTTGGAAGTGGCAAATGGAGGGTTAATGGGAAGAGTCACAGTTAGATACAAAGAAAAGAGAAAAGAGAAAGTGCTTTAAGTGGTATGGCGCCAAGACCATAAAAGAAGGATCCATCTAGCTTCATCAGTGACTGTGGAGTGGGACAGCTCCTGCTTAAAATTTAGACTGGTTAGTGTGAGTGAGATTGGTGGTGGTGAGAATAGTGAGATCCATTCCTATTCAAGAACCAAAAAAAGAACACCTTTGCTGTTAGCTTATTTTGAATATCACCAAGCAGCTCGTGTTGGCCTCAAACTCACTGTGTATCCCAGAATGACCTTCAACTTCTGATTCTCTCACCTCCACTTCCTGTGTGCTGGGACCACAGAGATGTACCATTGTGCCTAGACTATGTTTTCAAATGCCTTACTATTAATTGTTTAGTTTGTGTTTTGAATAATAGGTCTCATTATGAAATTACATGGATATTATTAGAGCTTGTTTCTTTTCATCCTGCCCCCATCACATTGCTCTCTCTTACCCACCCTTCCTCCTCCTGCTGGTCCTATCATTTTGAAGGGTTTGCTCTAGGTGTGTTCTACTAGTTTAATCAAGCCAATCAAAGAGCTGAAGCCTGAACAAATTGTTGGCTATGAGCATGAGGTAACTGCCTTAGAGGTACCACATCAAATTTGCTCCTTAGTTTTCTCTTGACATTTAAAATATGTCCTTGCTGGATAATGAGCACTTGAAAATTAAAAAAAGGGTACAACTTGTTTCCGTGTGGGAGGTAGGAAGAACATTGCTTTGGGAGTCAGATGGTTCTGGGTCTGATGACTCTTGACTTGCCAGCTGTGTGACATAATCCTCCCCAAGTCTTTATTTTTTTTTTCCGCAGGTAACAACAACAAAGTTTTACAAATTTTTTCATTTTTTTCAATTTTTTAAAAACTTTCCCCCTCCTTGAATGACTATACAAACTAAATTAAACCCAAACACTCAACACAGGGCTAGGCACACAGTAGTTGTATAGTTGCTCAACTGATGGGAACTGTATTCTGCAGATCTCTCTCAAATTGCACTTTGATGGGGTTTGATTCATCTTCTGAATGAATTCTGCATGTGTTTGGCTTGGTGAAGTATTTATTCGAGAGCTGGTGATTATAAAGAAGGGGAAATCCTTAACATGTGTCTGGGGAAATGAAAACCTTGGCCCTGTATTCCTGAAAGTGAAAACTTACCAGTTAGGATAGGTTGCTCACTGTAGACTGGGCTTTATGATCCTTTTACTTAGGTACCCACCACTGTGTATCTTTTCTTTCCACATTTGCTTGGCTCAGTCCTCATTAGAAGAGGAAACCATTGGTTGCTAAGAGTTAGCATTGGTTTGCCATGAACAATTAAACCAGACCTATATTGGTCTCTGACAATGTTGCCAGGGTGACCATCTCTTGTTCCTCTCTAGATGCTCAGCACCTGACATAGAGGAGACAGTCTATATATGAAATAAATGAACCAGTGATCTGCCTGTGAGCATGGTAAATGCTGATAATCTAGTAGGATAGCTGTGTATGGGTTGAAAAACATAGACTTGCCAAATTTTTAGCTTAGTTCTATACAATCACTTTTGGCAGTTTCTTAGTCGTCCATCCCTGGTGTCCTAGGTACACTGAGGAGTGGCATGCCTACCTCACGGGGCTCTCATTTGGATGAAATGTAATGAGTTGGGATACAGAGAAAACCCTTAGAATAGTGCATGTCCCTAAGGGTGAGAACCACTTAGCTCTTCTGACCTCAAAAGGTTTGCGATAGGTTTGAAATGGTGGACTACCTCTAATAAGATCAATTTGTAAAGAAGATAAAATATAAACAATATTTTCTCTGAAAAGTCAATATACACACAGAGCAAGAGTTGCGTGACAGGAGGACTTTAGCTAACAGTGAGTACAGTAATCTAGAGAGAATCACCATCGAGAACTTCGTGGGTCACACTGTTCATGAAGGGAAGTGAATTTGCCACAGGGTATGTCAGAGGATGGGATGAGGTCCGGTGGAGGTCAGGGCTGCAGGTTTCAGCTTGACCTCAGTCAGCACTTTTGAAGCACAAATTATCTGAATGTGGAATGAGCTGTCTGCGGAGGTGATGAGCTTTCAGTTCCTAGTGATCTGAAGCCCAGTACCTGGGCACCACAGCACCTTCGCATGTGTTTAGAGACATGACTGAGTACATATTCTGTACATTTACTAAATGATTCAGTACACATTGTGGACCATACATTACACATGGAACCTCCTAACTCTCTTACTCTGGGATCTCCTATCCCTTCTGACACAGAGTTAGCAAAATGCCTTTTTCTTTTTCTTCCTGGCAAAAGGAAGAGGTCCTTTTCAGCTTAAAGACAAACAATAAAATTTAACCGAGAATGCCCCTGAGCTTCTCCATGTACTATGTTTATTTGCTTTATTCTGTCTTAAAGGAGCTGGTAGCTGACTTTCATTCTTGGCCTTAATCAGATTCTCTGATTAAGAATTCTTCAAACACACCACAAAGTAAGCATCCCTCTCACATCTGGCAGTTTTCACAAAAAGAGCAACATGCTCAAGGCAGAGCTCAAAATAGAACCTTTATTTTCAACTTCTGAATCCCTGAGCTATCTCTGTGCAGAGCCTCTCACTCTCAACTTTCCAGCCGTGGTGGGTATTCACCCTCCCAGCCCTCAGGCCTTCCCATTTAGACTTACAGCTCTGTTTGGCTGTCTGGTTTTGGAAAGGTTAGGGGATGTGGAAGAACTCTCTAATAGTGAATAGCCACAGGCGGCCAATGCAAAGATGCAACCTCAGGATGATTTGATGCACATTATTCTTAGCTGCCAAGACGATGGGGAAGAAAACAGGCAGACAAGATCTTGGTCTAAGTAAGGACAGTCTGCCCTCGATGGCCGAGGAGAGATGGAAACACAGGAGAGGCAGGCTGCCTGCCAGGGAACCCTCTGCTCACTCCGATATCAATGCTTCTCACCTACTGGTAGAAATTAAGGACATGTGATTTGATCAAGTAGTAAGAAGGAAATGCATTTGCTTTTTGGAGAAAATCTTGTTAAACATTTATGTTTCCTTCAGCATCCTGATTTTGTTCTGGAGAAACTCACAATTAGGCTGAAGACTCCATATTGTCGAGCAGGAGACAGGATAAGAGAATCCAATCTGCAGCAAAGACTCGTTTACATTATTAGTTATCATAAGGGCAGATAAAAAAGGGTCCAGGGAACTGGGTCTTCGGTAGCTCTGTATATTGTCACCAAGAGACATTGGCCTGTTAGCTGATGACTGCTCCGCATTCTTTACTGTGGACACCCAGAGCTGTTGAAAAGAATTGAGATGCTTGTCAACAGAATGGAAAACTGGACTCCATCAAAACAATGTTAGTCTGTGAGGCTAATGACTTTTGCAGCCATTTGTTTTAGTTTGGAACTAAATGAGAAAACTGTTGTAGATAACAGTGACTTGGTCTTGTTTCCTAAGCATCTATTGGGAAAAGGAAGTAGCACAATTATTAATCACAGCTTTAAACTCACACCACACACACTCCACGCACACGCACAGAGACACAGTCAAATTCATGCATGCATACACACAGACACATATACATATATACACATATACACACACTTGAACACACAGAGAGACACAAATACAAACACACACACCTAAACAGATCAGATTAGAAACAGTGATTAACCAGTCCTGAGATCTAACTCCAGCCTGTCTAACTCCAGCCTGTCTAGCAAAGCTATTAACAAACAGTATTATGTAAAATAAGAAAAATTCATATCTTATAGTTCATATGTCACAATAATGTGTTTTATAAAATGTGACATTCCTAAATGTGCCTGCCTCCATTTTTGTTGTTATTTTTTTAAGAGCTGTAAATTGAGAAAGCTGATGAACAGTCTCTAGGGACAGGATAGGATCATCCTTATTTCCCTTTCAGCTTGTGAAGGGGAAGAAAATTAATGAAAGAAAATAGCATAATAGCTTTGCAAATCGAGTATAAGGCTTAACAGAGTTCAAGGATCAATTAATTTAAAAATCTTGATTACTAAATATTTTCTGTGAAGAACAGATGAATTCTTAGCTTGGAAGTCTCAGAAATCTGCAAGTAAGAACCATTAATAAAGACAAAAGAAGTTTAAGGGGCAAAAGCCACACTGGAGAAAGAAAAAAAATAGGTGACTGTCTAACATTCTTTTGTTAGACAGTCTAAATTGATGAGCAATTAAAAATAAGAGCAGAAACATGGTGGTCCTTTGGTAAAGGTCTGTGTGGGGGACCATATGAAAATGGTTACTGTGTAGGCAAAAGTATCAATAGGATTTCCATAAACCAGCAGGTAATTTATAGATACTGCGGTATCGACGATTTCCCTTTGGCTGCATTTGGAGTGGAGAACAGAGCCGGTCACTGCATCGTCGTAGGGCAATGAAATGTCTGTAAGTTGTGATCTGCCGGCATGTAATAACTCGATCTGCTTCATGCAGACAAAATATATTAAAAGTATGGACGAGTGAAGTTTGTGCCCCAGGGAAAAGGAGAGATAATGCATTGAAATTGTTCAGAGGTAGTTAGATGCCTAATGGTCTAATATGTGAGCTATGTGAGGTCTGAGGTCTGGTTCTCATAAATTCTGGCTAGACTGATCCTGTAATTTCAAGCAAAGGATAAAAGCGTTAGCCAGAATCATCAGTGTTCAAGGTCCATGCTGCTGGATATTATTCATGGAAAGATGTTAAAAAGAAGATACACACTTTAAAAGGAATGTTGCAGAGTGTAATTGATGGTCTTGCATATATGCATGTTTGTGTTTGAAAATCACACACCTCCATGCGCAGAATGAGCTGTTTAATGAAATAAATTAGCTTGAAATTGACATAAACCTTCACATCTTTGCCACTACAGGATGGGATTTCTGATAAAATAATGTACTGCTTCAAAAACCACGTAGGATCTAATTATTTCAACTTCAAACTGACATATCTGTGTTAAAAATTGGAGTTAAAAAATGTTTGTAATAAAAATTTACCATTGTACATGGAATAATTTAAAACCAATTTGGAAGGATTCAGGAGTGATTAGAGGGAAAAGGTCCCAAGACATTTGGTAGCCTTATAAATGATTTCACAAACCGTGTGAAGATTAGCCAACCAATCACACTGGTGGAAGGTAGCATCCTCAGATTAGAAAAGAGAGTCTTGGAACTGAGTGGAAGGTGGTTTGGAGGAGCCATGCTAACACTCTCCTTTATGCAGTTTATTTCATCATGATGGCAGAAGTTTTGAGGTTTTCATTTGCAGTTTCTTTTCTTTTTATAACCAGCTCACTTGTGTTTGAGTCTGTAGTATATTTGTACAGTTTTTCCTGCCAGAATCTTTGACAGTATTTTTAAATGCTTTCTCTCGCTGCCTAGGTTATAGTCAAGTACTATGCTCCTTAGGTTCCCCAAACCACACCACCCACACACGCATCACGAATAGAGGTGTGCATGGGCTTTCTCCTCTTCCTTCTTGTGTAAAACAAAGTGTTCAATCTAAAATTACTCTGTTGGGACCCTGAAAAATTATCTCTACCCATCATGCACCTTGTGGAAGAAACTGGTAAGCACTTGCATTTGTCCCTGGTGACAAGGCTATCAGTCTAAACAGTTGTTCCAAAGTGCCCATATTCACGCACGCAGATGTGTAATTACATTGTCTTTATTAGTGTTTTACGTCAAAGCTTTTCAGTGGGTTTCACTATGATCTTAACAGAGATTCCTTCTAAACTCACCTGGAAGTATTTGAAGGTTCTGTTTACAGTTGATTGTACAAGGCTGACTTTTAAGATGGCTGAAATACTTGACCCTAAGGGCTGGCCTCTGCACACAAACACAGCCCTTTTATTCTAATGCTTATAAGAGAAACATAGATGTTGTCTATGAAGTACTTAGGAGGTGATATTTTTCACGCATAAAACAAAGCAGACAACTTGGAGGTTAGGGTGATTGTTGAAATCATCAAATTTCTCTGCTCTGCTTTTATCTAACTAACCTTTTGTTCAGAACAAACAGCATGCACTCATCCCCTTACTACTCATGTTGAGTAAATACACTGGCAAATTTTTTCTCTATGGAGTAGACCAAAAAGGAGGGTCATAAAGAATCACATTATATTTACATGTTGATGTCCCAAGAGACCTTGAGAGTGAGCAAATGTTCGTGGGAGTCAGAGGACAGCTTGAAGGAGTCCTTTTGCTCTGTCCACCATGTGAGAAATTGAGATCCAGCCTGTTTGTGCAGACTTGGTGACAGTCACCTTTACCCACTGAGCCATCTTGCTGGTCTAGCACACTGTTTTTAAGTGAAAGTATATGTGTTATTTAAAGGCTTGGATCCTAGACAATAAAATTTGCCTCATTTAAATAATTGTAAAATAGAGAAAGATTCCAGAATTGAACTCCCCCAAGGCTTTCTCTCCTTAGTAATAAGAGAACCCTAGCAACATGGTGCTCTGGTACGGAGTGACATTAGTGGCGTGTCTTGGATTTTGCTGGTGACCTTTTGCTGAACATTTCTGGTGACAAGATGACTCTATGGCAGTCCTCTACTACAGATGCCTTGTAAGGCTCAGAAAGCCAGTTGGTTTTCAACCTTGGATCAGTTGCTTTGTCTGTTAAGGCAACTCATAGCTTTAGCAGGAAGGGTAGAAGGACTGGAAATTCAGAATTAGTTTACATTTTCTAGCCAAAGTTAGGTAATATGATTGCCTTTTGATTATTCCAATTGTAAACATCTCAAGGCTAAAACTCTGAGTTGTGCTAGAAAGCGTGAGCAAGTCGCTCCCACCTCTCCTCCTCCCCCTCCCTCCTGTGCCAAAGCTTTTCCAGATTGTTTGTAAAATGAAATTATCTAATTTCACGAGTATTTGTTCTGAGAAAGTATTACAATCTCTGGTTAAAAAAAAAGTATCCAGAGACAGTTTCAAGGCTTCATATCTTCAAGCAAGATCTGCCTGATTCATGAAATATTAACCTGGATTCAATGGGAACAAGAACTTTCTGGGCCAAACATCCCAGACTAGCTGTGTAAAATATCCAGGAAATGGACACTTTGAACTGGAGCTTAAGAGTCATGACTAAGGCCAACCAGTTGAATTCTCAGATTACTTTGTTCCAAACTTCTGGTCGACATATAAAACATTGTGATTGAACAAAATACAGAAAAAAAATAGTTCGAGAGGCCTTTAGCAAGCAGTATATGCTGATAATTGTCTTAATTGGTTATTTTTGTTCATGAATTTATACCCCCAAATCAAACTGTAGCGGGAATTTATTGAGGACATGTTAATATCCACCGAGGCACTGTTTCAAAATGTACATCTGCTTGCTTAATTATAATATTTCGGAACTTGTAACTCCTGCCACTATTAAATTTCATTTTATTTTTTTTTTAAAGAAGACTTTAAGAATCAGTGCTGAATTATTAATTTGAACATTATGAACTTTGCGTGTTCTAAGTATAGAGGGAGAAATGCTGAGCTAATTAGACTAATTAATCTCGTTGATTACAGTCTATTTATTCGAGGAGAGTTAGTCGAGCAGACCCAAAAGTTCCAACACTCTTCACTGAAGCTGTGAATGCAGCACGTGAGTGAGTCGGGGAGGAAACAAGTCATTGGGTTCAAGATCGATACTTTAGTACGTGTTTTCATCCTCGGATAAAGAATCAAGTTTGATAGGTTTAAGCATTTGCATTTGTGCCTGCATTATGTCTCCAACACCCACAAAGTGTACTAGCCCACAGCATGTAAAAAATTTTTACATGGCAAAAACAAGCCCTGTCTGGAGCAGTTTACGCTCATTTTCTTCAGAATGTTTCTCCCACTGCCTTGTTTAAATGGTGCAAACTATGGCATGGCATGCAAGAAATGAGTTCTCTGCTAAATGCCGTGCTTACAAGAATGTAAGTGAAGTCAGGGTTCACAAAATGGCGTTTCTTTCTTGCTTTATGACAAAACCCACATTGAATATGTTTAATTTAAATGTAGTCACTGGCTCTATCCCAGGATAACAGTGGAATGTTCCCAAACCAAACTTCTAAAGGTTTGTGTTAAATTAAAGGGTATTCCTTTGAGTTTGCATTAAAAATAAGAATAAAAATATCTTGGTGATTTTGTTGCAGAGCTAAGAGAAGTTATCTCTGTAGAGAGCACTCAGCATGGGGGAATGGTACAGCATTCTACTTTAGTCTGGTGCTTAGTAAACAAATCCCCCAAGCAGGAAATATGGTTAATGTTGTTTTCACAAAGTGCCTAATGTGGTGTTGACATACTCAGATGTTAAGTACTATATTTTAATATGAAGGGAAAGCACCGTGCTTTCATGAGGTGGAGCTGAAGAACGGTATTACATACCACCAGTTCATAGAAAAGAGAGAAGCATTGAATTCGCATTCCTGTACTCATCCCTGCAAAACTCCGGGCTGGCTGGCTTGTGTTTAGCACATGTTGCATTTACATTTCCTGGATTGTCAGGGCTTGAATCTCTCCTAAAGAGCAGAACTCATCCAAAATTTCTCCACGTGGGTCTGTTGTTTTCTGAAAAATGCCCTCCCTCTCACATTATTTTACTAAGACCATTAAGTTTTGAGTTCCTTTTAGAAATCTACAATATATTTAAAACATCTAAATCATATACTTCAAATGAATGCCTTGTATGGTACTTAATTATATATAGCAACACTGGCAAACCATACTTACTAACTGGGCACATAAGCTCAATATTAACATAGGGTGTCTGATATCTTTCCTTTTCTGATTAGTTCTTCTGATAGGAAAGAGTTAAGCCAAAACAATGATCTCATAAAAATATAGGCAAATAACAGATACTGTGCATAGCTCAGACACTGAAAATTATTTATCTACTGTGATTAATTTCTATACCAGCTCTTGGTGAATTTGCGGTTTGGCAAATTAAATTTTGTGCCACTGATTTCACAAAGTGTAGATTTGTTTATTCACTTACCTGGCAAGTTTAAATTTTACTTCAAATGGTATTTCAGTGGCAGTGTGTGAAAAATGGGAGTGTTTTCAAGGAGTCTGTAGTCTCCAGGGGGGAACAGCAAGTAAACCGACTTACTATTCCCTGGAAGATTTGCAATAGGGCATGCAGTAAGTCCTTGGCAGCCACTGAACAAATGACACTAAACCATCAGCTGAACAGTATCATGAATATGGTAGCAGCACACTGAGGCCAGGGGAGTCAGAGTGGAGAGTTCTATCTATGTAGTTAGGCAAACAGTGACTTCATTTTTACTTGGAAGAATTCAAGGAGAGTTTCTATGATTTAGAGCAAGTAAGGAAACATTGGGCAGCTATGCTCCAGCCATCATCATGGTACAATCAGGGTTGACTATAGATGGAAGGTCATGGGAGCTGTGAGGAAACTGATACTGAAGAAACAGTCCAGAACATAAATCCAGCATGCCAGTTCTCCTTTGATTGGACTTTCTAAGGTGCATGGATGAGTTGGTAAATGGCGGGCAGTATATTTGCCTGTATGGGACAAAGAAGATGGCTATAACAGTGCTGGCCCGTTATATACTGGAGAGAAAGTTAAATGGTAACTGATAAGGCCTGTTAACTCCTGTCACCATGGGTCTCTAACTAGTCCTGACACATGCCAGGTACTGGTTTTCATTCATCCTGGTTTGGTTAACTGTCAGTTCACATAATTCTAAGGGTTTAGTGATCATTAAGGAGTAAATAAGTGGAGGGAGTATCAGGTATGAAAGATAACAAGAAATTTGGTGGTGACTGGAGGATTAATTAAAGATGTCTTTACAGTAACCATCTTGATAGTAACTCTGATTCTAAAGTCTACAACATGGAACTTCAGTTTTGTTGCAGCTATTGTTATTTACTGCTGCTTTTTTTTTAAATCTTTGTAATCTTTCACCTGTGTATTACTTCAGTGTCTTGTTTGCTAATGGGATAAGGTGATACAGTCATTAATAATTCGTTATATTTTGGGTTGTAAGGAATTGACATCCTTAAGATGCTTTGGAAATCCTTACACAAAAATAGATCATTCTGGGGATCTGCCAAAGCTTAAACATGTCATTTGAAGGGATAGAAAAGAGTTACCCTCTTCTGGAGGGGTGTGGCTAGTGTCTATTTTAAGATATCTCTACAGCAAATAGCTGTTTAGTGTAAATTTCTAGGTCTGCAAAGCTCTCCTCCCTTTTCCTCTCGCTCTCCTCCTTCCTTTTCCCCTCTCCCTCCTTTTTTCCTTCTTTCTTCATGAGCCAGGGTCTTAAGATATGACCCTGGCTAGCCTGGAACTTGCAGATATGAGCCTGCCTCTGCCTCCCAAGTGTTAGGATTAAAGGCGTGCGCCATAAAAGCCATAGCCAGCTTTTCCATTTTCCTACAAACCGGCTACATAATGACTTATGCAGTATGCCTTGGGGTAGTCAGTTCTGGGCCAAGACAAATTATTTCTCTCACAACTGTTATTTACTATAAGAAAAGTCATAGCACTCGTCTGGGGATGATACTTGTAAGGATCACAATATTTCTGCTGTGTCTGAAAGGCTTTCCAAGCCAAATGACAAGACTGTCAGCTGACAGCCATTGTCACGGAGCTCATATTCGCAATACAAGTAAGAAATTGATTAACTAGGAAGATTTATGTTGCCTTAGGTTCAAGCTTCCCTCGCCAGAAAGAATATGTTATGACCTATTTGGAGGATAATAAATATGTGACATTTTTAAAAGCTATTTTTACTGTATGATTCAAGGTGGCACAGCACACAAATATACATATAGTTAGTGATATGATCACTGCCATCAAGCAAGTTTTATCTATCACATAAGATTTCCTTCCTTCCCTCTTAGATCCACTGATTAATTAATTTGTATGCGTACGTTCTTAGGAAATTGTCAATATTCAATACAGGCTATGATCTTTCTTTTCTATAGTATACCTTCAGATTTATTCATCCCATATACCTACAACTCTATATTATTTTTGACAGTCAAGAATGGTATGCCACTAAGACCTGTGAGCATTTCTGAGACAACAATATTCTATTTATTGAAAAATTATATTGGCTGAGGAGGTGATTTAGTGAATAAAGTGTTTACTGTGCAAGCAGGAAGATCTGAGTTTAGATCCTCAGCACTCATGTAGTGAGAAGTAATAAGATTGTGGCAAGCGTAGCACACCTTGTAATCCCAGCACTGAAAGAGAGGTAGGGGAAAGAGAGGTGGATCCTGGGAGCTCATTGGCCAGTTAGCCTTACTAAATCAGTACCCTCTTAGTTGAGAACCTTTCTCGAAGAAGTAGGGCAGAGGACACATATTCACAAACACCAAGTCTTGGAAATGAGAATGCACAGCTGTTGTTTTAACAGAGGATTCAAGATAGTGGTTGGTTAACAGCCTGCAAAGTCAGCACACAGAGCAACACAGAAAATCAAATTGCTGCAGAAAACCATATCATTATTAGGGAACAAAAGAGAGAGAAAGCTCAGCAGATTCTAGAAGGTCAGAGGTAAACCCTCATAGAGTTGGCATGTAGTCATCTTTGAAAATGACACTCAGCTAATGCTGGCACTGTTACCACAGGAGCTGATTCTCAGGTCCCTGAGGCCTTTTGAATCACAGTTATTCCACAGCTCTCAAGGAGCAAGGTGAAGTAGATTCTGGGAATGTTGATGGAAGCTGCAAACCAGATTCAGCTAGAGTCAATGAGAATTTTCTAGAATGAGGTGCCACTACTGGGACAATGCAGGTGGAGCCCTGGAAACCCAAGAAGAGAATTTTCTGTGCTTCTCTTCTGTTTTGAACTTCTGGAGAGTTCCCTGGTGATAATGTCTAGGTGAAAGCCCATGGTGAAGGAGAAATGCAGTTTGTAATGAATGGCTCAGTTGCAGAATCTTAGTGGACAGTACTGAAGAGAGTTTGGGAGCCAAAAGACTTTGAATTAATGAGATCTACTGTGACAAGTGTAGCTAGTTACCAAAAGCTGGTTTGTGTTAACTGAGAAGATGTTTGACACCCGGGAATGAAATCAAAATATGTCTAGCTTTTACTAATGATTAACAAGATTTGACCAGGTACCAGATAAAATGATGTAAAAATCTGGGCCAACAGAGCCCCTCACAATGGATTTAACAAGTAGGATTACCCCCCATGGCTCTCATAACCTGGAAAAGATAAGTGATAAATGTCATAGCAGCATTAGAAATGACTATAGAATCTGAGAAGAATAACCCTATTTGTATGGCACATTGAGCATTAGCTCACAGTGTATCCCCTCCCCCATGCATAAAGAACCAGCACAGTGAGGGGTAAGAAGACACTTTCATCCCTACCACCATCTGCCTGTGGATCCAGTGAGCCAGGAGTTTTGCCAGCCAGAAATCTAAGTGGAAACTTATGTCTAGTCTTGGGACCTGCTCTAATAAAGCATCATTTCCCCTACACCTTTCTATAACAATCAAGTATTGAAACTCTTGGGCAACTGATGACTAAGAAGGGATGCCACAAAGATCCTGATTTTCCTCATAGATGTAATCCATAGAAGAAGATGTTGTAAGATGCAGAGCGTGTGTGGAAAAATACTAGCTGTACAGGCTTGGACTCCAGTTCTAGGACACCATATCCACTAACATAACATAAAAAAATAGCTGTGAAGATGTCCTAGCTCAAGATCCAGAAGATGCCTGAGACCCTGTGTCATGAGAATGTAGTATCGTTGGAAAATGGCAGAAGTGTGGGTTGAAAGGAAAGAGGAAGAGACATAGAGAAAAGAGCAGACAAATATATTAATGAGAAATTAAAAAATACACAAGAGGTTAAAATATGCATTAAGAGCAGTAAAGGGAGAGAATGGCTCCTATAGAAAATAAGAATGAAACAAAAAGAGAAAGTGTGCATGACTTTCCCTTGGTAGAAAGAAGTACAATAAATAAATAAATAAATAAATAAATAAAATGAATAGAAAGATGAGAAGAGTGTCATGAACTTAGAGAATGGAAGGCTAATTAATTACTAGTCATTAATTAGTAACAAACATAATTAGTAATTGAGTAATTATTCATAGAAGAAATAAGTACAAATAAAAGTAGTAGCTAATGTATGGGGGCCAGAGAGAACTTCATAGTTGCCTTGGGTTGAAGTAAATCACAAACCAATGGAATTAAGAAGGGGCTAAAAGCTAATCAAAAATAATTGTCATTTGATAGACTAAAGACTGAATGAGGAAAGACTCATAAAATTGTAAACAGAAAAAGAGTCATCACAATAGACACTACAGAATTAGCAGGATTGAAAATACTATGAATTATAAATTATAGGGCAAAAATTATTTCATCTGGAAGAAATAAATAAATCCATATATATAAGCCATTAAAAGTGTATGCAGAAGAAAGAGAAACTAACAACCTGTGACAAGATTGATGTAGTGGCAGTAGTAATTTTAAAAAAAGGAGGAGGAAGAGAGGGAGGGAGGAATGGAGGGAGGGAGGGGAGGGAGAGAGAGAGAGAGAGAGAGAGAGAGAGAGAGAGAGAGAGAGAGATCTAAGACTCAGGGTTTCACTGGTAGATTCTTCCAAATATTACATGAAGAATTTATACTGGTTCTTCTCAAACTTTTCAAATGTTATGATGTCAGCATTGCCCCAGGGTTCAAGCCAGACAACCACACAAGGAGAGAGAATAACAGGATAGTCAGTGTTCCTTATGATGGTAGAGCACAACCTGCTAATAGAACAGTAGCAAACCCAGTTCAAGGGCACACTGAGAAGGTTTCCCACAGGGCCAGATGGGATCCACCTTAGAGAGCCAAGGTTGCATGTGGATTAGTGGCCATGATATACCACATCAGCAGAATGTAGGCTGAAAATCATTAATGACCTCAGCAGACACAAAGAAAGCATCCCTTCATAGTGAAGGTGTCAATGAACTAGACATAGAAGGAGTTTATACCAACATATTGAGTTCTGTATATGACAAGCACACATGGACCACCGAGCTCGGCATTGAGACCAGGAACAGAACATGGATGGCAACAAAAGCAAAGTCAAGAAAATGTTCACATCGTCAAACTGCAAAGCTTCTGCTCAGCAAAAGAAAACACACAATGAATATTTTTCTACAGAAAAGGAGAAAATATCCGCAAACCGTCCATCAGAGAAGACATTTGTATCTGAAATATGTTAGCAACCCTAACAACTTACTATCAGTGAAAAGTGTAATCAAATTTAATTGTTGGTAAGAGGACCTGAATAGGCCCCTTTCTTTTTTTTTCCAAGAAGACACAAGTAGAAGAGCTGTATGAAAAAAAAAATCTACTGTTTCACTAACCTTCAGGCAAATACAAATCAAAACTTTAGTGAGCTGTCACTGTAAGCCTTTTAGAATGTCCTTTATTAAAAAATAAAAGGAGACCAAGTCCTGGCAAGCTTGTGGGACAAGTTGAAGTCAACTCCACCTACCCATTAGCATAGGTCAAAGGTAAGCGTAGTCTTGGTGCTGGCAAGGATGCCCACGGTTCTGATGGAGATCAGCTGCTGCACTGTTATAACCTCTCTGGAGAGTGCAACATACAGATGTGTATACTTATGGAAGCCAGCGGTTGCTATCAGGTATCTTTCTGGATTGAATAAAGAAGTAAGTATCAGTTATAAGCCGGTTTATCTCAACTATAACACTGTATAATCTTCCCATTTGGTGTTACTAGGTATGAAATATTACACAGACATCAAAAAATGTAGGGAGTACATATGCTTGTTGACATAGGAAAATTTTTGGCCCATCTTTACAAAGTGATTGAGCTAATAATTAATGCTGCAGGCACGAAATATTTATGGATACAATTCAAATTCAGATGTGTACTAAAAAAAAAATTGAGGGATAATACAAAGTGTTAGCTATATGCTTTTTGAGTAGGAAATTAGTTGAAATGTTTTCTTTAGATTTCCTAAGTTTTCTAAATGACCCTGCTTCGTGTGAGGAATTAGTACATTTTCCTAATGATTCAAAATTAAATGATTTCCACAAGAAGCTAAAACACAGTAAAAGACATTTCAATGCCTGCAACTCAAATGCCAGTGTGGTGGAGAGATAGGCCACAGGCCCTGGAGCCAGAAGGGCTTGGATCCTTCTAGACTCTGTTGCTCACAGCCGTCTTACCTCGGGCAGGTCATTTAGCATCTCTGATGCTGCATCTGTAAATTGCTTTGAGGATTAGCAAGCATGTAAATCTCCCAGCCTTGTCTCCAGCACATGCTTACAGTCAGTAAAGGGTTAATCCCATTGTCACTGCTGTTTTCAAAGCCAAGGAAATTGGCCCAGAGATGAGAGACAGATTTGGCTGGCTTAGGAGAAATGTGGATTCTTAAGAATGTTTTGTGTATAGTATACCGTCTTGCACAGCATAGATTTGATCCACACTTCTATCCACAGAGAATAGTGTACCAGAATTGTGAGAGAGTATTCCTCCCGCCTTTCTGGGGACAGGAGAGGTAGGTCCTTCAACTTGGGTGATTGTAGCGCTCAGCAGGAGATGTGCAAGGTAGGTAACAACTGCTCAGAAGAGGAGCAAAAGGTGGAGTTAGGCTTCTTGCTCCCTAGTCCTTCCAATTAGGTTCTTGGTTCCAAATGCTCCTCTCTAGTTGAGCTGGGCAAAGCACTGACCGACCACTCAATGGACTCAGCTAGGCAGATTCCACCAACTACCTCCCTCATGTGTTAGCTTACTACCGCAGGAATTATCTCCTTCAGTAGACAATAATGTACATGTCCATCTCATTCTTTCTTATGGATGAAAAAACCGAAACTTAACTCAGGCCATTCGAATAGGGACTTTAACTTTAACTTGACCATACAAACCCAAAATTGGTGCTGTCTAGACACACAGCTTTCCTGCTTCCGTGTGTGTGTGTGTGTGTGTGTGTGTGTGTGTGTGCTTTGCTGTCTTACTTGTTGCTACCTATTTTTATGGGTTTTATTTGAACCCTTTAAACAATGCTGATGGCGTGAAAAAGCACAGCTTTGATGGACTGCAGACAGTATTTGGTGACGTGTGCTGTCCTCAGAGGAGTCTGTTTTCTTAAACTGCATCACTGGGTATGCTTTTACTGGATAGCCTTCCTGCATTTCCTATAGCATGTGAGGGCAGGGCTTCTGGTATACACCCTGTGCCCACAGCAGGTTCACATGTTGATGGGAACTGTCTATCTCCCCTGAGTGTCTTGAGAACACACGAATGGAAAGGATCTCTTTCTCATCGGCACATTCATCAGTAGCAAATCTGTAAGCAAACTTTAGCTCTTGGCCCTGTAGCAGTTCCTAGGCACATGTCGCCCCGGTAGTGATATGACACAGGATTTGGAGACAGGAGCTCAAGTTGCTTGTATGCATGAGCACATACACAGGAATACAGCTTCATCTACAAGCAGCTTCCATCACATTTACATGTGCCTTCTTTTAAATCACTGTGCAGGGACTGAGGATGTGGCTCAGTCGGTAGAATGCCTGTGTCAGAAGGCCCTGACTTCCATCCCCAGCACTGCAGAAGCCAGGAATGCTGGCACAGACCTGGAATCCCAGTACTTGGAAGGTGGATATAGATATCAGAGGTTCAAGGTCATCTTCAGTTACATAGTTCATGAAAGCCTGTTTCAATATAAATTCATTCATTCATTCATTCATTCATTCATTCATCTCGCAGTGGTTTCTCCTTTAATTGGTATCTTCCTTATTATTTCATATGAGATCTGAGTAGAAATTCCTTTATTTTTTTAATTGACAAAGTTACATATGGATACTGTTTACGGCATGATGTTCTGAAATCTGTATACCTGATAGGTTGTTGTTTGTGCTGAGAACACTTAATTTCTACTGTCTTTGAACCACTCATGGATCCAATACACAGCCGTGAATGAAGGCACCATGTACAGCTAGTCTCTTGAACTTCTGCTATCTGTTCATTTGCTGTCAACACCATGTGACCTGGGACTCACCCTAAGCCTGGCTGTGCCCCTGAACATTGCCTGTTGTGTGCTACCCAAAGCAACAAAGCTGGAAGGAGATGGGCGGGGGAGGGGGGGAGAAGAAACAATACGAGACAAAATCAAAATCAAAACCGTTCAGACTGTCGGCTCTGAGTCATGAGCTAAGTCCTTCAGCCTGCACCTCCATGGGCATAGGCATGCCTGCACTATTTCCATAGCTCAGGTCATCCAGCAAGAGAATATGCATGCATCAGGGTTGTGTGGTGTGTGCACACTAGTGTGGATACTTGTGTCGGTTTGTTCATGTGCATGTGCCACTGTTTGTGCATGCCTCTGTGTGTGTGTGTGTGTGTTTGTGCATGGCCCTGTGTAGGAGTATGCACATATATCTACATATGAATGTGCATGTCTATGTTTATGGGTGCCTGGGCATGTGTGTATGTGTGTGCACATGCATGCCTCTGTGTGTATGTGTGTGTGCCCCTGTGTATATGTGTGTGTGCCTGTGTGTGTGCACCTGGGTCTATATACATGCCTGGGGGTGGGGGAGTGTGAATGCCTGTGCCTGTGGGAATGTCTGTGTGTGTGTGAGTGTGTGTGTGTGTGTGTGTGTGTGTGTGTGTGTGTGTACGTGCCTCTGTGTAGGTGTGTTCAGTCCTTTGTGAGGGAGTTCATATATCTTCATGTAGGTGTGTGCATATCTCTGTGTATGCATGCTTCTGTGTGTCTTTAAAGCCGATTGCCAGTGGTAAACGTCCTGCTTTTGTAAATAGCCACCTTCCCTTATTCAGCTTCATAATTTTATTTAAATAAATTTAAAGAACTCTGAAAGACAGACCTGATGAGATTTAAAAAAAAACCAAAAAAGCAAAAAGGGGAAAGACAGCTGCTAGCCTTTGGGCGCGTGCGCACCTGACTGCTGTTGGGAAAACACGCCTCTTCCTGAACCTCACAGCGTTCTTCACACTGGCCAATGTGTCCTGCTTAAGGAGCACTTTTGTTTGCATAAATAAAACCCTGAAGACAACGCTGCTGCACTCTTCCACAGAGGAGGCGCATACCTGTAACAGGAGCTGCTGTTTTCATGCTGTTTTTATTCAAGGCAAAACATAAACCGGGGAAGGAAAAACAGAAAGTGATAAGTAGCATGGCTACATTTTCCACGAACATATGGTGGGTGTTTAAAATGAGCCATGTCAGCTCTTAATTCCCCAGGTGCTTGCCTTAGCCTTGATAATAAGGTTGTTCAGCTCAGGGATTTCCCATCTCTTGATATTTTGGTCCTTTGGAAAATATGAGAGTGCCTCTTCTCTCCTGAGCACATGTTGACAGAACATCTGAAAAGTGTTTTACTGTGATTGGCACCTCAAAGGTTAGGAGAGCAGTTCTGATGGGCGTGGCTTCTGATGGGCGTGGCTGCCGCCCTCAGTGCAGAAGGCTGTTTAAGTAACCCCCCTCCCGCTAAAAGCCAGAGTAGGGGAAGATGATTCTGTTCTTAACCAAATGAGGTGTGTCCATGAATTTATCAGGAGAACCTGGCTTCTTACAAGCCTTTCTGCCCTCGATATGGTGAGAGTCCCACATAGGACAAAGACACAAACTTTAAAACCCAGGAAGAGTCTAGAGAGGAGAGAGTCAGCTTTCCCTCCAATTCAGTGGTTTAATGCCTTCCATTTAGGCATCTGCTCTTTTAGTTTTTGGTTTTCTCATTTAAATGTTTGCATAGACTGTCAGAGCTCAGGGATAATTTAGGAATTGAGGGTGGACTCAATGGGATATTGGTATTATACACAAACGGCTTCAGTTTCAGAATATAAACAATTTGATTGTCAGAATATGACCCCTCCACACACACACACACACACACACACACACACACACACGCACGCACACATCCCGGCCAATGGTACAAAGATAGCTGGACCCTCTGACCTCACTGAGGCCAGTCTCTGTGGCTGTTTGAAATGTGCAGGGAGTGAAAACAACATAGATTCATAAATGGAGTTTTTAAGATTTCTGGGTGATATTGGATGTCCTAAAGCAGAGTTCTAAGTTTCTCTTCAGCGTATATGTCATTTTCTGAGGTTACAAAGAACATGCATTACACATTGCAGAACAATCTGACCAGAGTCCATTTTATCTGGAATTTTGATGATAATTAAGATTTATGAAGCTGTTGTCAAAGGTAGAAACTCTCTCACAAAGTGAAGTTTAGGAGACACAGAGAAGAAAACTGAAATGAAATTTTGCTGAATTAGACATCTAGAAATATGTCTTTATAAATTCTAGTACCTTGCTCTTGGGGAAGCTCAGTCAGTAACATACTTGATAGGTGAGCATGGTATCATGAGTTTGATCTCCAGAACCTACACACACACACACACACACACACACACACACACACACACACACACACAGACACACACACCAGTGTGTGTGAATACATGCACAAAATCTGGACCCAGTGATGCACACTTGTAATCCCAGTATTGGGAAGGCAGACACCCTGGAAGACTGCACTAGGCATATCCCTAAAGCTCAATAACCAGCCAGCATTACCTTCTAAGCAAACTCCAAGCTAGTGAGAGATCCTGCCTCAAGAATAAGGTAGCCGAGGAACTGGAGAGATGACTCAGTAGTCAAGAGCAGCATTGCTACTGGTCTTACAGAAAACCTGGGTTCAGTTCAAAGTATCCACATGACAACTTACATCCATCTGTAACTGTAGCTCCCTTAGTATCCTCCACCATCTTCTGACCTCCACAAGTACCAGGCATTCACAAGGTATACACACACTTGCAGGCACATACTTATACAAATCAAATAAGAATAAATAAATCTGAAAAGCAAGTAGACACCAAGAGGACAGCTACTTAGCAACAACAGCCATGTTGGTCTATGGCCTCGACATGAACGCACACAAGTCAACATGCACACATTAACATGCACACACCCACACTTCTGACATCCATCCAAGGACAAGGCACTGGTCTTCTTTAAGCATCACAAGGTCAATATTAGCAGTCATGAGGTTACAATCCTTTCAAGTGAAGTGTTTGAACAGTAGTGAAACATGGTCAGTCGTCCTTCCAGTTTGTTCGTGGTTTCCCGACTCAGTTGGTTATACTTTCATTTATTCAACCACCGCTCCAATTCTTCTCTTCATTTCTCAATGCTCACCATGTATAAAGCACCAGGTCTGACTCTCCCACTGATAGTTATAGATTATATTTTAGATTCTGATTACATAATTTTGAATAGATGGGAACTTTGGCTTTTGATATTGATGATATTTTAAATAAACTTTTCTGGACTCCTATGAAGTTCTTGGAATTATGTGAAATTTTGTTTAGTTTTTCCCTGCATTTAAAACTACAGATTCCCTTCCCCCAAGATTTTTATGAAGTAGCAGGAATGAATCTTTGTTCCCAATGGAAGAAAACCTTTGAACTATCAGGCCATTAGCTGTAATGCCAACCTTGCACCAAGGAGATAAAGCACTTGGGCCACAGGTTTGGCTGCTGTACAAAGCCCTTGGTGACATTCTGAAGCTCAGTGGAATCTTTATCCCCAGTTTCACATGTAAATGTTCTGCCCTGTCCTAGTTAGGGCTTTGTTGCTTTGAAGAAACACCATGACCACAGCAACTCTAATAAAGAAAAAAACATTTTATCAGTGCTGTCTTACAGTTCGGAGGTTTAGTCCATTATCATCATGGCAGGATGCAGGCAGACATGGTGCTAGAGAGGGAGCTTAGAGTTCTACATCTTGATCTGCAGGCAGTAGAAGGAGACTGTACCACATGTGATATGAGCATATACGATCTCAAAGTCCCCCTCTTCACTGACATACTTCCTCCAACAAGGCCACAACTCCTCCAGCAAGGTCATACCTCCTAATAGTGCCACTCTTCACAGCCAAACATTGAATCAAATGAATCTATGGGGGCTATTCCTATTGAAGTCACCACATGCCCCTATTAAGGATGATCTTGTGTCAGCATCTCTAACCCTCCCAAAGAGTTTTGAGATAGGGAGCTATCCATTTCAGAAATGAGGGAACTGCGGCCCAGAGAGATGTTGTGACTTCCACTGGATACATATAAGATGTTCCTGCAATACAAATGAATTCTAGCACACAGGAAATTTAAAGGACAACTTTTAAATCAACCTACAAAAGAAGTATTTTTTAGTTCTGAATAACAGAGGCAGTCTCAACAAATGGGTAGATCGGAGATACAAAAAGCTGGTTTCAACATCAGGAGTCAGGGAATTACTATACTGCTATCAACTCACAGAATCAACATAATTCTAGTCTGGGAGATGCTTAGCAGGTGAAAAGATGCTGGCCACACAAGCCTGAGAACCCAAGATTGATCCCCAGAACCTATGTGGTGGCATGCCGCTGCAATTCCAGCCATCCTACAGTGAGGTGGGAGGCAGAATTTTTCTCAAATTCCAAGGCCAGTTAGTCTGGAGTACACATAGCAGTGGAAACAAAAAAAACAAAACATGGTTGGTGAGACAGAGACAGAGGAAGACAACCCATTCTTGAAAATTGTCCTCCATGGGTAGTGACACTTGCCCATGCTCAAACACATACATCACATGTACAACACATACATACATACATACCACACATTCATATATACATGCAATAATAATAATAAATCAAATTGAATTTAAAAATAAATTAACATAATTTTACAAATCATCTACAACCAAGTGCTCAGAAGTCTACTTTAGGAAACTTTATTGAGACCTACTCACTTTAAGGTCCCTGGGAATGGAAAGAAATGGCATGGTCATAACAACCTTGGAGATCTTTAGGATTGTAAGGACAACACATCACTGCAATCGGGGGAAAGAAGCAACAACAGCATTTAAAAGATACAGAGAAGTCAGGTGTAGTGGCACAGGACTTTAATCCCAGCATGTGAGAGGCAGAGGCAGGCAGATCTCTGTGAGTTTGAGGCCAGCATGGTCTACATAATGAGTTCCAGGACAGCCAAAGCCACATAGCAAGACCTTTTCAAAAAACAAAACAAGACACAGGGTTAAACAATGTTTTTTTTAAAATAATCATTATCTCAACATCAAATGCACATGGAGAAATTAGACTCACTGAGACTATCAATTTAGTCACTCCTTACAAATGCAAAGAAAATTGATCTACTTCTGATTAATAGTACAAGTGGGGAAACACTTCAAGGAGGCTTTGCTGTTGAACTGGCCTGGTTAAAGGCACAGAAGACTTCCAGACTAGACTTCTCAGATGACTTTTCTCACAACCTCATTTAACTTAGAAATTTTTATGTGAACTATATATCTAGCTATGCAAAACAGACATACAAATTAAACATTTGCTGATAATAAATCATAAGCAAATTTATTTTGAAGTAGATTTGGGTATATATATATATATATATATATATATATATATATATATATATATATATCCAAATATCCTTACCATTTATTAAAGGTGAAAGCAAATTTATGTACTAATGAGATGGATGTGGCCACATTTCTGTGACAAATGCAGTCTTGGCTGAAAATTTGATACTTCAGAATGTGGGGCATCTTTCATGTTTTTTAGAGTGGATTGATATTTTGGTTTTGCAATCATCAATCATGATAATGCAACTTTGCATAAATGTGCAGTACAAGATGGTAGAACTGTCCATAGGATATTTCAGAAATTGTTAGAAAATCTGTTGTAACCCCAAGCCAATATCCATGTGTTGAGTTTCTTTAAATGAAACTCAGTTCAGCAACACAAACATCAGTTTTAAAAACCAAACATGTGTAGGCCTGTTGTAATGGTACATGCCTTTAATCCCAGCACTCAAGAAGCAGAGGAAGGCAGGTCTCTGTCAGTTGGAGGCCAGCCTAGAGTTCATAGTGACTTCTAGGACAGCAAAAGCTACATTTTGATATCTTGTTTTGTTTGTTTGTTTGTTTTTATGGAATCAAACACTCTAACACAATACAATCTAAATGATTTTTTGATACCCACTGAGGAATGATAAGCAAATAATATTTAAAGTGTTAGTTTAAGAGGGAAAAAAGACCCACAAGGTTGTAATTAAGTCATGGAATATAGTACAGATAAGCTCTGAGACACCTCTGGTTCTATTCACATTCAATTAACTTTAATAAAGTTAATTTATGCATATATACAAATCAGAAACATTTTACTATTGCCAGAATTGGTGAAATCCCCACATTCACTTACATGGCCTTAAATGGGGGTCAAAGCCCATCTCAGAAGCTAGGGTCTGGACTATCTGTTTCTGAGCCACTTGCTCAGGACACTGTGAGAAGCAGAAGTTCTCTTGGGAGGCAGAGGCAAGTGGACTTCTTAGTTTGAGGCCAGCCTGGTCTACAGAGTGAATTCCAGGACAGCCAGGGCAACACGGAGGAAACCCTGTCTCGAAAAACCAAAAAAAAAAAAAAAAGAAGTTGTCTTTGAAGGTCCCTTGTCACTGCTTGGGCTGGTCCTTGCCAGCCAAACTGAAGAGAATTATCCAGGCCTGTTTGTTGAGCACCCATAGGATTGTTACTACCCCTCACTACTTAATTTGAACCAATGTTGAAGCAGCCTGTGGCTGTCTTTGTGGACTTGCTTATAAACCCCAATTCTATCTCGATGTGCTTTCACTCGTGCCTTCTGGAAATCTTCATCTAACTTTTACTCTGTGGACCATCCCCATCCTCTGTACTCAGCTCTGGAAAGGGAGTGGTGGTTATCACGAACAGCGAGTCTCCCTTGTGCTGCTTACAGCCTGGTGTAGGGAAACCTGAGGCAAATGCCCAAAGGCAAAGCCTAAGGAGATTTGAGGGTTTATATTACTAAGAAATTAACCTAAGCTGAAAGGTTGGCACTGATTCACCAAGAGTCTGAAGTAGGGAGATGCAGGCATTGACAGACACGAGGCGGGATGCATGGGAGGGAGATAGGATAGGATATTCAAGAGCAGGAGGATGGCATTGTCCTGAAACTAAAAGAGCAAAAGGAAGTAGGAACGGCACTGATCTTCACAACGGAGCAAGAGGCCTCTGGGCTCTCACCCAGCCATCTGGTATACCAGGGGAGTGATAAACACCTCTTTCTGTAGCTGGGAACTATAGGAAGCCACAGAAGTGTGGGCAGCACAGAGACTAGACCAATCCACAGCCTCCTCTACAGTCATCCTTTCCACTTCCATATGCAGAACAGGCTGAAATAGGACCAACACAAGCCCAAAGCCTACAGAGACTACATTCCCCGATAAGGGCCATTCCCCATAGGCTTTATTTCATCATGGCATCTGATAATTATAATTTACATATACTTCCTATACTACTGAAATACTTTATTGACAGTGTATTAGAACATCATATTTGAAAAGCCATTTGTTTTACAAGCATTTGTTTCACATTTAGACTCCCCACCCCACCCCACCCCAACTTCTTCAGTGTTCATATGGACGACACACTGTCTTTAGCATATCCCATTGAGATGTGCTAAGATTTAGTTTCCCCTTGCTCCACAATAGAACGTTTAAGTGTGTTTTAAGCCAGGATGACGGGACCTGTCTATTCTAGTCTATTCTTTTACATTTGGCAGCAATAGAAGCCAGGGTAGGAGGACACATTCTGTGACTTTCAACCCCAATTAGGTGAAAATCCCCCTTTACAAAGAGTAGGAAGTCTCTGAAGTATTTGTATTAAGAGTAATGCATGTTGCTTAGGTTGTTAAAGAAATATTGATTTCTGATCCTTCCCTAGAATACTCAGCTTTCATTTTTCATCTTTTTACATAAATTGTGTATATTGTGTTCCCCTCGGGGAGAACTTAAAAGCACTTTGTGTCATGAAGACTCCATTCTGGGATCTTATTACTTTGAGATGAATAAATGCGAGACTCTTTGTCACTGGAGCAGACCTATTTTTTTTTCCTATGAAACAAGGAATACAAGTAAAACGAGGCTGAATTTGGCCCCAGAACTTCTGGAGTTCGAAGCCAGTTTCTTACGGCCAAATTTAGCTTCCAACTTTTAGTTGACGAGGCGCGTTGGCATATAGGAAATCTAATTTTTGTTCCGTGAGTCTTCTTAGATGTTAAGATAATTCTAGAACTTCTATTAGCAGATGTTGCCTAAGCATGTCTTCAAGACTGGCTGCGAATTCTCGCTCAGAAAACAATACACCTAAAAGGTCCTTTACACCAGCCTTCCAGGCACGGAAGAAATGGGCTGGCACCAAATACTTCAATGTTACAGGAAATGAAGGATGGGAAATGGGTTTTTATGTTCTGGCTGGTTTGTGGTTGTTGTTGTTGTTTCATTTTTTTTCTGCTGATACTAGCCAGAGACCAATAAGTCATAGCCCCACATCTCACACCTCATACATACTCCTGGGATTTAAATTTTAGCAGCCTCCTTGGAAATTTCTGCTTAATTTTAGTTTAAGCTTTTAGTTTCTTATTGCTTAAACTCATAAGATGAGAAAATGAAAACTTCTGAATGTTTCTTATCTATTTATCTGTTGATGAAAAGGTTGCTTTAAACATATTTAATATTACTAATTAATTTAATCGCACATACTGTAGTTGTATTAACACATTTTCTATTATCTGCTCTGATGCAATACAGTGCCCTCCCACAGTCACCTTAACTTAAAGCTTTAATTGCTTTTCCCCAAGCCTCCGCTCATGTTTGATTTATCTGATTTCTTTGTATAAAGATTCTCCAGTTTACGATGTGTACACAAGTCATTAAATCGGTGTTCGTGCTTCTGCAGTGAACTTGCCAACTGGCTACAGCAGGCATCCCGGTATGAATTTATGATGGGGTAATAAAGACAAGTGTCAGAAGCCCCTTGTCTATGAGGACATCACTTTCCCTGAGCTGTGTCAGGGAGGTTGGCGCTGATGCTCCCACTCGTTTCTAGAGCAAAGGACAAGGCTGGCCTTCAGAGTTTTCAAATTGTAGACAGTCCTTTTCTGCAGAATGGTGTGTGTGTGTGTGTGTGTGTGTGTGTGTGTGTGTGTGTGTGTGTGACAGAGAGAGACAGATAGGTGAAGAAGATGGAGATAAAAATGTTTAAACTTTGAGATGAACCTGAATTGTAGTTGAGGATTTAACCAAGGGTTTGTTTTCATAAACCTGAATAGACACATGTCTAATAACTTCCAGGACTGTAGGAGTGACACAGAATTCTTCAGTAAGTCAGTATACTGTTTGAAGACAATGGGTCTTTATCATCTCTTTTATTGATATTTTATTTTGCAAAACATAAGCCAAAGTACTCCAGTACTAATCATAAGATAAAACTCACATCTTTTTTAAATTATTTGTTATTGAAAGGTCTTCAAAGACGATACCTGTGAGTTTAGTTTATTAACAAGGAGCAGTAGTCTGCTGTGGTCTGTGGCCTGGACCAGAGGCATGCTGACAGAAGCTCACTGTGTCCATGTGCTATCAATCCTGCTTCCTGGACAGCTAGATGGTTCAGCCATTTTCAACCTTCTTATTTCTCATTAGCATTGGAAGTTGGAAGTCCAGAGAGTCGGTTCTTAGTATTTAGTATATAGCACAGAAGATGTATCTTAACAAATCCCTGACACCACATGGTCCTGGGCATCTGCACATTTGTTTTTATTGTAAAGAATAATCTGCAAGTAACTGAGAAATTAAGGTAAAGGTAAAAGGTAAGAAACAGGAAGGAACAAGTCAAATAAGGGAAACTCACTCCAACTTACCAGAAAAGAGTTGAATGACCAGGGATGTAGAGAGAAGAGAAAGAAAAGGTGGTATTCCAGATGGTGTTGAAGTTTGTGCAAGAGAGGAAAAGATTCTCTAACTTCATGTGGTTTTCAAACAGGAAAAAACAGGACCTCCCCCCACCCCTTACTGTAGATGAGAGAGCAGACACACTGGAGGAGAGCTAGTGAAACCCATTTTTATCCACATCGCCTCCCCAATTCTCACCCTTTCTGGGATCTGTTTTCTTCATGTTGAGAAAATTCAGATAATTAAATGTAGTTGAGCTCAGGCTAAGAGAAGAAAATATATTATGCAATGAACAAGACTATAGCTGATGAGATCTTCTAATTTGCCAACCCTTACAAACCAAAATGATGCCTTCACGGAAAAGCCTTCAGACACCTTCAACGTGAAAAGCTAACACAAAAAGAGAACTTTTTGGAGGGCCTGTGCTGTGTGGTGTGGAACATCTCTGTTGATGCTATTTGCTTCTCAATATGGAAAAAAGAAGCAAAGGGGACATTTCTATTATTAGTTAAGAATTTCACACATGCATACAATGTATTTGGTTCATATTTATTCCCACCTCCCCCTTGATTCCAAACATGTTCCCTTCCACCTTCCTGTCAGGAGGAGGACTTTTGATTATCAGCAGTCATCTACTCAATGGGACCCTCCACTCCACAGTTAAGATTGAAGCACATGGCAGAATAAAGAGTTGGAATAGAATCCCTCTCATTGAAGACCTTACTCTTCCACTCCTCCTCCCTGCAGTGTAATGTGATATAGAAACTCTTCTCTATGGGAGAAATAAATGTCACCCCAATATGATACTATTTTTTTCCCAGATCAGTAACTCTGGTTTTTGTATTTTTTGAGTTTTTGTTTATTTTTTTGTTATGTTTTATTTTGGGGGGATTTTGGTGAGATTTTTTTGTTGTTGTTGTTTTGGTTTGGGGGATTTGGTTTGTTTTGTTTGTTTGCTGTTGCTTGTTTGTTTTTTCCCCAAAGACAGGATTTCTCTGTGTAGCCATGGCTGTCTTGGTACTCAGACTGGCCTTGAACTCACTTAGATCCTCCTGGCTCAGTAACTCTGTTTTAAACAAAAACAAACTTGATCCAAAACTTCACCAAGTACATCCACTCCTTTCCTCAAGAGAATCAGTCATCTCTAGGACCTTGAATCTCCTAGAAGATTTTCAGAGCTACCAAGAGATAACCCATCAGGCAACACAGGTTTTGAAAGACTCCAACCGTGCCGGCCTATATACTCATGCCCCCATCCGAACCTCAGTATTCGCTCTTCTTCTGCAACTATACATCTCTTTGCACAACCTCTCTGCCATTTAGACTGAGGAACTTTCTGCATTAACAGAAAACTTGGAGCCGGGCAGTGGTGGCACACGCCTCTAATCCCAGCACTTAGGAGGCAGAGGCAGGTGAATTTCTGAGTTCGAGGCCAGCCTGGTCTACAGAGTGAGTTCCAGGACAGCCAGGGCTACACAGAGAAACCCTGTCTCGAAAAAACAAAAACAAACAAACAAACAAAAAACACAGAAAACTCGGCTGCCATCAGCAGGGCAAACCTGGAAGATTTATTTCAATTTCCATTTTTAAACTCCTAAGCCTATTAGAAATTTTCACAATATATTTGATTCTAACAACAAAGACAGGATTTTACCAGTATTTAATATAATAATAAATAATTAAAGTGTGTATGTATGTCTGTGTGTGTGTGTACATGCATTCAAAGGATGAAATTATGTGCCCACAACCACCAAATGTAGAGAGAAATGAAAAATAACTTCAAAATATTTGTCACAGAAGCTTAATTTGAAGAATGATAGGGCAATCAGAATAGGATTTGTTCTGATACCCTGAAAAAAGAATAGTCACATAAATCTCAGTGGCATAACTCAGTAAGAGTTTTTTCCTTCTACACCAAAGTCAATAGTGAGTTCATGCTGCCTTGGGAATCTCTGCCCATCACATGCAAGCCAACAAATAAGGTACCCTACCTAAACAAGAATCCCCAAGATGGCACCCGAGGAGAGTAAACCAGGGCCTTGATATCAGCCCCAAATCACATATACCACTCAATTGTAATGTTTCGTCGGGAAATGCCCAATTTATGGGGACAACAACCATAGAAAGTCCTGGAGGGACATTGTCTTCCATGTGTACAAAAAAAAAAGAGTGCCCAAAATAACAGGAATCACTGGAAATACCTCCAAATTGGCAGCGTGTTGTTGCAGGTGACTATAGTGGGATCATATGGACAAAGAAAGAATGTGCTTTGATTAGGATTTTACATTTGTGGCCAAGTCAGGGTATGTTACATTTGGAAATATCACTTGGGGCCAGCTTGTGAAAAGCCTTAGGATGAAGGCCAAGACTCCATTTTATTGGTGACAGGGAGATTATACAGGCTTTGGAAAGAGAATGGATCATCCATTGGTGTCTTGAGGAACTGCTCATAGTGATTACTTTAGTCCAGTTATACTAAGTCTAGAGGTGTGAGGAGTTAACAACAGCATTCAGGTATCCTTGAGAAAATGCACAGAGAAAATGCAAAGTACTTGACTAATTCATTTCTCCCCCTTCACAGGCCCTAGCTAAACAACCTTTTAGTACTCTCACTTTTTTCAACTAAAATCTCTTTAAAGAACTCATCGCTGATAGAAAAAAAATAACAGGCTGAATAATCACATACCACAGAAAACATTTGCTGGTGATATTCGTGAGCATTTCAAATGTGTTAAGCTATGTTAGGATCCTAGGACTGATGCAGAGAACTCCAGCTATGTAGCAGCCCAATGGAAATGATGGATGATTCTGGTTTATGACTATATTTGCCCACTATGAATAAATAAATAGCCACTATTTGTTATGCGATTAATTACTGTGTGTCAGGTGCCATGTCAGTGCCTGAGCCTTTTAGCAGGACCCACAAGGCTCAGGGAGATCTGGTGCCAGCAACTCTGCAGCTCCATCCTTCTTAGCCCTTGTCTCGCTCAAGCAGGTCTCCGGGCTCTTTGCCATTGCTTCCTCCCAGCCGGCTCTGACTCCACTTGAGTCTGCTCAAATGTCACCTTCTCAAAGCGGTCTCCTTGTCCCACCCTCGATAAAACAGCAGCATCCCCAGTCACTTTCTCAGTAGAATGCCTGTTTTTCTTCCTAAAAGTTCCTGACGCCATATAGACTGTATTCTCTGTTTTTAGTTTGCTGCTTATGTCCCTCGCTGGAATCTAAGATCCAGGCAGTCAAGGACGCATGTCTCCGGGAATAGTCCTGGCACTCAGAAACTGCTCACCCAGCTAATAAATGGCTAGTTTATACTGCATCAGCCCAGTGGAAAACTCATGTTTTAGAGGGGACCCAAGAGCTTCTTCAGTTCACAGACAAGTCCTCCACAGGGCCAGGAAGAAACCCAGGTCTCTCTGAATTCAGTGAACTTTTAGATGCAGTACTTTCCTGAAACTTTACACCAAGATCTAGGCCATTGCAAGTTAGTGGAAAGATTTTTCTTTTAAAATGCAGGCGTCATAACAGACATGGTGGCTTACACTTGAATTTCAGCATACGGGAGACCAAAGAAGGAGAGCCATGTGTTCAAAGCTAACCTGGGCTATATGGTGAATTCTTGTCCAATCTAGACCAAGAGTCAGTTTGAAAACACACAAACAAAAAAAAATGATTTTTTTTTTAAATTGCAAGTCCAGAAATCAGTTGTGAATGCTTTGAGCCATTCCGTGGCACTAATGTATTTCCTTAAGAATATGATCAATATTTTTGTCTAAAGCGGTGAATATGCTGCCCCTCCTCCCTCCTTGTGGAACTAATTGAGGGTGATCTTGAAAAGTGGATTTGCTCACATGGGCCAATGTTTCTCCTGTGGAGTGGGCTGCATCCCAAAGAATTAGCCCTTCTCAAAATGAATTATTAACCCCAGTATCCTGGCCAAATTCCCACTTGGATAGCCTAGAAACTGTTCAAAACTTGGAATCTATTGAAATGAGCCTGGCTTGATTGCTGTCTCGGCATTAATGGTGATATAATAGAGTTTCTCTAGAGATTTGAGTGTATATTATTCTAGTGCATCTAGGTTCACTTTATCTCTTAATTTTTTTAATATTCATCCCCTCATGAGATATGGCCTGAATTTCTTTATAAGTTTTCAGTTTTGTTTTTAATTTTCCTATAGGAGCAACTGTGAGTGCCTTTTTCCCAGGGCTTGCCAATCCTTTTTCCCACTTGAATGACTAGTCTGTCCCCTGGTCATTAGCACAGCATGTTGGAGACATTAGCCACAGAAGCTTCCAGCTCTCCAGCTCTCTGGTATAAGTGTTGCCTGGGTTAGAGGCAAGATGTGCTTGCTGGAATTTTTGTCATTGTTCAAGTTTCTTCAAGCTTTGTTTCCAACTTTGGAAGTACATATAATTTTTGAGAGTTTAAATGAACTGAACTATTGGTGACGATGTTTAGGGGTCCCATGGACATCCTAAAATTACAGCTCTTAAATTCTTCAGCAGTTTTATTGTTAGTTGTAGCCCAGTTGTGGTAGCCATGAGTAGGTATACCACAACATCAGGGGCATTCTTGATAGAGAAGATTATTCAAACTACTAAATCATTTTTCCTAGGTAAAACTAAAACAATCATGCACTGGCTTAGCCTGGAGAGGGGGCTCAGTGAATAAAGCGCTTGTCTCACAAGCATACAGAAGTCAGCTCAGGTCCCGGGAAAACATGCAGAGCTGGATCCAGTATTTTAGCACACACATCTGTAGTCCCAGTGCCGTATATGTAGTCTAATGGGAACACACACACACACACACACACACACACACACACACACACACACAGAGAGAGAGAGAGAGAGAGGGAGAGAGAGAGAGAGAGAGAGAGAGAGAGAGAGAGAGAGAGAGAGAGAGAGAGAGAGAGGCACAAAAATCCATTGTATTGTTTTGATGCCAAACTGTAGACCTCATAACCAACCAGGCCTTACCAAGATCACTATTATTTTCTTCTGGCAATTATCCTTGCTTGCCTTGAGTTGGCACAAAACTTCAGTGGAGGTGCATTTCGCTATAAGAGGTATCATAAACAGATTCTGTATCCTGAACGTTCTCTCTAACCTACATTTACATTAGAAATAAGGTTGAGGATTTTGCTAAAAGGCATAATAATAATAATAACAATGATAATAATAATGATAATTTGATTTCTAGAAAATGGTTGAAATCATAGATTTTGCAGCATAGAGAGAACTCAGAACTTAAATGTCTTCATTTCATTCTGGGTTACAAACAAGTAGCAAGCTGCAAATGTTTCCTGTCCGCAGGTCCCTTCCTCTGTGGAGGGAGATGACACAATGGAGATGAGCCCTGGGCTCTCAGAACCTCAGCATCTAATATTAGAAAGGTGCCTGGGAAATGAGAGAGGCAAGAACTATAAATGCAGCTGTTAACAGATTTATGCGTACCATCTCCCTCCTTCCAGTCTATTTCTACCAGTGTTTTCCAAAAAATTTCCCAGAAATGCCACCTGAGCGTGACCTGATGACACAGAGCACATGTGTTTCCTGAGTTGCTTGTGTTTCCAAGTAGGATCTATGCTTGATATTCAACTGTTTATCTGCTACGGCGTTAAATAATGGAAAGTCTTACAGCCTTGGGGTGACGTTCATATACTCCTGCCTATATTGTTAGAAATTATGTGGGTGGGGGGGCGTGTTCTAAAAGCTTTCACCACCTTTGTGTTCATCTATACAGGCCTAGAAATATATAGTTCCTCCTGGAAAATCTATTTCAGATTTTTCAGTTATGTTAATAACCTATTAGAGTACATGCTTCTAAATCAGGAACACACAGAAATTCCCTTCCCCCCCCCCTTGCAGCTGGTCTCTTGCCAACTAGGTGGCTGTAGCTACTAACGTGCAAATGTAAATAAATACCTTTGTTCAGATACCCTGTATGAACAAGTGCCTGCTTCAGTCTCACGTAAACCCCTGAGAATTAGTCATTCACTTACCGAGGATTTATCTAGCACTTTTGACTTTCCAAGACTTCCTTTTATGTGGACACACAGTAGGGCAGGTATGAAAGCCAAACACTTGTGGATGAATCCTCTATGAGAATGTTTTATTTGACATTTCTTATAAGCATTAGATTTCTTCCTAAAATAAAAAGGTCAGAAGAGTGTGAGTGGGTACATAAGTGTCACATAAAAGGACTGGTGAGGTGACTCAGTGGGCACAGGCATTTACCAGCAACTCTGGCAAGTTGTTCTCTGTCTGCACATGCGCGCGCGCGCACACACACACACACACACACACACACACACACACACGGAATGTGCATCTCCTTCCTACTCTCACATACATAAAACTAACACACAGAATAACAATAAACAAAATATTTGCAATTTAAAAAGCACTTGATTAAACAAATAATCTATTTGAATAACTTAACTTAAAAACTTATAAAGGTTAAATACACTTATGTAAGGCTCAAGGAGAAGGGCACTGAGCAGTAGTTTTTACACTTGCATAAAGTTGATTTCCCAAACTTCCAAGGAGTTAAAGAACATAATGTCTCCTGAAGATGGTGTCATTTTAAGGTTCTATAACACTGCCAATATTCTCGTTACTTAAATTCAGACAGAAGACTGTGTTCCCTATTTAAGAGAGATATAGAGAACATAACCAGTTGATTGCCAAAACCCCATTGTCAACTAGCCCCTGTACCTTTCCAGATTCCTGGCTTGTTTAACACGTGGACCACCGTGCATAGCTGTCGTTCGGTGTGTAATTATGCAAATGTTATCACAATGAGATGCTCCCTGAGTCACCTGTTGTAATTGTGCATTCTCAGACTACTTTAAGATTGTCTAGTTGGATTAGAAAAAGCATGAGGACCTTACAAAGCAGTGATTTACACATTTCTGCCTTGGTTCTCTGTGTTGTACACTGTAAGGAAACTTTACACCTCCAAATTCCTGAACTGAGAACCTTTTTCCTATAGTTTCTGCCAGGTCAGACCTGATAACTGAGAAGATACAGAGTGCCAGGTTGAATTGTTCAAGTGAGGAAATTTTACCACTAGAGTCTCCTTGATATCCATACAAGACTCAGGTCATGATCATATATGGGAATTTGACATGGGTGGGATGTTGACCCTATCTTTATTTTCAACCTCTTTGAGACATTTTATGTTCTCTTATGTGTTCAGAACTTGAAATCTAAAGGAAGTCAAGGCCCCAGGTAGTGCAGATCTGGATTCCGTAATGTCGGGTTCTAGGTTTTATCATGTCATCTGGTCATTTAGGATGAAGCCTCCTCTTGATAAAACGTTGTCATTTGGAAATGCATAATGCTTCCTTGATATATACATACAAACAGTACTTTGAATTTGCTTAATGATTTTCTGGGGTTTATTTCCTGCCATGTGGTAATCCTTAAGTGTTTTCGCTAACTCTGAGAACTCAACCTACTCAGCTTATGCTAGACAAGGGTCTACTTTCATTACTCAAATAGAAGGGTTTAAATAATTCATATATTATGATATGCACGATTGAATGAGTAACACATGTGCAACTCCTTTTTTAATGAAAAAAATATTTTCTATGGTCACAAAACCTTTCTCTTGAAAGGTAAAGGTCTTTCAATGTGTTAGGTTGAGTCAAGGCAAACTTAACCTGCCATACCTAGCAGGCATCAAACGCTAGAGGTCTCTGACCAAGATGCAGAAGTGTCATGGAGATTCACATGTGCCATGAATAGCACCAGCAATGCTTGCTCTGATGACACTGATTGCATACTCTCAATAACCAGAATACATTCTACCCACACTGCCTCATGTCAGTGGTACATCACTACATTGAACTATGTCCTTTTAAAATCCAAGTTTTGTGGAGGTGCCATTTTCAGAACTTCTGAAATACTTGTAGGGAGTATTTTCATATAAAAATAGAATGATTCATCACTATTAGTGCAAAGATAAGGAGAGGTATATATTTCTTTCTATAAAATCATCATTTAAATTGAAAAAAATGAAGTAAATTGTCATAAACATATTTCAAAATGTCCCTCATTGTTCCTCTTTATAGAAATTCAATTTGATGAGGAAATACAACCACAGAGAAATAATTAGAAGACTATTCTCTCTTGAAGATAGTCTTGATTACCCAAACTACAAGAAGTCTTTGAGTTAATATTTTCCAATCAGAAAGAAAATAGCTACGTACTAATATTTCAATAAACTGAAAACATAGTATTAAATTACCTTATTGTTTTGACAAAACTATTTTAATTTTTATGACTATAGTTTCTTTTTAATTACATTTTTTTAAATTTATTGTGGAAGGGGGCAAAGGTGCCATAACACCCAGTCAGAGGCCAGAGGATAATCTATGGATGTTGGTTCTCTCCCACAATGTGGGTCCTATGGTTCAATCTCAGTTTGGCAAGCTTGGCAGTAAGTGCCTTCCCTCACTGCTGAGCCATCTCACCTCTCCCTATGCTTTCTTTTTGCTCATAAATGTCTAATTTATTTGGATTTATTCAGCATAGCATTCAATCGTGGTGCCAAAACTTAAATACTACTGAGCTCTTCCATATTTTAGTATTTGGTCACTTTAATCTTGAATGAGTGACTGTTTAATCAATAGATATAAAACACAATGATTATATATGTGCATTTTGCTTATTTATGATATAGATTGAATAACTTATGGTTTTATATATTTAAAACTAGAAGAAATATATGGGTAGGTGTAATGAAAAGACATTTCAAAGTTATTCTATCTAGTAATTAGTTAATGGGGGTCCATATACGAATCAGAAGCTCACAAAGTGATTTTTGTTTATAAATCTTTCAGCAATGCTTTATTTAAACAACATGTGCATGCTGTGGATTAGGTAAAATAGTAAACAGGTCCATGTATGTACCTAGATAACTGCTTCACAACACTTTACATTGCCTCTGTATTGAATTAGTTAACTTTCACTACACTGGCCGCCCTAAAAAAGGGGAAGGAAAAACACATTGATAAGATAAAACCCTGGGGAATTCCAAAACAAATACTGCTAACTGAACTTTTGGATGGCCCAGTTGAGCCTTCTCTGGTTGTGGTTATCAGTCAGTAGCTTTATTTACTAGTGAATGTGTAACTAGGGCAAACAGTAGGATGTCTTTGTCTTTGTTGTATTTGAGGGACTGACCATTAGCAATATTTCTCAAATATTTAAGAAATCTTAAAACTAAAAACATATTAAAATCGGGGTTATAATTAAACAGGAAGAAAGTCAGATGTTTTTCAAACATCTTTTTTGAGAAAGAGTTTTCTTCTAATAGTTCTATCCAGACATTGCTTCTTATACAAAAAGAAGGTTTTATGCATTTGAAAAAGTAGTTCTTTGTCTTTTAGCTGTGTTTCTAAATGATGGTGTCTTAATTTTTTTTGAGTTTTTGATTGGATGAACTTTTGAATGTAAGCATGATCTTATTAAGAAATGGTGTTTCATTGAAACTCCCTGATGGGAGGCTGTTTCGTAGTAGGGTGTGAGAAATTTACCTTTGAGTTTCTTTTTACTGTGACTGTCCAGCTTAGAAAACCAGAATTTATATCACATCTTTCTTGTTTTTTTTTCTCTTAATCACTTTTAAATTATCATTCACCTCATCCTCTTATTCTTTACTTTGAGATGAGCAAAAAGATAATATCCAAACAGTCTCAATGCTTACTCAACAGATGATAGCATTTTTTTGAGAAAAAAAAAAGATAACACTTTAAAAAACTGCTTCTTCTTCAAATCCTGTAAGCTTTCTCCTGTCAATCTAGGTCTTTGGTGTGATTTTATCGAATGTCAGATGAAATTATTCAATATAGACTTCATGCAGATACAGCCGGAATAAGCAAAGTGGGATTGTTTTATAGCCTTTAATGCTTCTTAAGCGTTCCTTGTTATTTGTACCACGTTTGTTCCAAATTTTAAGTTACTAAAGGGACACTTTCCTGGGCTAATTGCTAATACTCGTTTACTTCTCAGTCTGGCTCATGTGGCAATGTGTCCAGGCCTTTTAAGTAGGATTGCTACAAAAGAGAAGATATAAGCATCACATTATTTAACTATGTACTTCATACTTAGGTTTCTTGTGTTGAACAATGGAACCTGTTCACCAAAGAGAGATCAAATATTAACAGATGTATTTCTTTTCCTGACTTCTTGTTATTGTGATCTCAATTCCCTGGTGTCATCCAGTCTTCTGTTCGTACAAAGCTGTCTTCTGGAAACAAGAGCTGAGTAAAAGTACCAACTACTGTGTGGTTATGGAGGGGGTACTTCCTTCCTCTTCGGGTAGCCCCCTTTCACTCCCTCTTCTCATTTGCTCTCTAGCTTTTCAGCTTAACTAATTCAATATCTCTAATTTCAAAATGTATCAAAAATATCAAAAAGTAGCAAAGACTTTACATGAGTGTATTTTCAAAGTTGGTTAGTTTGACCCTTGTGTATTGGATACATCAACAGGCCAAGGAGGACCCTAGCTAGATTCTGGAAGTATCGCTAACCCATCTCCATTATCAATGAAAAATGAGTCTAACCTTGGAACAAGTAATCAAACACTGGCAGGATAGTGTGGCAAACAAGGAAAGTTCAGAGAGGGCTGTCTATGGTACTAAGTAACTAACTCAACAAAATCTGAATATTGGTATTTATAATTCCTAAACTGAAATATGATCTATAAAATGTTCTCTGAGGTTCCATAATGTGAAACATCTTCTTTCTGGGAGTATTAGGTGCCTCTTAAAAAAAAAGAGAGAGAGATGCCAACTGGGCAAACCACTGGGCAAGTGATTTTGCCTCCGCAGCCTGGGTTTCATTAGGCATAAAATGAGAAGCTCGGATTAGATGGCCTCTGATGTCCTTTTTCAGTTCTGAGTGTGTGAGTTTTTCGTTTGCAGTTCACTGGAAAATCTAAATAGCCTAAACCTGTTTTGAAATCTATTTCAACAAATGATCCATAAAATAAATAAGCACAAAATTCAATTTTTTGGAAAAGTGGTCTGGCTGGAGAACAGTGTGGCCCCATAAAATATTAATTTGATCATGGTGTAGAAGTGTGAAATGATTGCTAAATGAGTCGAGGCCTTGTTTGGGACTTTGGGTTCATTTAGTAAGATTGCCATTAGGCATAGAGGCAGTGTAACATGCATGGCCAAGCAGCTTATGGGAGCATCCTAACCAATGTTAAATAAAAATTATCTTTCTTTAGCCCTATGAATATATTTCTCTTATCTTCAAAATAAAACTCTACTGAGCTTTTAAGTCTTCATCAATAGGGAAATAATTATTTTTGCGGTGCTTAAAATTTAAATCTTCTTTGCAAATGACTTCAGCAATGTTTTTCTATATATTTTTGGATTCTGTCTAGAAGTAAAACTAGTGTCAGTAAAATCTGACCACTGCATAATCTCTCCCCCCCCTTTCTAGATAAGCTCTGTCTTAACCGTTAGAAGATGATCATGCAACGGATCTTCTTGAAAATGCAAAGATGTACTTCTGCATGATCTTAAACATCCTCTGGCCTTAACTTTAGTAGTTCGAATGACCCCTTTCCATTTCTCAATTTTATGCTAAGCAAGTGCTCTTCCCACAGAGATATCGCCAGCTCTGCATTTACTTTTTATTTTGAGCAAGAGTCTCAGTGATTTGCCCTAGTTTGACTTAAACTTGAAATCCTCCTGTTTCAACCTCCCAGGCATCTGGAATTAATAGGCCTAAGTTCCAGCTCTCTCTGCTCTTTTCATTTCTTCTTCTTCTTCTTCTTCTTCTTCTTCTTCTTCTTCTTCTTCTTCTTCTTCTTCTTCTTCTTCTTCTTCTTCTTCTTTTTCTTCTTCTTCTTCTTCTTCTTCTACTTCTTCTTTCTCCTACTCCTCCTCCTCCTACCCCTCCCTCCTCCTCCTCCTCCTCCTTTTCCTCTTCCTCCTTCTTCTTCCTCCCCACCCCTGTTTTGGGTGCTTTATGCTTTTTAGACAAATGTTCTACTGTTGAAGTTCATGTCCAGACCCTTTCCTTTTTGTTCTTTTGTGACTTTGGGGGTGGGGTGGGGGTTGTATATGTGTGCATTAGCATGTGTCTGTCTGTCTCTCTCTCTCTCTCTCTCTCTCTCTCTGTGTGTGTGTGTGTGTGTGTGTGTATGTGTGTGGTATTACTATGTTACCTAGGATGATCTTAAAAGTGAAACACTTTGCTTCCTTATATCCTGGAATTACAGACATGAGCCACCATATTTAGCTCTCTGTGTTATCTGGCCTTTCCACTGTGACTCTAAGTCCACCAAATATTAATATCATTGTTAAAAGTCTCTTAAACTGTTACTCAATTTTAAAAGATACAGTTGTTATAGTTTTATCTATTTATTTCCATGTAAACTTAAATGAAAATGAGTCTTCCATAAATAGCCACATTTTCTTTCTCCCAAATATATATCTGGCAAAAAAATTTTGTAGAAAGTGCTCATTTGAATTTGAAGCTTGTGTTTCCATGACACCAAACATCTGGATGAAGATGGGAAGACTCAGATGTTTTCAAATACCCAAATATTGTGTTGTTAAAACAGTTAAATGACTATCTGAACCTTTGCAGTACTTATCTCTGAATTTACTTATTGTATATACAGTAAAGGCAGACCTTTCTATCAAAAAACTTTCAAGTTCAGAAGGAATGCATTTGCTCACAGAAAGTCCTGTGCTAAATGCTACAAAAGTTCAAACACAAATAAGACACAAACTTGTTTCTCAAACCATTTTTCAAATTAGTAAGGGATATAACTCAAGTGCACATAGAGATGAGGAGAGGGAAACATGAGAGCAGAGGGAAGACCATTTATTTTACTTTGTATTTATCCCTTACAAACACGGGGTTTCCCTACTGTTGGCTTAGAAGGTTGAGGATGCCAGAACTGTGGGAATGATAGAGATGTAAGAACCACATATTATGTCAAATACACATTCCCTCTGGAATTGAAATCGAATACCCCTGAATGAAAGTAGTGGTCTCTGTTGTTTCATATTATCACGTCTTCTAGTTACTATAAGGTCTTTGCAATTAAGTACTTCTTAGATATTTTGGCTAGCAAATTTATATTCATGTCCCATAAGTGTTTCTGCTTTACACATAAAACAGGCTGATGCTTTCTGCAGTCATTATATGGAAACAGCATCATAATTCATCCTTACATTTTGCTTTTCTGATTTAGATAGAAAATCTTTACAATTCCACATTCATTGCACACCCAGAGTTCTATCTTTCTGACTATATGATGTTTTAATCGGCTGGAATCACAACTTGGACAAATGGTTTAAAATCTTGAGCTGGCTATAGGGTGTCTGCTGTGCTTGACAAAGCAGAATGATGGACCCTGTTCCTTTTCCTTGATCCACTACCTCTGCATCTTACTCCCCAAAATAAATACAAAGTAAAATAAATGATCATTGTTAGCTGAGGGGAGGGAACAAACCCAGAAAATTGCAGATAATCTGAATTGGGCTATGTGTGTTAGTTATGACCAACTTTTTGGTCCAAATGTCTGAAGGTGAAGGCAGGCCAGTTTCAGGTAACTTTACATCTAGTTGTAGAAATGTTGACAGAAACCTGCTGTCTATAGAAGCTCGCTTCAAGTCAGGTTTCTTCTTTCCATTTGAGAGCAACAAATTTCATTCCATCCCAAGAACGCATCCTACTAAGTAGGAAATGCAGCGAATAAAGAACCATTTGGCAGTCCCATGATAAAATTTCTTAATCTAACTTGGATATCTTCCATGCAGACAGCATAGTTAGCTATGGTGATTGTCTAAGCGGAAGTTACTTTATTACAGCTTAGTATATTCCCAACATAGAAATCAAAGCACCATTACCAAAGGAAAGGGAGAAATATACCTCATGGAAAACATAAATGCTAGAGTGGAAAAATCTTTCATTAACTGTAAGGATGATACCAGAAGGCAGCATCTAATGGTGTGGAAAAAGTAGAAACAATACTAAGCCATATACTATGAAGAAGAAAGGCCGACTCCCTTATTGAGACTTAAGCTTGTAAGCAAAAGAGAAGTCAGCAATAATCAAACAGGGAATTGGAGTTGGACAGAATTGCCCACTCCTATAATCTCAGCACTCAGAAAGCAAGACAATTTTGCTATGGGTTCCAGACCAGCATAAGGTAAAATGGTGAGTTCTTTTTAGCCTGGTAACCTGAGCTAGACTATAGAGTAAGTCTGTCTCAAGAAAACCAAAAGGGGAAGAAAAGAAAGAAGGGGTAAAAGAAGAGGGGGAAAGAAAGAAATCAGGAAGGAAGGAAGGAAGGAAGGAAAGAGAGAAGAAGAAGGGAAGGAGAGAAGAGGCGCTCAGGCTGCTGGCTTAGCAAAGGAGCTTTTATTGATTTATCTGGAGTAGGCTGAACTTTAATTGTCAATTAGTCATGGGCACAGTTTCAAAGATGTTCTTCCGGTGTATAAACATGCTAGCCTTGTACTTGGTGGGCTAAAGGGCAGTCAGCCTCACTTAGGAACTGCTGAGTTACCCCTAGTGTCATCGTTTTGTGTGAACGCCCTAGCCTTGTGGTTTAGTCTCGGTCTTGTGACAAGGCCCTGGACTACAGGCACTTGTTTACAAAGAAAGCTTCAGGCAGGGTAAAAGAGACACGTGCCAGTTCCAGTGTGCAGTAGGTAAAGTTAGCCATGCATTAAACAGTTCTCAAATGATCAGCATGTCTACTCCCAGAGCTCAGAAGAGTATGCTTCACAGATTGAAGCAGCAAAGATAGCTGAGATGATATAAAGACAGAGATGCCAAACCTTTTATCCCATTTAGCCACTAATCAGGGACCTGTGGGCTCCAATGAAGAATCAGTATTTTGGAAAAAAAAAAGTTCTTCAATTTTCTAGGGGAAAAAAATTGGTTATGCAACTGTTACCATTTGTCAGAGGTGTTGTCTCCAGCAACTAGCAAGGAGCTAAGAATGTACCCTCAGCTCTGTGATCTCCCAAATTAGCGACTTTTTAAAGTCAACTAAGAACAAATCCTGTGAATTTGCTCTGTTGGTTCATTTTACATCAGAATTGATTCTGGGGATAATGGGGAAGAGAATTAGAATTAACCATCACAAATTTTGCTATTATAATTGCTCAGAAGCTTACTATGTCAGGTACAGCTCTGCTAATCCCATTGTTTTAAAACCCCAGACTAATACCTCAGGCCCAGTCACATACAATATGAAAGAGCTCCTGACAAGACACGAAAGAGAACCAACTGCTGGGCTCACTCACCATTCTTGCTACAAATACGTAGAAGCAGTGAGAAAGTATCCAGGGATGTGGGAGCACGCGCCTTTCGCCCGGGTACTGAGGAGGCAGAGGCAGACAGGACTCTAGGTTTGAGGCCAGCCTGGTCTACACAGTTCCAGTCAGCCAAAGCTACACAGTGTGACAGCGTTTCAAAAGATAAAAGAGCTATGAGTGAGGGAAAGACAACTGCAAATGTGAAAGCCACATAAAGCTGTCCTGGTAAGAAGTTATACCCCAGAAAAATGTAAATAAGACAGGGCAGTGAAGTCATAGAATTATAAAGATCTAGAAAATTTAGTAGGGGAAGATATTACCTTGAGAAACAAAGATGGGGGAGCTTTAAAATATCTTTTGCGTTGTTTCATGTTTCATCTTTCAAATCGATAAAAATGTACATTCTATTCATGATATAGGAATTGTTATTCACATAAGAAAAAGTTGCTAAATTAATGACAATTGACTTAGTTTGACCTTTTATTAGAAGATGCATTTATTTACACAAGGAATAAGCCCAGGACTTGTTCACATGATTCATTAAGTATGGATAAATGATATCCTTTCAAAGGAGTTTCTTCATCCACATTGGAGAAATTACTTTGAGGGTTTCTTATGTAACTAACGTAACCAAAACCAAGATCACAGGGATGGAGAGACAGCTCAGAGTCTAAGAGCATGCTCTTATGGAGGATCCAAGTTTGGTCCCCAGTATTCACATTCAGCAGCTTACAACTACCCATACCTCTAGATCTTGGAGAATCCAATGCCTCTGGTCGACGAAAGCGACTGAACTCAGATGTGTAGACATCTCTCCACACACATAAATTAAAATAACACCTAAAAAGAACAGACATACGAGAGAAAGATTATTTAAAAAAAAATAACAAAAAGTCACCTGGTTTAACTCTGTAAAGTAAGTTTGTTAGTGAGAAGTCGGGAAATGAAATTCACCTCCCTCATGGTAACAGGAATTAATTCTATCTAACATCATCCTTCACAGCAAGTTCCTTGACCATTTTTCTGTTACATTACACAAGTAATTTGACAAATTATATAGCCTTGGCTGGCCTGGAACTCTCTATTGTAGACCAAGCTGACTTCAAACACACAGAGATCAACCAACCTGCATGAGTTTCCCTAGTGCTGGGGTTAAAGAAGTGAACTCTCCCACTCCCAACCCATGCCAACTCTCCCCACCCAGCTTAGAAAAAAAAAGTCACAGTTCATCAGACTTCAATCCAGCTGAGAGATACTTAGGTGACTTACAACATTTTAGTCTCACAAATAACTTCCTCTTTAATTCAATATGCATTTCTTGTTTGTGGGCTGTTTTGAAGAATCACTTATAATTTTACAACATCAGCATAAATCTTTGCAACACAGAATGGAATTCAAGATCAACCAGTTCTAGTTCAGACAGTATTAGAGAGGGGCTAGTCAAAAATGATAATTATTAAAGACCTTTTCACCCAATGTCCCAGGGAGGTAATAATGCTGTAGCTCCACTTCCTAGTACTTGATCTACCAAGTACCTTATGCTTGGTCTACCCTAAAAGGAAGGAGAGGAGTTATGTAGTATCTTAGATAAAGACATTTTGCTTTCAAGTGAATTTGTACATGAGAGGCCATTAAAGAACATTTTCCCTCTCTGTGGAATCATAAGAGCTATACATGACCTTTTCACTTTCCCAAACTTTTCTAATTGATATTCTAAGTAAGGAGGTCTTTCAAGATGTGATTTCATTCTCTGGTGGACTTGGAGCTATTTTGAGATGTGAAAATCCTTAACCTTTAGTGTTATATTGATGAAGGGACTCATCATCATTGCTATTGTGTTACAACAGTGTCCCCTAGGAGTAAGCTGAGCCACCTCTGGGTCATTGGACCCAAGTGAATTGGCCCCCAACAGCGAACAGTCAAAACTAGAGCTTCATGCCAAGAGCATGGGCATTGACAACAAGTTATTGCTTGTGCTCCACTTCCAGTGTCCAAGTGCAAACATACCCAAGTTTATTTTAAATTTGAGTCAGTCAAACATTTAGTAATATACATCAAAGAAGATGTGGAGGCTTCCCCTGTTTATTATTTCAACATAGTGTCTGTCCCAATAAAGCATGCTCATGACAGATCATGAAAGAGAAGTCCTTTAGTTCTGTGGTTTGCCCTTAAAGATGAACATGTACTTGTAAATTAATCCAAAACACATTGTCACGTTCCAACCCCTTTAAAAGCTGATTGTTCTCAATCGCCCTTTTAATTTTAGAAATCCAATGGCTGACTGCCAGGACATTTACAGATCAGCAGTCCACCCCATGTATAAAGGGGGCACAGATCTAGAGTGCTCAAAACTCACAGAATGGCATTCAAACAACTGAAAGCTTCTTCTAGTCATCCCTATTAATTAAGGGGGGGAAAAGCCATCTGTGCAAGGTAAATTTTGGTAAGGGACCAATGTTTTTAATGATTCTGGATAGAATTTGAAAGTGCTTATGAAATAGAGAAAGTATATCCAGGGATTCCATTGGTAAAATACACTGTTTACAAAAGTCGGTAGTCACTTGACCGAATTTCTAATAAACACTAGAAAGTGTTCCTGTTATTCAATCAGAATTTACCATCACACTTGAAGGAACTGGTTCTCTAGCAGTCTAGAAGCATCTACTTTCCGTACTTTTCCTAAATTACTTTGTCCCCCTTCTCTGTCTCTGTCTCTGTCTCTGTCTCTGTTTCTGTCTCTCTCTCTCTCTCTCTCTCTCTCTCTCTCTCTCTCTCTCTCTCTCTCACACACACACACACACACACACACACACACACTTCACACTTGTCAGAACTTTTTTGGACAAATGTGGAAAATAAGAAAAAAACCACACACAGCAGGGATAGTTGGGGGAGAAGACAAAGACAGAGAGAGAGAGAGAGAGAGAGAGAGAGAGAGAGAGAGAGAGAAGGAAGGGCTGAATGAAGACGCAGCACACAAGGCATGTTACATCACCGTCCTCTTTCTATAAATTCAGGAGAATGCGTCTTAATTTGCATTTTGATTTTTGCTGTTTGCACAATTTCTCCCCCTGGGCCGACAACCTATAAAGCTAGGCTCTCAGAAATCAGAGGAGCAGAAACTTAAAGGGAGACCACTGCCTTGATTTTGATTTTGGTCAGGAAATAACTTGACAAGAGGATTTTTTTTAATTGCCATTTGTTCTCCAAAGAATGTTTTCAGTCAATTAAAATCTATACTCTAGACCTCTTCCAGTTTGAAGGCACCTTTGCATCTTCGATGAACAACCCTTACTTGTGAGTCATTCATTTTCTCCATTACCAAAAGGAGAATAGAGGACAATTACATTGTTTGGACGAATCCGAGTGTTAGGAGGAGTATTTGTCACAGAGGCAGAGTGCAGTACCTGACAGGCAGCGATTGATGGCCAGGAATGAGCACGAGTGACCAAAGCAGCCTCACAGGATGCAAATTACTGACTGTGGATTCCAATTTACCCTGTTCATTTTTCTTGCCTCTGCTGAAGACCATTAGTGGTTTTTGAAGCAGTGAAGGGGTCATTACTAATGTGGGGAAGCTCTAGCAGGAGGGGGGAGGAGGGGCAAAGCCTTCTGTAATTACACAGCTTTAAGGAACAGGCTGCAGGCCCTAGCCAAAAAAGTGTCAACACCTTGCAATCAGAAAAATTTATTTTCATTTTATGCTTAACCCATATTAACTCAACATTATCATCTTTCTTTGTTAACATTTGCAGAATATTAAAAGCCTGCCTTCTATATTAATACAGATCTAGTTAACCCTTTTGCTATGGGGATTTTGTTGAACCTATGGCATGTGGGTTCTCGAACAAACAATCATGCACATTTTGGATGATGTACCCTATTGCGGAAGATGAAATACCTGAGGGTTGAATTCTTAGATGATTGAAAATTATCCCCTTTCTCTAATGCTAGGATGATTAGAATACTTTAAAGATTTATCTGTTTTATTCTTAATTGTATGTATAAATGTGTGTTGGGGATATGCATGATGATCCACACACCATTATAACCCAGAGGCCCCAGATACCCTGGATCTGGAATTACAGGCAGCTGCGAGCTCCCCAACATGGGTTCTGGGAACTGAACTTGGGTCTTCTGCAAAAGAAGTAGGAGGCACTTCTACGCTGAGCCATCTCCCCAGGCCCCTGATGACTCTTCAGTGATGCTGGCCGGAAATAGTTAGGACTCAAGACTTTCTAGTATCTATGAACAACTCTGACATAGGGATAAAAGTTTACCTTCCTGTTTAAGAAAACCAGTGAATTTTGAACAGGACCTTATGTAACAGATGTGTTTCATAATTATGTGCCCTCCAGCACAGAACCTCTTGAAGGAAATGTATGATTGTAAAATAACAATTCTGGGTTTCAAGATGAAAGAGGAAAAGGGAGAGGGGGTAATAGAAGTGTTATTCTTTATCAATGTGAATGAACTGTGATAGGAAGAAAAGAATTAAAAACCGAACATTCCTGGCTTTGTTCTCTAGTTGCTGTACTTGAAGTTAACATGGAAAAATTCCATAGGAAGCATGTCATAAACCCAACTCCTTCTCTCCTGAGATGTGAGCTGTATGCCAAGGGTAAGGGACAGGTAACCTAGGCAAGTCACTGTACATGACCTTGATAGTCCAGAGCACTAATCAGTAAAAAATTAAAGAATCTCAATCTCACCCAGACTAAAAACTCTGCATCCAATCCTTTTACCTTGACTTTCAAAATAGTTATGATAACATATTAGCGAAGAGTCCAAACTTCTACTGTGGTTAGCCTCAGAGCAACTAAGAAATAATAGTTATGCAGACCAATCTCTCAAAGGTAGCATGGAGTAAGAATTCCTCATAAATTCACAAGGAAGCAAAGGAAACGGGTCTATAAGCTCTCTACATGTAGCAGACAGGACTGGAGACATCTAGAATTTTGATACCATTGTAGGATACCTTCTAACACCCCCCGTCCCCAGACCAAAAACATGGAATGACCTAGGCACCTGAACATTTATTGCTGGTCCTACAGACTGGGACAGGAAGTTGGGCTGCCCCCACTGGCTCCTGTCCATACTTGTCAGCAAGTTAAACATATTTTAAGTGTGATAAGGAAAACAGAGCCGTAGAATAAAGAATGCACCAAGGGTGATTTCAGGCTTAGAAGTATGTGCCTCTTTCCCAACTTCTGATGCATCTTTGAAAATGTTTGTGTCTCCCTCAGCACCCGTACCCTTCAGAAGAGCAGAAGAAGCAACTAGCTCAAGACACAGGACTGACAATTCTGCAAGTGAACAACTGGTGAGTAACCCTAAGCTCTCTCTCCCTGGACTAAAGTTGGGTTTCTGAATAACTATTTACTTTTCTCTCTTGGTTTTATTTCTGGAACAAAGGAAACCAAGGTTAACTCCTGCATTTCTTCCCTGAGGTGAAATGCATGCGTAGGGTGAGGGACAGGTAGCCTAGGCAAGTGAGTGGACTTTGTATTATTTCTTCTTCTCTTTCAGCTGCTTTCTTTCCCTCTTTTTTGTCTCCCCTAAGCTCACTTTCCCCATCTCTAATGTTTAAAAATTCTCCAGCCAAGTCACAAATTCTGTCTGGCTCATTCCTATCGAATACTGTTGCCCGAGAATTTTTTGCACAATGCTCGCATACAGCCACTATTTCTGGGAAGAGTTTCTTTTGTCTGGACTCTCAGGAACAATGTAGACATAGGGTGTTTTAGAACCTCCTCCCTCATAGGTATTTATTTACCATAATTTTTTTAATAGAAGAGAAGGCTTTTTTTCCATTTTAGCTCGTGCTTTAGATTACTTGCATGGTGGTATATGGGCCATCTACCCTTTGTACACGGCTTAGAGGGTAACTGAGGGAAGAGGAGGGGTAAGGGCTTAAATAAAATGATCACAGTGGCCAAGAAATGATATAGGAATTACTTATCAAAATACTGGCCCAGGTTTTATCAGCAGCTTAATTTTGTTCTGTACATTCTTGGGGTGATGTTCAGATTAATTGAACTGACAGTTTTCTTTCAAAATTCAGGGGAAGTATTTGCACGGATTTCAGGCCTTATACAAACTTAATTACATGGAACTCCACTTTATCATTCTAATTCCATGTAGCAGAGGTTGTATTTACAAATGAGAAGTCTCTGGCTTTATTCACAGCTTTCCTTAATATATTTATCAAAGCAGGTTCATTTACAAAGTGCTCTATCTGTGGGATACAGGCAGGCAGACATTAACAAAGCTTTTAGGTTTATCAGGCTCGCTGCCTGATGAGCTACCCGAGGGTCAATTGATTTTGTGGTTCTGTGATTCATTTTTTTCTCATTTTTCTAGGATCACAATGAGAGACATGCTTGGAGAATTAGCCAGTTTGTCTGCCTTATCTGTCAGGCAATTTTTTTTCCCAGGGAAGTCAAGCTACTTAAATTGGCCACAGGAACTGTCGTTATCTGACTTTAATGCACCCTATAGTGTGGATAGCATTTCAATTACACCAGTAACCAAAGCTTAGCTGCAGCCCTTTTCATGCCTACTGTTGTACAGAAAGTGATGTGCCTACCTACAGAAGCAGAAAATTGAGTTGCCTTGCTTCTGTCAGGGTGATTAATGCAGAAATAAACTGCTAACCCGAAAAGAGAGGCAGAAAGAAAGGATAGACAATACAGACCGGGATTCTCTTTAATTTTCTTCTAAAGATTGGAGCTATGAACATTTAAAGATACCCTTTAGAACAAAATCTTGGAATAAAGCTTATAATCTCTGGGGTGAGCTATGTCTGGGACTGTGCATTGGTAGAGGCCTCCTGATGTAAATATATAAATGTGTAAGCATATACATTCTCATTCCTGTTCCCAGTTCAAGTAATCAGTGGTCTGAAACAATAAAATAAACATATTCCAGGTTAGGTTTAGGAGACTCAGTCCTACTTATTGTTTTATAACACACTGGTCTCCAATGTAAGGTACTGCATAGTCAATGGTGCCCGGGACAATTAATATCACTTTAGAAATTTGGTTGTTGTTTTTGTCTTGTTTTGTTTTGTAAATTTGGGACACATTCAGGGAAGTTGTGGTGGGAATTTTTGAGACAAATGGAATGTTTCTATGCTGATATTTGGCATTGACATTTGACCTTTCTTTGAAAACGCTGTCACATTTCATCCGTTCCCGGCATTTTTTTTTTTTTTGATGTAGTCATTGCCCTTGAAGAGAAAAGACAACTCAGTTCTCTATCTAAAGACCAGTCCTCCTCACAGACACCTGGCTGGGACCTGGAAGAAAGGACCCTTCTTTTCTGAATTCCACAAAGCCCCAAGGCATGTGCAGGAGTTCAGTTGGTGTGATATTTCGGGTGTCTTGTTTCTCTGTGATTTGGGCCACATTTGCCGAGGGTGAGGACATGACAGTCTGTCACATGGCACACTTGCCGTAATATGGGATAAACGTTGACACCTCTGTCTCTACAAAATAATTCCATCTTTCTAATTTTCACACTTCCTTCTGAAAAATTTCTGTAATCCTGCCCTTAGGTCCAATTCTTAGCTAATAGCTACCATAACTTTGATAATAAGGTGTGACTCATGAGGACGGCTCCCCAAGTTCCCCTGAAGCCCTGCCAAGAGTTGAAGGCAGGGGCCCCCTATCTGGGGATTTCAGAAAGGAATCTAAAGAGGAACACTCCCCACACTGGTACATTTTGAACTTGTCCATCCACTACCTTGACAAAGTCACCTTTAAAACAGTGCTGACTAACCTCTTTCAGGAGGCTTCAGAATCACAGACCTCAGGTGCATAGAGTGACAGGAAGAATAGATAGTAAAAGAATGTTCTAGACCCAGTTACTCAAAAAAAAAAATCAAACTCAGCTCCTGGGCGGGGAAAGATGCTCGATGATTAAGAGCACTTGCTGATCATCCACAGGATCCAAGTTTGATCCCTAGAACCCAGGTTAGACGTCTCACAATGGTTTGTATCTCCAAGACTCTGTGAGAATATCCCCAATGCATGCATGCCGGACACAGACACACATAAATACACACATAAACACACATATACACATACATGAAAGTTAATTAAAAAAATAGTTTCTAAACTTTAAACCCTCCCCCCAACTCCCCATCAGTCGGATGTGGCCAGAGTCCAGTCTTACAGGACACAAGGGTTACACCCAGGGACTTGAGTATAGTCAGGGAAGCCAACATCTATAGTTAATAAGCAGCAGAACACGGCCCTACATACTTAATGAGAGCAATAAGCAATAAAAACAGGCGAGTTAAGACCATCAGTAATTAGGAACTAATAACAAATAGGCAACATGGAGTTTAAGAGATAACTGAAAGAATTAAAGATATGTTGGATCTTTGTAGCCCAGGCTAGAAAGGACCCCAGAGAACTTCTCAGATGTATTTACAGAGCGAGTGTGTAAAACATGATGATACTCCCAGGAGGATCAGAGTTTATGACACCGGTGTCATTTACCCAACAATCAGCCCACAGAAGTCCATGAATAATAACCACTCAAGTAAGATTTCTTTTTCAAGACAACATTATAGATGAGGGGGTCAGCATGGTGCCTTACACCTGTAACCCAGGACTTCAGAGACTGGGGCGGGCGGGATTTGTTGAGTTCAACACTAGCCTGGGCTATGTAGTAAGTTCCAGGTCAATTTGGACTGCAGATTTAAGTCTTGCCTCAAAAATCCAAACACAAAGTCAGGCATGGTGGGTGACCTGTTTGTTAAGAAAATGAAAGGACCCAAGTTTCAACCTCAGAACCCACGTAAGCCTGGCAGTAGTGGTTCCCATCTGTAATCCCTGTCCCCTAAAGTGAGATGCGAGGTACAGACAAGAGAATCTGCAGAGGCTACCTCACTTAGTTTACACAGCAGACAACAAACGAAGGTAGAAGTGAGGACTAACCTCCAACGTTGCTGGCCTCTATATGTCTGCTTTGGTGCGTGCATACTAAACTAATATACACAAATACCACTCAGGCACCTATCACTCACACACACACACACACACACACCCCACAGAGAAAGAAAATGTAAAACTCTTTCAGCAAAATCACAATACACTCATGTTCACATGCCACAAAACACCAGAATTACATTGTAGTTGTAATATTTACTTAAAATTCTCATCTACAGATTAATATTCTTATTGCTGTTTCTTTATTTTGAAACAGGGTCTTGCTTGCCCACAAGTCTCTGTGTTGTTCAGGTTGACCTTAAACTCACAATCCTCACCTATCCACCTGAGTTCTGGGTTCACAGGCACACACAACTGCATTTGGTCTCCATATTATTATTGTTCTCTTGAAAAAGAGTCTCACTGTATAGCCTTGGCTTATCTAGAACTTGCTTTGTGGACCAGGCTGGCCTTGAACTCACATAAATCTGCTTCTGACTTCAAAATTCTGGAATTAAAGGCATGAGACACTGTTCCTGGCTCCAGGTTAATTTTTAAAAGAAGAAATTTTAATGTATTTTTTAAAATTCGTGAGAATATAGTAATTAAAACCAACTACAAAACAACATCCAAAGTCTACAGGGGTGAGCTACTGATGGAATGCAGGTAAATTAGGATTTGTTTCTTCTTAGAAGATGGGTTACAGGTCCCCCAAATGAAAAAGCGTGGAACTTAAACCAAGGAACTTTTCAGTGAGGGTGAGAATTCCTTTGTATAACAGATAAACACTCTGCACAATCTCTCAAACTAAGATGAACTACTAATCATTTGTGTCCTGCTTGGCCATCTCCCCATCACAAGGGCCCATAATCATGTTAACTGTAACATCTCTAAATGATCAATGCCCTCATAGAGAAAAGAAGCTTGACTTCTTGTGCTTCACATTGGCCCCATGCCATTTTTTTTAGAAGGTACAGGAGTTTGTTCCATTAAGACTGAAGGACTTTTAAGAATCTCTTGAAAGTCAGTGTTCCTTCCTAGTAGATGTCATTCCTTGCAGCTTTAAAACAGCTCAGCGTCTTCCCAGACACCAGCACAGGTGACTCAGCTTTCTTGCTTGTGAAATAGAACCATGCTGGGGTAAAGGACACTTGTGGTAAAGTATGGTGTAGGTTACGAGCACTCTGAGAATCAAAGGCAACATGGTTGGGGCTCCGAAGTCCTGATTAATGTGCAGCCAGCAGTAGGGTAGTTGCCTGAGGGATGCAGTAATGTTCTCTAGGAACCCATTGTCCCAGACAAACTCACAAGATACTTTAACTTGAAGAACCGTCATCATGCTCTAGGTGGACTTCAGGAGGGACAGTTGCTTGCAGGCTTATGCCAGTGAATTTCCAAGTCCAACTTAAAGCCTAATTAGTAGGACAGAGAGAAGGTGGTGAAAGGGTCGGACCTCTTTACAGCAAGGGAAAGCCATTTTCCAGGGTACATGTGTGTTGTCACCCACTACCAAGAGAACAGACACTGGGAAATATGTTGTAATATTAGGACATCAAGAGTAAGCCGGGAATTGAGGGAATAATTTTGCGGTAAACATATGGAATAATTGGCCAGTGGTGCAAGAAATGTAAATGAGGTGCTGAGACAGCTGGACACTTTTATCTCAAGAGAGAAAGGACTGAAGGATTGAGTGATAAACCAGGGAGGTGGGGTTGAGAAAAACCTAGACAGAGCAAAGCCTGCCGGACTAAATATCCTCTTTCTGCTCAGCAATTTCCACCACAGCCATTTGTTAAATGCATAGCTGCCGTCTGCGGTGATTATTTCCAAGTAACATCTATGTTTCAGAATAAAACTCCATTTGAATCTCAAGTCAAATTTGCCAGGTGCTAGATTCATTGTCAGCATTCACTGTGCTGAGACTGCCAATGCTGAGGAAACGAATTTAAAAGAAAGCATGCTTTTGAACTCCAGTGTGGAGAGCAGGAGGTAAGAGGTCTCTCTCTCTCTCTAGGTTCTCTGTGCCAGAAACACCCAGTCTCTGGAAGAGAGGTAGAGAGGCCAAGAGGACCCTGTGTTTCCAACTTGTCTCATGCTGTCTTCTGCTAACCACAAGTGGGCTTCCTTCTAACAGATACTCCCTGGCTGTAGTAGCAATAGGACTTCCCATCTCTGCCCATCTCCGCATGGACTCTACCAAAGGGCGCTCTTATTATTTCTGGGAGACCCACAATAATAAGGAAGGAGTGGGATAGCTGAGAGATTAAAAGGCAGGAAAAGAAAAACAGGCATGATGAATACTTAACTAGGAGTGCCCTGAGATCAAGTGGGTTTGGAAATCAAATGGGGGTGTTAAACTAGGAATCCTTTCATGGTATGAATTCTCTCTCTCTCTCTCTCTCTCTCTCTCTCTCTCTCTCTCTCTCTCTCTCTCAGACACACACACACACACACACACACACACACACACACACACACACAATGTGAACTTTGAGGTCACTTCATGGTCTGGGGCAGCCAGGCCTCCCGCCAGTTGCCCTGTCTGATCAGTGATTCTAGACGGTTCCTGTCCTGCACTGATAGAAGCACCATTTCCAGAAATTTCGATTCAGTCCAAATGTAGGCAGGCAGTTCAGACTCAGCAAGAGCCTTTTAAAAGTTGTAAACAAAAGGAGCAGAGGGGAATAAGGGGGCCAAGCCAGGGAGGAGGCAAGGGAACGAGGTAGTCCTTTACATTCAACTACACCCACCCACTCCTTTGTGCTTTTTCCTTTTTCTTTTTTTCCTTATAAAGAAAGACTGAAATATGGTTTTCATAGCAAGCTGGCGGCATTATCTCAGGATGCATATTTCTTTGCTGGGCTAGAATGCCAATAAGAGGAGAAAAAAGTTTCTCATTTAGAGGAATGTACAGTGCTGGAGAGAAAACACCAAACAACAAAAAAGAATGCAACGAATTTTTGAAACAATTCCAAAAAAATAAAAAAAGGAAAAGAAAAAAAAAACAAAAGAAAGAAAGAAAAAAAAGTCTCTTAAAGAAATGTTTAAATTTTTTAAGAGAAAAATTCCTTATATTGAAAGTTACCATTGTTCAAGTCTCTGTATTACAGAAGGAAAATTGGCCTATAGTGTGTTTATTTTTTGGAGGGTTTTAGAATTTAGCCTTCTCTCTTTCACTGACAAGAACAATGAGTTGCAGACAGCTCCTGCATTCGGCACAGGAATCTACCTACCACTGAACTTCATTATGCCAGTATTTGGAAGAGAGACAAGGTTTGCTCAAATAGGTCCTTTATCCATCTGCACTGGCGTGATCTACATGGTTTCTCTGGTAATGTGGAAAGAAAAGCCTATACCTCGGGTGGGCGGCTGCAGGATTTGAGATTAGGATGCTACTGACTTGACTGTTTACTCCTTTTCACTGGGGGGGGGGGGTGAGTGAAGTGATGTCATTGAAAATATTACAAATGTATCCTATAGCAACTGATTTAGTAAGTATTTCTAGCTCTGATTACAGAGGGATAAAGTAAAAGTTGTATTTTAAAAAAAGATTTGAAAAAGAAAACAAACAAGTCATTGGGACTTTCAAGCTACTCTATAAAGTTATTTTTAGAATGGAGAAGCTAGAGTTTGCCTGTGCAGTTCTTCCACTGAGCCTGAAATTAGAATCTATTAAAATGATACAAAATAGATTAGAATGTATCAATACTGCCTTGTCTCCAGGACTCTCTCTCTCTCTCTCTCTCTCTCTCTCTCTCTCTCTCTCTCTCTCTCTCTCTCTCTCTCTCTCTCTCTCTCTCATCCTGATGGCTGGTACAGCTTGGTCCAGTTTTCAGGGTTGTTGGTGTGTTCCCCTTCGCACACACTACTATGGGGCTTTTTCCAGTAAAATTCCCTGCAGTATTGACTACTTTTTAAACTCCTTCCAAAACTTCGCTCTCAGAGAACTCCTTTCTGAATAGTCTTTGGATTGCCCACACCCTGTGCACTTCACTAGCTCATCCATGCACTCTCGCACTGGAAAGCAGCCTTGTAAAAATTACTCAATTGAGAATCTGTTCTGTTAATGAGTAAATGCAGGTCCTATTAACCTTGTGATCTCAAAGACTCGTTTTTTGTTGTTACTACTGCTGTTTTCATTGTGTTGGATTTTTCAAGAATGAGAGTGGACAGGGTTAGGTAGCAGTTCCTCGTGCCCACTCCCTCCCTCCGTTAGGAAACTCAGAACGACTTATTCCTATTGTGTAAACAAGGAAAATCAGTTTATATCTGAGGGAGAGAATCCTTAGAGATTTGGAGAGAGGAATAGAAAAAGCTTTGGCTTTCTTTTCAATATTGCTTTTCTCAAGTTCTTTTCCTGTTCATTGTTTTTCTTCTAATCAGAACATCCCCTGTCGTTTCCGGTTTGGTTGGGTTTTGAGGGTGAATCCGGAATCGTCCATGCTGACTGGTCATTCCCTAGAGATTAGCAGCTGACTTCCAGCCCTCACTCAGACTCACACACATTACACTGATGTTGAAAAACGCAAAGTTCTTTCTCTCTTTCCCTGGCAAGGTAAACACTGAGAGATAGAGCATTTCCTCTTGTTTCCAGATACAGCGTATCTTACAGATAAGTCCCAGAAGGCTGAGGTTTCAGGTTGTTTAGCATGGACTTCTAGGGCTCCAAACTTCCCTCAAGCCTTTAGATAAGAAACAAATAACGTCAGCAGACCTAATTTAGAGTGCTTGGAACAGGGAACAAATTCTTCTCCAGATCCGAATTCAAATTTACCTCAAAGTCCACAAGGTGAAAATTCTCTCCAGAGGTCTTGACTTAATGGCTTCAAGTCAGCTTTTGAGAAACAGCAGGGTCTTCCTTGACTAGGGGGATTCTCTTCCCTTAGTTTGGTAAAATGATGTCTTTCTGGCCACTGGCATTTGCATACTTCACACTGTATAATGCTGTTGATAATGTCAAAGTGAAACGCTTGTCTATTTTGAACCTACATTTAAGATTTTATTTCACTTAAATCTGAAACCTGTACTACTTTCAATAATGATACACACAGTTTTCTAAAATTTAGAAAAGTCTCCTCTTCAAACAAGATTTCGATTGTTGTGAAATGGACAGTGGTGACTCCAAGTGTACAGAAACTAGGCAATGTGGTCTGTTTGTCCGGGTTTCCTAATCTGTGGATCTGATTCTTAGTGTTCTATTTGCTAGTGCGGTTAAAAAGCCGCATAGGGATTCATGAGCGATTTTCCTCAGCTTAAAAATCTGTAGACAGAAGCTCAATGGAATTTAGCCACAGCGGGTTTATTTCCTGTGTTACCTGAGGCTAGGTGAGACAGGGCAAATTCCAAATAGCATCTGAGCCATGAGTTACTGAGTCCTGCTACTCTTGGATCTGCCTGATTCAGTGCGACTTTGCTATACATACAGGTTTCCTGTAAACTTGAGCTGTTGTCGGGCATTGCCTGTTTGTGAGTCTGTGTTTTTTTATGACATGGACCAGAGTCACAGAATGGAAAAGAGAAAAGGAGAAATCCTCAGTATGAAGGAACAGACCAAGTCGGGGATTAACTTTCCTCATATTTTTTTCATAATATTACAAAAGCAACGTTAGTAAACAGGAAACGGGTGATGTGTAAAATAATTAGCACCAAAAGGAACATAATAGGTGACTTATTAAAATCCATACATGGATTATATGACCCTGTCAGGTTCAGAGACCACAGAGCACATGACTCAAGTGCCATTTCTGAGGGGATCGCCCCAGTGCAGTTTGTCAGCTTAGTGGCTTCTGACATTAAATAAGCTGCAGGTGTGGCTGATTGAGTAGCCTTGTGACAGGAATGAGAGACGGGCATCACCTAGTCCTTGCTGAGCTCCGTTTTCATTACCTTCTCCACCAATTACATTTAGTCAACCGACTTATATGTAGTTCTGGGAAAATCTCTCCCGACCCCAGAAGTCATTGTTCCACTTGTAATAAAATTATGCTATCAATTTGCCACCAGAGGAACACTGGAGTTCACTAAATTATTGTCATGCGTTTTATACTAAAGACAAAGTAATAACCATTAAAACAACAACAACCACTACCACCCCTGGATTCTAATTTTTTAATGGTGTGAGGGGAGGATCGAGGCTGACTCGCAAGGGAGGTCATGTCTCCCTTTTTCATGTTACAAGTTTCATTTTCCTTAATTAGAAAATGGCGCTTATAGAGAGTGAACAGGGGGTTTAAGTGAAGAAAGAGGGAAGAATGAAGCCTGAGCTGAGCCCTAAATAATATGTCAGAAAATGACAACTCACCTCCCTCAAGACTATTTCATTTGAAAGATTTGCTAGGTTACATTAGGCTTGGATAGATTTTTCTGGAAATGGGGCCATAACCCACAGACTAAAAAATGCCCCAGCTTCTCAGTTCTACAGATAAGTCAAACCCACACCTTGGTCCCATCATGATGATAAGTACATACTTCTTAGCACTCACCTAGGGCACCAGTTTCAGGATGCTCTATCCCTTGGGATTTGAGCTTTAGTTATGACATAAGAATATCATGCTTCTCGATCATCAGCAGGATCTAATATCCTACTGTTTTAATTCATATTCTGCTAGGTTAATTAAAGACTAGCCAATAATTTAGTCTCAGGAGGAATTCTTGACTGTTCATACCCTCATATAAATAATGCCTGTCCATTTACTATCAGGTGGATGACAAAATAAATTTAGGATTTTATATATTATGCTTAAGTCAATTTCTCTTCCATTGTATAATAAAAGTTTCCAGTCCCAGGAAGTAGTTCACTAATTTTAAATAATAATTCTAATGATAGAGTTTTACTAAATAATTGAGGAAAAACCTTTGCAGTATATTATAATAATTTTTTAAGACAAATGTAAAAAGTGCTTAGAAAAACTAGTACTTCATGGAGATGATATGATTTTCCAAGATAACACCAGAAAATTGGTAACAAAGGGGAAAATAAAACAGTGAATACCTCTATTGCTTAAGTTACCTACACAATATCTTCCACAGTCTAACAGTAGAATTTACCAAGAGACTAAAATGGATACAAAGACCAAAATCTCTCTAACAGAAAAGGCAGCAGAATGGCATTGAAGTGTGTGTTGTGGATAAAAGTCTTGGCATTTGACTGTAAGAGCAAACAAGCCAATGGTCTGAAATAATAATAATTTCTGGATTTTTATTCTGCTTTTGAATTGAACCTCAGAGTTGAGGTCTTAGTAAGTATTCATAACTTGGTACTGAACTGAATTCACACCAGCTAGAATGGAAAGGCTCGGGAAGGAAACACACTGAAAATATCCATTGGGCAAGAGTGCCACTCAGCAAGCTGCTTCTTACAGGAGATTAGATTTGAAGTTCATTTTGAATCAGTGGAAGGAATTATTGTTAGTAGACAGATAGCAGTGTGAGAGACCATGAAGGAGGGGAATTGAGTCCAGGAAGAAAATGGCTGTCTCTCTCTAGAGAAAAATAAACTTGCAAGTATCTAAGAGAGAGAGAGACAGAGACAGAGACAGAGAGACAGAGACAGAGAGAACCCAGACCCCTAGAGCAGTGGAAAGAGCAATGTGCATACACAGCATCTTGCAGTGTGATCTGTGAAGAGAGTGGACCTGGACATCATCAGTAGCTTGGGTCTAATTCCAACCCAGACAATGTGTGTGATCTCAGGCAATTTATCCTTTCCTGGTATCTATTCCCTCATCCATTAAAGAACCAGGAGTGGTTGATTTTTTTAAAGGTCCTTTCTATCCTTAAAATTCTATTATTTTATTATTCTAAGCCTGTGAACTGAAAAAAAAAATCTAATCAAAGCAAGCAAGATGAAAAATGATTTTAACCATTGTGTCTTGAATTGATTAGAAGAAGAGATAGAGAGACCAGTCATAGGAGGCTATGAGGGACTTAAACAAAACCCTGAATCAGGACTTAGCTATTAAAATGAAGAAAAAGAAACCAATTTTTATCGCTATTGTTAAAAACTGTAGCAGGATTTAGTGACTAATTCAGCATGGGGTGAGAATAGAATGAGAACCCAACTCTAGGTTTTAGAGAACAAGGGCTTGAGGCTGATTTCCACAATGACAACTGGATTGAGGAAGGGGGGCGGGGTGTTCCTAATGATTTCTCTGGGAAGATGAGCTTGTTTTCACAATAGGTCACAAAAAAGTAGAGACAAGCCCTGCAGGAGGGGGAGGGGAGGGGGAAGAGGTCAGAATAACAGGAAACGCTGTAGGACCACACAGAGGGGACAAAGGTAAGTCTGAGGGTAGAGATGTTATTCAAACCCTGACAGCAGATGAGCCTGTCCAGAAGGAGAGGAGGCCTTGGTGACAGGGATGCTGGGAGGAAACCACACTAATCACTGACAAGTCTGTGCCCCATAGATAGCTCCATGAGAGTGTCGTCAGGGAGAGCGCTATACAGGACAAGATTTCAATACATTGATATATAGGTTACAGTGTTCAGTTGGATGGGGCGAGTAGGGTTGAAGGAAAGTTATACATCTCTTTAAAACTCAAAGATCTTGGGTCCAGGGAGATGCCACAGAGAGTGACGAGGTCTGCCACCAACCTTGAGGGTCTGAGTTCAGTACCCAGGGGAACTGTGCAATAGAGGGAGAGAATCCATTCTTCCAGATTGTCCTCTGACCGCCACATAAATACTGTGGCACACAGACACATTTCTCTTCCCCCCCCCCAAATTTAGATGGGTTCATAAGGGATACACTTTGTATCACAAAACTTTTGACTCAGGTAGACAATCCGTAAATTTTCCCATAACTGTGAAGCTTGAAAATCTTGTTATGTATGTAGAATTATAATCTTTTTACACACACACCCTGGGCCTTGTTTTATTGTCTTCTGTCTTTGAAATGCATCTGGGGTTCTACTCCTTCAGAGGTCAGCAACAAAAAAAAAAATCTTTCTTCTAGAATGCTCTGGAGTCAGTTATGGAGAACAGCATTCTGTAATCTCCTTAACTGGAGACCGTTTATACACCCTGCCCTGTCACTTCCATAGCAACTTATAAACTTTTAAAAGGCAGCTCTGGAGAATACTGAAATATCATCTTACTAAGCTTTCTGCATGAGGTCTGCGAATATCTGATCTTAGTTGCTAGGATTAAACTCTTCTTGCAAGATAGATACTCTTCTGAATAGTCAAAGGGCTTTCCCATTGAACTTGGAGCCTTTGAAATGGCCAGACCACCTTCATTTGTTAATGTTATCTTTTTTGTTGTTCTTGTTTGTTTTTTGTATGTATGAGTGCATGCGTGTATACACGTGTACACCATGGTCTCATTATTTAACCCTGGACGTCCTGGAACACTCTTTGCAAACCAAGCTGGCCTCAATCTCACAGAGATTCACCTGCCTTTGCTTCTTGAGTGCTAGGACTAAGGTGTGTGCCAACAAACTCTGCCCTGTTACTGTTATATACACTGAACTCCACACAATGCCATTTTGTTAGCAAATTGTCTATTTGGTCAACTCCTGACCATAAGGCAGAACAAGACATAAAGCTTACAACTGGCAGCTAGGAATAACTAGCTATTCCACATACATGTTAAAGTCAGCGAGACATTTGTGACATGCCCTCAATCAAGTCTTATAGAACTTCAAATGAATTTAGCAACTTGCAAAAGGGATAACTGTACCATTTAAATATCCAAGTCAGTGGATCTGTGACATCCTCCAACATCCCAAAGCACAATTTAGTCAACCAATCCCTGACACTTGCAACCATGGACCCCTCTAACTTATGCTATGCTTTACCATTCACTAAGTTCCAAAGTTGGTTTCTCACTGAAGAACCTGTCTCTGAAGGATCTCATAGGTTCACAGTTTGCACTGATATGTTGGTAAACCAAACTTCATCTCTATCAGAAAAATCTCCCACATATGAGCATTTTTCTTGCCAAGGGGAATTGAGTATCCCTAAGCTAGATAAACTCTAGAATTTCAAGTAACTGCTCTTCGGTGAGTGTGAAACCTTTTGGAAACTCATCTTGTCCTCTCAGATGCAGTGAACGAATCATCTTTGTTATCATCCAGTACGGGCTATATTTGGAATAATGTATGAAAATTTTACAATTTCTTCAGGAAAGATGAGTGTAACAGGCTGAGTCATTTTATGAGAAGATATTATTTTATGACTCAAATCTTTATTTAAGGGGAGCATTAAATACAACATCAAACAGTCAGTGTAATCATCATTACAGCAGAGCTGAGTTTTATGATAAATCTCTCCCATGGTTCCCTAGGACACTTGCCTTGCAAGACTCAATTTCACTTAGCTTTTGGTAACACTGTGTTCACAAAAAGGGATGCCATTGTTAAACACCAGCACCATTTCAATTATTAAAATGTTTCAAAAATTACTTGAAGAAAGTTCAGCTTCATTTAAAAATGTATAGCCATCCTTGAGGGTGAGCAAAGACTGTCTGCTGTCACAATATCTGCTGATGTGACTGGCCCACTACAGTCTCTCCACTAACTTGTTGAATAAATGCCCCTTTTGAGGAAGGACATGTGTTTACACTTGAGGAAAGATGCTACCACAATGTTTTCTCCATATAGTTAAAAACTGATCAGGGACCTAAAGCTTTATCAAAGGTAAAATTTAAAGCATAGAATAATAGTCCTGTCAGCACAGTTGTTAATAAAGTTAAATACTAGATCATTTAAATGAATAAATTATAAGTAGAAAAGGCCTTAAAGGTAGGTAATCTTAGCCCAAACTGTCATCCCCAACTCCCCCTCGCCCCCCCAAAAAAAATCTGAGTTACAGACAGAACATAATTTTCTTACTTGGTTGTAAAGCTTTAGGTTAAAACAGATCAAGTCATCATGCTCAAAGCTGTTCACAGGATACCCCCTCCTCATACCTTCAAATCCTCATTTCAATCTTTAAATTATCTCAAAAAGAAAAAAGAGCCACTAACTCACCTCCTTCTTGCTCCCCACATATCTGAATGCTGTTATCCACTAGATTTTTAAGGAAAATTAAAGCTGCCTCTCTGATGGTTATTATTGAGCATGTAAGTTGTGAAGAATTAATTAGTAAAACACAGCTGACATTTTTACACTATATCTTAATAATGTTTTTTAATTTAATTTTATTTTATTTTATGCATGCAGGTGTTTTGCATGCCTTGTCCCAGTGGAGCCCAGAAGAGGCTGCCCCTGGAACTAGAGTTTAGGGTAGTTGTGCACTTCCATGTGCCGGGAATTGAACCTGGGTCCTCTAGAAAAGCAGCAAACTCTCTTAACTTTTAAACCATCTCTTCAGCGCATTAAATGCATTTTGTTAAATGAAATGGATATGTATGCTTTTTTTTTAAAGCATGAAACCTTCATTTTGGATTTAGAAATGATTAAATTGACTACTGGAGGACCGAGAGAGCGAGGCTAGCCTAAAGCATAGAGAGCACTTAAGAGGAATGATATAATAAAAATGAGAGCTGGAGACCTGTGCAGGAGGATGGTAATGGAAACATAGCTACTGTTAAAAACTTAACAATTAGCCAAGAGTGGGAGCCACTGCCATATTGAATATCTGACCTTGGACTCCAACCAATTATGAAGACCCAGGGCAGCCAGCGAACAAAGCAATTACAATGGGAGTCAAACTATTAAGGAGCCAAGAGTTCAGTGGCTTTATGTGCCTGCCAAGGTATCCCTAGAATGCCATATAATAGGAATTGAATAATACTAAGAGTCCTACATGGTGGCTTAAAGCAAGTTATGGTATGTTCCAACCCAGGCAGATTTTTCATTTTGATGACTAGGGGTGTGGTTATTTTATTTTCATATTACTTTTACATTTAAATTGAAATGACCATAAACAATAAATTGCCAGTGGTTTAGCTGGCTATGAACTTGTAACTAAGTACACTTGGAGTTCTCTGTCTCTGTCTCTGTCTCTCTGTCTCTGTCTCTCTGTCTCTCTCTCTGTCTCTCTCTCTCTCTCTCTCTCTCTCTCTCTCTCTCTCTCTCTCTCTCTCTCTCTCTCTCTCTCTCTCCCTCCTCTTACTCGCTTGCTCTCAGGTAATTTCACCGCCTGATATTTCATGCTAGGCAAAGCTCATGCAGGAGATGAAAAGTCGTGAGGCATAGCAAACATCACAAGGCCAGTACAATTTCTTGTTTATAAAGAAAAGCTAGGAACATATGTTAAGTGGAAAGGCGCCGGTTGAGAGAAATTTTAAATGCCTTCGAGTTAAAATCATCAGGGATCAGAAAGCGGAAGGCAGATTCTAGAGGCCAGTACACCAAGGGAAGAGGCTGATGAATTGCCTCCTGCACATTTTAATTAAACTATCATCTTGAGATTTTTTTTTGCGTGTGTATTGATTTACCCAGTACTTAAAAAAGCCCACCCCCATCCCCTCCCTCTTTTGAATGCTAAAGCTTCGTGCCTTCAGCTTGACTCTACGAAAAGAAATGACTTTTCTTTGGAATTGTTATGGAGGGAGGGGGGAAACAAATGGGTGGACATGTTCTCTTCTCCTCTGCAACATGTTTAAGTTTCAAACTGTTCATATAATTATGCTGGCATGTATTTCTCCCTGGCTCTAGTCATGCAGAAAAATTTTAAACATGAGGAGTTGGACAACTCTAATGCGGTGTAAAATCTACTTACGCATTGTATTTCTTTCAATATTCGTTACCAACCGTACGCACATTGTTAAAATTAAAAGAAAATGTTAGCTTTCTGTCCTAATGCATTTGTGTGATACACATCGCTGCCAAATATTTTATTAACATTGAAAAGGGGAAGTTTGAAAATAATAGAAATCTTAGATACAGGGTTAGCTTTGAGCAGAGGTGACAGTGACAGCCACCTAATAGTACTGGCTACTTACATGGCCCAGACCGTCATGGTTCTTAGCCAATGGTAATTAGTTACCTAATACCTTGAGGGATCTATTATTCTTAGTTCTTCTGTAACCAGGAGTAAACTGAGGCAGTGTTTGAAGGGATCTTTTGAGGAGCATTGGGAAGTAAGGACTGAATAACACCTTTAAGACTCTCAAGTCCTGTGTGAAAGTTTCGAGTTGCAGTGGTAAAATTCTCTTTTGATCACTTCTGGTAAACTGGAGATTTATGTCTTCAAATTTCTTCACTCTTTGCTATCTCTATCCATTCTCACCTGAACCCTGAAACAAATGGTTCACAAATGGTAAGAAGAATCCTCAGCACTACTTGTGGGCTTTGTTCAAAGGATTGCCTCTTTCTCAAATGCCAACTGAAAAAATACACACACACACACACACACACACACACACACACACAAATTGCATGTCCTGTAAGAACTGGAAAATGGCTGTTGGGGGAAATAGAGAATACTCCAGAATTCATCTGTCTTTTTGTCTACTTACCTAACATCTGTCTATCAATTGTCTATCTTTCATGTATTATCTTTCCGGGGTGGTTTTCCTACAACGCAACCCCAATGGAAGACAGTTGTTTCGATCTAAGATAGGATTCCTAAATGTTCACAAATGAGCCCAAGCTACTCACCTAACTTGCACAAGCAAACCAAATTGGAAATGATGCCTTTCAGGACAACCTCAGGACTCAGTCTAGAACAGGACACGCTGTCTTGACTCAGACCTGTATCCTTAGGTCTGTTCCTGCATGCCCCCTTGCTGAAACCCTCATTTGCCAGCTCAGAACCTCTGCTGGGTCCTTTCAAGGTCCTTCTGAGAAGGCAATAAAACCACGAAAGCCAGCACCAAGAAAAGCATAAACATGTGTACATGAACAAACGCGCTACCTTGTCTCCACTCTTACTGCCCCTCCACGGAGACTCAACTGCAAACCCCAAAAACAAATGAGCAAAGCAAACAGACACTGCAACCACCACAACACAAAAGAAACTCCTAGTAAGTTTGATGGAAATATGTTAACTAACCTTAAAAAAAGACCATAATCAGTATTCCTCCTTTTGTTGGTGGTTGAATTTTAAATTAATTGAATTTTTAAAATGGCAACAGATGGTTCTCATTTTATTAGATTTTAAATTCATAAAAGTTATGAGCTGTACCTTTTGGCTTGTTCTGTCTAGTGCAGAGCCTCTCATAGGTCAGAATATTCTATACAACTCCCGGGGCCACCCGCTAACACTGTGCTTGGCACCTTCAGAGCTATACAGCTCAACAGCTCTGCGCAAAGCCTGACTCATTACGGATATTGAATGGGTTCACACACCATAATGGTTCAACTAAGAGCCCACCAGTGTTAGTATAATGCTGGTGTTATTCTGTCATTAGTTGCTTATCTCTCCATGTTAAATGTTAAGTGTGTGTGTGTGTGTGTGTGTGTGTGTGTGTGTCTGTGTCTGTGTCTGTGTCTGTGTGTAGGTAGGTGTATATAGTATATATGTCTAAATAGCAGTAGACTTTGAGGAGTGTCACTATCCCACACAAACTCTTCTTCTTATGGGAGTTTTATGCTAATCAGATTCTTCAATACCCCCTCTCAATAATTCGTAAGCACCTTATAGCCCAGCTTTTTGAAATGTCTCCTTATCTGTGAATCTGTCTATTCATTTGTTTATCAGCTCACCTATCTGTAGAAATTTTAAATGGTGTAATAACTTCAAGAACAGTGACACTAATGTAGTATTAGATTAAAAGAACATTACTTTATATGGGCGTAAATGTAATTTAGAGGCACTTAGAGGAAACTCTATACTTAGCATGATTCTTGGCCACAGTAGACAGGTTGATCCCACTCATTTTGGGATTGCTAATTTGCCGTTAATTAGGAAGATTGATTCTGTTCTGTGGTGCATTTTTCTGGTTTCTGGGGCACTTTGCTGGCTGCCATTGTCCTTGCAAATGGGTGACTAGATGCCACTTGGCCTCACAAAACTGAAGAGCTTTCAGACTTCTAGAAAGCAAGGATTAGCATTTTAAAATTTAATTTATGTTATAAAGCACAGCCTGCTGTTATTTTAAACAAACTTCTGCTTTATTTCATTTCTTATTGGTTTAGGCTGTAACAGAAAAGCAGTGCTCTGAATCAAATAGTTCGTGAAGGAAATGTTTTTGTTACCAGAATCATTCACTCTATTTTTTTCAAGGTGGCAGGACACAGAAACCATCACGGTTTTGCTGTTCTGTGTAAAACATTTATTTTTAAGCATTTGCTGTTTGTCTTCCCTATGATGTGCTGGATTTCCTGCTTGTAAGCCTTTTCTTTATACTCTCTTCTTTTGGTAGATGACAAATTTTAATCATTTGACTGTTCTTACAGGCAATTTCTTTAGCTTAGATGAGTTATATTCCCCTTATTGGAATAAAGTTGGGGAATCTATCAAAACTAGTGAAAGGAAAACTCCTAAAAATGTTTTCAAACATTGTCATTAAGAATGGGCTGAACCAATACAGAAACAAACGTGGAGCCTGGGAAGTGTGAAGGGAGCCACATACCACTGCAGTTTGGATGCCCAACATCACCAGAAAGAATTCAAGCAACTTTGGACCATGTAATTATTTCAAAGTGATAGAAACTGGATAGTCAAAGCAATATAAGGATTAAGGGGCTGGAGAGATGGCTCAGAGGTTACAATCACTGGCTGTTCTTCCAGAGGGCCAATATTCAACCTACACAGCAGCTAACAAACATCTGTAACTACACTTGCAGTCCAGACTCTCTTCTGGACTTCCTGGGTACCAGGCATACCCATGGTACATAGACATTCGTGCAGGCAAAACATCTATACATATAAAATAACAAAACAAAAATTTAAAAGGTGTCCAATTTCAGTTACACACATCATATGCTACAAAATGCCACAGACAATTCTGCTGTGTCTTCACTTGCAGAAAGCCGTACATATATATGATGAACATAAACATTACACAAATATTTACACTTGAAGTCAGTGGCCTGATTGCACCTAAATCTGACTTTACCCTTGACAACTTTAGTATTTTGGCAAATATTTTATGATTCTTTTTCTGTAGAATATGGTAAAAAAAAATAAATCTTGATGGGCTGCTTTTAAATATGCTAAAAATAATCTTAGAACAAAATGAATTATAAAAGAAAAAAACTAGACCCAACCAGCATGGGAATGAGAGCTGGCACACAGGGGAATGCTCTGGGGTTTTGTGTGATGCCAGGAATCAAACCCTGGCCCCATCCAACCCAGGCGAATGTCATGTCATGCATCCATACTCCCAGCCCAGAGAGGGTTGTAAGCACGTACACTTGCACTTGCTTAGCCAGCTGGCAGTCTGATGAGGTTAAGAGGGGATAGTTTGTGGCCTAGGTGACCTCCACTGGCACTTGGGGCTCTTTGGTACTTGGCGTCTCCTTTCTATTATTGGATAGCTCTGGATGTCTTCTAAAATAATTCATCGTGAAATCCACTCAACTTATCTCCATGACTTCCAGTCTATAGATGGATGTGGACCTTTGGGTAGCTTCTTCTTAACAGCCAGAATTCTGCTGAAATGTTACTTCCACCATCAATTTGTATATATTTAGTAAGTCCAAATTGATAATAAATACAGTTGAAAGTTCATTTGTTCACATGCCAGGCTGTCTACAAGTGGGTGTGGAGCATCTACCATTTGCACAGTCACCTAGCATGGTGCGGGGGACATAGGTCAGGTACAGTCTGTTCAAGGGCAGGATGCCTGCTGCTCTCAACGGAGCTTCCAATCAAGAATCAAATGTGAATGTTAAAGCCACAGAGTTCTTACATTAACTGTTTAAAAATTTGGATACATTTTCCTTTTCAGGAGAATTCTTGAGCCCTTAACACAACCAGAACAGCACACATAATGCTTCTCTAAATGTTATGTCAGATATTAGAACTGTATCTCCCTTCCATGATGTTAGGGGAGAAATTAAAATGAAAAATGAAGGGGGCGATCGAATGCACTAGGAAGTTCATTCTCCTTACCCCTTAGGGGAGCCCACCCCAGCCAGAGCTAATAATTCTGGTTCTTTCTAAAGGGTTCTACCTGTGTGCTTTTCTGGCCTCTCCCTATTTCCACCATCCCACCAAAACAAGTCAGTGAACTCCAGTGGCAGAAAAGAATGAGACACATGTAGGTCAAGTATTGACCTCAGACATGTCTTCATCTGATCTTACATTGGCATTAATTGTTTGCATAGACCAGTACCTGGGAGGCCCGGGTTCCACATCTGTCATGAGATAATGCCTTGCTTCAGACACCATTAAGGCAGAATGGTGGCCCTTGGCAAGGAATGCAGAAAAACAAGTCTCTTTACTATTGTTTCAAATGGCTGTATCTGTTCTCTTTCTATTCCTAGAAAACCCTTCTGGATCTTTCTATGTACAGTGACAGATTAATAGTTATCATTATTTAGCAGGTGCTACTGAGTGACTTTCAGGAATTTCCTATCCCTTTAGAAAGTGATTTCTCACACTGCTATGTTTGTTTTTCGATTTTCCCAAGCTCCTGACAATGAAGCATCTTCACAGAGGTGTTTGTTGAACTTGTAGAATAATGACAGGGAACTGTCACCAAAAGTTTGATTGTCCCATAGCTTCTAATAAAAATGGTGAGTGTTGTGGCAAAATAATCCTTTAAAGAAAAAACAGAGTTCATAGGCATCCACAGTCACAGCAGAGGCAGGTGGATCTCTGTGAACGTGAGGCGACCCTGGTCTATGCAGTGAGTTCCAGGCTAAAGATAAAAAAGACAGAATAAACAAACAGTCAAATTTATAAATAAATCCTAGCTAGCTCTAAATATGTTTCTAGCAATTTTTCCCCTTCCTCTAAGCCTTTTTTTCAGCTTGTTGCTTATCAAACAACTAAACTTAAGCATCTGAGTTTTATAACATGCCACTGAGGCAATAGTGCTTGCTGTAGGCTTTTAAGTACTCAGAATATGACTTTTTATAGTTGTTTGAAACATATGAATGAATGAATGAGCAGAACAGGAATTGTTTTTCTAGAACTGAGTTAACATGGCACCCCTCCCTTGGGCACATCCAGTATAGTCCATTGTTTCATGTATTAAAATACTGGGAATAAGACCTTTCATCCTTCTCATTGATACATTTTTCAATCGTGTTTTTGAAAAAGACAGAATATACTGTGGGCATCAAGATGCTGAGAGGACTGTATCATATGTGATGGGCTCAATGGGGTTCCTGAAATGGTACTTAATATCTCCAGTCAAAATCCGTAAGGGCTAAGGGTAAACATGGGACAGCACTTGCCTACCACATGCTAGATCCTGGGTTTATCCTCAGCATTCTCGGAAAAATGAATATGGTCAGAAATCAGAATACGTGATACACATCTATCACCTTGGGTTAATCCCACCTCATGCATGCTTCCTTTCTTATTTCTCAGTTGGATCCCCTCCTTTCTTCTTTTTTACCTGCCCACTCTTGCCTTCTCCCCAGGTCCTCTTCTTAGCTCCCTCTGAGTCTGCCTTTTGAGATGGTCCTCCCTGTTCCTTCATACTACTTATTTCTGTGCCTCTGGTTTCAATGCCAATTTTCATCAGACTCCCTCTTCAGGCCCTTCATGTTGGGTGGGGGTGGGGCTAGAGGAGGCTCTCCACAGGATAGGCAGGCCTTGCAAATCTTTGGGCTGCTGTAATAAAATCTCTAGTTCCTGAGATTTATGAGGTCAGATGCATGTAGAAGAGAAAGCACCTACAGTTCATGAAACTGTAAAGAATGCCAAGTGCGTAGATAGAAAGGAAAGATGCCCAAAAGCCTGACAGCTCATATCTTTGCCAATCTGGTTTGCATTTTGTTTCATTTATCATTCGGGTATCACAGGTATTCAAATGGCCAATCCCAATGCTGTGTGTGTGTGTGTGTTTCTTTTTAAAGCTCTCAAGATATCAGTTTACATAATTAATAGAAATATACCAGCAGGTGACTGTAATGTGATTATAAAGTACAGTCCTGGCTGTTGGGGTGTATTGAATACTTTTAAATGAAATATGTGGAGTGTGTGTACGCACGCAATGTGTCTAAATTAATGCAGCCTTTCCAATCAGCCAGAAAGAGAGAAAGGATGTAAATTGCTAGCATGTGTTGTTCAAAATGCAAAAGTAGGGAAGCAATATTGATCTGTGCTTTAGATGTTTATTTACATCAGTTGCACCGCGTTAAGATGTCTGGCCATAATTATCAAGACCTGCCCACCTGTCAAACCGCAATTGGGTTATTTCCCCCATTGTCTTCCAGCCATAAATCTTCAGGTCAGGATGGGCATTAGACAAATGGAAAAAGGCGACTTTCCCAGAACATGTAATTCATTATGGAAAACAGGTGCCTGCTGAAGATTTTTGCTTTAATGCAGACATATTTTATTATTCATAAAATATTAATGCGAGTAGTCACTACTAGACTCGTGTGAACTGTCTTCATGTAAAAATTTCAGTCAGTATGAAGAGAGGAATTGTAAGGATTCTCTCTCAACCTTGCTTTTTTTGAAAGAAGGTAAGGGGGGAAAAATCATTCCATAAATAGTTTCATTCCCTTGCTCTCCCAAAATAGGTTCAAAAACGACCCTAGCTCCCACTTCCATAATGTGCAAAAATCAGTCTTCTTTAATGTTGTGTGTGGTGTGTGTTCGGTCCAGGGACAACCTTGTAGGAGGGACAGAGTGACCTTTCAAGAAAAAAAAATGAAATGAAATATACTTTCATTTTCCAGAAATATGCATGCAAGTAAAAATTTGACAGCCTGGAAGAACATAAGCAAATATATCTTTTTATTTGAAGATAAAAAGAAGCAGGGCTGGAGAGGAAAGGGAAAAACCTGTGAAAAAACGCAGGATGCCGTTTTTACGAATAAGCAGCTTAATGTATCTTGGCATCCACAGTAAGCCTTGTAGGAGCTCAAAGTGCCTCAGGCAATCTGTGAGCAGAATAGCAATTTTATTACTTTGTCATTAAACCAATTTCACAGCAGTATTGTTTGTTAATGAGCAGCGGCAAACGAGGGAAGATGTCACACACTGGAATAGCAGGGAGATTTGTGACCCAGACTCACAGCTCTAGGATGGAAAGACCACGGCTATAAAAAAGGAAATACTTTGGGATGAAATGCAAAGTCTATACAGCAGAGCTTGTGTTTATGAGCTACCATTTTGCTAAGAGCTGTGAGAGAAATAAAGGTCTAGAAATATGCAGTTAAAACAGGGCCTATAAAATTAAAACCAAATTAAAGTATAGCAGCGGATTACTGCACAGGCTGTACTCGACAAAATATATTTTAAGTGATGAGGTGAAATCTAAATCAGTTTTGTTTGAATTTGGTTGATATTTATGAAATTCAATAAAAAAAATATTTTTGGGGGAAAAAAAATTCTAACCAAAGTAGCTGCCTCATCCTTCCTTTCTGGTCTCTGAGCTGTAAACATGCATCTTTTGAGGGAAATTCCACTTGCCAATCCTTAAATAATTAGCAACTTCTGATTCACGGGATGCACCCCTCTCTCCAGCCAGCCTCCTCTGTTACTTTATGTCTTCCTAAGGACGATGCACGTGTGTAATAAACACTCAGGCAGAGCCATGGAGGGCTGGAGGCCCATGAATCAAGTGTCCGTGGCATGGCAGGAATTGAGCTCATCATTTGATAGGGCTCTCTCTCTCTCTCTCTCTCTCTCTCTCTCTCTCTCTCTCATTCCTCTATATATTTCTATTCCTTTCCTTTTTTTTCCTGTTAATCATTTTTTGAGCCCTGGCTGCCCTTACAAAGAATTTGGAAGGCAGCCTTGAGGGACATAAGAAACATGGCCAAGCAAGCACACTGCTACATCCCTGCAAGGCACCCTGAAGTGAGCATATTGCCAACACTGTCTGGCTGTGTCTACATAGAGGAGAAAGTAGTTATTGTCACCCAGACCTAGGAACACACTCACATACTCCAGGAAGGAACAGGGGTGAAGAGGCCTGGGAGGAAATTCAATATGGTGACCAACCCAGAATTATATCTCCATTTGTAGAGGAGATTTTAAGAAGAGGGTCTGGACTTGGTGTTATAACACAGGCCTCAAATACTAGATACACAAGAGAAACCAAGGCAGGAAGACCACAAGATCCAGGCCAGACAGGGCTATAAACGAGTCTTGAGCAACTTAGTGAGTCTCTATCTCAAAATAAAATGTAAGCAGAGGGTAGGGGATGCAGGTCAGTGATAGAGTACTTGACTCACATGTAGAAGGTCCTGGGTTCAATTCCTAGAACAAAAAAAAGACAGACTCAGGTTGTCAGACACGTTGCTGAGCCGTACCATTCTTTGCCGGGGACCCTCATGTATTTGAGGTTGTGTCTGGGCTTTGATGCTAAAATGTCCAGGACCATATATGTACTTCTTCCACAGGATGGGCCCAATAGCTTCATGGCCTGGGCCCATGACCAGACGAGTTCAAGTGTGGACCTTTGGGGGTCATGCTGTAGCAAGGCTGAGTACATGAGTGTCCTAAGCTCTACAGTGACACACCAGTTTACCCAGCTTCCCATATAACTTGGTTTGATGGGTATTATTAAGGTGTTTTCTTAATTTTTAGACTTGGTTCAGTCCTGCTAGAGAGCAGGACCTTTGCTTTCCCTTCTGTTGATTTCTTAAGTGATTTTAGGAATTGGAACGTGACGCTCAGGGCCATGGTTCTCAGCATGAGAACAGTGAAGGTAGTTCAGCTTTAAGACTGTTTTCTGCCTGACAGGGCAGGACCCCCAGACAAATCACTGGCTGGCTCTGTGGTAGTTGGCAGCCATTCAAGACTGGTCTTGTGCCAGGAGTATTACTAGATAGCCAGACAGATCAATTCACTTTTACATTCCCGCCATTATTTATAGCCCCACTGTATATCCACTCTTGCTTATGAAGTAATGATTAGCAAATACAGTACACATAAAACATGGGCATTTGTTCTGGAAAGGGCTTTCTCCTGCTGATACTGCAGATACTGTCACAGGTCACAGAACCTTCAAAAGGATTTAAAGGGCATGTCTTGTGTAGCATTTGTTCCTTTGAAAATGATGCTCCTTTCCCTAGTTCTGAGTAATTGGAGAGAAAGGTTTTTTTCTCCTTCCTTGTGTTGCACTGAATTCTCTGCATCTCCTGTTCCCACACATGCTCCAGCCAAACCTGTGCAGAGGGAAGTTGCATGGTGCAGCCAGCTATTTCAAATAGCTGTTTTTGTGCTTTGTCCAAGTGGAAAAAAAAAAAAGTAGTCGGCTAGCCTGTATGGGAGGGGATCTGGGATGGGATTTCTCCGGTGCTGGGGAAACCTGAGCTGACTAGGTGGAAGACACTGGCTCCCAGGTTTGTTTGTGTTTTATTCTTTCTCTCTGGAGCACATGCTGTACAGTCACATGCTTCTGGGGCATGCAAAGGAATCTCCTCTCCAGTGCTGATCTGTGAGTGTGTGCATGACCATTACTGGGTTAATGTATTTGGAGATATGTCCACTCGGCTCAGAGTCCATGATTGGAGAACATCCCACAGCTTGGATTATGGAAGGTGGGGACAGCGCCGCCTTTCCTTGAGAATATATGGTGGCCATAAAGTAGTTATTTAGAAGCCTGCATTCTGTAGCCTGGAATCAAACCCACACATTGATTAAGTCATGTTTCCCTAGCAGAATGAACATATATAGTGAGAAGATAAAAAAAAGAAAACCATTAGGTTAGGATGATGCTATTAGGGAGAAATAGTAATTCAGAATTTGGAAACATCAGGCTGTTGGCACAATGCTAGGCCATCACTGCTCCCTCCTTGGTTCACAATACAATGGAGACAGGTGAGTGAGTCCACGTCTCACATTGTGTAGATACCATTCTTTCTGTGTCAGCAGACAGAACTGTAACATATTTCCTAAGAATATGGGCATTGCATAACAATAATTATAGCTTATAGGTATGCTTTCGTTGTTTATTTCTGAAGGAATTTCTAGAGGAACTTCCATAATTTCCTATGCTATTCCTCTAGTTGAGTAGGACTTTTTTCTTTGTCTTTTTATTTTTGAGGCAGCGGTACATATATGCAGGCTAGCCTCAAACACTCCAACCTTGAACCTCTGGTCCCCCTCTTTAGCTCTCAAATGCTGGAGTTCCAGGCTTGTGCTTCTAAATCTGATGTATGCTGGGGATTGAACCCAGGGCTTCCTACATGGTAGGCAATCACTCTTCCAATGGTCTGCACACCCAGTTGTGACCCACATCATTTAAAACATCGTATAGAAAGTTTCCATTACATGGGGGAGAAACTATCTCTCCAAGCCCCTTCTAAAAATGTGTCTTAGTTATACCCTGTTAAGAGAATTTCAATAAGACTCTTCATACATACAAAAATGGATGTTGTGAGTTAAAGTATAGATAGGGATTGGGGAAATCCCTTGTTCTTTACTGCAGAGCCTCTTCACCACATCGTTTTATAATCATTTACATTTGATTCTTACATCAGCTGTATTAAGCAGACAAAGCTTAAATCTTTATTTCCTCCTCATGAGTAAAGAAATAGCTTGTCCAGGCTTGGTGGATTCTTCTCTGTCTGACCAGGGATAACCCTTTCCTGGATCAGAACTCACCTTTGCTGGTCCCTCACAACTTCAGGCTTCTCCCAGACACACCATCATCCTACAGAACGTGTTCCCCCTTGTTTCTTAAGACAGCAGAGGCACACTTACCAACTGAAAGAGATGTTCCTTAGTCAAAATGGTAAGCATCCCCGTTTGTTGTCATACCACACTGGTGGTGCTGAAAGTCCTTTAGACAACCTGGGACCCTCCATCTCTAAGGAAGGTCTCCCCTACAGCTAAGCCCCTACTCCTCAGGGCAAGCCCACTTAGTTTTAAATTCCTATTTCTCTGACTTTGGCTATCTGTAGCACCTCATGCTTTTCAGCCCACCCTTGTGTGCTTGCCTCTATCACATACTGTTGTCGTCTGTGTGAATTCTGCTTGGCAAGGCTAATCTGATTTCATTTTCTTTGGCAATGTTGAGAGGTCACTGGAATAGCAGTGTCCATTGTGTGTGGTAAGTGTGGAAGTTTTGCTCACTTGTGCTAAGGTAGAGGTTGTGGAAATCACCCAAAGGTAGAAGCATCTAGACTTCTTCCTACTTTAGACCAAAAAGTGGAGAACAGCCAAGACACTGAGATGGAAAACAATCTTCTATTACTTAAATTATAGCAAGAAAGACTCACTGACTCTTTTTCAGTAATGACATACCCATCAATTTATTCACATTGTGCCAAATCACAAAAAGGCACACAGTACCATGGAGAGTGAGTATGGATATAGTTAATGACTGCTACAGCAAGCTGAGCCGGTATCTCACGCATTCATGTTCGGCCGGAATGGATCTTTTCTTGTGGTCTTTCCCAAGCTTCTTTAGTTCTTGCGATAGATATAATACATAGGACTCCACAGATTTCCACCAGGCAATCTGAGTTATTTCACAACTATCTCAGAATGTGTTCTTTGTTGATACCTAAAGGGGCAAACACCCTTTAGAAACTAACCCAAGGTACTTCTGCAGTAGTTATTTAGCATGGGCAGTGTTTTAGCGAGCTTTATTGATTGATGAATGAAGAGTTTATAAAAACTGATTTGGCTGCTCATGGTTGAGAGTAAGCAGAGGTGTCTTACTAGCTTTCTGAATCTTTAAGAATTTCTTAATTCTCACCCCTTTCCACAGACAGTTGTCAGGTTGGCAGTTCCATCCTAAACTGAGAATAGAAAGAGTACCCTCTGGGTGACTTCTATCAGTTTCTCCTTCTTGAAATTAAGGAATAGATCAGTGAGTACTCTCCAAGTGATCTTAAGCCCAGAGCACAGGCAATTCTGTGAGCCCAGCCTCTCATCCCAGAACTCGGGCAACTTTCATCCTAAGTCAGGTTTATTGCTCCACTCTCTCCACTTGAGGAAAATCAGGGGATGGGTGGTTTTCATCTGGCAACGTGAGCATGGGATCTGCTCTTCCAAATTTGTGGTCCGTGTTCAGAGACTCATCAACCCGCATATGTTCTATTAGCCCTATTTTTCACCTTTGCCCTTGTAAGCTTTCTGAGGGTTAAAAAGTAAGTGCGTACCCAAGAGCAGAACAGGTTTCTGAGTTTTTCTGAAATTTTAATCTCCAACCTCTCTGCTTGCTTTTAAGCACCAATGCCCATTTTTCAATGCAAAATAATTTAAAAAACAAGAAGAGAACAGATATGTTAGTCTCATATGCCTAAATATTTAGCTAAATAATGTATGAGCTGTAAATAAAGATCTACTCACTGTATTTATGCATATCAATGCCACCTTGGGAAGGGAGACAAAACCTCAGAAGACAGAGCTGAACAAAAGGACTTAAATTCGGGTGTCACACTCACTACTTTGTTCCATGTTCCAGTGGGGCATTGTAGATAAAATATGAAATCAAAACAAACAGCCCAGATATATTCTGAAGCTCACTCTCCAATGTTCAAGTGGCAGACATAAGTTCAATAAGTGGATCATTGCAGACACAACCTGGCCATTACTCAGAATTGTTTCGACAATATTGGAGACTTTTTTATCTACTTTTCCAAGACTTAAAAAAGAAAAAAATCAAACTTTATAATCTTTCAAATATACTCCCGTCCCTTGGCTGAATATGAAATCTTTCCATTAATTGTATGAAGTTGGTGGCATCTCTCATCTGCAGCTGAGAAATGGTGAATCAGAGAGAGAAGTCAGTCACAAAGCTGAGGAATTGTAAATTGTAAATGTAAATCCTTTTCTACCCAGGAACTTTTCTTCAAAGGACATAAGACAAGAGCACCTATGTGACTTGTGCATTTGTTTGAGAGATCTCCCCTGCCTGGTATCCCTTCCCTCCTGTGCTTCCTATTTCCTGCCATCAGAATCCTTCAAGGAGAGACCAAAAGTCGTCTGCGTCCTTCCTTCTCTCTGATGCTAGCTCCATCCCGAAATTCTGTTACCCTGTGCTGCTGTAGTCTCTTCACTGAAACCCCAGTCTTTCTGAGACTAAGTGCCCAGAGGAGAGTAAAGCAGTGGCCATTGCTTTGCCGGATGGTTCAGGTGTGTCCCAGTAACTCTCGGGTGATTTTCCCATACTTTCCAGCACAGATTGGTCCTCGCGATTCATCTTCGGGTCAAAGCTTCAGAGCAGATCTCGTAATTCCCATTTTACAGTTAGAGTGATTTAAACACCTTAAAAGTTAAGAGAGTTTGTCCCAAACCTTACTATAGTGGCATCAAACTGGCATCACCAGAGTTCAACCCTACATTTCCACACTGTGCTTTCTCTGGGTTACTACATCCTGCGTTTCTAACTAAGCTTAGAGACCTATAGGACAAGAAACTAATCTCAAAGTTAGTGCTCTTCTTTGACTTTGCAAGTGTGGCCTCCCCCATACACGTTCTTCCTCTCTGTGTTTCCTGAAGACGATCTGAGCACTCTGCCAAGGAAACAGCAGACACTGAACAAATATTTGTTCAAAGGGATCAAGTATTGTATCTTCTAGAATTTCTACAAGCCATCAAAGACTATTAATAAGGGAGAGGAATTGAACCAGAAGAATCAAGATCATCTGAAAGGGAGTATACAGTGTACTTTGTGGTAATGGGACTCTTGACAGGTGCTATAGAGCTGAGGGAGGAGAGAGGCTACCACGCTGAAACCCCCTCTGTGTAGGGACCTCCAGCCTGTGCCTGGCATGGACTGCTCACAGTCAGGTTGTGTCTTATGGTCTCTGATCCCTCCCCCTTCTCCACTGGTCTGGAACTCTTTCAGGTCAAGTTCAGTATGAAAATGACTTGGTGCCTCCTTCCTGACATTTCACCTAAAACAAGATTGCCGACAAAAGCTTGCCCTTGTGCGAAATTTTAAGAAGCCTGAATTTGTAAGAGAAAGTTATTCTTTGAATTTTTGCACCCTAATGGTCAGGCCAAATCAATAAAAATAATTCACATTTCTATACTGAAATCCTCATATTACAACAGAACTAAATAATGAGAACATTAGCTTGGAGCTGGTGGGCTCAGGGTCAGAGGGAAGTCAGATTTTATGGTTATTTATTTCTCTAAGTTCAACTACACCTCCATGTTAATTTCTTTTAAAGATTTTGAAATTTTAAACTACTATAGAATTATATGCTCTTTCTGTTTCTTCTAGACTTTACCTTAGAATCTACTTGGCTTATACATTTAGATAAGACAAAATTTCTAGTCTAAAACTTTCTTAGAAGGGAAATATCACCAAGGCTCTGAATTACACCATTGGTGTGAAAGGTGGCTCCATTTTCCTGCCTACCTGGGGTTGCCAGCAAAAAGAAGCGTGGCTGCTGTAACTCCTGGTTTCCTAGACCTCAACCTTGTGGATATGTACGTACATCAGAGTCCACTTCAGCTACTGACTGTGGAAATTGAGCCACAGTATTGGATTTTTTTTTTATATTTCAGTTTCACTGGACAGAAAATAGCAACTAATAATATACACTTCATTGGATTTCACTTTGTTTTTGAGAATTAAATAAGAAGATGCGTACATGTATGTACCCCACTTATTATATAGCCCAATAAAATTCAGTAATGAGAATATACATGGGAGTAAATTAATGAATTATGAGGCCCTCAGCAGAAGATGATCTGCATTACAGCCTAATGATGGCCACTAATTGGAACCTGAAATATACATTAGCTAACATGTCTTCCAAAATTTTTACTAAACACGTTAGTTTTTTTTCCTTCCCAAGCCAGAGTTTGATGGTTACTACTCCAAGAAAATTGTGATGGCTGCCCGTGCCAGATTTTCTACCATGCTAATTTTAAGGGTTCTATTATACAGTCTCCTCCCTGTGCATGCTCATATTTAGGAAATTTGTCATGATTTCTGCCTCAGTCATGAGCATCATCATAAGTAGAGCACATTCTAACAATTCAGTGAGCTCCATTTAGTCAAGAGATTAAATAGAGTTCACAAATTCATGGGCTGTTGTCTTCACTTTAATGAATCGGTGATTCGCAGTTACTGATCAACCTACTAATGCCACTGTTCGTACATGGGAATGGGCAAACCCCTGCTGGGGTAATGATCAGCTGGAGGAGGAGTGGGTTGGGCGCCGAACAGCTGATGGTTCTCCTCGGTTGGGGGGGTGGGGGCTGAGATGACTTTGTATAGGTAGGTAGGCAAGGCTAGGCAACTGTGACACCTCCCCGGGGTCCCTTTGGTGCCAGGGATTTAAGAACCTCAGCTGTCAAAGAACAATAAATTTCTCTTCAAAATATAAAACATAAATCAGTGTTTCCCAAACACTGAAAGGCAAGAAGAAACTAAATCCCCACAATAATGAAAAGAATCCTGTTAATTAAATAAGCAAGGTAGAGAGCTTCCCTCCTAGCACACGGCCCAGCCGAACACTAGAATACCTTGGAGACCAGAGCTGAAATCCAAGCTTTTTCTAGTTTTCCAGACAGCATCCTGAGGGAACATTTAGAAGAAAGTAGGGGGCGGGGGGGAGAATCTGAACAGGACAAGTAAACACAACTTTTTTGTTTGGTTTTGTTTTTAGAAGTTGTACTTGGACAATGTTTATCTAGAAAGGGAAGTTGCAAAGCAAAATATAGCAGCTCCGCTTGTGTGTGCCAACCTCTTATCAGATCTGCACCTGTCTTGAGTAAGTGGAAAGACACAGATTCCGCTGCATGGTACTTGAGGGAATAGCAAGACAGGGCTGCCGTTACTTCTTCTGAGTGTGTGTTTGACTGTGTGCTGCTTGCGTGGTCTGCACTCCATGCTGTTTAGTTTTATGTGTCTCTTGAACTCCCTGGCTCAAACAGTTCTAACAGCGATTAGTTACAGCACACATCTTTCTGTTTGTTCTGCAAAGTCACTAACATAGATTTGTGGGTTGCTTTAATGTTTGGTTAATTGGTGGGTCTACTAAGAGAAAGCGCATTGCCAGTGGTTAAGGAAAAGCTTGGGAACAGGGTTGTGGGTTGTTTGCTTGTTTGTTTGTTCTTATGACTGTCACATTTGATAGTTCAGGGCCACAGGCCTCTTATGCAAGCTACTGACAGCAAGAGCCTTCTCATTGGGTTTCCCTCCTTTTTGTTTCGCTCTGTTTTTTGTTTTTTGTTTTTTGTTTTGAGATAAGATCTTAGTCTGGAGTTCAGGTTGGCTTAGAATGAACACGTGGCCCATGCTGTCCAGAAGTTTGCTATAAAGCTAAAGATGACCTTGAATCTCATATCCTCCCGCCTCTGCCTCCCAAGTACTGGGATTACAAGCATAAACCACCACACCCAGCTTGGGTTTTGCCCTTTAAATTCTTCAAAACAAAGTTACATCAAACCCATAATCTACCATTAAATTGGGTTTTACTGACTTTGAAACATACCAGCATCTGTTCCCAGCATCTGAGACCTCTCAGATGAATCTTTCCAAATGTTTGAAACTACAAAGCTACCCAACTCTTCACCTAGGCCCAACTTAACTCCTCCTTATACAGTGTGTGTTATAATGCTGCAGGGTGTGCTCGCTGTATGTCCTTATCCATCCAGCTGTCCATCTGCCTTCCCTAGGCTTTGTTTCGAAACCTCTTGACAGCAGGGGTGAGATGGCAGTGGGGTGGGAGGTCTGTCAGCTGCAACCCCTTGCCATCCATCACCTGTCACCCAGTTCACATCCACACATTAGCACAGAAAGGTCATTCTCTGTGTTGAAGGTCAAAATGTCAGAAGCTCTATGGACAGACTTTGGGAGATAGGGATAAGGTTTGAACCAGCTCCTCTCACATTCTAGGCAAGCCCCCTCTGCCTCAGAGCTACAACCCCAGCCCACTTTTGTTGTGTTGTTGTTGTTGCTACTTTGATTAGTTTGTTTCTCATGGGTTTAATTGTTTGTTTGTTCATTTGTTTCTTTTGAAACAAGGTGTCATGTAATCCAGGCTGACCTCAAAATTCTTATATAACCACTGACATCTAATTCCTAATTTCCTTACTTCTGCCTCCTGAATTCTGGGATTACAAGAACACAGCACTATACCCAGCACCATCCCTCTTTATTCTCTCTTTAGAGACAAAGTCTCACTACGTTTTCCAGGTTAGCCTTGAACTTTTGCTAGTTCTATCTCAGCCTTCTAAGTAAGTGGAATTACAAGCCTATGCTTCACTAACTTTCAAATTGATAACAGAATTGAATCCATAACTTTAAGACTGCCAGCCTTCAGATATTGCCAGTCACTCTGGCAGAAAGAAAAGAATTAGTAAGCACAGTGTGTCTCAATCCTTGCATTCTGTAGCTGGAGCAAGTTTGCTATGGGAGTTAAGTGGCCACACTGCTATCCTGGAAAATCATGAGAAGATGGCAGCACCAATCTCAGTCGTAACTGTTGTCTTCTGATGATGTTACTGGGTGATGGCTCTTCGTGGTTTCCCTTCTTCTCTGTGCTTGGTAAGGGATGGCTAGCTGCTAAACTAGCTGAAAATCCCAAGCTCAAAGTGCAGGAAGAGACCCTACCTCAAAAGAGCAGGAGAGAGTGATAGCAGAAGACACCCAACACCCTACTGTGGCCTCCATGAGTTCACAAGCATATGTGCAGAAAAAATCTTAAGATTTTTATTTTCTCTGAGTTTTTCAAATCAGAAAAGATTTAAAGTCATACAGTCTACACGAGAAATAAGTCTGTGTGTGTGGTGTGTGTGTGTGTGTGTGTGTGTGTGTGTGTGTGTGCATTCAATGTATGTGTGAGAGCATATTACAAGAAACAAGTTAGTAGGGGTTTTAAAGAATGCTCATCTTATCTAACCTTTCAGGGATGCTATTTTTGTTAAGGAAGTCGTTATTTTAACAGTCTTTTGAAGGGCTGTGGAGAGGGCTCAGTGGGTAGGAGCGCTGCTGTGGGAGTGGGAGGATTGAGTTTGAATACCCAGCACAGATGTTAAAAACTGGGCGTGACTGTGCATGTAGCCTCAGAGTTGGAGAGTGGAGTCAGGCTCTTGACCTTGCCTTGCCAAAATAGTGAGCTTCTGTGAGAGTGGGAGTCTGTCTTAAAGGATGGGGTGCAGAGCAATGGAGGAAGATCTGTTATCCTCCTCTGGCTTCTATATGCCTACACATGGGTACACACACACACACACACACACACACACACACACACACACACACCACACCACACCATTATCCTGAAACGACTAGTAGATGACACAGTATCTGTGTTCACTGACATTGCTATTGATATCTTCTGTTACAAATACATTTGTGGCTATTAGCTGATAGGGTGACTGCTTCAGAAAACATTACTAACTGTTTCCTGCTTCCTAAAACCTGAAACAATTTAACAGAAAACATTAAATGCCTTGCTGATTTCATGCAGATACAAAATGCATCTGGTCAGGTTTGCTTTTAGTTTTTAAAAATATCTGTTCCTCCTAGCCAAGCTTGATCTCTTAGGTATCTACAGCCCTTGGCTGTGTAGGGTGGAGGTAGGAGACTCACTGGGGCTTGCTGGTTGCTAAACTAGCTGAAAAATCCCAAGCTTAAAGTGCAGGAAGAGACCCTGCCTCAAAAGAACAGGAGAGAGTGATAGCAGAAGTCACCCAACACCCCATTGTGGCCTCCATGAGTTCACAAGCATATGTGCACATACCTGGATAATTGTAGACATCTGCACATCCATGGACACGCATACCACATGCACATACACAAAAGTAAAATAAGTGTAAAAATAGAAACAAGTTAATTATTAAATGAAATACAAGTTTCTCAACCATATCTCTGGATTAGCTTGTGAAGTCACCCAGCTGCCACGGATTGAACTTCGGCTCCGAATTGTTTACTGAGCACTACTGGAAACCCAGTAGGCAGAACTTCCTGATCACAGTAAATGGTTCATTCTAGAGTCTAAAACTAACTATGAGAATACCACTATAGTGCTGAGGACAGGGTGCAGTTGGGAAAGTTTTTGCCACGAAAGCATGAGAATTCGAATTCATATAACAACACCAAGGGAAAAAACAAAAATAGTGTTTGCCTGGAACCCCCATGCTGGGAAGAAAAGAGATAGGAGGATGCCTGGGGCTCGCTGGCCAGTGGCCCTAGCCAAACTGGTGAGCTCCTGGTCCAGTGACAGAATCTGTCTCAGGGCAGGCAAGATGAGATAGCAGCAGACCTGAAATCCTGAGTTTGATTCCCAGATCTAAACCACTCCCAAAAGTTGTCTTCTGACCTCCACAAGTATACAAGGTGTCCATGCAACTACACACACACACACACACACACACACACACACACACACGCACACGCACACGCACACGCACACACACACACACACACACACGCACACACACGTGTCATCATGGTCGTCGTCATCATCGTTGTCATAGTCATCGCCATCATAGTCATCGCAAATGAAATTAAAAGAAAAAGTAGATAAGAACTTGTTCTCCCCCTGCCCTCAAAAAAAGGTAGTCAAGTAATAGAGAAGGATACTGGACATTGACCTCTGACCTCCACAAATAGGCACACACGGAGAGTAAAAGAAAAGAAAATAACATTACAATTTAGCACTAAATATTCTCCTAGTTTCATTTTGCCTCTTTATAAGAGGGCTGCCTGTGAATGAGACTGGCTTTCTTGTGTCCTTAGGTTTTGTAGTGGGAAGTCAAAGGTCCAATGTGGACAGTGGACACTACCAACATGAAAAAAACCTGGCCCCCTCTGCCGCCTGCTGAGTGGCTGTAACAACACACCATTTCCGTCCACCATGATGTCATTTTGACAATCGTAGCATCTTCTCTTTTACTCTGGAATGCGGAGGAGAGCAGAATCACCTGACTAGGAATTTTCACAGACATACTTAGGAAAGGGAGGAATAAAGTCTGCATTTCCTCCATATGTTTCTATAGGACAGATTAAAAGCCATACAGGTATGCAGAGCTGTTTAAACCCCTCACCGAGGGGGCAGTCTCCAAACGCTTTGATGTCTTCTGCTTGCTGGACCCCTGAGACATTCCTGGGATCCAAATCCAGTTGACTTCATGTGGCTTGCCTGTCCTTTTCTGCTGTTCAAAAAAGGAAGGAAAAAGGTCCCTGCTCCTTCTTGTCCCCGTCCTTTATTGTGCGCTTTGCTTTGTTTGTTTGATTTTAAAACTGCCATTATGTGAAAGTGTAGCAAGTATAAATAATTGAGAGGAGAACTCTGTGGGGAAACCACTCTCGCTGCCTTTGTGCAGAGGCAGCTCATTACGGCGCTGAGCTGCAGCATTCCATAAGAGCGATTATGCAGCATCAGTATGTCATGGATATTAACCAAGGGGAGTAGATAAGACACGGCAAAATCATCTTGTAACTTATTTAATTAAATTTATTTGGTTTCTTCCAATAGGTCCTCTCGTGTGCAGTTTCTCCGACCACTCCACAGTTGCTGTGGTCTTTGCAGGACTGTTACGCGACATATGGGTTTTTTTGGCATTCCTCGATTTTGTGTAGACCTAAAATGTATTTATATTGGAGTTTAATTTCCACCCAAGGAGAGGTTACCCATGAAAATGGAACCATAATTTGGTCATGAGGTTTTTCTCCCTCCTAGGGCTTATATAGCCAGTTAATATATGTTAATACAGCAAACTGAATAAAAGGTTAAATAAGTGGGTCAGGCTTGGAGCCTCTTAGAATGCTTACTTCTGCTTAAACGGAAGGAAAAGCCCGTAATGGCGCTTGCCTGACTTTCACCCCCATCATTTTAAGAATTGCTTTGCCAATCCTTCACAGCAAATAGTAATTTTAAGTGGGACCAAAACAGAGCCTGGCGTGTTTGCACTCCACAGTAATGATAGAGTAGCCATGCTCCCTGGAGTCAATAAGCCCAACAACTGAGTCCCATTGCCTCCTGTGAGTGAATCACTGCTGTTAGCCTGAATGACAGGATTGCCTATAGAACCAGAGCCCGGCACCACAGTGACCTCATCCCGGGATGTCAGGGTTCAGAGGGCAGGCAGGTGGTGTTTAACACAGTTATAAGGACAAGATGATTTTGTATGTGGAGAGTCTGTAAACAAGGAAGTGGAATTGATTGGAGGGTAGTGGGGGCCAAGGAACCTTTGGTGTACATTGAAGTGCATTATCCAAAGCAACCCATCCTCATTCCCCAACTCTCTCACCATCTCCTTCCCTGAATCATCCCTCCATCTTGTTCCCTGCCTTCTGCCTGTCACATGAGTGAATGTCCAAACACAATATATGGTAGAGGCTGCTGGCTACAGCCAGTCACAAGTCTGATTAATGTTAATATTTCCCCCTGCAACACTATATATATATATATTGTTTTTAAAATATTTTAACTTTTTACAGGGAAGATGCAAATCCTATTTTCCTGTTGATGGATGGCTTTAAATTGTAGTTTCCATGAGAAATTAGAATACCATGGTTTATCTCAAAGCTGGGAACCCCAGCACCCCTGAAAACCCCAGTAGCTTGTCAGGAATTGATTTGTAGCCCTCATTCCCTTGTAGAGGATGTTTATCAGTCTTCAAAGAGCCATGATATAACTCACAGCAATGAGAAAAATCTTTACATTTTGTTACCTTAGTGGCCATAATCCTATAGTACTTGATCTGGGACTCTTAATTTTGAGAGACTAACTAAATAACTAGTGTTCATTCTAGCAAATCTGGGAAGAAATCCTTAAAAGGGTTTCATCCATGTAAAAGATTTCCTTTCTTTTCTCCATCCCAAGCCTTCCATCTTCCACTCATGTTTTCTATCACGTCCAGCACAGACACTCACAACACCTTCTTACCTGAGTGGGTACCCACCACAGTTGTGACATCTCATTCCAGTTCTGTCCCATGCTACACACACACACACACACACACACACACACACACACACACACATATGCACGCCTGCACATGCGCAGAACAAGAGACTCCATTTCTGCCAGAGGAGTCCTTTCCTTTCACCTCTGCACTTAAAATTCTCCTTTCTGTCCATCACCCAGGGAAGAGTCACACCTTGTACTGGGTTTGAGTCTTCACTTATTTCTCAGTTTGACATTCCTTAGAGCAGACACAGGAAGGCAGAATTATGTGCCATCTTAGCTCAGCTCTGCTGGAGGGCACATTGTTCATCAAGGATTTATCTGCAGCACTTGTGTGTGTGTGTGTGTGTGTGTGAGAGAGAGAGAGAGAGAGAGAGAGAGAGAGAGAGAGAGAGAGAGAGAAATAAGACAAGAGATTCCCTAATGGTTCTTCTATTGTCAATTCTAAGTTATTTCCTAGAGGGAAGGAACCCTATTTTCATTTACTTGTTCAGTTGTATATCCACCAAACATTTCATTGGGGATAGATGAGAAGGGGTCGATAGCAAAAGAACTAAAATATGCTCTCTATAGATCAACTAGGTGAAAACCAGAGAAGTAAATGCTGGTTATTACATTGAATAAAGCTGAAGGGACCATATTGTTAATGACTAAAGACATGTATGAGTGTGTGTGTGTGTGTGTGTGTGTGTGTGTGTGTAAACAAGTGTTTGCATTTGTATATATATGCACTTGTACATGGAGGCCAGAGGTTTTGATATCTTCCTCTGTTGCTGCCTACTTTATTTTTTGAGCTAGAGTCTATTACTGAACCTGTAGCTATACTGGGTAGTCAGCCAATCTTGGGGATCCTTCTGTCCCTGCATCCCCAGCACAGGCATCTAGAAGCACCATGGCACTTTCTTTCTTTCTTTCTTTCTTTCTTTCTTTCTTTCTTTCTTTCTTTCTTTCTTTCTTCCTTCCTTCCTTCCTTCCTTCCTTCCTTCCTAACATGGATGCTGGGAATCCAAACTTCAGTCTTTGTGCATGCACTGTGGCAGGCAAAAGAGCCAACTCCCCAGCCCCAGGAAATGCTTCTTAATCAGATTATGCAACAAAGTTACCCCAAAGAGGTGCTCTCTGATAAGAATTTTGAATGATGTGTGGACCAGATGGCTCTGGAAGGAAGACCATCCGAGATGGAAGAAATAGTGTGGCCCTAGCTAGTTAGCATATTAACTTTAAACTTATGAATTAATCTTAGATTATTTGTATATTGCATGATTCAAAAATCTATGACAGTTAAAACAATTATAGCACTAAATTATTTCGTGTTTATTGGATAGCAGTGTTACTTATATTCCTGTGACGATGAAGACAACCTAAATGCCATTATTTTTATCTGTAAGAGTTAAGTTAAACTATGCCAGGAAGTCTTAATAAGAGATGTGCTGCCTGAATATGCTCTAAAAAACCTTTCTAACTGTGGTACATCTAGGTTGCACCTAGTTGTACCTGTATGAAATTTCAGAATCAAAGGTTGATGTCTTCATTCCTCTGTAAATGGTAGTTGGGGGAGTGTATCCACTAACCCTTTAATCCTAAAATATTCAAGAACTAAAGCAGAATAACCTCTTTTTGCGAGGTCTCTTGTGGTTTATAAAATAAATATTATGTCTTTTGTGATTATGGGATGATGCTAAAAATGTTGTGGTTAATATCACATTGCAAACACTTTGTGTAACATCTCTGCCGAAGACATAGGAGGCTACCTGGTTGTCAATACAAGCAAAAGATGTTTAATTTGCTCTTAAGAAAAGACAATCTGGAAATCTTACTTAAAAATTAGTCTTTGGTGCTTGGACATCATGAATATGAGAAGAACATTAAGCCATGTGTCTGTGAATAGAATTTTTTTGCTTCATGATAGAATTGTTTTGTAATATTTTAAAGATTATTTTGGGTTGTTTGAAATTAACCAAAAAAAATTTTTTTTTTGTTTTAAACCTTTGATTTTAACCCCCACAGACAGCCTGTTTGAGACTATAAACTGGTTAGGGAGCCCTGAGTTTAAATAGAAGGAATGTCACTTGTGTGCATATTTACGATGCGTTATTTGTTGGAACTTTTCCATAATAGCACTTGACTTTTCCTGTTTCACTTTTGTCGCCCCTCCCCACCCTATTTTGGGTTGAAGCCACTCTAAAGTTTAACACCTGGGAGATTTCTCGCTTATGCCTCCCTTTAAAAGTGCTAAAATCTCAGCCTCCCAGCCTCCCAAACAAGAGACCTGCAGCTTAAAGAAAGAAGTGGTGTTGATAAAAAAAAAAGGCCCAAGAATGTTGCCACCTTTCCAACGTGTCCTCCGCAAAGCCCTTTCTTTTAAGCCAGCAGGGGAAGGGAAGGGGGATAAGAGCCTGCTCCCTCCAAATGCTTCTGGTATGCCAATCTGGTCTTCTGAAACATCCCCTGCTGCTCCAGAAAAAGGAGCCCCTGAAGCAAATGAAAACTCTGGTGGGGACATTCACATGCATAGCACCCTCCCTCCAAGTGCTTTAGATCTCGGGTCCTGGAGTGATTTGGCCGGAGTTGAAGAATAGAGACTTGTGAACCATTTGTCTCCACACCTAGAGTATGCTGAGGCGCGGTGTCTTTCACCTTAAAAGCCCATTTAAAAAGAAAAATATGGTTTGTGAGAAGGACACAATTTGGACACCATCAGACTTAATGGAGTCCCTTTTAAATGTAACACCCGATCCCATCAATTCTCTTCTAAATTAGTTGTCACTACCTCGAGAAAACCTGCCCTTGATTCTTATGCAAGTGCTTAAAAACACTGTGTGTGTGTATGCACCTTCTTAATACCATTACTAAAATCACACATGCTAAGCTTAAGGCAATACAACTGTGTCACACTGCACTGTGTGACATGTATGTGATTGTCATCAGCTTCTAAATCTGGTCACTCAGATCATGTCAGAACGCAAAAGGAGCAAGCTAGACCTCCTAGAAACAAAGCCATTGCCTGGTAGGTTTTTATTTACTAGCAGACACAATTAGATGAGGAACTTGGGAAAATCTTGGGGTATATGAAAAGGCAGGATGTTTTCAGATGCAGCCAGCTTTTTAAGTTTACTGCTGGAGAACTAGAATATTCCTAACTTTATAAATATGGAGAGGAGAGATGGTTTTTGGAGTAGTTGCTTCTTCCCTGGGCTTCACATTTCTTATATCCTCATCTTGAATGGTCTCCTACCTTTTCAACTCTAGAATTCCACTGCCAACACAAAAGTGACAATCATGAAACCCAGCACGCCTTACCTACAGTGAACCCTATATAAGAATTTAAAAGGCAAATGACCAGTTTCAATCAACTGTGCACCATGATATATCAAAATGCGGACTCTCAGATGCACTGTTCTAGAGCCCTTTACATACCCTCCTTACCAGAAAGGCCCAATACAGAAGTCATTCTAAAAGTCACATGCTGCCTGTTTTCATTGCTGGCATCTTAACTGGAGTCTGTCTCATTTCCCCTTCCCCTTTCTTCCCACATTGCCCAAGAGTTTGGTTCCATCTCAGCCGCTCCATTCTCATCCAGTTAGTTCAGTTCATCTGCTACCGAGCTGTTGGAAAAGATCTCCCTTAAGAAGCATCATAGTCTCACTTCTCCATTCAAGAATTTCAGAGATTCAGTTTATACCTACCTGAAGAAGCCCAACAGCTTGCTTTTGAGTTGCCACCAGGTATCCCCAGAACCCATCAGAAAGTGCCAGCCAATCATCATTACCCTCCTCACTTCTCAAAGTCAGCCCTGGTGGGATTAGTACCTTCAAGCAGCACCTTATTCTCTTCCCTTCCATTTGTTTGTCTGTTTGTTTATTTTTATTTTCAAATGCTCTTTCAAACTGCTTCAACTTTTCCCTTCCAAGAATTTGGATTTTTTTTTCCCCTTGTCTTCTGGTGTTGGAGAGCAAGCCCAAGACCTCATACACTCTAAGCAATCACTCTGCAAGGAGGCTATATCCCTCACCCCCAGGTCTTTGTTGTCTCCTTGCTTTGCAGCCCCTTGCTAGCTTTAGCTCACTAGGTAGGCCAGACTGGTCTGGAACTTGCTGTCCCCTGCTTCCACTTCTCCAGTGCTTGGATAACATGTGTTTGTACACGGCACGTGTGCTGATCAACCTTTTATGTCTACAGTTGATTCCACTGCACTGATTCACTGGCTATAGGTATTTTTCTCTTAGAACTTGTGTCTTCTCAAATTGTGACCAGTTTGTTTTTGTGTATATGAAAAAATAGAAATCTCAAAAGGCACGATTTACATTTTCAAATGTTTAGATGTATTTACATACGATGTCCACATGTCATTAAATTTGGCTTAGGATAACTGCACAATGTGAACGTCCTATCAGTTGGTGACACATGTACAGATTTTTATGACCGTTGAAATTATTCCCAATAATTGTTTTGGGATTGAAAAGAGATGAGCAAGTCTATGTGTAAGGCCTGTTTTCAGCTCTCCACCCACAAAGCCAATCACTGGGACACACACACACACACACACACACACACACACACACACACAGGACACTGCTGCTGAATGAGAATGGCCATGGAGGGGAAAGCTAGTGCTCAACACATTCTGATTGGCCAAACGAACCAAGCTAAATAAATCCCCATCCCCTCTGAACACAAGAAAGGAAGCAGAAGAAGTCACTAGAACAGAGCCTGATTAAATTCGAACAAGCTCTTCCTCCTCTCCTGGTTAGTAACAGCCCGTCCCACCCTTCCAGCCTTCTACCTTTGAAGAAATAGGTATATATATATCTATCTGTATTATTTTTCACTATCTGGAGCAACACAAAAGAATCTAGATAGCTGTTAAAGAACTTGTCCCTGGCAAAGTTTATTGTCCTGCATATGTGCAGTGTACAAGCATATGAGTGTGTGTGTGTAGGGGAAGGGTTGAGGGGAGTGGGGGGTAGGGATGAATGGGTATGTGTGTGTGTTATGGGGGGGATGAAGGGGGTGAGTATAGGTGGATGGGGAAGAGTGACCAAAGAGCTGCTGACTTCTCACTGTCATACAACTGACTTCTTCATGCTTCTATTCCACGTCCCACTCAGTTGATGGGCACTTCTGACTGGACAGGATTACTGTTGAGAACAACATCAGACCTTTGCAACCAGTTCATTCTCAGCAAGAAAAATGCACGTGGCTTATTTTGTTGTTGATTTTTTTTCCCCTTATAGGTTACTTGGGCAAGCACATGTCAGTGTAAATCAGTAGTAATGAAATCACCATTCTGGCATCTTGGATATTGCATTTGCTAAAACCTTTCTGGACATTAAGTCAGCTCTCAATGATTGATATTACAGATAGTAGATAAACATTTTTCATGTTTGCTCTCAGATGAGAAAAAAAGAGCAAATCGGGTTTTTTATTTTTGTTTTTGTTTTTCTCTCTTTGATTGAAAGAGTGTAATGCCATTGGAGAGGGAAAGGTTCAAATGTGATCATCATAGGTTGGTGACACCAAAAATAGAAACTCACTTAGGGTAAAATTTGCTGTCAGGAAAAATGGAGCATTCTTTCTGAACTCAGGAACGTGTGGTTCATGTGAGCTTGCTTGTAGAGGGTTGCTACAATAAGGCTTCTTTCATACAGGTGTGTTTATGCCCCAGGCTTCCTGGCCACAGTCCATTCCATTTACAGAAGCTGAATTAAACAATAACTACCGCTTGCAAAAAAAAAAAAAATGGTGGAGGTGGGGGGAAGGGGAGGGGGAAAGATGAGTGTCAAAGGAGATGCCTGAGAGCTTTGTTAGGGCCAAGAAAAACCCTGTTGTAGTTGTCAGAGCTTGTTGATGTTGCTGGGAACGGCACTTTTTTTTTTCTCCTGGATTTTGTGGTTCTGCCTTAGGAAAAAAAGTAAAATAGAACGGAAGAACAAAGTCCCACTCTATAAATCAGCAGCTGCTCCTTGCCAGATCAAAGGAATGACATTCTTGCTCCTGGACTTCTTGTCCACTTGAGGGCTTGACAGGCAGCTAACAGCTGGCCTGCTACACTATAAGAGAGAATCAGCCTACATCTTCTTCCAAGCAGATGACAAGCTAATCAGAGACCTATCCATAGCACAGGACATGGGACTACCCCTTGACCTCCACCAACATCTCGAATACATAATTGCTAAACAGTGTGGTGTATTTTGGCCAGTTAATTCTTAGGTGGGTTCCACTGAGAAGTAGAATCTGAGATAATACTTCAATCAAAGGTGATCAGGAAAGCTTTAAAAAAAAAATACAAGATGTGTTAGGATCAGGTCTTAGTGTGAATTAGCACATGCTTGGAACATGATGAGAAGTAGCTGTGAATGAGGACAACTGATTATCAGGTGAGACTGGGTACATTTCAAAACCCTGTCAGATAGATGGTTCAGAACTGGGAACTGGTCATTTTGAAAATGGCCACTGTTTCTTTATAGGCAGATGGGGTTGCATGACAGGGTTATAGATTTATCTTCTATGTCTGCAGAAAGTGGTTTTCAGGACCACTCTAAGGTGTGCAGGTATCCAAATCTGGAACTTTAATGTCAGTAGTAAAACATTCAAAGTAATTCAGTTTCTCAATGATTTCTATCTGCAATAAATCATGTACAGGATGAGGTAATATGGTACTGCTTATGTCTATTGACTTAGTGTTCTATCTTTAAGAGGGTAGATCTTAGATATGAATAGCTAAGGAAGTTTGAGTGTTTTCTCCTCCCTTGCTTTCAAGTAGCTCTGAAAGATCACTTTTATAATACATGATAAATAGCCATATGTGAATAACTGAATAGCGTTCTGTAAGAGTAGCAGAACTTCAAAGTCAGGAGCTGTTCAGATGCTCACTATGTGTGAGTGTGCTAATGGAATTGTGTTGGTTGTTGCTCAGCATTCAAAAAGAAATAAAAGATAATTCCCTGTGTAAGAGGAAATTTCTGAGATACTTTTGTTAAATAAGGAAACTAAATGGTCCAGATTAATCTCAGTCAGAGATGCCGCCCAATTTTCTCCATCACCTTTCACAATCCCTTTAATAAAAAAAAAAATCGTATGTAATATTGAAGTTGAACAAGTACAGAAGTAGGTGGACCAGTCAAACAGTGTGCCATCCATCCTCTCCTCTCTTCCTGAGAGATCCTCTGTTGACAGTTTTCACAGAAACATTTTATTGCCCCAGCTTTTACTTTAAGAGATACAGATAGGGTAAAATGAATCATTATTATAAATTGTTTGTTATCCAAGGCAAGTGATTAAAAGACTTTTTAGATTTGAGGCACTTAAAGAAGCTAGATCCTTTAGGCAATGTTTGCGGCCACGGGAGTCACAGTTAAAACTTGAACTTTGTAACCTTCTGTTCTTAAGCAAAGCACTCACTGCAGGCCTCCCAAGTATAAGTGTGAAGAGGTCACCTGGAGAACCTTTCAAGTGCAGATCTAGGGACAGTAGTGCTGGGCGGGGCACTGTACCTCTCATACTCTGGGAGGTCCTGTGGAAGCTGCTGGTCCTGAGGGTAGGGAAGATCTAGAGAGCGGCTAAGAGGATGTGCTTTCAAGGAGGCTACTCTGAAACACTGCCTTCAAGCATATGCTTGTTCTGGTGTCTAAAATCACATACACACACATGCATACATGCATGCACACACTTGTGCTCTCTCTCTCTCTCTCTCTCTCTCTCTCTCTCTCTCTCACACACACACACACACACACACACACCGTTACAGTTACTTAGTCACATTAAATTCCGATCTCTACTAAGATCCTAGCAAACACTCTCATGCTACTTGTAGAACCAAATCACATTCTCAACCTGTTATCAGCCCAGTATGCTATTTCTAGCAGTTACTCATCTATTCTTAATTATTATCTATAAGAGAACACAGTTTTTTAGGAACATTGATTCTGACCATAGGCTAACATTTAATGAGCCCTCCCTATATACTAGGCGGTATGCCAAGAACTTTACATACATGATCTCTGTCAGTACTCAGAACAACCCAGGCCCAGTTATCCCCCTAGTTGGTAGACAGGAAACACAATGGGGCTTAGGGAAGTTATAAGGAGCACAAGCCCCTTGAGTTTATTGTTGCTTTTCTCTGTGTAAAGGTTTAAAATGTAGGACAATACTTAAGAGGCCTGTGCTCAAAGTTGAATATTTTAGTGAATAGCTATAGAGGTCCTTGCAACTCTAGGGGAGAGTTGGATAAAGCACTGGAAGTCCACAGCAGACAGCTATGGAAAAGACCTCACACCCATTTGATGACTCTGCTCTGGGCCTTTCACAGCAGCGTGAACGTTCTCCTCACTCAGGGTGCATTTGTAAGCCTCAAGCATCCGTGCTTCCACACTCACACCGTGCCTTCATATTGTAAGCGCATGGGTATTTATTTCATATGTTTTTACAGGTGTGGGCAAACCTAATATTCTATCCAATCATAATTGCACCGTAGCTCAGGGACATTAGTTATGATCTGTGAATGTGTCCTAAAGCCATGTATGAATCTCATGCATTTACCTCACAATGCTCGAAGTTGTCTTCAGGAAAAGAGCCCGTGTCTGAACACCAGTGAAAACCTTGGATGTGCAGTTCATTAAACCTTCCTAACTTGATGATTCAACCCAAGACTAGCATGCAGAATAAAACGTGTGCGTGTGTGTGTGTGTTTAATGTGAAGGAAAAAATTAAAATGACTAACTGATTTCCCAAGGTTGAAGGCTCATTGAAATCTGGGGCACCCAAGCAGGATTATGCTGGTCCTAGAGTACTGCTGCCAGGCAAATTGGAAAGTAGAACTTTTGTTTTGTTTTGTTTTTGTACCAGGCCCCTATCACCAAGGTCCTTACCACACCTTTTCCAGATTGATCTGATCCCTAGTCAACAGTTCAAGCCTCTTCCTTGACAACCCCCATCCAAGTGAGAGCTTCAAATCCAGTCATCCTCGGAGTGTTCAGGGCTGGCTGCTTTCCAAGCAGGGAGAGAGACCTGTGCTTTCTAACAAAGGAATGCTGAGTGGGTTGCCAGGTGTGGCAAGAAGTTAGTGAACCAGAAAGAAGGGATTTACCAGCCATTTAAAAGGGGTGGGGATATCAAGCAACAATCAGGAAGGACACCTGAGTCCACTCCTGTCAAACCAAGCTATGCTTTGGAGTGAAAAGTCTTTAAAAGAAAACTCAGTGGTCAGATTTCAGGTGGGGCGGGGGGCGGGGGGAGCATCAAAGCTGAAATATTTTCCTGAGGTGGTGGCTGGTAGTCTCCAGCAAGAGTAAGGTGAGGCTTCAGTGATTTTTTTTTTCTGTCTTGAGTAGATTCCTTGGAATCTACTGGGGGTTTTGTTTTATTTTGATTTCTGTTGTTGTTTTTTATATCCAAGTTGACTTAGAAAGCCTCTTGATTCTTGAAAAGCCACTGAATTTATTTCTGTAATTAAATTATTTTAAGCTAAAAGTCTTAGTATATAAGTTTGAAGGACCGTACATACTAATGCATTTTCTATTTAAGTAAAATTTAGAGATGCAAGTGGCCTCAGGAGACTCTCTTGGAAGCTTTTGTGTGAGCCTGGGCACTAACTTCTTGCTCAATACAAATCAATAGAACTAGTGTACTTTGGGGTACTCATCCCCTAGGGAGTCACTAAAGTAATTATCTGTAGCCCTTAAAAAGAGTCACAATGAGGCTAGTGAAAATTTTTTTTTCCTAAGGAAAATCTGGAAAAGAGACTAGATGTATTAACATATTTCCTACACAAGTCATAAAAAATTCAGAGTTTTAAAAACCTGTTTAGCATCTAAGGAGACTTGATAACTTAGAATCAAATTGTTTGTACTAATAAAGCAGTATATTGTATGTCTGCAACTTCAAAACCACTCTGCGATGACATTAAAACTTAAGAGAGTGGTTTCTTTCTTTTTCTTTTTCTTTTTTAATATGAGATACAGATGAAAAAACCTAACAGTCTTTGGGTTGGAGATAACTTGGGGGGGTTCATTAAAGTTGGGTGCAGCTGGCTGCATTTTGGTTACTTGGATGTCTTCAGTAATTTTTCAAATGTTTTGGGTTTGGCAAAGTCCAAAATGTTTTTTGCCAAGACCCTCTTTTCCCCTTATTTTTTAAACCCGTGTGAAATGCGGGGATAACTTAATCCATATGTGTCTGATTCATTTACACTTAACTCATCAAAATGTTATTTTGTGAGACCCATTTAATATCCAAAAAACCTTTTGAGTCTTTTAAAGACAAGGCTTTTGTCTTTGAAGCAGGAAGTTGCATTTTTCCATAGGAATTGAGGTCTGGCCTTGGATGATTGAAGATGAGTTGACTTTTCAACTTAGATGCTTCAGAATTTAAGTAGAATCAAAACTTGATATTCTGTTTATTATCTACATAAAGGAAAAGTCATTCTTAAAATAGAGTCAGAGGAAGTACAAAGAATTCATATCAAATTATCTAAGGGAAAACCATGTATGGAAGTACATTTTGGGAATTAATGATTGACTTTTTCATCTCCAAATTAAATGGCTTTATTTTGAGAGTATTTTCTAAAGCGTGGTGGCCTGTGGCTCGTCAGTGTGAGGGAAGAGGAGAGTTGTCATTTGAATTTTTAAGACCACACTTTTTCTTAAAATGAACACATTATTAATTTTAATAAAATAACATCTATGGTGTTAAGCTATTCTGAGATTATGGAACTTGACAATTGGCAGGAGTTTTATGTTCAGAGATTTCTGGGGGGAAGAAAACGACAGCAAAAATGGGGGCTCATGTGTTTTCCAAATCTTGTATGATTTGAAAGAATGCATTAGAAGTATGAAAAGATACTGGGACCCAAAATACTGAGACTATAACTCCTCAGAAAGTTCATGGAGCCCATAGGAGAACATAAAGTCTATGTGACTCTCTGAGAAAGGATCCCCCACACCGTGAAAACCTGCCGGGGCTTCTTTCTTTCAACCCTGTTAGGAGGAGTGAGCAAAGAAAGGCCATTGGCATAACCGCTAGTGAACATGCAGTCCACACCATGGAAACTCACTGAAAATGTGATGCGCGGGTGACATTGCCAAGTTCAGCGCTTCTGTACAGGCCTGCTAGCACACAGGATGCTTTCTCTGAATGTTCGGTATTGTTGCATCATCCCCATTGAACAACCTTGTGAGAGGACCCCCATTTTTACTAATGTAAACATTCTGATGAGGATCCAAAGAAATGACCTGTGAGTGAACCTCTAACCTTCCCAGTAATTACTTGTTTGAAGACAGTGTGGAGTTCTCCTGCTGAGAACTAAGAACCATGATGCCTTGCAGCCCTGTGAGCGAGGGAGTGTTTGAGGGAACAGGAGAGAAAAGTATAAATAAGGGAACAATCTCCAAATGTAAATAATAAAGAAATAAAAAGAAGAAAACTTAAAGGGAGCAGGGAGGATGGGGGATCTCAATTTGCTTCTTCTAAAGGGTTGATCCTACAAGAGAAAACAAAAACAGAACAACCCACCACACAACTGGATTGTAGCACTTGAAAAGAGGAGTTGCCCCTCTCTACCAGAAACATCAAGACAGACCAAAGGAGCCTGCTCTTTCTTGGTCTTAATGGAACCCCTGAGAAGAGCCCCTGGAGCGGGAAATAAGAAAGGGCCCTCCTAGGCCTGGGACAACAATGGTGTGATGGAGATAGTTCTTTGAACTGGTTGCATGACTGCTTCTGGTCAGCAACATTTTAGGGAACTGGGACGGGGGGGGGGGGGGGGGGTGAATACATACTTTCAACTCTCCTATCTGAACTTAGAGTAGACTTCGCTTCCCAAAGACAATGGGTGGAACATTTTTGAAGACTGAGACATTCTTTCTTAAGTACTAAAAAAGTTTATTGTTTTGCAAACAGCATATGCAAAAGACTCCTTTGGCTTTCTCCCGCCTATTATTCATCAGCCTGGCTGTATTCTTACTAGAGGACTCACGGGAGGCCTGTGTGGGCTCACTGTCCTCCTCCAAGAGACTTAACAGCCAATGCTTGAGAATTCTTCAGAGAATGAAATTTCAGGTCCTGCCTGGAACCCCATGTGGATACATTAATCATTAAGTCCCCCATATGCTAAGATTTGAAAGCAGAGTTGTTGAAAAACAAATGTTATCAATAGAAAACATTTCGAAGGACCTCCCTACCACCAGCCCCTCCCCAGCAAGGCCACTGAATCTTCCCAGGAGTTCATATGTGTGGGGAAATACCACCATTAAAAGCAGGGGGGACAAGGGTAACTTGCAAATAGTAGAAAATTGTTTTGTTTTTATTAAATTTGGAGAAATAAAGGAGATTTCTTATTGTCTTACTCTGTTTGTACATGAATATTTGATGGGCATTATTAAACATTAAAGTAACATGAAGTAGGCACTTATTTTTGGATTTTCAACAAAATTAGATCCAGGCTTCTTAGACAAAATAACCACTGCTCCTTACATTCCTGGGAATCAGCAACCACCTGATTTGGAAACCGTTTCCCGGGCCCTAATATCAACCATGTGGACCTGAGGCTGGCTTTCTAGTGGGTTGAAAGGTGGCTGAGTTTATGGTTGGCAGTTAGCTTATCCACTGCCCTGGGTGTCCCTGCTTTGGCTGCAAAGGCCGCCCCCAGCTGGCACTGACCTCTGAGTGACCCCTAACTTTACAGGCTTAAGCTGCAGGAGTTGCCGAAGACCAGAAGTCTTTGGGCCAGCACTTATTACTGCTGTGTTGGTGATAAAACTTCAGACAGCCTAATTGATGGCTTTGCTGACCTAACAATACCTTGTGAAAGCCGAGTGCCAGAGCCTGGGCTTCATTTATGGCCAGCTGCAAGAGAAGCTGAGTGGCCCTGGGATGAGGGGTCCAGGGAAAGAGGCAAAATCGGCCAGTCTGTGAGCAGCAGCCTGGTTCCTACTTG